>OY253750.1:15412808-16612808 GCA_958009045.1 Oxytorus armatus | reverse complement strand
TTTGTAGGAAATTAAATTTCCAACAAATTTTTCATATACATTTTTTTCGTCCAGTTAATTGTTTCGGAGATAACACCAAAAAAACGAGAATTCTTAGAGTAAGGATAGAATCTGCGACAATGTTTGCCTCGCGTTTTTACGTGCAATATGATCCATTTTCGCAACGGCATAAATGAATATATGACGTGCTCAATTTTTCCTTCCATATAAACTCGTAAAATCTGGAAAACTTGTGTCGCGTTACGAATGTAAAAAAAAAATATAAAATATTCACCTCAAAGGTTTAACGGTGACGAGTCATTATCAGCATTGCCTCTATCGAGGGAGGCAGTAAAACATTCGACCGAGCGAGTTTGTATCTTGACGGAGTCAGGCCATACTTACATCACCTTAAGCGGGGAAATGGGGTTAGACGGTTCAAAAATCGATTTTTTTTTTATTTCATAAATTGTTAGTAAAACTATTGAAAAATATGTTCCCAAAATTTAAAATGAAAATCCCGACTCGTCCTATTGTTATAAGCCATTAAGGGGGAAAATAGGGTTCGGACAGCGTTTTCTCAATGATTTTCATGAATTTTTTTATAGTATAAAAAATGAATATAATTTATTGAAACTTTGAGAATATTTTATACATATATTTAAGTATATACTATACAATTTTTGAAGAATTTCCTTGAAAAACATCGCAGATATTAGCGACCCCACATTGCAGGTCACAATCAGACTGGCTATGACAAGTACTAGATTTTAGTATCCTATTTAATAAGCTTTTGGGTCTTTTTGTTTCAGATGATTTTTGAAGAAACGCCAGTGGGTACCGTTTACCCAGATTTTTTTACGGCGCTCCGAAGATTACACAACAACCTCGTCAATTGAAAAAAAATTTTTATAAAAAAAATGAAGAATTGAACTGAATGTGTATACTTTTAGATAGAAAATCTGACAATCCGAAATTTCAAATAGTTTTCCTTAAAAAAATTCTCAAAATGATCCTTTTTTTGCGGTTCCTAGGTGTGTATCTCCCCTTAAAAATAATACAGTGCTGGCGAAAGGGGAATCGGTCAAACAAATTAACGCGGGAGTGGGCCAGTGGTGACCACGTTGTCTCGGTTCTATTGGGTATCCGATACTGTTGAATATCGATGCTCCAATCGAGACACGCCAGCAGGTACGTACGTGGTACGTCGTACGAGCCGCATTGCTTGCCACGTACGATATGTACTCTTTTTCGCAAAATCGTAAAATCGTAAAATCCCGGAAACGTGTGTGTTGCATAACAAATATGAAATAAAATATAAAATTTTAATTTTATTTTACACTTTTTATTTTTCCTTTCCAAAGATTAGATAAATCGACAATGCTCGCCTCGAACTTTTACGTGCAATTTCATGCGTTTTCGCAAACGCATAAATGACTATACGACGTGCTTAAAAATGACCTTGGTCTGTTTTTTCGCACAATCGTGAAATCCCGTAACCGTGTATGTATGTCGGAAGACAAATGGTCTGTAACATACTTAAATTAAAAAAATTCTTTTTGCAGTATGTTTAAGATGCCGAAGATATCACTTATGTTTGATCGTTTAATCAACATAATAGTTTTTTTGACGTTTCGAATTTTTCTCCCAACTCCAACTCATTTTATCTTGAAAGATCGTAATGAAAACAGTGCTTACCTGTATATCACGTATGAAAAACTTTAAATCGATTTTCCCGAAAACGTCATTTTTTAAGTTTGTGAACATTAGAACTCAAAATCTACTAAACCGATCCTTTTGAAAATTTAAACATTACTTCTTCACATAAATCAACAGGTAATCAGGAGGAGTTTTTTTTTTTTTCAATTTTTTCAATTTTTACATAACAAATTAAGATTTTTTGAGCTAAAATTGCGTTTTTCACTTCCAAATGCTGCAAAAAATATATATAAAAAAAAAAAAACTCTTCCTGATTACCTCGAGAAATACATCACCTTTAAAATGCATCTCAATTTTTTTGTTTCGGATGATCCGGTAACGAGTTGAAATGTTCACCGCAAAACCACTTTTTTTCAAGGCGCCTCTGGAGATTCAACGTCACCGGCTTATTTATCAATATTTTTCATTGAAAATTTGTTCTGAGATACTTCAATAGTTGTACAATAATATGTAATTCTATTTAATAAAATTATATTCCTCATGTCGCCGCAAATAAATCATAAAAATATGCTTTTTTTTCGCCTTTAAAACCCTACCCGCCGTTCAGCTACATATTCGAGTAAACCAATATTTCTCAAAATCCGTACCCACTTCCCTAGGTATTCTGATGTAGGTTAAGGAGAATTTTTTCTTTTTCGTTCTGAATCAGAAATTGTGGATGCTAAATGTCACGCCGCGGGGTGCCTCATAAAGAAAAAAGATACCAAAACCAAATAGCAGTAGTCGGCCATTTTGTGTAACAAAAAAAGGAAAAAATATATTTTTCATTAGCTTGATATTTATACTAAATGAATGTGTAATTAGTTTTACAAATAAATCACTTTTTCATGTCAATAAAAAATGTTAGAGGTGCGCATGATTTTATACCCGCTACCGTGGCCATATCCCTTAAGGTGCTTCGATACAAAACGAACGTTAACCGATTATTCCGAAATTACCGAAAGTCAGAGCGATTACAGTTGTCTTTCGGAAAATTCAAAAATGCATAACATCAGTTCGTTCGATTTGAGCCAAATTCAACACAAACCGTATTTCATTAGTTTTCTATTTATAAAAAAAAAAATGTTTGCTCGATATCGCAAAAAAAGTTACGAAAGTTAGAGCGATCAGAAATATTTTTCGTGAAGTTTTTTATGTTATGAGATGTATTCATAATTTGACTTATTCGCTTAACCTATACATACATTCACCCATACGTCCGGATATTTAAAAAAAAAATAATTCTTTAACGATTCCGGACATTTTAAGGTGTCGTAGGGAATTTTCGAAAAAAATATATATATATTAGGGCGATTTTTTTGTTTCGACTATTTTTTTTTTCAGTCCCCACCCGAAATTTTGTTGGATATGTCGAAAAAGAAATTCCCTGAAAGTTACAGCCCTTAATATTAATTCTAAGTACTTTCCCAAAGCGTGAGAAGATTTTCGAATTTAATTTAATTTTAAATCGAATTTTTTTTTCTTCAAATTTCTATAACTTAGCCGCATTTTATGCTATCATATTGTTCTTGGTTTCGATTTACTCAGAATAAAACAATCTAAAAAAGTGCCTTTTGCGGCGAAAGTGTAAATTGTACTAGTGGGTTGGTACGGGTCACTGAAGTTGATTTTTACCGAAAATTCTCGTTTTTTTGCTGTTATCTCCGAAACAATTAACTTCACGAAAAAAATGTGAACGAAAAACTTGTTGGAAATTTTATTTCCTATAAAAAAGGTCCTATCGACCCAATTGCTTAGACTAATATTTCTTGAGATATTGAACTTTTTTTATTTTTCATTTTTTTTATTATTTAAAATTTCATATTTTATAAATTTTATACTACTCATAAGTTACAGTTCAATATCCCAAGATATATTAATCTAAGCAATTGGGTCGATGGCACCTTTTTTGTAGGAAATTAAATTTCCAACAAATTTTTCATATACATTTTTTTCGTCCAGTTAATTGTTTCGGAGATAACACCAAAAAAACGAGAATTCTTAGAGTAAGGATAGAATCTGCGACAATGTTTGCCTCGCGTTTTTACGTGCAATATGATCCATTTTCGCAACGGCATAAATGAATATATGACGTGCTCAATTTTTCCTTCCATATAAACTCGTAAAATCTGGAAAACTTGTGTCGCGTTACGAATGTAAAAAAAAAATATAAAATATTCACCTCAAAGGTTTAACGGTGACGAGTCATTATCAGCATTGCCTCTATCGAGGGAGGCAGTAAAACATTCGACCGAGCGAGTTTGTATCTTGACGGAGTCAGGCCATACTTACATCACCTTAAGCGGGGAAATGGGGTTAGACGGTTCAAAAATCGATTTTTTTTTTATTTCATAAATTGTTAGTAAAACTATTGAAAAATATGTTCCCAAAATTTTAAATGAAAATCCCGACTCGTCCTATTGTTATAAGCCATTAAGGGGGAAAATAGGGTTCGGACAGCGTTTTCTCAATGATTTTCATGAATTTTTTTATAGTATAAAAAATGAATATAATTTATTGAAACTTTGAGAATATTTTATACATATATTTAAGTATATACTATACAATTTTTGAAGAATTTCCTTGAAAAACATCGCAGATATTAGCGACCCCACATTGCAGGTCACAATCAGACTGGCTATGACAAGTACTAGATTTTAGTATCCTATTTAATAAGCTTTTGGGTCTTTTTGTTTCAGATGATTTTTGAAGAAACGCCAGTGGGTACCGTTTACCCAGATTTTTTTACGGCGCTCCGAAGATTACACAACAACCTCGTCAATTGAAAAAAAATTTTTATAAAAAAAATGAAGAATTGAACTGAATGTGTATACTTTTAGATAGAAAATCTGACAATCCGAAATTTCAAATAGTTTTCCTTAAAAAAATTCTCAAAATGATCCTTTTTTTGCGGTTCCTAGGTGTGTATCTCCCCTTAAAAATAATACAGTGCTGGCGAAAGGGGAATCGGTCAAACAAATTAACGCGGGAGTGGGCCAGTGGTGACCACGTTGTCTCGGTTCTATTGGGTATCCGATACTGTTGAATATCGATGCTCCAATCGAGACACGCCAGCAGGTACGTACGTGGTACGTCGTACGAGCCGCATTGCTTGCCACGTACGATATGTACTCTTTTTCGCAAAATCGTAAAATCGTAAAATCCCGGAAACGTGTGTGTTGCATAACAAATATGAAATAAAATATAAAATTTTAATTTTATTTTACACTTTTTATTTTTCCTTTCCAAAGATTAGATAAATCGACAATGCTCGCCTCGAACTTTTACGTGCAATTTCATGCGTTTTCGCAAACGCATAAATGACTATACGACGTGCTTAAAAATGACCTTGGTCTGTTTTTTCGCACAATCGTGAAATCCCGTAACCGTGTATGTATGTCGGAAGACAAATGGTCTGTAACATACTTAAATTAAAAAAATTCTTTTTGCAGTATGTTTAAGATGCCGAAGATATCACTTATGTTTGATCGTTTAATCAACATAATAGTTTTTTTGACGTTTCGAATTTTTCTCCCAACTCCAACTCATTTTATCTTGAAAGATCGTAATGAAAACAGTGCTTACCTGTATATCACGTATGAAAAACTTTAAATCGATTTTCCCGAAAACGTCATTTTTTAAGTTTGTGAACATTAGAACTCAAAATCTACTAAACCGATCCTTTTGAAAATTTAAACATTACTTCTTCACATAAATCAACAGGTAATCAGGAGGAGTTTTTTTTTTTTTCAATTTTTTCAATTTTTACATAACAAATTAAGATTTTTTGAGCTAAAATTGCGTTTTTCACTTCCAAATGCTGCAAAAAATATATATAAAAAAAAAAAAACTCTTCCTGATTACCTCGAGAAATACATCACCTTTAAAATGCATCTCAATTTTTTTGTTTCGGATGATCCGGTAACGAGTTGAAATGTTCACCGCAAAACCACTTTTTTTCAAGGCGCCTCTGGAGATTCAACGTCACCGGCTTATTTATCAATATTTTTCATTGAAAATTTGTTCTGAGATACTTCAATAGTTGTACAATAATATGTAATTCTATTTAATAAAATTATATTCCTCATGTCGCCGCAAATAAATCATAAAAATATGCTTTTTTTTCGCCTTTAAAACCCTACCCGCCGTTCAGCTACATATTCGAGTAAACCAATATTTCTCAAAATCCGTACCCACTTCCCTAGGTATTCTGATGTAGGTTAAGGAGAATTTTTTCTTTTTCGTTCTGAATCAGAAATTGTGGATGCTAAATGTCACGCCGCGGGGTGCCTCATAAAGAAAAAAGATACCAAAACCAAATAGCAGTAGTCGGCCATTTTGTGTAACAAAAAAAGGAAAAAATATATTTTTCATTAGCTTGATATTTATACTAAATGAATGTGTAATTAGTTTTACAAATAAATCACTTTTTCATGTCAATAAAAAATGTTAGAGGTGCGCATGATTTTATACCCGCTACCGTGGCCATATCCCTTAAGGTGCTTCGATACAAAACGAACGTTAACCGATTATTCCGAAATTACCGAAAGTCAGAGCGATTACAGTTGTCTTTCGGAAAATTCAAAAATGCATAACATCAGTTCGTTCGATTTGAGCCAAATTCAACACAAACCGTATTTCATTAGTTTTCTATTTATAAAAAAAAAAATGTTTGCTCGATATCGCAAAAAAAGTTACGAAAGTTAGAGCGATCAGAAATATTTTTCGTGAAGTTTTTTATGTTATGAGATGTATTCATAATTTGACTTATTCGCTTAACCTATACATACATTCACCCATACGTCCGGATATTTAAAAAAAAAATAATTCTTTAACGATTCCGGACATTTTAAGGTGTCGTAGGGAATTTTCGAAAAAAATATATATATATTAGGGCGATTTTTTTGTTTCGACTATTTTTTTTTTCAGTCCCCACCCGAAATTTTGTTGGATATGTCGAAAAAGAAATTCCCTGAAAGTTACAGCCCTTAATATTAATTCTAAGTACTTTCCCAAAGCGTGAGAAGATTTTCGAATTTAATTTAATTTTAAATCGAATTTTTTTTTCTTCAAATTTCTATAACTTAGCCGCATTTTATGCTATCATATTGTTCTTGGTTTCGATTTACTCAGAATAAAACAATCTAAAAAAGTGCCTTTTGCGGCGAAAGTGTAAATTGTACTAGTGGGTTGGTACGGGTCACTGAAGTTGATTTTTACCGAAAATTCTCGTTTTTTTGCTGTTATCTCCGAAACAATTAACTTCACGAAAAAAATGTGAACGAAAAACTTGTTGGAAATTTTATTTCCTATAAAAAAGGTCCTATCGACCCAATTGCTTAGACTAATATTTCTTGAGATATTGAACTTTTTTTATTTTTCATTTTTTTTATTATTTAAAATTTCATATTTTATAAATTTTATACTACTCATAAGTTACAGTTCAATATCCCAAGATATATTAATCTAAGCAATTGGGTCGATGGCACCTTTTTTGTAGGAAATTAAATTTCCAACAAATTTTTCATATACATTTTTTTCGTCCAGTTAATTGTTTCGGAGATAACACCAAAAAAACGAGAATTCTTAGAGTAAGGATAGAATCTGCGACAATGTTTGCCTCGCGTTTTTACGTGCAATATGATCCATTTTCGCAACGGCATAAATGAATATATGACGTGCTCAATTTTTCCTTCCATATAAACTCGTAAAATCTGGAAAACTTGTGTCGCGTTACGAATGTAAAAAAAAAATATAAAATATTCACCTCAAAGGTTTAACGGTGACGAGTCATTATCAGCATTGCCTCTATCGAGGGAGGCAGTAAAACATTCGACCGAGCGAGTTTGTATCTTGACGGAGTCAGGCCATACTTACATCACCTTAAGCGGGGAAATGGGGTTAGACGGTTCAAAAATCGATTTTTTTTTTATTTCATAAATTGTTAGTAAAACTATTGAAAAATATGTTCCCAAAATTTAAAATGAAAATCCCGACTCGTCCTATTGTTATAAGCCATTAAGGGGGAAAATAGGGTTCGGACAGCGTTTTCTCAATGATTTTCATGAATTTTTTTATAGTATAAAAAATGAATATAATTTATTGAAACTTTGAGAATATTTTATACATATATTTAAGTATATACTATACAATTTTTGAAGAATTTCCTTGAAAAACATCGCAGATATTAGCGACCCCACATTGCAGGTCACAATCAGACTGGCTATGACAAGTACTAGATTTTAGTATCCTATTTAATAAGCTTTTGGGTCTTTTTGTTTCAGATGATTTTTGAAGAAACGCCAGTGGGTACCGTTTACCCAGATTTTTTTACGGCGCTCCGAAGATTACACAACAACCTCGTCAATTGAAAAAAAATTTTTATAAAAAAAATGAAGAATTGAACTGAATGTGTATACTTTTAGATAGAAAATCTGACAATCCGAAATTTCAAATAGTTTTCCTTAAAAAAATTCTCAAAATGATCCTTTTTTTGCGGTTCCTAGGTGTGTATCTCCCCTTAAAAATAATACAGTGCTGGCGAAAGGGGAATCGGTCAAACAAATTAACGCGGGAGTGGGCCAGTGGTGACCACGTTGTCTCGGTTCTATTGGGTATCCGATACTGTTGAATATCGATGCTCCAATCGAGACACGCCAGCAGGTACGTACGTGGTACGTCGTACGAGCCGCATTGCTTGCCACGTACGATATGTACTCTTTTTCGCAAAATCGTAAAATCGTAAAATCCCGGAAACGTGTGTGTTGCATAACAAATATGAAATAAAATATAAAATTTTAATTTTATTTTACACTTTTTATTTTTCCTTTCCAAAGATTAGATAAATCGACAATGCTCGCCTCGAACTTTTACGTGCAATTTCATGCGTTTTCGCAAACGCATAAATGACTATACGACGTGCTTAAAAATGACCTTGGTCTGTTTTTTCGCACAATCGTGAAATCCCGTAACCGTGTATGTATGTCGGAAGACAAATGGTCTGTAACATACTTAAATTAAAAAAATTCTTTTTGCAGTATGTTTAAGATGCCGAAGATATCACTTATGTTTGATCGTTTAATCAACATAATAGTTTTTTTGACGTTTCGAATTTTTCTCCCAACTCCAACTCATTTTATCTTGAAAGATCGTAATGAAAACAGTGCTTACCTGTATATCACGTATGAAAAACTTTAAATCGATTTTCCCGAAAACGTCATTTTTTAAGTTTGTGAACATTAGAACTCAAAATCTACTAAACCGATCCTTTTGAAAATTTAAACATTACTTCTTCACATAAATCAACAGGTAATCAGGAGGAGTTTTTTTTTTTTTCAATTTTTTCAATTTTTACATAACAAATTAAGATTTTTTGAGCTAAAATTGCGTTTTTCACTTCCAAATGCTGCAAAAAATATATATAAAAAAAAAAAAACTCTTCCTGATTACCTCGAGAAATACATCACCTTTAAAATGCATCTCAATTTTTTTGTTTCGGATGATCCGGTAACGAGTTGAAATGTTCACCGCAAAACCACTTTTTTTCAAGGCGCCTCTGGAGATTCAACGTCACCGGCTTATTTATCAATATTTTTCATTGAAAATTTGTTCTGAGATACTTCAATAGTTGTACAATAATATGTAATTCTATTTAATAAAATTATATTCCTCATGTCGCCGCAAATAAATCATAAAAATATGCTTTTTTTTCGCCTTTAAAACCCTACCCGCCGTTCAGCTACATATTCGAGTAAACCAATATTTCTCAAAATCCGTACCCACTTCCCTAGGTATTCTGATGTAGGTTAAGGAGAATTTTTTCTTTTTCGTTCTGAATCAGAAATTGTGGATGCTAAATGTCACGCCGCGGGGTGCCTCATAAAGAAAAAAGATACCAAAACCAAATAGCAGTAGTCGGCCATTTTGTGTAACAAAAAAAGGAAAAAATATATTTTTCATTAGCTTGATATTTATACTAAATGAATGTGTAATTAGTTTTACAAATAAATCACTTTTTCATGTCAATAAAAATTGTTAGAGGTGCGCATGATTTTATACCCGCTACCGTGGCCATATCCCTTAAGGTGCTTCGATACAAAACGAACGTTAACCGATTATTCCGAAATTACCGAAAGTCAGAGCGATTACAGTTGTCTTTCGGAAAATTCAAAAATGCATAACATCAGTTCGTTCGATTTGAGCCAAATTCAACACAAACCGTATTTCATTAGTTTTCTATTTATAAAAAAAAAAATGTTTGCTCGATATCGCAAAAAAAGTTACGAAAGTTAGAGCGATCAGAAATATTTTTCGTGAAGTTTTTTATGTTATGAGATGTATTCATAATTTGACTTATTCGCTTAACCTATACATACATTCACCCATACGTCCGGATATTTAAAAAAAAAATAATTCTTTAACGATTCCGGACATTTTAAGGTGTCGTAGGGAATTTTCGAAAAAAATATATATATATTAGGGCGATTTTTTTGTTTCGACTATTTTTTTTTTCAGTCCCCACCCGAAATTTTGTTGGATATGTCGAAAAAGAAATTCCCTGAAAGTTACAGCCCTTAATATTAATTCTAAGTACTTTCCCAAAGCGTGAGAAGATTTTCGAATTTAATTTAATTTTAAATCGAATTTTTTTTTCTTCAAATTTCTATAACTTAGCCGCATTTTATGCTATCATATTGTTCTTGGTTTCGATTTACTCAGAATAAAACAATCTAAAAAAGTGCCTTTTGCGGCGAAAGTGTAAATTGTACTAGTGGGTTGGTACGGGTCACTGAAGTTGATTTTTACCGAAAATTCTCGTTTTTTTGCTGTTATCTCCGAAACAATTAACTTCACGAAAAAAATGTGAACGAAAAACTTGTTGGAAATTTTATTTCCTATAAAAAAGGTCCTATCGACCCAATTGCTTAGACTAATATTTCTTGAGATATTGAACTTTTTTTATTTTTCATTTTTTTTATTATTTAAAATTTCATATTTTATAAATTTTATACTACTCATAAGTTACAGTTCAATATCCCAAGATATATTAATCTAAGCAATTGGGTCGATGGCACCTTTTTTGTAGGAAATTAAATTTCCAACAAATTTTTCATATACATTTTTTTCGTCCAGTTAATTGTTTCGGAGATAACACCAAAAAAACGAGAATTCTTAGAGTAAGGATAGAATCTGCGACAATGTTTGCCTCGCGTTTTTACGTGCAATATGATCCATTTTCGCAACGGCATAAATGAATATATGACGTGCTCAATTTTTCCTTCCATATAAACTCGTAAAATCTGGAAAACTTGTGTCGCGTTACGAATGTAAAAAAAAAATATAAAATATTCACCTCAAAGGTTTAACGGTGACGAGTCATTATCAGCATTGCCTCTATCGAGGGAGGCAGTAAAACATTCGACCGAGCGAGTTTGTATCTTGACGGAGTCAGGCCATACTTACATCACCTTAAGCGGGGAAATGGGGTTAGACGGTTCAAAAATCGATTTTTTTTTTATTTCATAAATTGTTAGTAAAACTATTGAAAAATATGTTCCCAAAATTTTAAATGAAAATCCCGACTCGTCCTATTGTTATAAGCCATTAAGGGGGAAAATAGGGTTCGGACAGCGTTTTCTCAATGATTTTCATGAATTTTTTTATAGTATAAAAAATGAATATAATTTATTGAAACTTTGAGAATATTTTATACATATATTTAAGTATATACTATACAATTTTTGAAGAATTTCCTTGAAAAACATCGCAGATATTAGCGACCCCACATTGCAGGTCACAATCAGACTGGCTATGACAAGTACTAGATTTTAGTATCCTATTTAATAAGCTTTTGGGTCTTTTTGTTTCAGATGATTTTTGAAGAAACGCCAGTGGGTACCGTTTACCCAGATTTTTTTACGGCGCTCCGAAGATTACACAACAACCTCGTCAATTGAAAAAAAATTTTTATAAAAAAAATGAAGAATTGAACTGAATGTGTATACTTTTAGATAGAAAATCTGACAATCCGAAATTTCAAATAGTTTTCCTTAAAAAAATTCTCAAAATGATCCTTTTTTTGCGGTTCCTAGGTGTGTATCTCCCCTTAAAAATAATACAGTGCTGGCGAAAGGGGAATCGGTCAAACAAATTAACGCGGGAGTGGGCCAGTGGTGACCACGTTGTCTCGGTTCTATTGGGTATCCGATACTGTTGAATATCGATGCTCCAATCGAGACACGCCAGCAGGTACGTACGTGGTACGTCGTACGAGCCGCATTGCTTGCCACGTACGATATGTACTCTTTTTCGCAAAATCGTAAAATCGTAAAATCCCGGAAACGTGTGTGTTGCATAACAAATATGAAATAAAATATAAAATTTTAATTTTATTTTACACTTTTTATTTTTCCTTTCCAAAGATTAGATAAATCGACAATGCTCGCCTCGAACTTTTACGTGCAATTTCATGCGTTTTCGCAAACGCATAAATGACTATACGACGTGCTTAAAAATGACCTTGGTCTGTTTTTTCGCACAATCGTGAAATCCCGTAACCGTGTATGTATGTCGGAAGACAAATGGTCTGTAACATACTTAAATTTAAAAAATTCTTTTTGCAGTATGTTTAAGATGCCGAAGATATCACTTATGTTTGATCGTTTAATCAACATAATAGTTTTTTTGACGTTTCGAATTTTTCTCCCAACTCCAACTCATTTTATCTTGAAAGATCGTAATGAAAACAGTGCTTACGACGGGATTTCGAGGATATGGATTTTTAAAATTTCATAAAACACGCGTTTGAAAATTCTCTTCTGTCATGAGATAGAAAAACTATTTACTTGAAGCTCTAAAAATTAATAACAATTTGGAAAGAGCGGGTCTTCCCCTGATCGCTTGTTTAATCGATTTCTAAGGGTGAATAGTAAATTTACTGTGAATTTGAACAAAATCGTTCTTTGCTACCGGCCATGACATAGACAGATAGACAAACTAATTATTTAATGCTTAAAAAATTAATAACAATTAGGACAGTGCAGATCTCATTGCGATTGCTTGTTTAATTGATAATAAATAGTAAAGACTGAATTGAATGTGGATTTGAACTAAATTCCTCATTGTTATTGAATTTCACGGGTGAATAGATGCACGGGGCCCGACCCCTGTTTTGCCCCTGGCCGCGAGCCCCTTGGCTGCTAGCTCTGGCTGCTAGCTTGGGGGGGGGTTAAAATTATTTTTTTTTGTATTTTTTTTTCTGAATGAACAATATGTCGAGAATATTGTGTATACATTTTAAGTCAATCGGAGTAAAACTAACGGAGTTACAGCGTTTTAAACGACCGGCCGTGATACCTGTATATCACGTATGAAAAACTTTAAATCGATTTTCCCGAAAACGTCATTTTTTAAGTTTGTGAACATTAGAACTCAAAATCTACTAAACCGATCCTTTTGAAAATTTAAACATTACTTCTTCACATAAATCAACAGGTAATCAGGAGGAGTTTTTTTTTTTTCAATTTTTTCAATTTTTACATAACAAATTAAGATTTTTTGAGCTAAAATTGCGTTTTTCACTTCCAAATGCTGCAAAAAATATATATAAAAAAAAAAAAACTCTTCCTGATTACCTCGAGAAATACATCACCTTTAAAATGCATCTCAATTTTTTTGTTTCGGATGATCCGGTAACGAGTTGAAATGTTCACCGCAAAACCACTTTTTTTCAAGGCGCCTCTGGAGATTCAACGTCACCGGCTTATTTATCAATATTTTTCATTGAAAATTTGTTCTGAGATACTTCAATAGTTGTACAATAATATGTAATTCTATTTAATAAAATTATATTCCTCATGTCGCCGCAAATAAATCATAAAAATATGCTTTTTTTTCGCCTTTAAAACCCTACCCGCCGTTCAGCTACATATTCGAGTAAACCAATATTTCTCAAAATCCGTACCCACTTCCCTAGGTATTCTGATGTAGGTTAAGGAGAATTTTTTCTTTTTCGTTCTGAATCAGAAATTGTGGATGCTAAATGTCACGCCGCGGGGTGCCTCATAAAGAAAAAAGATACCAAAACCAAATAGCAGTAGTCGGCCATTTTGTGTAACAAAAAAAGGAAAAAATATATTTTTCATTAGCTTGATATTTATACTAAATGAATGTGTAATTAGTTTTACAAATAAATCACTTTTTCATGTCAATAAAAATTGTTAGAGGTGCGCATGATTTTATACCCGCTACCGTGGCCATATCCCTTAAGGTGCTTCGATACAAAACGAACGTTAACCGATTATTCCGAAATTACCGAAAGTCAGAGCGATTACAGTTGTCTTTCGGAAAATTCAAAAATGCATAACATCAGTTCGTTCGATTTGAGCCAAATTCAACACAAACCGTATTTCATTAGTTTTCTATTTATAAAAAAAAAAATGTTTGCTCGATATCGCAAAAAAAGTTACGAAAGTTAGAGCGATCAGAAATATTTTCCGTGAAGTTTTTTATGTTATGAGATGTATTCATAATTTGACTTATTCGCTTAACCTATACATACATTCACCCATACGTCCGGATATTTAAAAAAAAAATAATTCTTTAACGATTCCGGACATTTTAAGGTGTCGTAGGGAATTTTCGAAAAAAATATATATATATTAGGGCGATTTTTTTGTTTCGACTATTTTTTTTTTCAGTCCCCACCCGAAATTTTGTTGGATATGTCGAAAAAGAAATTCCCTGAAAGTTACAGCCCTTAATATTAATTCTAAGTACTTTCCCAAAGCGTGAGAAGATTTTCGAATTTAATTTAATTTTAAATCGAATTTTTTTTTCTTCAAATTTCTATAACTTAGCCGCATTTTATGCTATCATATTGTTCTTGGTTTCGATTTACTCAGAATAAAACAATCTAAAAAAGTGCCTTTTGCGGCGAAAGTGTAAATTGTACTAGTGGGTTGGTACGGGTCACTGAAGTTGATTTTTACCGAAAATTCTCGTTTTTTTGCTGTTATCTCCGAAACAATTAACTTCACGAAAAAAATGTGAACGAAAAACTTGTTGGAAATTTTATTTCCTATAAAAAAGGTCCTATCGACCCAATTGCTTAGACTAATATTTCTTGAGATATTGAACTTTTTTTATTTTTCATTTTTTTTATTATTTAAAATTTCATATTTTATAAATTTTATACTACTCATAAGTTACAGTTCAATATCCCAAGATATATTAATCTAAGCAATTGGGTCGATGGCACCTTTTTTGTAGGAAATTAAATTTCCAACAAATTTTTCATATACATTTTTTTCGTCCAGTTAATTGTTTCGGAGATAACACCAAAAAAACGAGAATTCTTAGAGTAAGGATAGAATCTGCGACAATGTTTGCCTCGCGTTTTTACGTGCAATATGATCCATTTTCGCAACGGCATAAATGAATATATGACGTGCTCAATTTTTCCTTCCATATAAACTCGTAAAATCTGGAAAACTTGTGTCGCGTTACGAATGTAAAAAAAAAATATAAAATATTCACCTCAAAGGTTTAACGGTGACGAGTCATTATCAGCATTGCCTCTATCGAGGGAGGCAGTAAAACATTCGACCGAGCGAGTTTGTATCTTGACGGAGTCAGGCCATACTTACATCACCTTAAGCGGGGAAATGGGGTTAGACGGTTCAAAAATCGATTTTTTTTTTATTTCATAAATTGTTAGTAAAACTATTGAAAAATATGTTCCCAAAATTTTAAATGAAAATCCCGACTCGTCCTATTGTTATAAGCCATTAAGGGGGAAAATAGGGTTCGGACAGCGTTTTCTCAATGATTTTCATGAATTTTTTTATAGTATAAAAAATGAATATAATTTATTGAAACTTTGAGAATATTTTATACATATATTTAAGTATATACTATACAATTTTTGAAGAATTTCCTTGAAAAACATCGCAGATATTAGCGACCCCACATTGCAGGTCACAATCAGACTGGCTATGACAAGTACTAGATTTTAGTATCCTATTTAATAAGCTTTTGGGTCTTTTTGTTTCAGATGATTTTTGAAGAAACGCCAGTGGGTACCGTTTACCCAGATTTTTTTACGGCGCTCCGAAGATTACACAACAACCTCGTCAATTGAAAAAAAATTTTTATAAAAAAAATGAAGAATTGAACTGAATGTGTATACTTTTAGATAGAAAATCTGACAATCCGAAATTTCAAATAGTTTTCCTTAAAAAAATTCTCAAAATGATCCTTTTTTTGCGGTTCCTAGGTGTGTATCTCCCCTTAAAAATAATACAGTGCTGGCGAAAGGGGAATCGGTCAAACAAATTAACGCGGGAGTGGGCCAGTGGTGACCACGTTGTCTCGGTTCTATTGGGTATCCGATACTGTTGAATATCGATGCTCCAATCGAGACACGCCAGCAGGTACGTACGTGGTACGTCGTACGAGCCGCATTGCTTGCCACGTACGATATGTACTCTTTTTCGCAAAATCGTAAAATCGTAAAATCCCGGAAACGTGTGTGTTGCATAACAAATATGAAATAAAATATAAAATTTTAATTTTATTTTACACTTTTTATTTTTCCTTTCCAAAGATTAGATAAATCGACAATGCTCGCCTCGAACTTTTACGTGCAATTTCATGCGTTTTCGCAAACGCATAAATGACTATACGACGTGCTTAAAAATGACCTTGGTCTGTTTTTTCGCACAATCGTGAAATCCCGTAACCGTGTATGTATGTCGGAAGACAAATGGTCTGTAACATACTTAAATTAAAAAAATTCTTTTTGCAGTATGTTTAAGATGCCGAAGATATCACTTATGTTTGATCGTTTAATCAACATAATAGTTTTTTTGACGTTTCGAATTTTTCTCCCAACTCCAACTCATTTTATCTTGAAAGATCGTAATGAAAACAGTGCTTACCTGTATATCACGTATGAAAAACTTTAAATCGATTTTCCCGAAAACGTCATTTTTTAAGTTTGTGAACATTAGAACTCAAAATCTACTAAACCGATCCTTTTGAAAATTTAAACATTACTTCTTCACATAAATCAACAGGTAATCAGGAGGAGTTTTTTTTTTTTTCAATTTTTTCAATTTTTACATAACAAATTAAGATTTTTTGAGCTAAAATTGCGTTTTTCACTTCCAAATGCTGCAAAAAATATATATAAAAAAAAAAAAACTCTTCCTGATTACCTCGAGAAATACATCACCTTTAAAATGCATCTCAATTTTTTTGTTTCGGATGATCCGGTAACGAGTTGAAATGTTCACCGCAAAACCACTTTTTTTCAAGGCGCCTCTGGAGATTCAACGTCACCGGCTTATTTATCAATATTTTTCATTGAAAATTTGTTCTGAGATACTTCAATAGTTGTACAATAATATGTAATTCTATTTAATAAAATTATATTCCTCATGTCGCCGCAAATAAATCATAAAAATATGCTTTTTTTTCGCCTTTAAAACCCTACCCGCCGTTCAGCTACATATTCGAGTAAACCAATATTTCTCAAAATCCGTACCCACTTCCCTAGGTATTCTGATGTAGGTTAAGGAGAATTTTTTCTTTTTCGTTCTGAATCAGAAATTGTGGATGCTAAATGTCACGCCGCGGGGTGCCTCATAAAGAAAAAAGATACCAAAACCAAATAGCAGTAGTCGGCCATTTTGTGTAACAAAAAAAGGAAAAAATATATTTTTCATTAGCTTGATATTTATACTAAATGAATGTGTAATTAGTTTTACAAATAAATCACTTTTTCATGTCAATAAAAATTGTTAGAGGTGCGCATGATTTTATACCCGCTACCGTGGCCATATCCCTTAAGGTGCTTCGATACAAAACGAACGTTAACCGATTATTCCGAAATTACCGAAAGTCAGAGCGATTACAGTTGTCTTTCGGAAAATTCAAAAATGCATAACATCAGTTCGTTCGATTTGAGCCAAATTCAACACAAACCGTATTTCATTAGTTTTCTATTTATAAAAAAAAAAATGTTTGCTCGATATCGCAAAAAAAGTTACGAAAGTTAGAGCGATCAGAAATATTTTTCGTGAAGTTTTTTATGTTATGAGATGTATTCATAATTTGACTTATTCGCTTAACCTATACATACATTCACCCATACGTCCGGATATTTAAAAAAAAAATAATTCTTTAACGATTCCGGACATTTTAAGGTGTCGTAGGGAATTTTCGAAAAAAATATATATATATTAGGGCGATTTTTTTGTTTCGACTATTTTTTTTTTCAGTCCCCACCCGAAATTTTGTTGGATATGTCGAAAAAGAAATTCCCTGAAAGTTACAGCCCTTAATATTAATTCTAAGTACTTTCCCAAAGCGTGAGAAGATTTTCGAATTTAATTTAATTTTAAATCGAATTTTTTTTTCTTCAAATTTCTATAACTTAGCCGCATTTTATGCTATCATATTGTTCTTGGTTTCGATTTACTCAGAATAAAACAATCTAAAAAAGTGCCTTTTGCGGCGAAAGTGTAAATTGTACTAGTGGGTTGGTACGGGTCACTGAAGTTGATTTTTACCGAAAATTCTCGTTTTTTTGCTGTTATCTCCGAAACAATTAACTTCACGAAAAAAATGTGAACGAAAAACTTGTTGGAAATTTTATTTCCTATAAAAAAGGTCCTATCGACCCAATTGCTTAGACTAATATTTCTTGAGATATTGAACTTTTTTTATTTTTCATTTTTTTTATTATTTAAAATTTCATATTTTATAAATTTTATACTACTCATAAGTTACAGTTCAATATCCCAAGATATATTAATCTAAGCAATTGGGTCGATGGCACCTTTTTTGTAGGAAATTAAATTTCCAACAAATTTTTCATATACATTTTTTTCGTCCAGTTAATTGTTTCGGAGATAACACCAAAAAAACGAGAATTCTTAGAGTAAGGATAGAATCTGCGACAATGTTTGCCTCGCGTTTTTACGTGCAATATGATCCATTTTCGCAACGGCATAAATGAATATATGACGTGCTCAATTTTTCCTTCCATATAAACTCGTAAAATCTGGAAAACTTGTGTCGCGTTACGAATGTAAAAAAAAAATATAAAATATTCACCTCAAAGGTTTAACGGTGACGAGTCATTATCAGCATTGCCTCTATCGAGGGAGGCAGTAAAACATTCGACCGAGCGAGTTTGTATCTTGACGGAGTCAGGCCATACTTACATCACCTTAAGCGGGGAAATGGGGTTAGACGGTTCAAAAATCGATTTTTTTTTTATTTCATAAATTGTTAGTAAAACTATTGAAAAATATGTTCCCAAAATTTAAAATGAAAATCCCGACTCGTCCTATTGTTATAAGCCATTAAGGGGGAAAATAGGGTTCGGACAGCGTTTTCTCAATGATTTTCATGAATTTTTTTATAGTATAAAAAATGAATATAATTTATTGAAACTTTGAGAATATTTTATACATATATTTAAGTATATACTATACAATTTTTGAAGAATTTCCTTGAAAAACATCGCAGATATTAGCGACCCCACATTGCAGGTCACAATCAGACTGGCTATGACAAGTACTAGATTTTAGTATCCTATTTAATAAGCTTTTGGGTCTTTTTGTTTCAGATGATTTTTGAAGAAACGCCAGTGGGTACCGTTTACCCAGATTTTTTTACGGCGCTCCGAAGATTACACAACAACCTCGTCAATTGAAAAAAAATTTTTATAAAAAAAATGAAGAATTGAACTGAATGTGTATACTTTTAGATAGAAAATCTGACAATCCGAAATTTCAAATAGTTTTCCTTAAAAAAATTCTCAAAATGATCCTTTTTTTGCGGTTCCTAGGTGTGTATCTCCCCTTAAAAATAATACAGTGCTGGCGAAAGGGGAATCGGTCAAACAAATTAACGCGGGAGTGGGCCAGTGGTGACCACGTTGTCTCGGTTCTATTGGGTATCCGATACTGTTGAATATCGATGCTCCAATCGAGACACGCCAGCAGGTACGTACGTGGTACGTCGTACGAGCCGCATTGCTTGCCACGTACGATATGTACTCTTTTTCGCAAAATCGTAAAATCGTAAAATCCCGGAAACGTGTGTGTTGCATAACAAATATGAAATAAAATATAAAATTTTAATTTTATTTTACACTTTTTATTTTTCCTTTCCAAAGATTAGATAAATCGACAATGCTCGCCTCGAACTTTTACGTGCAATTTCATGCGTTTTCGCAAACGCATAAATGACTATACGACGTGCTTAAAAATGACCTTGGTCTGTTTTTTCGCACAATCGTGAAATCCCGTAACCGTGTATGTATGTCGGAAGACAAATGGTCTGTAACATACTTAAATTTAAAAAATTCTTTTTGCAGTATGTTTAAGATGCCGAAGATATCACTTATGTTTGATCGTTTAATCAACATAATAGTTTTTTTGACGTTTCGAATTTTTCTCCCAACTCCAACTCATTTTATCTTGAAAGATCGTAATGAAAACAGTGCTTACGACGGGATTTCGAGGATATGGATTTTTAAAATTTCATAAAACACGCGTTTGAAAATTCTCTTCTGTCATGAGATAGAAAAACTATTTACTTGAAGCTCTAAAAATTAATAACAATTTGGAAAGAGCGGGTCTTCCCCTGATCGCTTGTTTAATCGATTTCTAAGGGTGAATAGTAAATTTACTGTGAATTTGAACAAAATCGTTCTTTGCTACCGGCCATGACATAGACAGATAGACAAACTAATTATTTAATGCTTAAAAAATTAATAACAATTAGGACAGTGCAGATCTCATTGCGATTGCTTGTTTAATTGATAATAAATAGTAAAGACTGAATTGAATGTGGATTTGAACTAAATTCCTCATTGTTATTGAATTTCACGGGTGAATAGATGCACGGGGCCCGACCCCTGTTTTGCCCCTGGCCGCGAGCCCCTTGGCTGCTAGCTCTGGCTGCTAGCTTGGGGGGGGGTTAAAATTATTTTTTTTTGTATTTTTTTTTCTGAATGAACAATATGTCGAGAATATTGTGTATACATTTTAAGTCAATCGGAGTAAAACTAACGGAGTTACAGCGTTTTAAACGACCGGCCGTGATACCTGTATATCACGTATGAAAAACTTTAAATCGATTTTCCCGAAAACGTCATTTTTTAAGTTTGTGAACATTAGAACTCAAAATCTACTAAACCGATCCTTTTGAAAATTTAAACATTACTTCTTCACATAAATCAACAGGTAATCAGGAGGAGTTTTTTTTTTTTCAATTTTTTCAATTTTTACATAACAAATTAAGATTTTTTGAGCTAAAATTGCGTTTTTCACTTCCAAATGCTGCAAAAAATATATATAAAAAAAAAAAAACTCTTCCTGATTACCTCGAGAAATACATCACCTTTAAAATGCATCTCAATTTTTTTGTTTCGGATGATCCGGTAACGAGTTGAAATGTTCACCGCAAAACCACTTTTTTTCAAGGCGCCTCTGGAGATTCAACGTCACCGGCTTATTTATCAATATTTTTCATTGAAAATTTGTTCTGAGATACTTCAATAGTTGTACAATAATATGTAATTCTATTTAATAAAATTATATTCCTCATGTCGCCGCAAATAAATCATAAAAATATGCTTTTTTTTCGCCTTTAAAACCCTACCCGCCGTTCAGCTACATATTCGAGTAAACCAATATTTCTCAAAATCCGTACCCACTTCCCTAGGTATTCTGATGTAGGTTAAGGAGAATTTTTTCTTTTTCGTTCTGAATCAGAAATTGTGGATGCTAAATGTCACGCCGCGGGGTGCCTCATAAAGAAAAAAGATACCAAAACCAAATAGCAGTAGTCGGCCATTTTGTGTAACAAAAAAAGGAAAAAATATATTTTTCATTAGCTTGATATTTATACTAAATGAATGTGTAATTAGTTTTACAAATAAATCACTTTTTCATGTCAATAAAAATTGTTAGAGGTGCGCATGATTTTATACCCGCTACCGTGGCCATATCCCTTAAGGTGCTTCGATACAAAACGAACGTTAACCGATTATTCCGAAATTACCGAAAGTCAGAGCGATTACAGTTGTCTTTCGGAAAATTCAAAAATGCATAACATCAGTTCGTTCGATTTGAGCCAAATTCAACACAAACCGTATTTCATTAGTTTTCTATTTATAAAAAAAAAAATGTTTGCTCGATATCGCAAAAAAAGTTACGAAAGTTAGAGCGATCAGAAATATTTTCCGTGAAGTTTTTTATGTTATGAGATGTATTCATAATTTGACTTATTCGCTTAACCTATACATACATTCACCCATACGTCCGGATATTTAAAAAAAAAATAATTCTTTAACGATTCCGGACATTTTAAGGTGTCGTAGGGAATTTTCGAAAAAAATATATATATATTAGGGCGATTTTTTTGTTTCGACTATTTTTTTTTTCAGTCCCCACCCGAAATTTTGTTGGATATGTCGAAAAAGAAATTCCCTGAAAGTTACAGCCCTTAATATTAATTCTAAGTACTTTCCCAAAGCGTGAGAAGATTTTCGAATTTAATTTAATTTTAAATCGAATTTTTTTTTCTTCAAATTTCTATAACTTAGCCGCATTTTATGCTATCATATTGTTCTTGGTTTCGATTTACTCAGAATAAAACAATCTAAAAAAGTGCCTTTTGCGGCGAAAGTGTAAATTGTACTAGTGGGTTGGTACGGGTCACTGAAGTTGATTTTTACCGAAAATTCTCGTTTTTTTGCTGTTATCTCCGAAACAATTAACTTCACGAAAAAAATGTGAACGAAAAACTTGTTGGAAATTTTATTTCCTATAAAAAAGGTCCTATCGACCCAATTGCTTAGACTAATATTTCTTGAGATATTGAACTTTTTTTATTTTTCATTTTTTTTATTATTTAAAATTTCATATTTTATAAATTTTATACTACTCATAAGTTACAGTTCAATATCCCAAGATATATTAATCTAAGCAATTGGGTCGATGGCACCTTTTTTGTAGGAAATTAAATTTCCAACAAATTTTTCATATACATTTTTTTCGTCCAGTTAATTGTTTCGGAGATAACACCAAAAAAACGAGAATTCTTAGAGTAAGGATAGAATCTGCGACAATGTTTGCCTCGCGTTTTTACGTGCAATATGATCCATTTTCGCAACGGCATAAATGAATATATGACGTGCTCAATTTTTCCTTCCATATAAACTCGTAAAATCTGGAAAACTTGTGTCGCGTTACGAATGTAAAAAAAAAATATAAAATATTCACCTCAAAGGTTTAACGGTGACGAGTCATTATCAGCATTGCCTCTATCGAGGGAGGCAGTAAAACATTCGACCGAGCGAGTTTGTATCTTGACGGAGTCAGGCCATACTTACATCACCTTAAGCGGGGAAATGGGGTTAGACGGTTCAAAAATCGATTTTTTTTTTATTTCATAAATTGTTAGTAAAACTATTGAAAAATATGTTCCCAAAATTTAAAATGAAAATCCCGACTCGTCCTATTGTTATAAGCCATTAAGGGGGAAAATAGGGTTCGGACAGCGTTTTCTCAATGATTTTCATGAATTTTTTTATAGTATAAAAAATGAATATAATTTATTGAAACTTTGAGAATATTTTATACATATATTTAAGTATATACTATACAATTTTTGAAGAATTTCCTTGAAAAACATCGCAGATATTAGCGACCCCACATTGCAGGTCACAATCAGACTGGCTATGACAAGTACTAGATTTTAGTATCCTATTTAATAAGCTTTTGGGTCTTTTTGTTTCAGATGATTTTTGAAGAAACGCCAGTGGGTACCGTTTACCCAGATTTTTTTACGGCGCTCCGAAGATTACACAACAACCTCGTCAATTGAAAAAAAATTTTTATAAAAAAAATGAAGAATTGAACTGAATGTGTATACTTTTAGATAGAAAATCTGACAATCCGAAATTTCAAATAGTTTTCCTTAAAAAAATTCTCAAAATGATCCTTTTTTTGCGGTTCCTAGGTGTGTATCTCCCCTTAAAAATAATACAGTGCTGGCGAAAGGGGAATCGGTCAAACAAATTAACGCGGGAGTGGGCCAGTGGTGACCACGTTGTCTCGGTTCTATTGGGTATCCGATACTGTTGAATATCGATGCTCCAATCGAGACACGCCAGCAGGTACGTACGTGGTACGTCGTACGAGCCGCATTGCTTGCCACGTACGATATGTACTCTTTTTCGCAAAATCGTAAAATCGTAAAATCCCGGAAACGTGTGTGTTGCATAACAAATATGAAATAAAATATAAAATTTTAATTTTATTTTACACTTTTTATTTTTCCTTTCCAAAGATTAGATAAATCGACAATGCTCGCCTCGAACTTTTACGTGCAATTTCATGCGTTTTCGCAAACGCATAAATGACTATACGACGTGCTTAAAAATGACCTTGGTCTGTTTTTTCGCACAATCGTGAAATCCCGTAACCGTGTATGTATGTCGGAAGACAAATGGTCTGTAACATACTTAAATTTAAAAAATTCTTTTTGCAGTATGTTTAAGATGCCGAAGATATCACTTATGTTTGATCGTTTAATCAACATAATAGTTTTTTTGACGTTTCGAATTTTTCTCCCAACTCCAACTCATTTTATCTTGAAAGATCGTAATGAAAACAGTGCTTACCTGTATATCACGTATGAAAAACTTTAAATCGATTTTCCCGAAAACGTCATTTTTTAAGTTTGTGAACATTAGAACTCAAAATCTACTAAACCGATCCTTTTGAAAATTTAAACATTACTTCTTCACATAAATCAACAGGTAATCAGGAGGAGTTTTTTTTTTTTTCAATTTTTTCAATTTTTACATAACAAATTAAGATTTTTTGAGCTAAAATTGCGTTTTTCACTTCCAAATGCTGCAAAAAATATATATAAAAAAAAAAAAACTCTTCCTGATTACCTCGAGAAATACATCACCTTTAAAATGCATCTCAATTTTTTTGTTTCGGATGATCCGGTAACGAGTTGAAATGTTCACCGCAAAACCACTTTTTTTCAAGGCGCCTCTGGAGATTCAACGTCACCGGCTTATTTATCAATATTTTTCATTGAAAATTTGTTCTGAGATACTTCAATAGTTGTACAATAATATGTAATTCTATTTAATAAAATTATATTCCTCATGTCGCCGCAAATAAATCATAAAAATATGCTTTTTTTTCGCCTTTAAAACCCTACCCGCCGTTCAGCTACATATTCGAGTAAACCAATATTTCTCAAAATCCGTACCCACTTCCCTAGGTATTCTGATGTAGGTTAAGGAGAATTTTTTCTTTTTCGTTCTGAATCAGAAATTGTGGATGCTAAATGTCACGCCGCGGGGTGCCTCATAAAGAAAAAAGATACCAAAACCAAATAGCAGTAGTCGGCCATTTTGTGTAACAAAAAAAGGAAAAAATATATTTTTCATTAGCTTGATATTTATACTAAATGAATGTGTAATTAGTTTTACAAATAAATCACTTTTTCATGTCAATAAAAATTGTTAGAGGTGCGCATGATTTTATACCCGCTACCGTGGCCATATCCCTTAAGGTGCTTCGATACAAAACGAACGTTAACCGATTATTCCGAAATTACCGAAAGTCAGAGCGATTACAGTTGTCTTTCGGAAAATTCAAAAATGCATAACATCAGTTCGTTCGATTTGAGCCAAATTCAACACAAACCGTATTTCATTAGTTTTCTATTTATAAAAAAAAAAATGTTTGCTCGATATCGCAAAAAAAGTTACGAAAGTTAGAGCGATCAGAAATATTTTTCGTGAAGTTTTTTATGTTATGAGATGTATTCATAATTTGACTTATTCGCTTAACCTATACATACATTCACCCATACGTCCGGATATTTAAAAAAAAAATAATTCTTTAACGATTCCGGACATTTTAAGGTGTCGTAGGGAATTTTCGAAAAAAATATATATATATTAGGGCGATTTTTTTGTTTCGACTATTTTTTTTTTCAGTCCCCACCCGAAATTTTGTTGGATATGTCGAAAAAGAAATTCCCTGAAAGTTACAGCCCTTAATATTAATTCTAAGTACTTTCCCAAAGCGTGAGAAGATTTTCGAATTTAATTTAATTTTAAATCGAATTTTTTTTTCTTCAAATTTCTATAACTTAGCCGCATTTTATGCTATCATATTGTTCTTGGTTTCGATTTACTCAGAATAAAACAATCTAAAAAAGTGCCTTTTGCGGCGAAAGTGTAAATTGTACTAGTGGGTTGGTACGGGTCACTGAAGTTGATTTTTACCGAAAATTCTCGTTTTTTTGCTGTTATCTCCGAAACAATTAACTTCACGAAAAAAATGTGAACGAAAAACTTGTTGGAAATTTTATTTCCTATAAAAAAGGTCCTATCGACCCAATTGCTTAGACTAATATTTCTTGAGATATTGAACTTTTTTTATTTTTCATTTTTTTTATTATTTAAAATTTCATATTTTATAAATTTTATACTACTCATAAGTTACAGTTCAATATCCCAAGATATATTAATCTAAGCAATTGGGTCGATGGCACCTTTTTTGTAGGAAATTAAATTTCCAACAAATTTTTCATATACATTTTTTTCGTCCAGTTAATTGTTTCGGAGATAACACCAAAAAAACGAGAATTCTTAGAGTAAGGATAGAATCTGCGACAATGTTTGCCTCGCGTTTTTACGTGCAATATGATCCATTTTCGCAACGGCATAAATGAATATATGACGTGCTCAATTTTTCCTTCCATATAAACTCGTAAAATCTGGAAAACTTGTGTCGCGTTACGAATGTAAAAAAAAAATATAAAATATTCACCTCAAAGGTTTAACGGTGACGAGTCATTATCAGCATTGCCTCTATCGAGGGAGGCAGTAAAACATTCGACCGAGCGAGTTTGTATCTTGACGGAGTCAGGCCATACTTACATCACCTTAAGCGGGGAAATGGGGTTAGACGGTTCAAAAATCGATTTTTTTTTTATTTCATAAATTGTTAGTAAAACTATTGAAAAATATGTTCCCAAAATTTAAAATGAAAATCCCGACTCGTCCTATTGTTATAAGCCATTAAGGGGGAAAATAGGGTTCGGACAGCGTTTTCTCAATGATTTTCATGAATTTTTTTATAGTATAAAAAATGAATATAATTTATTGAAACTTTGAGAATATTTTATACATATATTTAAGTATATACTATACAATTTTTGAAGAATTTCCTTGAAAAACATCGCAGATATTAGCGACCCCACATTGCAGGTCACAATCAGACTGGCTATGACAAGTACTAGATTTTAGTATCCTATTTAATAAGCTTTTGGGTCTTTTTGTTTCAGATGATTTTTGAAGAAACGCCAGTGGGTACCGTTTACCCAGATTTTTTTACGGCGCTCCGAAGATTACACAACAACCTCGTCAATTGAAAAAAAATTTTTATAAAAAAAATGAAGAATTGAACTGAATGTGTATACTTTTAGATAGAAAATCTGACAATCCGAAATTTCAAATAGTTTTCCTTAAAAAAATTCTCAAAATGATCCTTTTTTTGCGGTTCCTAGGTGTGTATCTCCCCTTAAAAATAATACAGTGCTGTCGAAAGGGGAATCGGTCAAACAAATTAACGCGGGAGTGGGCCAGTGGTGACCACGTTGTCTCGGTTCTATTGGGTATCCGATACTGTTGAATATCGATGCTCCAATCGAGACACGCCAGCAGGTACGTACGTGGTACGTCGTACGAGCCGCATTGCTTGCCACGTACGATATGTACTCTTTTTCGCAAAATCGTAAAATCGTAAAATCCCGGAAACGTGTGTGTTGCATAACAAATATGAAATAAAATATAAAATTTTAATTTTATTTTACACTTTTTATTTTTCCTTTCCAAAGATTAGATAAATCGACAATGCTCGCCTCGAACTTTTACGTGCAATTTCATGCGTTTTCGCAAACGCATAAATGACTATACGACGTGCTTAAAAATGACCTTGGTCTGTTTTTTCGCACAATCGTGAAATCCCGTAACCGTGTATGTATGTCGGAAGACAAATGGTCTGTAACATACTTAAATTTAAAAAATTCTTTTTGCAGTATGTTTAAGATGCCGAAGATATCACTTATGTTTGATCGTTTAATCAACATAATAGTTTTTTTGACGTTTCGAATTTTTCTCCCAACTCCAACTCATTTTATCTTGAAAGATCGTAATGAAAACAGTGCTTACGACGGGATTTCGAGGATATGGATTTTTAAAATTTCATAAAACACGCGTTTGAAAATTCTCTTCTGTCATGAGATAGAAAAACTATTTACTTGAAGCTCTAAAAATTAATAACAATTTGGAAAGAGCGGGTCTTCCCCTGATCGCTTGTTTAATCGATTTCTAAGGGTGAATAGTAAATTTACTGTGAATTTGAACAAAATCGTTCTTTGCTACCGGCCATGACATAGACAGATAGACAAACTAATTATTTAATGCTTAAAAAATTAATAACAATTAGGACAGTGCAGATCTCATTGCGATTGCTTGTTTAATTGATAATAAATAGTAAAGACTGAATTGAATGTGGATTTGAACTAAATTCCTCATTGTTATTGAATTTCACGGGTGAATAGATGCACGGGGCCCGACCCCTGTTTTGCCCCTGGCCGCGAGCCCCTTGGCTGCTAGCTCTGGCTGCTAGCTTGGGGGGGGGTTAAAATTATTTTTTTTTGTATTTTTTTTTCTGAATGAACAATATGTCGAGAATATTGTGTATACATTTTAAGTCAATCGGAGTAAAACTAACGGAGTTACAGCGTTTTAAACGACCGGCCGTGATACCTGTATATCACGTATGAAAAACTTTAAATCGATTTTCCCGAAAACGTCATTTTTTAAGTTTGTGAACATTAGAACTCAAAATCTACTAAACCGATCCTTTTGAAAATTTAAACATTACTTCTTCACATAAATCAACAGGTAATCAGGAGGAGTTTTTTTTTTTTTCAATTTTTTCAATTTTTACATAACAAATTAAGATTTTTTGAGCTAAAATTGCGTTTTTCACTTCCAAATGCTGCAAAAAATATATATAAAAAAAAAAAAACTCTTCCTGATTACCTCGAGAAATACATCACCTTTAAAATGCATCTCAATTTTTTTGTTTCGGATGATCCGGTAACGAGTTGAAATGTTCACCGCAAAACCACTTTTTTTCAAGGCGCCTCTGGAGATTCAACGTCACCGGCTTATTTATCAATATTTTTCATTGAAAATTTGTTCTGAGATACTTCAATAGTTGTACAATAATATGTAATTCTATTTAATAAAATTATATTCCTCATGTCGCCGCAAATAAATCATAAAAATATGCTTTTTTTTCGCCTTTAAAACCCTACCCGCCGTTCAGCTACATATTCGAGTAAACCAATATTTCTCAAAATCCGTACCCACTTCCCTAGGTATTCTGATGTAGGTTAAGGAGAATTTTTTCTTTTTCGTTCTGAATCAGAAATTGTGGATGCTAAATGTCACGCCGCGGGGTGCCTCATAAAGAAAAAAGATACCAAAACCAAATAGCAGTAGTCGGCCATTTTGTGTAACAAAAAAAGGAAAAAATATATTTTTCATTAGCTTGATATTTATACTAAATGAATGTGTAATTAGTTTTACAAATAAATCACTTTTTCATGTCAATAAAAATTGTTAGAGGTGCGCATGATTTTATACCCGCTACCGTGGCCATATCCCTTAAGGTGCTTCGATACAAAACGAACGTTAACCGATTATTCCGAAATTACCGAAAGTCAGAGCGATTACAGTTGTCTTTCGGAAAATTCAAAAATGCATAACATCAGTTCGTTCGATTTGAGCCAAATTCAACACAAACCGTATTTCATTAGTTTTCTATTTATAAAAAAAAAAATGTTTGCTCGATATCGCAAAAAAAGTTACGAAAGTTAGAGCGATCAGAAATATTTTTCGTGAAGTTTTTTATGTTATGAGATGTATTCATAATTTGACTTATTCGCTTAACCTATACATACATTCACCCATACGTCCGGATATTTAAAAAAAAAATAATTCTTTAACGATTCCGGACATTTTAAGGTGTCGTAGGGAATTTTCGAAAAAAATATATATATATTAGGGCGATTTTTTTGTTTCGACTATTTTTTTTTTCAGTCCCCACCCGAAATTTTGTTGGATATGTCGAAAAAGAAATTCCCTGAAAGTTACAGCCCTTAATATTAATTCTAAGTACTTTCCCAAAGCGTGAGAAGATTTTCGAATTTAATTTAATTTTAAATCGAATTTTTTTTTCTTCAAATTTCTATAACTTAGCCGCATTTTATGCTATCATATTGTTCTTGGTTTCGATTTACTCAGAATAAAACAATCTAAAAAAGTGCCTTTTGCGGCGAAAGTGTAAATTGTACTAGTGGGTTGGTACGGGTCACTGAAGTTGATTTTTACCGAAAATTCTCGTTTTTTTGCTGTTATCTCCGAAACAATTAACTTCACGAAAAAAATGTGAACGAAAAACTTGTTGGAAATTTTATTTCCTATAAAAAAGGTCCTATCGACCCAATTGCTTAGACTAATATTTCTTGAGATATTGAACTTTTTTTATTTTTCATTTTTTTTATTATTTAAAATTTCATATTTTATAAATTTTATACTACTCATAAGTTACAGTTCAATATCCCAAGATATATTAATCTAAGCAATTGGGTCGATAGCACCTTTTTTGTAGGAAATTAAATTTCCAACAAATTTTTCATATACATTTTTTTCGTCCAGTTAATTGTTTCGGAGATAACACCAAAAAAACGAGAATTCTTAGAGTAAGGATAGAATCTGCGACAATGTTTGCCTCGCGTTTTTACGTGCAATATGATCCATTTTCGCAACGGCATAAATGAATATATGACGTGCTCAATTTTTCCTTCCATATAAACTCGTAAAATCTGGAAAACTTGTGTCGCGTTACGAATGTAAAAAAAAAATATAAAATATTCACCTCAAAGGTTTAACGGTGACGAGTCATTATCAGCATTGCCTCTATCGAGGGAGGCAGTAAAACATTCGACCGAGCGAGTTTGTATCTTGACGGAGTCAGGCCATACTTACATCACCTTAAGCGGGGAAATGGGGTTAGACGGTTCAAAAATCGATTTTTTTTTTATTTCATAAATTGTTAGTAAAACTATTGAAAAATATGTTCCCAAAATTTTAAATGAAAATCCCGACTCGTCCTATTGTTATAAGCCATTAAGGGGGAAAATAGGGTTCGGACAGCGTTTTCTCAATGATTTTCATGAATTTTTTTATAGTATAAAAAATGAATATAATTTATTGAAACTTTGAGAATATTTTATACATATATTTAAGTATATACTATACAATTTTTGAAGAATTTCCTTGAAAAACATCGCAGATATTAGCGACCCCACATTGCAGGTCACAATCAGACTGGCTATGACAAGTACTAGATTTTAGTATCCTATTTAATAAGCTTTTGGGTCTTTTTGTTTCAGATGATTTTTGAAGAAACGCCAGTGGGTACCGTTTACCCAGATTTTTTTACGGCGCTCCGAAGATTACACAACAACCTCGTCAATTGAAAACAATTTTTTATAAAAAAAATGAAGAATTGAACTGAATGTGTATACTTTTAGATAGAAAATCTGACAATCCGAAATTTCAAATAGTTTTCCTTAAAAAAATTCTCAAAATGATCCTTTTTTTGCGGTTCCTAGGTGTGTATCTCCCCTTAAAAAAGGAAGTCCTTGCTGTCTGTTGGTTGCAGGCTTTTTTTTCAGAAGATTTGAAATAAAAATAATTGCAATGAAATCAAAGTGAAATAAACATTTTAGTTACGAAACGAACAGTATGAAATTCAATTAATTTTTTTATCAAATCGACGTGACTGGAAAAATGAGAATTTCTATTTTTATCATTTTTTACAGTACTTCTTTTTCAACTTTATTTTTTTATTCGCAGATATTCCGGATGCATTGACGTTAAGAATTTTTTTTAGTAATCGAATTTACACGTTGCTATGTATGCCGGTAGACGGGATTAAAAAGTTACCCGTTACCAGCGGAACCGGCAGTAGCAAGTTGTCAAACACATTCCAACACACGTGAACGCTCTCGTCGTTTAACCACGATTTTCAGGTGAAAATTCAACGATCCCAACGGGCGCGCGTGCGCCCGTATGTGCGTGTGTGTGTGTGTGCCTCCCACCGTCTCGCGTACGTATTGGAATTTCATGTCACGTACCAAACGGTTTGCAGCCACGTTGACGCTGGATAAAATAAAAACGTTTCATGAATTTTCATGTACAAAAAAAAAGTAAAAATTAAGTAGGTATTGTTTTTCCCTTCGGTATGGTTGAACACGTGCGGTATCTTTATTTTTTTTTTTTTTTTTGAGATTAAATTCAATAACCGAGATGTCTGTTGAATCCGGGGAGAGAAGTTATTTATCAATTAATTGTCGATGAAACAAGGAATACATTTTCTAAATAATAATACATTTTTTAAAGGCTTAAATTCGTTTTCTGTTCTAATTTAATTAATAAATGTTTGAATCTTCATGACAATTACGTTGAATCATTGAAATTACGTTAATTTTTGTGAAATATTTTTAAATACCATTTTAATCAGTTTTTGTCAATTTTCGGCCACAGTAGAATTTAAAAAAAATGCTATCGTGCACAATTTGTCGATAGGAAAATACAAAACATCGATTAACGATGCGTGAGTATGAAGTTTAGTCGCGTGTGCGTCGAAATTATGCTCTGGTATCAATTTCGTGTTATTACAAGAGGAGGAGTCGTTTCTAATGGAATGCTCATCGTGTTCCATAGGGTCACTCCCCGGTAATCTATCACTGTATATACACCGGGAATTGCGTTGACGTGAGCTTGTATTACGCCTCGTTGATGGATGCGCCAGGTGCCAATTAAAATCACATCTAGGCTAATAACCTTAAATAAAAAATGCTTTGCGCGTTCGCTGTACACGCAGATGTACGCTTGTGCGGTTTTCCGATTCATGTGACGGTAGGTGTTTTTTTTTTTTTTAATGACTCCTGGAAAATCATTTTTTTCGTCCCAGAATTTATTTATTTTTTTAAAGACGGTCACGTTGCATAGAAATACGAAAAATATAATTGATTTCAATCGAAAGTTGTAGTAATTCTTCAGTATCAATTTTCAGGATCAATTTTCAGGATCAATTTTCATCATTCAACATTAAAATATCGTTTACGAAATGATATAATGCACAATTATTCGCGCGCTGGAAACCGACTAAATTTGAAAAATTATTATAAAGGTTATATGGTGAGAAAAAAATTAAATTATTGATTTCAAATTTTTTATCAACTTTTCAACTATATTTAAAATTTTTTTTTTTTTTTATATTGATATTATTTTTTGGGGGTATAAATGTACTACCGATAAATACCATGGCGCCTCCTTGTCAACGTCATAACTTCACCAAAAATTATCCAATCTACAAAAATAAAAAAGAATCTAGTAAAATAATGTAGCAGTAATAGTCTGACGGAGGGATTTTTTTCTTTTTTCATAAATAAAGAAATTACAATATTTCAAACATTAGTATGCAATTTAAAAAAAAGTTAGTCCTTAATAAATTATAAAAAAATGTCCAACCAAAAAATTAAAAAAACCTCTCGTCAGACTATAGAGAAAATAATTATCAAGATTTAAAAAGAAAAAAAGTTTAAAAAATATTAAATATTGACTGAGTTATCGTGCTGACACTGTCTATAAAAACATAGTTTCGAGAAAAACTCGTTTAAAGTTTTTGGTAGGTACAACGTGAACCCGATGTTCGGTCACATTTATTGCTATAACTTTCTAACGGAGTGGAATTTTCTTAAAAGTTTTTTTTTAATTCTCCAAAGTATAAAGAATAAAAATTTGTAAAAAAAATTTATTTTTTTGAAAAATTGAGGGGTGTGTGAGCCCTTAAGGGCAGGTTTAAATCCCTCCGAGCTCTGTGTCTTTCCGGGTCGGTCAGTACGAGGCTGATAGCTAGAACATTCCAATCAAGCCCCTCATTCAGAGAGGGTTAATTTTTTTGCTCATCCGAAATGTCAATCTTCTTCTCAATAGTGTTGATACGTAGGAGTTTTGCATTGATGTGTCCTTGCCTTCGGTACATATCGGTCATATATCTGTGTGTGTGTATTGGTCATATTAAGTATAAATTCATGATAATAGATAAGAGGATTAAAAAACCTTTCTTCAACGAGCTGCAGCACTATGTTTTTATGCTCACCGGACTCTTAAGTGGGGAAATAGCGTTAGGACAGCGTTTTCTCAATGATTTTCATAAATTTTTTTATAGTATAAAAAATGAACATAATTTATTGAAACTTTGAGAATATTTTATACATATATTTAAGTATATACTATAAAATTTTTGAAGAATTTTCTTGAAAAACACCGCAGATATTAGCGACCCCATATTGCAGGTCACAATCATACTCAGCATTTTGCGTACATTCTGGAAGCCGCAATTTTCATCTGTAATCAAACGAGGTTGGAATTTACTTTTATTATATGTCTCTCTTCTATATGAACCTAAATGCTATCAAAAACATAGAAAATTGAATTTTTTACAGGGGTCAAAACAAAAAGGCATAATTTTTTGCCATTTTTTACAACTTTATTTGCACAAAAAAATTATTTTAAACAATGATAATATTCCGATTTTAGGTTCATATAGAGCGCAATACTATGAAGAAAGTAACTGCTAATTTTAAAAACGATTGATTGATAACTTTTCAAACTAGCGTGTACGCAAGTTCAAAAAAAGTCGTTTTCAGAAAAACGCGTTTGGAAAAATAGCAAAATGCTGAGTCTGATTGTGACCTGCAATATGGGGTCGCTAATATCTGCGGTGTTTTTCCAGGAAATTCTTCAAAAATTTTATAGTATATACTTAAATATATGTACAAAATATTCTCAAAGTTTCAATAAATTATGTTCATTTTTTATACTATAAAAAAATTCATGAAAATCATTGAGAAAACCCTGTCCTAGCCCTATTTCCCCCCTTAATGTCTTATAACAATGGAACGAGTCAGAATTTTAATTTTTAATTTTGGGAACATATTTTCCAATAGTTTTACTAACAATTTATGAAATTAAAGAAAAATCGATTTTTTGAACCGTCTAACCCTATTTCCCCCCTTAAATATCTCTCGATCCTTAAAAAAAAGCCTCCCAATGGCGCAAGGGTTGAATGAGTCTTTCAGAAATAAATGTGACGAAAAAATGAAGAAAAATTTCGTTTACCATAACATTTATCCGAACACACATTGTACATTCGTGGGAAATACGATAGAGGGTGTGGATAACCGCGCGAAGGGACACGATAGGGGATCGTGCGTATATATATACACATGATTATGCTCTCTGCAAGCATCGAGGGGTTGATTCGAGAGCGGTGCACACTTGCAAATCGTGGTAGGGGTAACCGAACGAGATTATTTCGATGTGTCGGAGTCACACGAGAGAGGGAATCCCGTGTGCATTAGTGACGGGGTGGGGGGGATGGTGTAGAACGAGATCTCTCATCGTGTGGCTCTCTGTGTACGGCGTTTGAATGAGGCGCCCACTGAACTCCCCCGCGTTCGCCTTCGATTCACCAGAACGCTTTTATACATAGATATATAGAGTTGAATCAAGCCCGCTGGGCTTGAAGTGCGATAGAAACGATCCTGGCAGCTATAAATGGTGCTCCACCACCATTCTGTTTCCTATCGCCAATCTATACTCTATACTCGAGTCAGCGATACAGTCATTGGCCACCGTACACCGTTTTACAGTCTATGCTCCTGTACATAGTTAAAAAAACAACAACAAAACTGTAAAATTGTGTGCAATTCGACAATAATTTAATTTCGCAGGAGTTTGAATTAATATACTTGGCAATTCATAATTGAAACAGTTATAACGTGATCTACAAAATTTTTAGAGTTCCTATTAAAAAAGAAAAATCTCTGTCATTTATAAAAGCTAAACAAATGAATTTTGTAAATTCACATTTGATACACACATTTCCACATTCACATGTTTACATTTTACATTCACTTTTTTTTTTCTTTTCTAATAATGTGATCTACAAAATTTGTAGATTTCTTAATTTAAAAAAAATTTATTTTCTCCATTCATAATATCTTAATAAATGCATTTTGTTAATTCACATTTTCCTTCTTTGGCAGGACAATGTACAATCGGAATTTATGAAAATCACAAATTATTTTGATACTTGAACATTTTTTCTTACGATAAATGCAAAAGCAAGAGATTTGTTGAATTTACTTCAAGATTTCCTGAAATGTAACATATTTTATTTTACGGTTATAAGTTCCACGATTTTATGATTTTTCTTATTAACTCTTCTGCTTCGTTGACCAATGACTGTACCGTTTGAACCCTTGTACATGTTTCGCCACAGCTTTTGATCCTTCGAACAATTTCCCAGGACGATCGTGAGTTGATCCAACTTGGACACACACACACATTTTGCTTCGATAAGGTCTTTACTATTGCCCTCTCCAAATGCTGACACTCGTTGTAACCACACCTCGGGCACTATCGTGCCAACATACACGATTGTTAAGATGGAGATTAGACGTGATCTCTTTCATTGATCCGTTCGAGTAGCAGGCTCGTTGTCACACGAGATGAAAGAAAGAGAAATTCGAGTATTCGTAAAAAAAAATTGGTTTGTTAGATTCAATGATAATAATGAATTGTGCTCAGAAATAAATTTTGTTGAAACGAACATTTGTTCGAATGAAAACAATACATTTTATTGGACTTTAATAGAACGTGTTACGTTTGTTTTTTTTACTAATTTTCGAAGTGATCGATCAAAATTACGATAATTAATCGAGGACGTTTTTATTGACAATAAAAATGTTAAGTTTGATTTGTTTAAATATGGGTTTTCATTTATTTCACAGTATATTATTGCAGATACATAAAAGTTACGATCAGCGAAATAGAATCGCGATCTTTTATTACGAGGGAATCAATAACGTGAAAATGTTTACTTCACGAAGCCCGGTCGTGTATTTTACGCTCGCCAAATAGCGTGATGTGGAATATGATTGTGTTTCAAAATGAACGACGAAACGCGACGCGTGTTTGAGATTATAGAGTCGGGATGAGCAGCATCAGTAAAATTTCGTGATCGTTCCTCGTGAATCGTGAGAGAGAAAGAGAGAGAGAGAGAGAGAGAGAGACTATCAGATATCAACCTATTCGCGTCTGTTCGTCTCGCGCGCTTCCGCATAAGTTTCGCTTTGCATCCGGGACACAAACGTGGTATACGCGTTGTACATAAAGCCACTTATAATCCCTATGCTATTCCGCCAGATCATACGTGACCTCACATCCATTTAACGTATTATTGCTCAATAGAAGGATTTTTAATATCATTTTATTGACCAATACATTTTTCTTTTTTCGTGATACTCGCCACGAGTAGTTGAATTAATTTAAATTTTTTCTTCGAAATAAATTAATGAATTTCGGTACCTTCAATTTGACGTATTTAAAAACATTTATTTATTGGCAAATTCACCTGGTTCTTTTCTCTTTTTTGATTTAAAAAAAAATATTTACAGTTAAAATTTGTTTGAGTTGCTTTTTTCATGAAAAATTTATATTCGGAAACGTGAATTCGACGCTGCTTACGAAAACTAGCGTGTTTCAGATTTCTTACGAAAACAAGCACGCTTGATGACTGCGCGAAAACTAGTATGTTTCGGCTTTTGCCACGAAAATTAGCACATTTCGATATTCGCCGCGAAAACTAGCACGTTTCAGTGTCACTGGAAGTGTTTCTCATTTTTTACTCCACATTTTTTGAACATCCTTTTTTACTCCAAATTGACGAAATATTTATGCTTGTCATTTTATACTGTTTTATTTTTTGTTTGAATTTATTTTATACATATTTTACTGTTTGAATTTTGATCTGCTAGGCTTGCCATAAGATGGCAATCAGCAAATGCCTCGTCATTTTGGAGTAAAAAAAATCCATGGTCAAAAAAATTAGAGAAAAGAAAATCGAAAACAATTGCAGTCTATGCAAAGTTAACAATGTCAGTTTTTTTCCCTCTTGCTACTTCGTCCAAGACCTGACATTTCTCGAGACATCTCAATCGATTGTTTTGAAGATTTTGTCAACTGTACTGTATACTTATACTGTACTTTATACTTTAGTCGTTGATCACTCCAAGATTGTGTTTTTTTTTATGAAATAAAAACACAACGAACGATTCTTCAGACTGTAAGTAGAATATAATTTTTATGAACAATAATTTTGTTCAATTCCATCGCTGACTCCGAAACTCGAAGTCATGAAAAATATCATTGATGAACAATTTTAGTTTTTGAGTGGTGGAATATTGCGTATCGTATTTTCAGTAATGTTATTATTTTTTAAATAGAAAACGAATATAAATGTTTAAGGGTGTACGGGCGATGCACCATTAATGTTTTTCATTTATTCCTTAAAGTGCTCCCGAAAAAATTATTAAAACATTTGTGAAAGTTCTGAATCTTATTCGATTTAGTTCGGCAAATATACTACTTTTTCCAGTGCAAATCGAAATATCCTAGTTTTCGCGTCGAATATCGAAACGTGTTGATTTTTGTGGTGGAATTCGAAACGTGTTAGTTTTCGCAAGAAATTTTAATCGTGCTACTGTTCGTAAGCAGAGTCGAATTATTCTTTTAAGTAACCGATAATTTTATTAATAGTGTCCAAGCACATTAAATCGCTGATTTTTATTTAGGCTGTTTCACTTTATCTCCGATAATTATTTTATTTTTTGATTAGTTTCTGAGGTAGATCGCTTCACCGGGCCGCTCGAAAAAGTAGTTCAAGCAGCCGCTGGGACGACCTGTGCCCCTCCAAAAATATGGTCGCTTTATTTGAGCATAGCTAAGCGTTACCAAAGCTCTATATTTTCCTTACTCATTAGTTTAAGGCACGAATTGATGTCGCACCCGCTCTTTCTTATGTATTCTCGCTGGCGCGAGGTCGCCTGCGAGAATCCTTATATGCCGCCTCGCCATCTATCGGCCAATTGCGTACTAATGTTAGTCGCGAAGAGAAACCCGCGTACAGTACGAGCAAAAAGTTATTATTGCACAAAATTTTACGACACTTTTTTTTTAACGTCAACGATAAATTAATTAATTTAATTCGATCATACAATAATGATATAATTCATCTAAAATTATTAATTTTCGTTAATTGTCGATTATTCATCTGATTTAACGTTTATCGAAATAAAAATTCACCAATTACTCGACCACGAGTACAATTATTGTCGTAGCGAGTTTGCTGAGAGTTTCAGAACGTTTCGACAACTTTGTTGCGTTTTAATCGAAAGGTTTTTCGTGGATAATGCCGCAACCGCTCCGAGATCGCGATGTCGAGAATCGCGGCGACCTGAGAAAACGACCGAGCGCCACTAAAGGTTTCATTATCGCGTAATAAACGTTTCATAATGATATTAGTCTCGTTATATTGGAACGAGGCGCTCTGGCGTTTATTAAAATTGCACGGTTGGAGGGACATTTCGTCATTGGTGAGAGGATAACTGTCGAGAGAGCGTGCAAAGTGTCGATCTTGCTCTTTGTGCAAAAAACTTCCACTTCGATCTCGATGAATAAATTGTCGAATCCTACTTCAATCCGAAGAGCGTAAGAAAAAGCAAATGAAAATGTAAACAATTAAACCCCAACACTTTTTGCACGAGCCACATGCTTTCCCGCGCGAAAAAGATCGTTAAACCGTTGAATCATTTTACCGGAAAACTCTGAAAAGACCCTTTGCCCTCTCTGCTTCACTGTCATTTTTGCGGTTATTCTCGTTGTACTGTCGCCGAGAGGGATATAATTGTTACGTAGTTGAAAACCGAAACTGTGACGCATATACATGTACCGAACAAAGATATGTCGTCCTGGTGAACCATAATTAACCGTGGCAGACGCGTATATCTCTGAAAGGCCTGTGGTGACAGACGAGCCAGAGAGAGATCCGGAGGGCAGCAGCGGACAAACCGCGAGGCGAAATGCGTATGGCGGTGCCGTTCAAGGGAGAAATTCGTCCCTGCCCCGTCCTCTAGCTATGCTTTCCCATTCACCCCTTCGAAATCCTTGCCCTCGAAACTCCTGGTACCCTCTCTCTCTCTCCCTCCCTCCTTGCTAATTACCCTCCCGCCCCCTCAACGACACATCGTTACCAACTGGCGTCCTTCTCTCGTGTACAACACGACCATCGGTTTTCCCTCAGGAACGTCCTCTCTCCCTTCTCACTCCATCCTCGTGGTCTCGCCTAACTCCCTATGTCCCTGTACCTCTTTCTCATTTCACCCTTCTCCTTATCTAACCTCCAACTTCTCCGCAGACCCCGGTGAGCTTCCTCGTTTCGATAATCCACATCTTTGTCGTTCTGTTCATTTCTCCCTCTTCCAGCCCTTTTGTTCAACTATACACTCTGTGTTCTCGGTTAACTCGTTCTCCACTCAGTTCACTCGTTTTGTAACCCTCATTATGATTATTCAGTTTTTCTTTAAGTTAAATCATTTGAAAAAGTTAATCAACGAATTATACGTTTGCAAATAATTTTAAATCTTGTTGCTCAATGTTTACGCAATAACTACTTTTTTTTTTATTCGTTGGCCGAATTATTTTTCATTTAAGGGAGGAAATAGGGTTAGACGGTTCAAAAAATCGATTTTTTTTTAATTTCATAAATTGTTAGTATAACTATTGAAAAATATGTTCCCAAAATTTTAAATGAAAATTTCGACTCGTTCTATTGTTATAAGCCATTAAGAGCGGAAATAGGGTTAGGACAGCGTTTTTTCAATGATTTTCATGAATTTTTTTATAGTATAAAAAATGAATATAATTTATTGAAACTTTGAGAATATTTTATACATATATTTGAGTATATACTATAAAATTTTTATACGTATTTTTAAGTATATACTATAAAATATTAGCGACCCTATATTGCTTGTTTTTCTTGGTACTATTTTTTCAAACGCGTTTTTCTGAAAACGACTTTTTTTTAACTTGCGTACACGCTAGTTTGACAAGTTTTCAACTAATCGTTTTGAAAATTGGCAGTTACTTTCTTCATAGTATTGCGCTCTATATGAACGTAAAATCGCAATATTATCATTATTTAAAATAATTTTCTTTTTGCAAATAAAGTTGTAAAAAAATGGCAAAAAATCACGCTTTTTTGTTTTGACCCCTGTAAAAAATTCAATTTTCTATTTTTTTGATAGCATTTAGGTTTATATAGAAGAGAGACATATAATGAAAGTGAATTCCAACCTCGTTTGATTTCAGATGAAAATTGCGGCTTTCAGAATGCACGCAAAATGCTGAGTCTGATTGTGACCTGTAATATGGGGGTCGCTAATATTTTATAGTATATACTTAAATATATGTATAAAATATTCTCAAAGTTTTAATAAATTATATTTATTTTTTATACTATAAAAAAATTCATTAAAATCATTGAGAAAACGCTGTCCTAACCCTATTTCCCCCCCTTAACAGCTGTTCAATTTGGTATCAACAGCTTTTTTTTTTCCAAAACGCTTTTTTTAGTTTCGTATGTATGGTTTTTCTTTCATTTTCATACTTTGCACGTTTTTCCCTCGAATTTTATATTTCTCGTGTGCTTGACGAGTTATACTGTCGATTCAGTAGTGGCATCAATTTTTTTTCTCGTTTTTTTCGTTCAATCATTTTGTTTGCTATTTTTTTCCTGCTGAATTTCCTCCCCCCTATACCGCAGCCCTTCGTACCGTTCGTACGTGTCTCGTGACATTGTCCCTCCTACGCGTTTACATTATCCCGAGTGTGTACGCGTACTTTGTTCCCCATCTCTTGATGGTGGTCCTCGCCGTCGGCGAGAACCACCCCCCATACACTCCGTGTGTGCCCGAGGGGATCCTGCTCATTGCGCTCACCCTCTCTCCATCCCCTTTTAGACTCGTATCTCTCTTTGTCTCTCTCTCTCTCTCTCTCTCACTCTCTATCTCTCTCTCTTGCTGAAATGGGCTGTAATGGGCAGAACATTGTCATGGCCAGACGGTTTGGCCGAGGGATCCCCTTGCTCTTTATACATGTAGAATGTCTGGGCAACGTCAAACGTTACCCATGAACTTGTATATCGGAGATATAGGCACGTAAAGTACAGGATAATATACAAACTGAGCTTTCTATATAACAACCCCTCATATTTCATATATCGCAACCCCTCATATATGTATCGATGTGACTTCAAATGAAAAGGGCATATAATCCGACGCTTGTACACAGTCAATATGCCTTTCGAACGTTTAATCGTCAATTATAACGATGAAATATCACGCGTTACAATGTTGGGTGAGGGGATGCAGGCTGCTATTTCTGAAAATTTTTACGATTATCTTTATGGCGCTGATACGTACCCCCTCCCAGGAATTAGACACGAGATTTCAAGGGCATTATAATAGGGGCCGAGGATTTTTGTATTCGTACAGTTTTGTCCAACTGTATAAGTTATTCGATGGTTGCAAGTATTTTTTGTGAAAATAATTCTGTTGTTTTTTAAAAATATTCCTTTTAATTACTTAATAGGGTTAGGACAGCGTTTTCTCAATGATTTTCGTGAATTTTTTTATAGTATAAAAAATGAATATAGTTTATTGAAACTTTGAGAATATTTTATACAAATATTTAAGTATATACTATAAATTTTCGAAGAATTTCCTTGAAAAACACCGAAGATATTAGCGACCCGATATTGCAGGTCACAATCAGAGTCAGCATTTTGCGTACATTCTGGAAGCCGCAGTTTTCATCTGAAATCAAACGAGGTTGGAATTTACTTTTATCATATGTCTCTCTTCTGTATGAACCTAAATGCTATAAAAAAAAATAGACAATTGAATTTTTTACAGGGGTCAAAACAAAAAAACATGATTTTTTGCCATTTTTTACAACTTTATTTGCGAAAAAAAAAATTATTTTAAATAATGATAATATTCCGATTTTAGGTTCATATAGAGCGCAATACTATGAAGAAAGTAACTGCCAATTTTCAAAACGATTCGTTGAGCACTGTTTAAACTAGCGTGTATGCAAGTTAAAAAAAAGTCGTTTTCACAAAAACGCGTTTGAAAAAGTAGTACCAAGAAAAACAAGCAATATGGGGTCGCTAATATTTTATAGTATATACTTAAATATATGTATAAAAATTTTATATTATATACTTAAATATATGTATAAAACATTCTCAAAGTTTCAATAAATTATATTCATTTTTTATACTATAAAAAAATTCATGAAAATTATTGAGAAAACGCTGTCCTAACCGTATTTCCCCCTTTAATGGCTTATAACAATAGAACGAGTCGGAATTTTCATTTAAAATTTTGGGCACATATTTTTCAATAGTTTTACTAACAATTTATAAAATAAAAAAAATCGTTTTTTGAACCGTCTAACACTATTTCCCCCATTAAAATAAAGGCAGAATAATGATTGATTTTTTTAAATTATAATCGAATCAATTTAATTTTTATTGTCGTTATTTTCATTACACTGTATAGAAACAAGTGATGAAGAACTAAGTCCTAGCAAGAATATTCGTGCGTACACTGTTGAGGGGTTACTTGGCAGAAAAGGTGGTGTACAGGCAAAAGGGGAAGATGCTGCACGAAACGTTCGCTAGAGAGGGGAAAGTCTCTCTCTCTGTCTCTCGATTTCACGAGGCGCCGAAGCGCCCATGGGATGCGAGGGCGAATATCGATTTCTCTAGAACCTACACCTCTCCCCCCCCCCCCCCCCCCCCTACTATATACATTCCTCCTCTTCGTCAAACCCGTGGAAATTCTGAGCGAACGCATCGACTCTTACTCGTCGTTGAATCTCTATATAACATATCAATGGACCCTCAACTTCCGCCTGGCTGTATGTATGTCACACCAAGTTCTCGTGATGAAGCCACGTTATCAGAAAAACTACCGTTACGCATAGTGTCCGTTCTGGTTTTACGTGTGCACCACCCCGTAACCCAGCGAGTTTTTTCTTAGGGTAAAGAACAAAAAATCACTAAACGATCACGGATGTGATTTCTCACGATTCCGAAGAGAAAAAACAACAATGGGGCATAATTCTCGAAGGTTCGTGAACAAAAATAACGTGCATCATACTTACACATTACGGATCGACATCCTTCGAAGAAACTTTTCATTCTTCGTCATCGACTGGCTAATACACTCAACTGGAAAGTAAAATCATTAAAAAGAAAAAAGAAAACAAAACGACACGATAAATTCCGTAAGAGTTAATGGTCGACACATTTCTCGATACTTTTAACAGGCTTTGATACTAATTCGCTGGAAGGGAATAATAAAAATCTCTGCGAAATATGAAGTACCGCCCGAAAGTTTTGCCGTTAAAATACATTATGTATATATGTGAGGTCGTGGCAATTTGCATTAAACACGAGATGCGAATGCGCGGAGTGTAAGTGCCGGTTTTAAGTCCGCAATTACATTCGAGCGAATCCGATACGGTGATTCACGATGTTACTGTGGTCATCGACTGCGCGATGTTTCTTCCTTTCTCTCTTTCTCTCTCTGGACTGTTCGATTAGCATGCACGTATGTTCACGATAGGAACGGTACGGGCGAAAGGAAGTGGAAGAGTGGTAAAAGAAACAGAAACACAAACGAGCACCCCGCGCGAACGTGTACGGAGAAACAAAGTGAACGAGTGAAATGCCAGTGGAAACTCCGGGCTTTCCATTTTCATACTCTCTTTCTCTCTCTCTCTCCTTTTCTCTTTCTCTCTCTCTCCTTTTCTCTTTCTCTCTCTCTCCTTTTCTCTTTCTCTCTCTCTCCTTTTCTCTTTCTCTCTTCCCCCGTACAATCTCCCTCCTCTGTGCCCCTCACAACGGGACGCACGCGTTCCCGTAATCGCACAGTTCCCCATCGTGCTCGTTACCTCATTGATTGGCCGCATGCACGCGGGATGCAACAGGACATACGATATAACACGATTTTGCCAATCCCTAATGATCGTACGTCACGAATGAAGCGAGCGAAAGAGAGAGAGAGAGAGAGAGAGAGAGAGAGAGAGAGAGAGAGAGTGAGAGAGAAAGGGAGGTGCATCGTCGTGCATAATTAGACGAGAGGAATGACCAGCATCGATGGATGTTTCACGCATACATATTAGTTCTATTATAGGTTAACGAATACGAGGGGGATAATTAACTTGCGACTTATGACGACGAATGATAATTAATGCAATCTGTCGATCAGTGACATTTGTCCGCGGGAAACATTTCATTGAATTATATTTTCGAGTGTTCGGCGTATTTTCAGTAGCATTACATTATTTAATAATTTATTTTCTTTATTAAAATTATTATGATCATTTTTTGAGGAAATAACGACAATTTTCAGTATTTCTTTTATAATTTATTTTTCTGTCTGTTGTTTGTTTGAAATTAGTAATATTCGATTGTGAATTTTATTTGTTTTTTTTTTTTTTATCAATTTTGGAGACTCGAGATCGTTTAAAATTCGTTATAATTTGAAGGTGCCGCAAGATACATAGGTAATAAATTCACACATTCACACACATATATTGATAATAGAAAATTCTTTCGCTTATCTTTTCTTTGTTTTCTTTTTTGTTTCGCGGGGCGTACAATATAATCGAAGCACAATAGATATGAAACCGTCACAGTCCGCGGTCGCTGGGAGAGTACGAGACGCAGGTCGTGAATCTATTCGCCAGTATTCCAATTATAATGATAAGCAATGATATTTGGCGTTATATTCGTCGAACCGTTATTCCGGGGGAAACGTGACTATAGCGGCCTCTCTTACTATAGTCTATCCTCTCTGGTCGCTATAGTGCTATTCTCACAATTATTTTTGGACAATATCTCGCGAAGGCTATTTTGTAATTTTTTTTACACATGAATCTACAAAAAAAAATTGTTTTTCTTCTCAATCTCAGTATTAAATGTATGGTTTATGAGAATTTTTTAAATTATTATTAGTTGAAACGTTGCATTTTTTTTACAATTTTGTCATTTTTTTAATACACGACTAGAAAAAATGTTTTTTTTTTTCAACCGCAATATTAAATGTATGATTTATGAGATTTTTTTATCATTAGTAGTTGTAATGTATTTTTGAAAAATTGAATTTTGTTGCCAATTTATTAATTAAGCATTTGAGACAAAAAAGGATATTGATCGGATAGACAAATTTATTGTTTAATCAAAATTTCATTATTCACAAGTTTTGCGTGAATTTTAGCAACTTCAGCCTTCGGTAATGAAGCTTTTTTGGCTTCATTGTAAAAAATTATAATATTAAATTTACGAAATATACGTGTTGGACGCGCGTAAACCACTTGAGCTCGGTCAATGTACGTTTAATGTATGCGTACAAGTATAATGCACCTGGGCCGGTTCTCTAAGAGCTCACTTTGCGCAATCGCCTTTATTGTTATCGCGGCCCAGGCGAGAAAGTTATTACGATAGTAAGTTATATATAACGGGTGCGCGCGAGAGAGCTTCTTCTCATCGCTTTTTCTCATTTTCTCCCTCACTTTGCTCTCCTTTCATTTTTCTCTTCTCCTATTTTCCTCGTCTCCTCCTTTCACCGCGATTCTACGTTCTTTAATATTACGGTGGCCCTTCGTCTCCCTCGTATATACTCGAAGGAAAAAAAGAAACAAAACGAAAATTGACGGAATATTAATTTGACTTTTGTAACAAAAGAATTCTATCGCTCAGCGCACATTTTAGAGTTTCTTTTTCTATTTTAAAAACAATAATTGGATTATCGCGAAGGATGAACGCTTTTTCTAACTTTCTTCGGGGCGGGATCGAAGTTTCGAACCGTAAAAGCTTCGACGGGTCAAAGCTCCGAATTTATGTGGGACGATCTTAAAACTTTTCGAAATTTTTAAAATTCGTCCTTTTTAAAACAGAAATGTCATTGCGAAGATTAGTTAATACATCGAGGATTAAATGACAAGAATAATTGTGGGACCGACCTGCAAAAGTATCGGAAATCAAAACTCCTACTACTTATAAAATCATATTTTAATGATTAGAAAACGTAAAGTTCCGAAAAATTGTGGTGTTAGAAACTCGAGTTGCCGAACGGTCAAGTTTTATACCTAAAAAGGTTCAGAAAAAAAAAGTTCGAAGCCAAATATATTAGAATTTGTATGTCCCGAAAAAGGTAAACAGACGACAGTGTATTAATTCGACGGGGCAAAAAATTCCGACAGGGCAAAATTTCGATAGAGAGTAAAAGTAACGCTACTAGTGGGCTCTGACGCTCGCTCGTGAAAAAAGATCCATAGGACATAACACCAGTGGTGTTGCCATCTAAACGCACGAATTGGAAATTTTCGAAATTTTGTCCCTTCGGAACTTTTATTCTCGGAATACCGCATCGTCGACGCCGTAATTTTCGGAGTCCGAAAAATTCGTATACCCGAGAATTCTTTTATTCAATTTTATTACGTTCGCACCTTTCCGATAGTTTCTTGTTCGATAATATAATTTTCGGATCTTTGCGGATCTCTAAAAATCACCAATTCGGAATTTTTCAAGTAGTACTACTGACCGTTCGATAAATTGCTCTGTCGTCTGCGTAATCTTTCGAAAAAATATTTACCCGACGATGTTAAATTCGTATCATTTTTGGTATCGATTCATACCCTTTCGATGTTATTTGACAGTCGATTATTCAAACTGTCGTCGGAATGAACCATGTAATTCGTACTATTAAAATTCGGAGTTTTGCACCGTCGAAGCTTTTACGGTTCGAAACTTCGACCCGGCCCCCTTTCTTCTAACTCCCGAAAAATCATCCCCTTCTTTCATCTATCCGCGAGTGATATTTTAATTTTGTCACTCGATTTTGTCTTCTCGTATGACCTGGAAATAATGTCAAGAGCGCATAGATGACACCCACTCGAACGTTGTCACAAAAAGTCGATGCGTAGGTACAATGTCCACGCCTTATTTCCGTAAATTAGATCTGCACACGTGGATTATGCTCATGTGGAACTAGGAACGTGTTTCAATCCCACACTGTTCTTTCCCTGATTTCCAGAGGCACGTCGTTAATGAACTTGAATTCGCGCTACATCGACTGTATCACTGTTTGAGAATTGATTGCAAGATCGCGGCAAAGTCGTGTCTTTGAATAATTGCCATTGGATAAATCCATTTTGGATTTAACATTGAATTTTGAAAAATCGTCAATCGATTTTTTTTTTTCACATGGAACGTTTAATGGAAATTGCACTTGAAGTACTTTTTTATAAATGTCTGGCATAGAATACGTTTATCGAGCAGAAATGTAGGAGAAATCTTCTCGCGATTTAATGCAGATGTCCTCTTTTTTTTTTTTACCGTTCCGTTAGTCTTTTTTTCTCCAGAGAGATCCGATGGTCTTGTGGCGTAAAATCACCCATCTTAAAGTATTTCTCATGAACGATTTGCACCCGTTCTACCGAGAACGGCCGATCGTTCATCTCCGAAACCCTCTCTCTCTCTCTCTTCATCATTTCTCCCTTCTCATCGCCTTTTTAAATCTATTCGAACGTCTTCGCCAGGACGTTCGAGGTCTGTGAAAAGTGGATTTGATTCATTAAACACTCATCCATTTGTACTTAACCGCTTTTCATCGACGCGTTTCAGGCTCAATTGTTTTCCATTTTCAACTATACAAGCAGTGAATTTTGCATTTGATTTAAAACCAAAATGAAAGAGAAACGATGTAGTTATGATTTTTTTTTTTAAATGAGTAGATTTTCAGAAAACAAATTGTCTATAATACCGTCCAGCTCGAAACAAGATTGTGGTTGTTATAAACATTATATACGCTCTTAATATTAAATTATCATTTTGAAAAATCTTGGTGTCGCAGCTCTCGAGCGTGAATGTCCTCTCCCCCCGCCGTCATAATCATCGTTCTGCGTAATGTACAAGGATATCAAAACCAAACCGGAGAGAGAGGAATAGTGGGAGGCGTCGGAGGGCAGGCGGAGGACTTGTGGGAGGAATGGGCAAGGCTGCGGTGCGGGAACGTGGGAAAAGTAGGCAAAAAGGGACACACGAGCTGGACATGCGACCTGTGCAAAGATGAAGAGGAGAGCATAATAGAGCATGTATGGAGCTGCACAGTAGCAAGGAAAGGATTAAGAAAGGAGCGGGTGGAGGGGGTTTGGTTTGTTTATAAGAACTGGGGAGCTGGCTAAGAGCGACACTGAGAGGCAAATTGGTGGTAGAAATCTGCGAGTACCTAAAGGCGTGGGGAAAGCTGAAGAAAGAAAGCATCGCCGGGACACGAGAGGCGGTAGGGCGGCTTACGGGGACTAGGGATAGTCCCCGGGGGGACTACCCCTAGTCCCCTACCCCTATCGTATCCTACCCGGGGGTGGGTAGGATACGATAAGACCACACTGATAAGTTGATAAGAAGAAAAAGAGTGTGATGAAATAAAAGAGACTAAGAGTATATACAGAAAATAAGAAGGGAGGAAGTACAAGCTAAATATAAGTTAGTTTTTTATAAGTGTAGCTGTGGAATGTAAATAACGAGGAAAAACGAATGTCAGAGGATGTAAGAAGAAGTTGTAAAAGGCGTTGGCCGTCATACATTGGTACAAATCCATCTATCTATCAAATTATCATTTGGAAAAGATACAGGAAGTACAAAAAAAAATTGATATACTACCGTACTTCTATTCTGAACATGATTATTTCATCCAATTTCTCATTGTGTTCGTTGCTCTTTTTCGTTTATTACATGCCAGAATTGCTCTCGATCGTTTCTCGGGCACGCGAGGCTTCCTCATCTAACAGGGCAATCGAGGCTCAACGAGGGCGAGAAATAATGAATTAAAGGAAATACGATCAGAATACATATTGCGATAAAACGTTGCGTGGTAGCATTCTTTAATTTATACACACATACCCCACCTATAGAAACGATAAAACTATCCTATAAACTGCACAGAAGTATGAGTGTCCTTTGAACCACGAAACACCCGCGCACATTTGGTGTAACTGCTTCTGTGTGTGCGGTACAGAAGAGATCTGCCGGTTTGCACGAGCGAGCCGTGAAATTGCTTTCGCGCTCTTCGCTACGAGGAGTGCACCGTTTCGCAGGAGAGAAGAGAGTACGACCCCTCTTTTATTTCACTCTTTTAATATATTATTATTATTTTTTTCTTCTTTTCATTTCTCCTCTGTCGCTCTCAACCGAGCTTCACTGAAAGAGAGTTATTTCCATGCGCGTGGAAGCGAGCGAGCGCGAGAGGCCCTCTTTTCCCGAGAGTTTGCCGTGTGCTCTGGCTGTGCGCCGTTAAAAGGGTCGCAAGAAATAATAATTTTATTGCCGTTGACCGCGAGGAAAAACGACTTTTCCGCGTTCCCATCCTGTCGTTCTCTCTCTCCCTCTCTCTCTCTCTCTTTCTCTCTCACACTATCTCCCTGCCTCGCGGGGATGCCTTTCTTGTTTGTCTTGTGCAGCAATGATTATAATCACTGGGGGTAAAAGGTAGGAAATTTTTACTAAAAGAAAGAACAATGAGCGAATGGGAGGGGGGGCGGAGAGAAACACAAAGATAAATAGAGATGGGGAGGGAGAAATGCGGAGGAGTAACAAAAAATGTCGCTAACCGGTGACCGGAAAATAGCCTTCGAGTAAAAGAGTGACGAGAAACTAAACGAGAGATATTTTACAGGCGTGTTAATTCACTGGAATATATATGTGTATACGGTATAACGTGAATTCATAATTATGTTCAGCCGGGAGGGCCACGGCGGATTCTCTTTGATATGAAATTTTGTTTCATTCTTTTTTTTTTGCATAAAGTATTCTCCGTCGTGTTTCTCAAATATTCATGCGACTATCAAAAAGCGATAAATGACGGAATAACGTGTGGACGATAATTTTGCATAAAATTCTTCATGGGAATTTAATCGCGTAAAAATGGGAGAGAATTTTTATTTGATGACCTAACTCAGAGCTGGACATTTCTCAAGTATAATTTAATTAATTAATTTTTTTAAGAGAATGTTTGAGGGGATGAGGAAAAACTGTAAGCTTTTTTTTTATTTGCATTTATGAAACTGATATCTCTGTTCATCATTTGATCGTAATCAATGAATTAAAGCTTTATTAAACGAGATAATAATCAATTGCATTCTCTTTAAAATTTGAAAAACTTATAATTAACAAAAAAATACTTGGTTGAAGAAGTTTAAAAAACAAAAGGGTAACGACCGAGTGCCTGCAAGAAGATTTTGATTTTCGAAGAAAAATTACAATTTTACCTTCCTACTCGAACATTTTTTCATAAATAAATTCAGACAGTAGTCGAATTAACCTCACGTTATTTTCGTTCGTTCCATTCCAAAATATTTTCTCACTCTTTCGACTATTAAGCGGGGGGAAATAGGGTTAGGACAGCGTTTTCTCAATGATTTTCATGAATTTTTTTTATAATATAAAAAATGAATATAATTTATTGAAACTTTGAGAATATTTCATACATATATTTAAGTATATACTATAAAATTTTTGAAGAATTTCCTTGAAAAACACCGAAGATATTTTAGCGACCCCATATTGCAGGTCACAATCAGACTCAGCAATTTGCGTACATTTTGGAAGCCGCAATTTTCGTCTAAAATCAAACGAGGTTGGAATTTACTTTTATTATATGTCTCTCTTCTATATGAACCTAAATGCTATCAAAAAAAAAAGAAAATTGAATTTTTTACAGGGGTCAAAACAAAAAAGCATGATTTTTTGCCATGTTTACAACTTTATTTGCAAAAAAAAATTATTTTAAATAATGATAATATTCCGATTTTAGGTTCATATAGAGCGCAATACTGTGAAGAAAGTAACTGCCAATTTTCAAAACGATTGGTTGAAAACTTTTCAAACTAGCGTGTACGCAAGTTAAAAAAACGTCGTTTTCAGAAAAACGCGTTTGAAAAAATAGATGCTCCCAATTCGATGCCGAGTCTGATTGTGACCTGCAATATGGGGTCGCTAATATCTTCGGTGTTTTTCAAAGAAATTCTTCAAAAATTTTATAGCATATACTTAAATATATGTATAAAATATTCTCAAAGTTTCAATAAATTATATTCATTTTTCGTACCATAAAAAAATTCATGAAAATCATTGAGAAAACGCTGTCCTAACCCTATTTCCCCCCTTAATGGCTTATAACAATAGAACGAGTCGGAATTTTCATTAAAAATTTTGGGAACATATTCTTCAATAGTTTTACAAACAATTTATGAAATAAAAAAAAAATCGATTTTTTGAACCGTCTAACCCTATTTCCCCCCTTAATTAAATCTCAAAAGTCCTTAAGTAAATTGGGAAGAAAAAAAAACGTGTCGTAAACTCCTTGATGCTCCTTTCGCGGACAAAATCTCTCGGGATATCGGATGTTATTTCAACTCAAACAGATCCCTCGTCTCGTCTTTTCCGACAAAGGGCTCTCTTCGTTTTCCCTCTTGACGACGTGAAAAGGGAACGGGTGGCGCCTGATTAAGAAATCCACTTGCGTTTTAATGGTGAAAAACATCGTTTGCCCAACTTCAAGACGACGCTCTAAAAGAGTGGAAAGTGACACGCGCGAGTTTTAGCACACCGTACATAAGCTCTCCTTCGAAAATTCTCAACCATCCAACACGACCCACGCTCTCTTTTTTTTTGCTTCATTCACTCGCAAAATGCCAATTAGTAAGACTATATTGCGTACGCTAATTTGCAAAGTAAAGACAGAGCATTTTCTTGTTAACTGAAACGTCAAAGTTTCCTGACACTCTACACAGTTGTTAACCACTCCATAGATGTACAATGCATGTATATATGTATAAACTCCAGAGGGACTTAATTATGCTGCCGATGGGTCCCCGATGTAATTAGTCCGCAAGATTGATTAAACATCGCTGGTGGCGAAGCTTCCCGACGTAATGGGAGTTACGAACCTGTTCAGGCTTTTATAACGCTCCTATAACAACTTTCAATTACTAAATATCACCGTTAAAGTCTCGTCGCATAAATTCAACGTCAGTCCAGCACAAATATGAAAGGATTTATTTTCTATCTTCATAAAAGTAAATGTAAAATTAAAACACTTTTATTTCATCGATTTTATCATTCAAAAATTAGACTTAAAAAAGAACCAATTTTCATTTATCCTAATGCAAAAATATCATTGAAAAAATGTTAAGTCGTTTCTATTTTGTTTGTTTGTTATTTAAGTGAATCGTCAATCGCTTCATACGATCATTAAATCGTTCCCATTTCAGTTCACTCGATGATCCAAATAAAGCGCTTCACAATTGCAATAATTACTGGTTAAAGGTCTCAAGAGTTTTCATGGGAATACTCAAAATTGCCGCGAGTCCCCGATTGATCGTTAAATCGTGATAATTTAAATTTCCATTCAATTGAGAAAAAATATATCTATAGACATTCACAATCTCGGCGAGGAGTCTCCGCCATTATTACCAAAGAAATCCCCGTGTGCTCCGAACAGCTCCGGGCTCTGCTTTTATAGTTCGAAGTTTATCGACCAAAGTTATCACGGAAGTGTGTGTCTTTCCTTTTCATTCCGTCTGTCTGGTTCGCTCACGTGCACTTCGTCTTTCCTCATAAATTTTGCACAAGGCTTTCACACAAATACACGCACACACAAACACATACACACACACACACATATATATAGGAAATCATACAAACTCGTAGAGTCGTTTATTGGTGAATTGAGAAGTCTCTCGGCAAATATAAAATCCCTTTGAACGCGCCTATTGGAAAAGAACGCGTTATCGACGAAACCGCTGTTCTATAACTTTACTATTATTATACGATATTCATGTGTACAGAGTTTACGTAATATAGGTATATAACAAGAGCTTTGTGGAAATTGAGATGCGCTCTAGGGATTATTTGCAAAGTACGTAAACCCCTTCGTTTATACGAGGTCTGTTCAAAAAGTACCGCGAATTTTTAATTTCCGCGGGCTACGTATATTCGTTTTTCGATTTTTTTGTGGCGTTAGGTTGGTACTCATGTCTCTCACTTATGCTGAAAAAATCGGGCATTATGAATGTTTAGTTAATTGTTGACGGCTGTTTTGGTTAGACGTGTTTTGGCTTGTCTTCGATTTTTGCCAATTCCAAAAAAGCAGCTTCCATAGCGATGATTGAGCTTTGGTTTCCACGTCATAATCATAAACCCATAATTCGTCACCAGTTATGACCCTCTGGAGCAAATTTGGGTCGTCGCGGACCGAGTCCAACAGCTCCTTAGCAATGTTAATGCGACACTGTTTTTCTTCGAAATTGAGCAATTTTGGCACGAATTTCGCGTCGACCCGTCTTATGCCCAAATCATTGGTAAAAATCGAATAGCACGAGCCAATCGATATGTTTAGTTCCTCAGCAACTTCTCTAACGGTGATTCGACGATTGGCCAATATTATTTTCTTCGCATCATCAATGCTTTCGTCTGTTGTTGATGTGCTCGGGCGTCCGAAACGCATTTCGTTGTTCGCATCTTCTCGGCCCTCTGAGAACATTTTGTGCCACCGATAAACGTTGCTTTGGTCCAAGGTAGCTTCACCATATGCCACAGTCAACATTCGGAATGCGTCCGCGCACTTAATTTTGTTTTTCACACAAAATTTCATACGGATTCTTTGACCCATTTTTTGGAATAGGCAAAAATCGAAGACAAGCCAAAACACGTCTAACCAAAACAGCTGTCAACAATTAACTAAACATTCAAAATGGCCGGTTTTTTCAGCATAAGTGAGGAACATGAGTACCAACCTAAGGCCACAAAAAAATCGAAAATCGAATATACGTGGCCCGCGGAAATTAAAAATTCGCGATACTTTTTGAACAGACCTCGTATATACATATTTGCGAGTATATCTATATCTACATATCGACACATTCGTACGTTATTACGGCTCGGGGCTGTGGTGCTACTTCGATTATTATCGATAGTAGTACCACGGTGTGGCGTTTGCAAAACACCGATGAGAGATACATAATGGGGGAGCAATCGCGAGAGAACTAGGCGTGGTATAAAAATGTTTGTGCAACTCCCTGATCTCGCGGCTAGATGCCGCGAGATCAGGGAATTTATTGCATTTATTGTTGCTATGTACGTTCGTAAACTTAATCGAAAAAAATGCTTTTAAATATACTATCTAAATATTATGATGTTTGTCCTCATCGATATTTGAGGAATAGTTCATTTTTCGAATTTTTCAAAAAGAATGGAGTAATTCAATGAATGAATATCGCAAAAGAAAATATTTTTTTTTACTGACACTGATATTATAACGTTTGGATTAAATTTCGATAATCCGAATGAATCATCGGCGTTAATTTTAAACGGCAGAAATGGATTTTAATATGATCAATAATTTTCCATAAAATTGATGTTTGTAGAATCGAAAAAACCGAATGAAGAAAACATTTTTCGATTGTTAAATAAAGAAATTACGTACTTTTTTGGCTTTCCGGATTTTCGATGGTCGTTCAAGATTTAAAAATTAATATTTTACCGTAACCTCGGACGTATTATCATTATTATAATTCTGCATAACTTCCTGCGACTGACGCGCCAGGTAATTTAACGAAGATTAAGGTGCATACAGGTCGCGGCATATTTAAGGAATTTCCTCGACTATGGATAGTTGTCAACCTGGGGCGGCGGCAGCAGGGAGGATTATCTCGAGCCCCTTCGGTACTCGGTGTGGTCCGAACCATAAATCGGTTGGGTTTCTTCATCCGGCGAGCTGTTTGTGCGGGGAGAAACCAACGGAGCCGAAAGATATCGCGTTCTAAGTAACCGTGAACGTGGTGGTCCATTCTCGCTTCTTATGACACCTTCTTCGTCGGTTCTTGTCAAAGTAAGATCCGATCGTCGTAATCTTAAAGAACGTTCTTAACGGTCGCATAGCCTTCTTACAAAAAGTCTCTGCAAAAGCTTAAAACTCTAAAGAAAAAAAGAAAAAAAAGCCGAATACCTGAAGGAAATTTTAAGCAGGCAATATGTAGGAAACAGCCTGAGATATGTCGGAAAGATTCATCGCAATCATAAATAATAAAATAATTCTTTGATATTTCATTACGTCACCAAGGTTTAATAATTTTATGGCTTTCATTAAAACAATAATATATTGAACAATTTTCATCATCAAATTCAGTAAATAATTCTTACATTTATAAAAGTGACATCAGATACTGAACAGTGTAAAAATTGTAGAACAATTTTACTTTTCTTTTTTCTACATTCAACACTTTCCACTCGCTTTTATACGTTTTCCAAACGGAGTTACGCGACATTCCCGATTCTTCGAATTCCCGGGGCTGCGCTAAAACCAAAACTAATTCGTTCTCTGCAAGAACTAAAGTTTATACATATATATATATCTGTAAGTGTTACACTATATAAAAGCGAATAGTCCAGACAGATAACGAGATGAGCGAAGAAAGGAAGCCGCGAGAGAGGAGAGTTATATAAGCGCGCGGACACCCGTGAGCACGTTCTCAGGATAAACTTCCGAGTAACGACTGGTGCGGAAAAGGGGGCCCACAAGGTTTTCCGTCATTGCCGACGAATGTTGCGAGTGTTGTAACCGAGACTCTGTCTCTTTTATATATTTATCTCTTTGCTCCTCTTCTGCCTCACTCTCCCTTTCGTAAAACTCATAAAACTAGGATAGAGGACCGAAGAGAGAAAGAACAAGCACGAAGATTATACTACTTGTGGACCATTGAAAGAAGAGAAATGTACCCAACACACACACACACACACACACATACACACATACTCACGTACACAGATCTCTGGCTCTCTCGTCGACAGGAGCTAAAAGATACACTGAGTGCGAACCTCGTTGTGAGAAGTTCCTTAAAACTTTTTCCACGTAAAGTCCCATACCCATCAAAAAGTTTCTCGAAGATCCTCCCTCCAACTTTCCTCGATCGTTCCAAGCTTTTTCTTTCTCTGTGCTCCAATTTACAAATATATCTCTACGACTTTACAGCCCGAGAGAACACTCCGATCTTCCGGTTTCCGCACGATCAGTTTCTTCTCGTTTCTTCAAATTTTCGTTATTAGCGAAAGAAACCACTTCTCATCGTATTTTTTACTCTCGATGATACATCGAGAAGGCAGATTAATCGCGAATGTACATCGAATTGAGACGAGAAGACATTTTATTTAATTACGTTCGCAAAAAAATAAATAAACAACGCAAAAGTGGCTATTGGACTTTTTTTTTAACAACTAGTTGGAGAAAAAAAATTTCGGGGATGCATTTTTTTGAAGATAAAGCAAATATGGACTCACACATGCCGCTGCGCGCGCTGAAAACCGAGTAAATTTGAATGATTATTAAAAAATTATTATTGGTGAAATAAAAATAAAAATGTTGACCTCACATTTGTTATTAACTTTTCAACTATATGAAAAAAAATGTAAACATTTAAAAAATATATAAAAATTATTTTTCACGGGTATAAACGGACTACTGATGAAAACCATGTCGCCTCCTCCTTGACGACATCATAACTTCACCAAAAATTATCCAATCTGCACAAATAAAATATTAAAAAATTGACTGAGTTATTGCGCTGTCTAAAAACATAGTTTCGAGAAAAATGCGTTTAAAGTTTCTGGTTGGTACATCGTGAACTTGCGGCTAGTCCACATTTATTGCTATAACTTTGTAACCGAGTGGAAGTTTCTTGAAAGTTTTTTTTTTAATTCTTCAAAGTATAAAGAACAAAAATCTGTAAAAAACAAAAAATCGATTTCTTGAAAATTTTAGGGGCATGCGAGCCCTTAGTCTACATATATATTAATGAATCCCTATTTCCCTTGGTCATAGCTTGAGAACGACTTTACCGATTTCATTCATCTTTTTTTTTAAGTTTTCCAATACTTTGTAGAAGGTTCTTACGGAAAGAAGAATTAGGGGGGGGGGGGGGGGGTAGGGTTTTAAAGGCGAAAAAAACCATATTTTTATGATTTTTTTGCGGCGACATGAGTAATATAATTTTATGATTTTTTGCGGCGACATGAGTAATATAATTTTATTAAATAGAATCACATATTATTGTACAACTATTGAAGTATCTCAGAAAAAATTTTCAATGAAAAATATTGATAAATAAGCCGGGGACGTTGAATCTCCAGAGGCGCCTTGGGAAAAAGTGGTTTTGTGGTGAACATTATAACTCGTTACCGGATCATCCGAAACAAAAAAATTGATATGCATTTTAAAGGTGATGTATTTCTCGAGGTAATTAGGAAGAGTTTTTTTTTTTTTTTTCTATTTTTTGCAGCACTTGGAAGTGAAAAACCCAATTTTAGCTAAAAAAAATCGTGCTTAATTTGTTATTAAAAAATTGAAAAAAAAACTCCTCCTGATTACCTGTTGATTTATGTGAAGAAGTAATGTTTCAATTTTCAAAAGGATCGGTTCAGTAGATTTTGAGTTCTAATGTTCACAAACTTCAAAAATGACGTTTTCGGGAAAATCGATTTAAAGTTTTCACGTATCACGTATCACGTATCACGGCCGGTCATTTGAAACGCTGTAACTCCGTTAGTTTTACTCTGATTGACTTAAAATTTATACACAATATTCTCGACATATTGTTCATTCAGGAAAAATAAAATTTAAAAAAAAATAATTTTAAAACCCTACCCCCCCTTTAAGGGGGGAAATAGGGTTAGGACAGCGTTTTCTCAATGATTTTCATGAATTTTTTTATAGTATAAAAAATGAATTTAATTTACTGAAACTTTGAGAATATTTTATACATATATTTAAGTATATACTATAAAATGTTTGAAGAATTTCCTTGAAAAACACCGAAGATATTAGCGACCCCATATTGCAGGTCACAATCAGACTCAGCATTTTGCGTACATTCTGGAAGCCGCAATTTTCATTTGAAATCAAACGAGGTTGGAATTTACTTTTATTATATGTCTCTCTTCTATATGAACCTAAAAGGTATTAAAAAAATAGAAAATTGAATTTTTTACACGGGTCAAAACAAAAAAGCATGATTTTTTGCCATTTTTCACAACTTTATTTGTAAAATAAAAATTATTTTAAATAATGATAATATGGTATTCCGATTTTAGGTTCATATAGAGCGCAATACTATGAAGAAAGTAACTGCCACTTTTCAAAACGATTGGTTGATAAGTTTTCAAACTAGCGTGTACGCAAGTTCAAAAAAAGTCGTTTACAGAAAAACGCATTTGAAAAAATAGTGACCGCTCGGTTATACACGTGGCGCGCTCGGGGCCTGAAGGAGAGCTACTCACTTTAATGGCTTATATCAATAGAACGAGTCGGAGTTTTCATTTAAAATTTTGAGAACGATATTTTTCAATAGTTTTACTAACAATATATGAAATAGAAAAAAATCGATTTTCTGAACGATTTCCCCCTTTAAGAAAATTGCGCAGATAATTGGAAAATTTCAGAAAACTTAACGACTATTTAACCTTTGCGTGCTTGACTTTTCGCGCGAAGCAAATGTGATTTAATAGATATATCGGTCGGCATCTAGCGATCAAAAAATCCATTTATTTATTTCTTAGTGCACAGTCCATTCGATCTGAACGTTTATCCAGTTTTGATTTTGTTGAGTGAGTTTTTTCAGAAGTGTTTTGTTCATCGCAGTTAGTTCACCGCAATCGCGCCTTATATTAAAAGTTTAATTTAATATCGATTTTTGGTAAGTTTTGACAGACTAACACATGGGATACATGGTTATACAGAAACACTAACGGAGTCAATTTTTTATTTTTAGTTACGATAAACACTATGTTTTTGAAATAATTTTTTTTTAAATTATTTATTCCAGTTCGAATTGAATATTCATAGCTCAAACGGGACCACGTCCGTCGGGTCAGCTAGTTAACAATAAAATTCGTTGATAATACTCCTTGGATTTCTCATAAAAGTTAGCTACAAACCGTGAATAGTTTTTCTTACCTAAAATTTCCAAGTAGGTTCATGTTATTCTGCGGCTTTATCTCCATATTACAATATTCCCAAGTAAATGTTTCCACGTTGCTACGTGCAGCTCTTGATCTGCAGGATCATGAAAGTCAGTTGTCTGATCTCGAAGAATGCATTCACCTCTCTCTCTCTCTCTCTCGATCGTTTGTCTATTATGTCCTCTTATATATATATATATATACATATATTAAGCTATTAAGCTACGAGTATACCTGTATAATAACTCGATACATGTGCCAGTTGTATTATCCAGTACGAGCTATGGAGTTTGAGTCTAGGGTTGCTCCTTCTCGTCACGATGAGTACACAATTGTGTGCATGTGTGTACATATTAACTGTTGTAATAAACAAAAGGGTGTAACGCACACAGAGTTACACTGGAAGGGATGTGTGGTTACGCCCTTTTGTTTGCACGATAGGTGTACAAATGTACGGTGCACCGATTGCATACGAAATAGGAACGACGTTGTGTCTCGACATTTATTCAGTTACTCATACCCTCAAACGATCGGCGACTAATTTACATTCATTCCCGCGACTATTGCCACACGAGGCAACGAGAGAAAAGCCTTCGTACAACTATATTTTTCTCTCGCGTTGGTCGTTTCGCGCCTATCACATTAACCCACTCAATGCATCTCTTCTTCGTCGCGTCACGATCATAATGCATCTCTCGCGATGCAGTCTTTTATATTCTCTCTTTCTCCCTTCTTTTTTTTTTCACCTCGTTCAATTTCATTCTCTTTCATAACGAGTGTGTATAGTGAATGAAGGTGTCTTTCATTGTTTGCCCAACTTTTGTTCGTTAATGATTATTAAGCTTGGAATTGCTTTTGTTTAGATTTTTTTTATTATTATCTTCTTCAAATTTATATGTAATTGAAGTTACTTTTTTTTTGGGTTACAATAGAAGGAGAGTGAGACATTTCATTGTTTATTGGAAATTCAGTTAATGATTTTCGTTAATCTTCAAATAATCTTTGGTCCAATAAGTAATATCGAGTAAAGATGCAAAGGTGCAACCCATTTGCTTACAAAAAAAAAGAAACAAATATGTAGCGGGGGCGTGACGAGAGAGTGCACTTGAGAAGATATTTCAAAAGATTTATATACTTGTATACATATATATATATATATATATATATATATATATATATATATGGTCAGGTATTCTACTCGTATGTATACAATGAGACAGTGGAGAGCGTGGTGGGCGGCTCGCGTGAGACTATCGACGTTAATTCAATCCCGCTGCGAGCATCCGCCTTCGCTTTGACCCGAGTCATCCGCACTGATGGTTATATATTATCTCATTGTATCACAGTGTATTACTGTATTTTTTTATCAAATCCCCGATCTTCTATACATCAACAGCAATTTCATTGTTCGACCCAGATTGTTTCTCAACACGTTCGTAATCTTTGATTTTGTTTTGTCTTTTCTTTTTAGTCATTCTCATTCTGTACTTAGTTTATCTTTGTATCTCGAATCTTTTCATTTGTAATATTACAAAACAGGGTGTCGATTTATTTTTCTTGTTTTAAGGGCTCGCATACCGCTGCGCGAGCTGAAAACCGAGTAAATTTGAAAAATTATTATAAAGGTTATATGGTGAAAAAAAATTTAATTATTGATTTCACATTTTTTATTAACTTTTCAACTATAAGAAACAAATTTTTTTTATATTTTTTTTCAATATTAACATTATTTTTTACGGGTATAAATGGACCACTGATGAAAACCATGGCGCCTCCTTGTCGACATCATAACTTCACCAAAAATATCAAAACTGCAAGAATAAAAAAGAATCTAGTAAAATAATGTAGTAGTTATAGTCTGAAGGGGCGATCTTTATTTATTTATTTCAAAAATAAATAAATTACAGTATTTAAAACTTTAGTATGCAATTTGAAAAAAAATAAATAATTGTGTTTAATAAATTATAAAAAATTATCCAACCGAAAAATTCAAAAAATCTCTCGCCACACTATAGAGAAAATAATTATCAAGATTAAAAAAAAAAGTTAAATAATATCAACAATTGACTGAGTTATCGTGCTGACACTGTCTAAAATTAGTTTCGAGAAAAACGCGTTTAACGTTTTTAGTAGGTACAACGTAAAATTACGGCTGGTCCATATTTATTGCTATAACTTTGTAATGGAGTGGAATTTCCTTAAGGGATCAAATAGGGTTAGGACAGCGTTTTCTCAATGATTTTCATAATTTTTTTTATAGTGAAAAAAATGAATATAATTTATTGAAACTTTGATAATATTTTATACATATATGTAAGTATATACTATAAAATTGGTATATACTATATACTATATACTATAAAATTTAAGTATTTAATAAAAAATACTAAAAAATACTATCAAATAAAAAAGACTCAGCATTTTGCGTACATTCTGGAAGCCGCAATTTTCATCTGAAATCAAACGAGGTTGGAACTTACTTTCATTATATGTCTCTCTTCTATATGAACCTAAATGCTATCAAAAAAATAGAAAATTGAATTTTTTACAGGGGTCAAAACAAAAAAGCATGATTTTTTGCCATTTTTACAACTTTATTTGCAAAAAAAAAATTATTTTAAATAATGATAATATTCCAATTTTAGATTCATATAGAGCGCAATACTATGAAGAAAGTAACTGCCAATTTTCAAAACGATTGGTTGAAAACTTTTCAAACTAGCGTGTACGCAAGTTAAAAAAAAGTCGTTTTCAGAAAAATGCGTTTGAAACACGTGGCGCGCTTGCGGCCTGAAGGAGAGTTACTCACTTTAATGGCTTATAACAATAGAAGGATTCGAAATTTTCATTTAAAATTTTGGGAACATATTTTTCAATAGTTTTACTAACAATTTATGAAATAAAAAAAAAAGATTTTTTCAACCGTCTAACCCTATTTCCCCCCTTAAAAGTTTTTTTTAATTCTTAAAAGTATAAAGAATAAAAATCTGTAAAAAAATGGATTTTTCGAAAATGTCAATGGTATGTTAGCCCTTAACATTTTATTCGTGAAATTTTATTTTTTTTCCATTTACGATTTTTCCAAATTCCAACCGGAAAACACTAGTCGCCTGGCAACTCTTCAAACGTTGCATTTCGGAAAAATCAATCTCGTGCCTTTTTGTCGCTCTCGTGTGTCCGGGCGTCACTGCAGGTGCGGCAAAGCAGACAGAGCAGTACACTCGAGTAAATTTGATACATGAGCCGCGGATCTTACGGCAACATATTGCAACTTGTGCACGAAGGCGTCCGACGCATTTCACAAAAATAACGCGTGATATTTTTCACGGTATATGTGCATTTTGATTTTCCTCTCGTCCATCCGCCGACCACGCGGATTCCTGGCACTCAAGATATCTTTTCTCAATTTCAATCTTCAATCGCACACGTCCGGCGTGATCATTACCAAAGGTTTGGATCGTGTCCCATTTTGTTCAGGCTTTGCGTTGCGATTGGAATGGTTACCCAGAGGAAAATAGGAAATAATACGAAAATAATCACTTTTACTATTGCGATTATTATTTAATAACAAAATAATCATTTTTCGCACATCGAGGAAGTTTTTGTTTTCGTGCATCTTTTTTTTTTCAGCAAAATTTGATTACGCTTTTATACAATAGTCACTCGCTGTTTGTCATATTTAACGAGTATTTCACGAGTTTACGATGCACCTCGAGAAATTGATGAATAAAAAACGTTTCTATGGACACTAATGGATGGCGTAAATACGGCTTGATTCAATCGAATCGGGTCAATTGCTCGAACCGTCCAGCAGCACCCGCTGCTGAGTCCGGTATCCGAACAGGAAATTATGGTAAATTTGCAGTAACGAAGGAAATGAACGCAGCACGGCTGATGACAGAGCGAGAACTCTTTGGAATTCATCGAGTCTCTCTATACATATATACGAGGTCTGTTCATAAAGTATCGCGAATTTTGATGTTCCGCGGGCTACGTATATTCCATTTTCGATTTTTTTGTGGCGTTAGGTTGGTACTCATGTCCCTCACTTATGCTAAAAAAATCGGCCATTTTGAATGTTTAGTTAATTGTTGACAGCTGTTTTGGTTAGACGTGTTTTGGCTTGTCTTCGATTTTTCCCTATTCCAAAAAATGGATCAAAGAATCTGTATGAAATTTTGTGTGAAAAACAAAATTAAGTGCGCGGACGCATTCCGAATGTTGACTGTGGCGTATGGTGAAGCTACCTTGGACCAAAGCAACGTTTATCGGTGGTACAAAATGTTCTCAGAGGGCCGAGAAGATGCGAACAACGAAATGCGTTCCGGACGCCCGAGCGCATCAACAACAGGCGAAAACATTGATGAAGTGAAGAAAATAATATTGGCCAATCGTCGAATCACCGTTAGAGAAGTTGCTGAGGAACTAAACATATCGATTGGCTCGTGCTATTCAATTTTTACCAATGATTTGGGCATGATACGGGTCGCCGCGAAATTCGTGCCAAAATTGCTCAATTTCGAAGAAAAACAGTGTCGCGTTAACATTGCTAAGGAGCTGTTGGACTCGGTCAGCGACGACCCAAATTTGCTCCAGAGGGTCATAACTGGTGACGAATCATGAGTTTATGGTTATGACGTGGAAACCAAAGCTCAATCATCGCAATGGAAGCTGCTTTTTTGGAATAGGCAAAAATCGAAGACAAGCCAAATTACGTCAAACCAAAACAGCTGTCAACAATTAACTAAACATTCAAAATAGCCGATTTTTTCAGCATAAGTGAGGGACACGAGTACCATCCTAACGCCACAAAAAAATCGAAAATCGAATATACGTAGCCCGCGGAAATTCAAAATTCGCGATACTTTTTGAACAGACAGTCGTCTATACGTTCGTAGTAACGCGCAATAGGAATGTCCATTACGTGATCGCGGCGGTAAAGCATCGCGATGCTCGTTCTATCGATTTTTTTTTTTTTTTTTTATTCATTGAAATAACGTACGCGAGAGAACATATCGTAGAATTTTTTCTCCTTTTTCTCTCACTCCCTTCTTCTTTCAATTTCTTCACAAACGCTTTCATACTAATTTTCATTAAAACTTCATTTTCATGGCTCGCATTAGTCGTGAAAACGATCAATTTAATATTTCTTCAATTACCAATTGAAATAAATGTGTTTCTTTATTGTGATTAAAATAAATGAAAAATTAAGGAAAACATTGAAAATTAATTTTCGATAATTTCGGTGAAGAACTCGAATTTAAGTGAGAGAACAAATTGTAGAATTTTTCTCCTTTTTCTCTTCTTCTCTCTTTCGCTTCTTTTTTCAATTTCTTCACAAACGTTTTCATACTAATTTTCATTAAAACTTCATTTTCGTGGTTCGCATTAGTCGTGAAACTGATTAATTTAATATTTCTTCATTTACCAATTGAAATAAATGTGTTTCTTTATTGTGATTAAAATAAATGAAAAATTAAGGAAAACATTGAATATTAATTTTCGATAATTTCGGTGAAGATTTCAAATTTAATTCTAGTAAAGTTGAGTATACTGAACTTTGAGTAACGAGGTCAACTTCCTTAGTCTTCGTTCTAGAAACTAATAAAGGGGGGTGACGGAATGATACACGGTAAAATGTGTTGGCTATCCGGGTTTTCTCGCTTTCAGTGTACGAATCCCGCTCGGTAATTCTCTGGAAAAACCTGTCCTGGAAGGAAGTTCCATGTACACGCCCCGACTAACGAAGATAATAACGTACGGTCTATCTCGCCAGTGTGTTTCTTATCTTTAACTGTATGTGCTCGCCAACAGAAGTGACGAGAAAAGGCGTGGGAACCTAAACTCGACACTCCAATGTATCTCTTTTTACTTCGCCGACACTATCGCGGCGCAGTTACAACCGAGACGCACTTTTATTTTATTTTCTCTCTCTCCTCCCTCGTCTCTCGCCGGAAATGCTTCTGGATAAGTTTCATACCCGGCGATGCTATGTTGCGCAATGGGTAATCTCGTACCGGTGACCAGGTTGACCTCACTCTCTCGCGAACGGAATCGGGTTTGGATCAATTTTCCTAAAGGTTCTTTTTCTCTATATACACTTATTATCACACACTTGTTTTTAGGCGCATATTTTCATCCGTCGTGTGACGTACAGAATGGTCATCCCAATGATCGTGATAAGAAATTTATTGGTGGGCTAGATACATTTTTAATTAAGACATTCTGTATTTTAACGTCAATTTTAATAATCACAGTTATTATTGTAAAAACAACTCGAAAATCATGTTTACCGGAATTTCTGTTATAATTCGAGAAATTGGAGTAAAAATGATCCAATGATGATTACTCGAATTGCCGGTAATTATGAAATTCAAGGATAAATTGTCCGCCATAATTTCATTGTTCGGTTAATTTTTTTCTTTCGAAACCTGGATTATTATTTATCGCTTTTTTTTTTAATGTCAATGCAATTTTTTTCAAACGTTTTGTTTTTGTTTTTTTTTTTCGTCATTTGTCGAATCTCAAAGAGATTCCGGGCGTTAAGGGGGGAAATAGGGTTAGGACACCGTTTTCTCAATGATTTTCATGAATTTTTTTATAGTATAAAAAATGAATATAATTTATTGAAACTTTTAGAATATTTTATACATACATTTAAGTATATACTATAAAATTTTTGAAGAATTTCCTCGAAAAACACCGAAAATATTAGCGACCCCATACTGCAGATCACAATCAGACTCAGCATTTTGCGTACATTCTGGAAGCCGCAATTTTCATCTGAAATCGAACGAGGTTGGAATTTAATTTTATTATATGTCTCTCTTCTATATGAACCTAAATGCTATCAAAAAAATAAAAAACTCAATTTTTTACAGGGGTCAAAACAAAAAAGCATGATTTTTTGCCGTTTTTTACAACTTTATTTGCAAAAAAAAAAATTATTTTAAATAATGATAATATTCCGATTTTAGGTTCATATAGAGCGCAATACTATGAAGAAAGTAACTGCCAATTTTTAAAACGATTCGTTGAAAACTTTTCAATCTAGCGCGTACGCAAGTTAAAAAAAAGTCGTTTTCAGAAAAACGGGTTGGAAACACGTGGAGCGCTCGGGGACTGAAGGAGAGCTACTCACTTTAATGGCTTATAACAGTAGAACGATTCAGAATTTTCATTTAAAATTTTGTTAACATATTTTTCGATAGTTTTACTAACAATTTATGAAATTAAAAAAAAATCGATTTTTTGAACCGTCTAACCCTATTTTCCCCCTTAAAACATCCTCTAAACGTAATTTCTATTAATATCGATGTATCCATGTTGATAAGTTTCCGAAACAAGTATATATCTATAATGTGACGCATCGAAACAACAATCTCACTTGAGTAAATTCATAGATGAGATTTTATTTTTATTTTTTACTATGAATACATGCCTGGCATTTCTATTCAAATTCGTTACATGTTCTGCATCACAATTTGTATTTTATTTTTCGCATTCCTCTGACTCAGCACACTGACACGGCTGTCTTTTATTTCCAACGATCTTTGACCCGCGGCACCCGTGTGGAAAGTAGAGAAAAAAATCTCTGAATCCTAGACACAACATTATTAATAACGATCGTTCCGAAAGAACTATAGTAACGATACATCTTTCGTTCGCATCTTCTTTCTCTTTTCACGTCGACAATTCTCTTTCTGATACGCGTACGACTATATTGTCGTAAGTGTTAAAACAGAAAAAAAAAACAACCGCTAGCGGTATTACTTTCCCGGGCTCTTTAGCCGATAAATGAAAAGAGATCGAGAGATTGTGTAAAGAGAATGTGTAGTACAAGAAACGTGAGAGCATTTTTGTCCGCGATTTATTCTGAATCGTGACTCATTTAACGTGGTTAACGGGGACCGATCCTCTTTTGCAACCTGTCGACAGTCGCGACCCGGTGAATCATCGATTCATGAGGAATCTTGCGCGCGCGCGCTCGAAGGCGTCGCGCGATCGTAACCTCTCCTCGCACATATCGTTAAAGTATCTTAAATGGCAGATTTAAAAGTTGTAACATAATCTTGACAATCGAGATAATGTATCGTTCGAAGTATCGTGGATGACCGCTTGATGATTATACGTCATTTGTAATAAATAATTACGTCATATAATTGTAAATCGATAAAACGACGAATGAAAATGAATTTTACGTTTCATCGCACTTTATCACGGAAAAAAAAACACGAGGAAAAGCGGGGGGTGGAAAAAGAAAAACGACAAACGATATGGTGGCTTATGTCTTCGTGTTTCGCTGCTATGAAATCTCGATGATCGAGAGAGTCGTAAGACGTTTTTTACGATTCCGGCAGGTGCCAGTTACAATAATGAAAGAGGAAATATATCGATATGTATGTACTTTTGGCGGCGTATATATACCGGAGCTCCTGTCGTCGTGATGTCTACCAACCAGCAAAACTATTACTACCTATGTACAGAGATTCTCGTCCCGAGAATTCAAGGAAGGAGGAAATAAAGCGTGTGGAAAGAAAGAGCGAGAGAGGGAGGGGAGTCGAGGGAATATAAAAATTCTCGAGTGAAATAAAAATCCGGTGTACCAACCCGCCCGGTGATCTTCACTCCAGTCATTATTTGACTCGTGCCCCCCGACCCGGAGCAAGAACGATTCCGCACCTCCAATAATTTTCCTCTTTCCAATTTCTCAGTAAATTCTCCGAGCTCCGTGTTACTCGTCATTATCGCGGTGCCATTGATCGCGCTTAGGCAAGTAAAAATATTTTCTTTGTTCTACGATCACCATCCGGATGAAATAACAAAACCGATAAAATCGGCGATAAATATACCCCAGTGAACGCTAGATGGAATGCTGAATAAAGTATTAAAAAATATCGGCGAGAAGTGTGAAGTACTTTTTTTTGTTTATTCTCGGAAGAATTGATTTTTTTTTTTTTCGTTGACTAACAATAATGAATTTCAAGAATTATATCGGATTCTATGTTTAAAATGATTTTTACACGTTACTGCAAAAAAATATAGATAATGCAAAGTAAATTAATTGATTGGAATATCGAAGGAAAAACTTATATATTCTCAGATGGCCTTTTTCTTTTTCATTCAGAGGAAAAAAAACGAACAATAAACTTTTTAACTCTCGCCGGAGACTCACTCATCGTGCGAGAGTGGAACGTGCTTGAATGTAGTGGTGTTGGGGTAGGGAAGGGAAACCCTCGACGTGATTTTATTCTTCCGCAGCGACACTCGTTCTCTCGAGTTATTAATACTTTTAACGAAAGATTTTCCATGGAGTTCGGGCGGCGCTGCTTCAGAATGTGCGAGACACAGGATAATAGTTGCACCAATGTTATTTTCCGATCAGTAAATTCCCCTCTCGATCCTAGTGCCTATATTCTATAATTCTCAGATGGCGCTCTTTACCCCTCACCCGAGGATAGTTTCCAAGCTCTGGACTTCAGGAGATATACGTAACTATATATATATATATATATATATAGGTTGGTAGGATACCGAAACGAAGGAATTTGTACAATTTGCTCGTCCCTTCACGCCGAAGGACATTTTATGAGCGTTTCATAGCTCGAAGGAATCCGTGGATTCGTCTGAAAGAGAAAAAATAATTATAGTCTCGCTGTGATCGAAGAAGAACGGATTTTTCAAAAATTTCCTTGATTCTAATCAAACAAAATGTTTTACAATCATTTTTTTCACTTTGTCAATACGTAAAATTAAATACGACTTGCAAATGTTTTCAAACCCAAATTAAAACAATTGCTACGCTATATAACACTTTTTTTCATAACAATTGGACAACTTTTGTTAAAAATAAATGTCGATTCTTCCGAACGGTCCTGGAACGAGATTTATTAAGGGGGAAAATAGGGTTAGACGGTTCAAAAAATCGATTTTTTTTTATTCCATAAATTGTTAGTAAAACTATTGAAAAATATGTTCCCAAAATTTTTAATAAAAATTCCGACTCGTTCTATTGTTATAAGCCATTAAGGGGGGAAATAGGGTTAGGACAGCGTTTTCTCAATGATTTTCATGAATTTTTTTATAGTATAAAAAATGAATATAATTTATTGAAACTTTGAGAATATTTCATACATATATTTAAGTATATACTATAGAATTTTTATACATATATTTAAGTATATACTATAAAATATTGGCGACCCATATTGCTTGTTTTTCTTGGTACTATTTTTTCAAACGCGTTTTTCTGAAAATGACTTTTTTTGAACTTGCGTACACGCTAGTTTGAAAAGTTTTCAACCAATCGTTTTGAAAATTGGCAGTTACTTTCTTCATAGTATTGCGCTCTATATGAACTTAAAATCGGAATATTATCATTATTTAAAATAATTTTTTTTTTGCAGACAAAGTAAAAAATGGCAAAAAATCATGCTTTTTTGTTTTAACTCCTGTAAAAAATTCAATTTTCTATTTTTTTGATAGCATTTAGGTTCATATAGAAGAGAGACATATAATAAAAGTAAATTTCAACCTCGTTTGATTTCAGATGAAAATTGCGGCATGCAATATGAGGTCGCTAATATTTTCGGTGCTTTTCAAGGAAATTCTTCAAAAATTTTATAGTATACACCTAAATATATGTATAAAATATTCTCAAAGTTTCAATAAATTATATTAATTTTTTATACTATAAAAAAATTCATGAAAATCATTGAGAAAACGCTGTCCTAACCCTATTTCCCCCCTTAAAGGGTTATACGCAGTTAGAAATTTGAAAAAATCGATTTTTTTTTAATTGCATTTTCGGAATATACATATATTTGAGTATATTCTCTGAAAATTTCAAATCGATCCGGCAAATATTCTTGGAGATACTCTCAGATATATTCTTCATGTATTGATCGAAGGAATAAGTTTTCCGATAATTATTTCTATTTTTTTAAACAATTTAACGAACAAATTTTGGTCGAAAATTGGTATTTTTTTATTTTGGAGCCGCCATTTTGTCAAAAATAAAAATTTCGACTATTCCTTCGGTCAATACCTAGATTTATCTATCCACTAAAAGAATATTTTTGTTTTTTTTTATTTTGGATAATCCAAATCGGAGATATCGTGTTCACCGCCGGACACCCCTTTTTTTTTTGAGGAGCTCCCGAGGAGATCGGCTATAGCAGCTTTAAAAATCATAATTTTTACAATTAAAAAATATGTAAATAAAGTAAAAAGTTGCCACAATACGTATATAAATTTGTACGTTAATAAATGAAAATGTCTTTGCAGGAAAAATTCTTGAAAAATCGCCTTTTTTCGGTCTCCTGGACTGCGTATAACTGTCACATTAGCTGGATCATGAAAGCCAATCTTCCCGTACCATGGCGTGCATTGTGAAATTGACACAATTCGCGTACTTCTCTATAACGCGAGCTTTGTTTTAACGTTTAATGCTAATACGCGGAATAAGCCAGCTTTTGTATTCGTTCGGGTACGTGGGTGGTAGATATGGTCAAAGCGGTGCGTGGCTGACGCACTGCGGCCGCTACTACTTGCCAGTAGTTCGTCCGCTGCTTTCGGACACTATTATTCGAAAACGATATGCATCGAGTCCTAGCGAACAAAAAGGGAATCTACACGCACAATGTGACAAGCACAGTGTGGTAATTTACGCCCTTTTTCGTTTGCTAGCCGAGGTTTTGCACAGGCTGGTACTCTATTTCAATGGAATACGTTGCTGGATTCGCTACTCCATCGAATATATACTATCGCGATTACGAGCGCTAGTCCAGTAAAGCCAATATACACACATATATATCAAAAGCTCTCAATTCTATTTTATCGGAGTTAATCCGGCATCGACATTGACACATCATCGCACATGTTTTACAATTCAAAAGAGAGTTAAATCAGTGGTCTATATATATAAATGATGCGACCACATTTACTCCAGAGTACTGAGGCAAATAGAAAGTGGAACGAGGGAGAAGGGGAGTATAGAGAAAACGCGAGGAATCGATCGGTCAGTTGATTTCACGAATTAACTATAATTAATTAACGAAACGAGTTGGGCAAACTGGCGATCGAGATATTCGACCGTTTTAATGCAAATGTACAGGCATCTGCCTCCCACCCCTCCTCTTGATTTCGATATGGAAACGGCTTAATTAACGAAATTTATACGATTCGTTGATCGTCTATACGTAAATACATTTACATCGTTGATAGATTTTGTTAATATGTTAAAAAAATTCTTCCGTGTTCAATAGTGAAATTATTTGCCAGACGCGATATGCACTATACATTAATGGTTTTGTTTTTTTAATTCATTACCGCTAGATTCGCGAAAGTATTCTCTCGTGAGAAAAAAAAATGAAATGTAGGGAATGAAGGATCTAGTGCGTAATTCGAAAAGTTTAAAATGAAATTGTTTTGGGCTATGATCTTGCTCTTAAGCGGGGAAATAGGATTAGGACAGCGTTTTTTCAATGATTTTCATGAATTTTTTTATAATATAAAAAATGAATATAATTTATTGAAATTTTGAGAATATTTTATATATATATCTAAGTATATACTATACAATTTTTGAAAAATTTTCTTGAAAAACACCGGGGATATTAGCAACCCCATATTGCAGGTCACAATCAGACTCAGCATTTTGCGTACATTCTGGTAGCCGTAATTTTCATCTGAAATCAAACGAGATTGGAATTTACTTTTATTATATGTCTCTCTTCTATATGAACCTAAATGCTATCAAAAAAATAGAAAATTAAATTTTTTACAGGGGTCAAAACAAAAAAGCATGATTTTTTGCCATTTTTTACAACTTTATTTGCAAAAAAAAATCATTTAAAATAATGATAATATTCTGATTTTAGGTTCATATAGAGCGCAATACTATGAAGAAAGTAACTGCCAATTTTCAAAACGATTGGTTGAAAACTTTTCAAACTAGCGTGTACGCAAGTTCAATAAAAGTCGTTTTCAGAAAAACGCGTTTGAAACACGTGGCGCGCTCGGGGCCTGAAGGAGAGCTACTCACTTTAATGGCTTATAACATTAGAACGAGTCGGAATTTTAATTTTTAATTTTGGGAACATATTTTTCAATAGTTTTACTAACAATTTATGAAATAAAAAAAATCGATTTTTGAACCGTCTAACCCTATTTCCCCCCGTAAATGGTTGCGGATTTTTTTCTCTCCGAGATGCACCGAGATTTTCGAGAAGCCAAGTCAAGGATAAAAGAGTAAAATCGATACTTTTGTTTTCAAATCTCAGTGGAATATTTATTGGCGATTTATATGCTCTTGAGGCAGCACAATCAGTACTTATGGAATCCACCAAAACTCCTATAGACCATCCTTAAATGACAAGAATTAAGGGAAAAATCTGTAAACTTGAACGGACGTGGAAAACCGGTGAATGTAGAAGGAAAGAGAACGCAATCGGTACTTCAATGTTACATATATCAGTTGCCAGCAAACGAAAGGCCGTTAATCCAGGCAATTTACAACGTAAAGTTATGTGGGTTAAGTCCTTTTCTTTGCTAGTAGCCAATATGGATATAGTAAAGAGAGAGAGAGAAATTCGTGAAAGGGTAGTAAGTCTGGGTCGGAAGGAAGAAACAATAAATCTCGGTCATCCGATCCGAGTGAGCTCTTCCTCTTTTCCGACCTCTTCTTCTACCCCACACGACGCGAGATCCGCCGAGACTCACCGGTTCACTCGTCCTTTTTGTCATAAATAGCAGCAACGACTAGACTCTGTTCTACCTTTTCGACTTCTCGACCATCGCAGTTTGACTGCGGGTAGTAACGCTTTTTCGTTCTTTCCTCCACTTGGCGAATGGGGCCGAATGCTCTTCGCTCGAACCTCTCGCGTCCGTATCTCTACGTTTGTTTTCCACGTACTTGAATGGCTTTTCGTGCACTCTGCATACACACATATACATATACACAGAACACACGTTTCTATTTTATTCCGCAGTCGCCGCACCGAGTCTACTCGACTCTCTTCGTTCTCCTCTCGTTTTGTTATAAATCCACAACATTTCTCGGAAATTTATATGTATACGGACATTTGTAAAACCTTCAAGCGTCACGATTTACGAGAAATTTCAAATGGCTTCTCCGAGAATAGCGGCGCTTGATCACGGAAAACATTTGTCGAAGTGATTATTCCGTTGTTTTCTTTATTCATTATCAATGGTAGATTAATTTTTGTTAATCTCTAAATAATTATTCAGTTGTTACGTGAAAATATAATTTTCTCTTCGCAATTGCTGTTTTTTTACCCATTACAGCGGTGAATGTAGGCCAATTTTTATGATTAATAAAATATATAATCGATAACTTGTATAGGAATTTCAGGTTTTCAGTCATTCGTAGACAGACAACGAGTGGTCGGGAAAAAACCCTTGTTATGGACGACGATAACGTCGAAAGAGAAATTGAATCAAATACTTGAATTAAGGGAGGAAATGGGGTTAGACGGTTCAAAAAATCGATTTTTTTTTAATTTCATAAATTGTTAGTAAAACTATTGAAAAATATGTTCCCAAAATTTTAAATGAAAATTCCGACTGGTTCTATTGTTATAAGCCATTAAAGTGAGTAGCTCTCCTTCAGGCCCCGAGCGCGCCACGTGTATAACCGAGCGGTCACTATTTTTTCAAACGCGTTTTTCTGAAAACGACTTTTTTTTAACTTGCGTACACGCTAGTTTGAAAAGTTTTCAACCAATCGTTTTGAAAATTGGCAGTTACTTTTTTGATAGTATTGCGCTCTATATAAACCTAAAATCGGAATATTATCATTATTTAAAATAATTTTTTTTTGCAAATAAAGTTGTAAAAAATGACAAAAAATCATGCTTTTTTGTTTTGACACCTGCAAAAAATTCAATTTTCTATTTTTTTGATAGCATTTAGGTTTATATAGAAGAGAGACATATAATAAAAGTAAATTCCAACCTCGTTTGATTTCAGATGAAAATTGCGGCTTCCAGAATGTACGCAAAATGCTGAGTCTGATTGTGACCTGCTATACGGGGTCGCTAATATTTTATAGTATATACTCAGATATATGTATACAAATTTTATAGTATATACTTAAATAAATGTATAAAATATTCTCAAAGTTTCAATAAATTATATTCATTTTTTATACTATAAAAAAATTCATGAAAATCATTGAGAAAACGCTGTCCTAACCCTATTTCCCCCCTTAATAATTGATGATGAATATTTGTTCATCGAGAACAAATATTTATCAAATTGAATCAAATCTTGAATTAATGTTTGATAAAGAATATTTGTTCATCGAGAACAAATATTCTTTATCAATTATTAATTCAAGTATTTGATTCAATTTCTCTTTTGACGTTATCATCCCCCATAATAAGGTTTCTTTTTCCGACCATTCGTTGCCTGTCTACGAATGGCTGAAAAACTGATATTCCTATACAAGTTATCGATTACATTTTTTTTATTCATAAAAAGTATTGGCCTACATTCATCACTGTAATGGGGAGATAGCAACGCGAAATACATATATATATATATATATATATATATATATATATATATATATATATACATCACCCAACAGGCTCTTGTCTCGCCCGCGAGAAAGCGATAGACGAGTCTAATTAAACCAATTAGGCTCGTCGGGCTATTCAACGTTGGCAATTAAGGACTAATTATTAGCCACTTTCTTCCATCTCTCTTCCCCTTTGCCCTTCTATATGACGCTTTTACCTCTCTCTCTCTCTTTCTCTCTCTCTCTCTATGTATATACAAGAGCAGACGACTTTGACGTCTGTGTTTTCTGAGCAGAGGCCCTCTGTATTCATCATGTACGTAACGCCTGATCGATTCACGTACTCTATGTGATTATTAACAATTTGAATATTCTTACAAAATTACCATCATGTCTGTATTAATTTTTTTTTCTCTCGTAATTAATTAATTCAATCATTAAATCGTATTATTCTAATTGCATTCGCAAATTTATCCAATTTTACAAAAAGTTTATGTAGTTTTTTTGTTTTTATGTTACAGGTAAGCACACGAGCGATGATTCTTTTCAATTCTTTTCAAGCAACGTCAGTAAGTGCGATTTATTTAATGAAGAAAATAGCAACGACGTCGAAATTAGGAAAATTGCTTCGAATAATTGAGAAAATTTTGAACACTCGGTGTTTCAATGAACTAAACAGAGTAATTTATTAATGTCAAATACTCGCGGGAATTGTGTACAAATCTCAATGGACTCGGCTATCTGACTTCGTTACAATTGGAATTGCAAGACGGGCATAAACATTCTCTCGAGGGATCGTTGGGTGTTTTGCTTCAAGTTGAAACTGTACTTGTATTTTCTCGCTACTCGGCAAATGCGCAACATTCATTTGGCAAAGTGGCTTTCCATTAATTTATCTATCCACGAACTGGAGCACCACCGTCGAGACATCACGGTGAAAATATAAAATAATACAAAGCTCCTTGAACTTGTGTACGGTCATTGGGTTACTGGGACATTAAATAATTAATTTTTTTCACTGATTAATAATATTTCATTATGCAATATCATATAGTGACGTCATTTATTACGCAATAATTCATGATATTGAAAAGTGTTTTTTCTGTCAATTAAATTAACTATTGAAATATTCGTTAAATAATGAATTATTATCGGTGAAAACATGTTCCAAAAGCTTTTGCCCAAAAAAATCTACGAAAAATTGCCAAAATACTCCTTTTACATTTTCATCCAAGGATTCGGGGTGATTAAATTTTCTTTTCAACATCAAAAGTTAAACCGGAATGCACGGATTAGTAGTTTAAATCTTAGTAGTCCTTGGTTCGAGTGTGAGCATTGATTAATTACTGGAGGATATATTTTCCAAGCCTATCGCAATTGCCCGTTTATTTGTAAAGAAAAAAAATTGACAGTTACCTGCTCTATTGCATATGCAACGAATCATAATGTTAGCTCGCGAGCAATGCTCTTCTATAACGTGTCCAGTTGGTCGAGGGTCACAAAGGTTTATTACACTCTCTGGGGCGTGCTCGTGAAAAATCTCGTAGTCGTGTGTGGGTGCTGGAATGCTCTCTCACGCATGCAAATAAATATATACATATATGTATACACACTTCATCTTTTCTCGAGATTTTCCTTTCAAAGAGCACCCACGGCCCGATCCCGTGACGGTTAAATTAACGGGGAAAATAGGGTTAGAACAGCGTTTACTCAATGATTTTCATGAATTTTTTTATAGTATAAAAAATTAATATAATTTATTGAAACTTTGCAAATATTTTATACATATATTTAAGTATATACTATAAATTTTTTATACATATATCTAAGCATATACTATAACATATTAGCGACCCCATATTGCAGGTGACAGTCAGACTCAGCATTTTGCGTACATTCTGGAAGCCGCAATTTTCATCTGAAATCAAACGAGGTTGGAATTTACTTTTATTATATGTCTCTCTTCTACATGAACCTAAATGCTATCAAAAAAATAGAAAATTGAATTTTTTACAGGTGTCAAAACAAAAAAGCTCGATTTTTTGCCATTTTTTACAACTTTATTTGCAAAAAAAAAATTATTTTCAATAATGATGATATTCCGATTTTAGGTTCATATAGAGCGCAATACTATGAAGAAAGTAACTGCCAATTTTCAAAACGATTGGTTAAAAACTTTTCGAAGTAACGTGTACGCAAGTTCAAAAAAAGTCCTTTTCAGAAAAACGCGTTTGAAAAAATAGTACCAAGAAAAACAAGCAATATCGGTTCGCTTATATTTTATAGTATATACTTAAATATATGTATAAAATATTCTCAAAGTTTCAATAAATTATATTCATTTTTTGTACTATAAAAAAATTCATTAAAATCAATGAGAAAACGCTGTCCTAATCCTATTTCCTTTAATGGCTTATAACAATAGAACGGGTCGGAATTTTCAATTCAAATTTTGGGAACATATTTTTCAATAGTTTTACTAACAATTTATGAAATTAAAAAAAAATCAATTTTTTGAACCGTCTAACCCTATTTCCCCCCTTAATCCGATGAACCGATGCGAGACGAGTTCTCGGGATAATTTTCCATCGTCAATCTTTCACGAATGATATTATTTTTATTCATCATTCTTCATGCTCGTATTCGCATTGTTTGCGCGATTAAAAAACGTTTTTAAAGTTCAAACGTTTTTTTCCACACAATTTCTATTAATTTGTCGTCCGTAATTTTAACGAATTATATTTAGTTCATTAAAAATGATAAATTTTAGTTCATTAAAATTTAGTTTATTTCGTTAAAAATGGTATTCACAATTTTACAAAGAAAAGCGTGAAACATCATCTTGATGATGACGGAGTGAAAAGTAGAAAATTAAATTACAACTGATAATCGATTTTACATTCAAAGTTTGTATAAAATCTTGATTTCTCGCGAAACTTCATGCCGATACCGAGAGTGAGAGAGCTCGGTGATGAATCAAAGGTTTGATTGTAACGGACGAATTAATCCTACTTCTCGCGTAATTAAGAAAGTCTGTGCAAAAGTACTTTTTTACTTTCATTCCTTTTATACTCCTCGTGAATTCTTTCATTTTTCTCTATAATAATATATCTTCGCGGGCAAAGATCGGCAATCCTTTCTCTTTTTGTCATTCTGGCGGATGAACGGCGTCAAAAGTTTGTCCTCGAAGACCGCTCCCCCCTCTAGATAATATAATAGCGAGAAATACGAGACGTTAGGATTTCAATACTTTTCTTTGTTGTCGAACAAAGAATGAAAAGCTCCTCCGTTCACTTTTTCGTTATCTCTGTCGTTTCTGACGCTTTCCTCGTTCGAAAATAACGAGAGAAAGAGAGAAAAAGGTGGCGACCGAGCCTTCGAGAATCTTTCTCGTCGTTGTCTCGTCGTTTTCATTGGGAAAATGAAACAACGTCGTTGAGAAACTACGAGAAAACGCGATCAGGATATTATTTTTAACCGTCTGTACGGAATTTCTATTGATAACACTTACGCTAATAGTTTCTAACGTCTATTACCAATTTGTTCTACGTACATATCTACGTAATCGAACACGTTTATTCGCACCGGGGCGTGAATAAAGTTGCAATGCACTCCCGGCACATTGGATAGCAGAGTGACGTACGAAGGTTATATAGTGGAGAAATGTAACGCGCAAAAAGCAGCAGAGAGTTAGGCCGAGAACGAGTTACCTACTCGATGTGCAACGTGCATTATTATTACCCGATCCACGGTGTTTCCCACGGTATCCATTACGTGTACTCGCGGGGCTCTATATACCGTGTCACGAAAGAAAAAGCTCGTTAACCCGTTCAACGTCAACAAGCACCGAAGCTTGCCTCCATTTTCATTCTTTTTATCTCGATTCTTCCCAAACGCATCCGTTTTTTTTTGGTTTATAAAACCATTTTATTGACTTCCTGTAGAAATGAGTAATAAAAATCGAATAACTGCCCAACAGTCGTATGAAAATTTATTTATTTTTTGTCCTGTACATCAAGAAATGCAAGTAGATCTTCGGCAACAGATAGTTGCTCATTGGGGTGTTTTAAATCATTAAACATTTTTTTAACCCTGAAATCACTCTTTTCGTAACAGAATAATTTTTCTTCCTTCCGGTTTGTGAAACATAACTGTTTCGTTAGTCATTTGTTTTCTCGTGTAATCGCGATGATGTTGGTTAGGTGCGAGTTTGAGGATAGTGTGTGTAAATAGCGGTACATTTTAAGTATCTTAAACATCTCGTGTCCGTCAATGTGCGATATATAATATATATAGCGGCATTTATGCGGTTAGATATTAATATGGTAGTAGGAGTTCTCCGCTAGGCGTGACTATCGTCTACGATGATCGTAATTGGTGCGATTAATTAATTTAATAATCCTCGAGTCTCGTAATTCCCGATGATGATTCGCTATATATATATATATATATTTATGCTGTTGCGGTTCTGCTTCGCGCAATTTGATATTGCACGCATGCAATATGTGCAGATACATGTATTGCAAGTCTTAGTCTCGAACTGTTCTCTCGCACCTGTTCATTGTCTGGCAGAAATGTTACAATTACTTGTGGGCTGCTATTGAGTAGTATATTTGCTGCAGTTGAAGTTTCAGCCGTGTAAACTTGTACCCCACTAAAGGCTAATGATACACTATACATTGTATGTTTGAGTAACAGAGCGTTGCCATTGTCCTGTATTGTGCGAAATGGGTACGTATGTGCCAGCACTTTGTCTGCAATTGTTAGTTAGGGGCGAGAGAGAGAGAGAGAGAGCGAAAGCGATGACGGAGTGGTTTGAGAATCGGTTGCATCAATGGACCACTTTTACATTTTCGTCTCACAGCTCGAGGATTAAGGGGGGAAATAGGGTTAGGATAGCGCTTTCTCAATGATCTTCATGAATTTTTTTACAGTATAAAAAATGAATATAATTTATTGAAACTTTGAGAATATTTTATACATATATTGAAGTATATACTATAAAATTTTTGAAGAATTTTCTTGAAAAACACCGGGGATATTAGCGACCCCATATTGCAGGTCACAATCAGACTCACCATTTTGCGTACATTCTTGAAGCCGCAATTTTCATCTGAAATCAAACGAGGTTGGAATTTACTTTTATTATATGTCTCTCTTCTATATGAACCTAAATGCTATCAAAAAAATAGAAAATTGAATTTTTTACAGGGGTCAAAACAAAAAATCATGATTTTTTGCCATTTTTTACAACTTTATTTGCAAAAAAAAAATTATTTTAAATGATGATAATATTCCGATTTTAGGTTCATATAGAGCGCAATACTATGATAAAGTCACTGCCAATTTTCAAAACGATTGGTTGAAAACTTTTCAAACTAGCGTGTACGCAAGTTCGAAAAAAGTCGTTTTCAGAAAAAGGCGTTTGAAAAAATAGTGACCGCTCGGTTATACACGTGGCGCGCTCGGGGCCTGAAGGAGAGCTACTCACTTTAAGGGAGAACACCACTGTGACCCCCTGTTTTTTTTTACATTTTTCAAGAATTTTTTTTTGTGGAAAAAAAAGGGATATTCGAAAAAATTTTTTGGGTTTTGTTCCTTGTTTATTAATGTATCAAAAAACATTTTTTTTACATTTTTCACGCCGCATGGTGGCGCTGGGGAAGCTCTCGCGTCAGGTGCTGTCATTTCCGCGGCACGCAGCAGAACTCTCTTCAACGTCGATCTGAAAAAAAATACCGAGTGTTTTCGTTAATAATATGATATTTTGAAGAGAAGTATACAAGGATTTGGAAAAATATTGTTTTAAAAAAAATAGGCACGCCTTTGAAATTAAAGTTAATTTCAAAGGCGTGCCTATTTTTTTTAAAACAATATTTTTGGAATATTTCTCGCGTCAGGTGCGGAAATAACAGCACCTGACGCGAGAGCTTCCCCAGCGCCACCATGCGGCGTGAAAAATGTGAAAAAAATGTTTTTTGATACATTAATAAACAAGGAACAAAACCCAAAAAATTTTTTCGAATATCTCTTTTTTTTCCCACAAAAAAAAAATCCTTGAAAAATGTGAAAAAAAACAGGGGGTCACAGTGGTGTTCTCCGTTAATGACTTATAACAATAGAACGAGTCGGAATTTTCATTAAAAATGTTGGGAACGATATTTTTCAATAGTTTTACTAACAATTTATGAAATAAAAAAAATCGATTTTTGAACCGGCTAACCCTATTTCCACCCTTAAGGGCTCACATACCCCTGCGAGCGTTGAAAACCGAGTGAATTTGAACAATTATTATAAAGGTTATATGGTGAAGAAAAAAATTTAACTATTGATTGCACACTTTTTATCAATTTGTCAACTATAAGTAAAAAAATTCAAAAATTTTTTAAACAATATTAACATTATTTTTTACATGTATGAATGGACTACTGATGAAAACTATGATGCCTCCTTGTCGACATCATAACTTCACCGAAAATTATCCAATCTGCAAAAATAAAAAAAGATCTAGTAAAATAATTTAGTAGTAATAGTCTGACGGAGGGATTTTTTTTTTTTTTTTTTTTTTTTTTTCAATAACAAAGAAACTACAGTATTTCAAACTTTAGTATGCAATAAAAAAAAAGAAACTTATTGTTTCATAATTTATAAAAAATTGTCCAACCAAAAAAGTTAAAAAAACCTCTCCGTCAGACTATAGAGAAAATAATGATGAAGATTAAAAAACTAAAAAAGTTAAGAAATATTAAAAATTGACTGAATTATCGTGTTGACACTGTCTAAAAACATAATTTCGAGAAAAACGCGTTTAAATAATGTTAATATTGAAAAAAAAAAATGTTTAATTTGTTTTCTTACAGTTCAAATGTTAATAAAAAATGTGAAATCAACAATTTAATTTTTGTTTCGCCATATAATCTTTATAATAATTTTTCAAGTTTACCGAGTTTTGAGCGCGCGCAGGGGTATGTGCGCCCTTAATGTTCGATGTAATCGCATTCGATTTCGATTAACGAAATATAGCCATTCACATTTTTCACACGTTTAAAATAAAAATAATATATGCCTTAACAAGAAAAATGAAAATGTTAGTGCGACTGAGAATGCTTCGAGAATTCGACACCCTTTCCATACACGCGGTCACGTTCGATCGAATTTCGATACTCGATACCTCGATGTATATGTGCATATATATATATTATATGCAGTAATATGCACGGTTTCAGTACCTATATACGCCATACGTTCAGGCTATCGCAGCGTATCAAACTGTAACGTGCGAATGTTACGCTGCTAAAAAAAAAAAACTCATTCGATTCGTGCCTCTCGGAGCAAACTCGATATCGGCGCGTTGCAATGGGAATTGAGCAATTGGGAGGCCACCTGTGGGTATATACATACAGTCTCGGTGTATGTATGAACTATTCGAGCGAATACCTTTCGTGTACCGGTGGGTTTCAAAAGTATTCCCAATATTGGTTTTTGTGTGGAAGCCAGGTGAATAAATGACAGACTTATATATGAGCAATTGAACTTATATTTTATTAGAAGTGTTCTCACTTCGAGAGCAGTCGGAGAACAACTGAATAAAGAACGACGAAGTCACAAAGACCACAGTCTATATACCATGGTTTCTTTCTTACCAGGCTTTATCATGTGTTTATATTATTTAGTAAACATTCGTATGGAGTTCGTCGTAAGACCTCACAAACGGTCTCTCCAGGAAGTGTGATCTCATAGTATAATAATTCTATGTTATATAGTTCAATAATAATATCGTATTGTTTTTGCTTATTTCAATACCCAAAATTCTCGTAACATTGGCTGATTATATAAATCGGGGGAAAAAAGTGATTTATTTAATGTTAACAAACAAGATTTTGTTGGGATATTGCTAGATGAATACTTGGTCGTGATGAAATTTTAGTTTTTTTTCTTCCAAAATATCAGCTATCAACATTTGAAATTTATTAACGAATCGGAAATCTGATATTAACAAGTAAATATCAATTTTGTCCTGGAAAATTCGTATTTTCTATCATGATTTTACTTTTCATTTATCATTTAAAACAAATAATAATCATTATCGACCTATCTATATATACATAAAAATGAATCCCTATTTTCCTTGGTCACGCCATAACTTGAGAACTACTTTACCGACTTTATTCATCTTTTTATTTTTATTTTCTAATACTGTATAGAAGATTCTTACGGAAAGAAAAATTAAGAAAATTGCGCAGAAAATTGTAAAATTTCAGAAAACTTAACGACTATTTAACCTTCGCTGGCTTGACAGTTCACGCGAAGCAAATGTGATTCAATAGATGCGTCGGTCGGCATCTGTCGATTAAAAAATTCGTTTATCTATTTCTTAGTGCACAGTCCATTCGATCTGAAAGTTTATCCAGTTGCGAGTTTGTTGAGTGACTTTTTTGAGAAGTGTTTGTTCATCGCAGTTAGTTCACCGCAATCACGGCTTATATTGAAAGTTTAATTTAATATCGATTTTTGGTAAGTTTTGATGGACTAACACGTGGTATACCGGGTTATACAGAAATACTAAGGGAGTCCATTTTTTATTTTCAGTTACGATAAACACTATGTTTTTGGAATAATTTTGTTTTAAATTATTTATTCCAGTTCGAATTGAATATTCATAGTTCAGAGACAGGACAACGTCTGTCGGATCAGCTAGTATTATATAAATATATCGCCGCCGCCGCCGTGTACAACAGTTCAGGAGGTCAGCTTCACCAAACGGGATAGACCTTGCCGTTCGGTGACGCTGATCAATTTCCCTTTACCATGAGGAGAAGACGGTCGGATTCACCAAACGGGGCAACCCTAACCCGTTTGGTGAAGCCAACCTGACCGAAAATGACTGCTAATGCACTCCTGCATTTGCGGTCATTTTTGGCGTGGTCAGCTTCACCGAACGGGAAAGACCTTGCCGTTTGGTAAAGCTGACCAATTTTCCTTTACCGTGAGGAGAAGACGGTCAGCTTCACCAAACGGGGCAACCCTAACCCGTTTGGTGAAGCTAGCCTGACCGAAAATGACCGCTAATGCACTCCTGCATTTGCGGTCATTTTCGGCGTGGTCAGCTTCACCGAACGGGAAAGACCTTGCCGTTTGGTGAAGCTGACCAATTTTTCTTTACCGTGAGGAGAAGACGGTCAGCTTCACCAAACGGGGCAACCCTAACCCGTTTGGTGAAGCTAACCTGACCGAAAATGACCGCTAATGCAACCCTGCATTTGCGGTCATTTTCGGCGTGGATAGCTTCACCGAACGGGAAAGACTTTGCCGTTTGGTGAAGCTGAGTGTTGGTAACCTGACCGAAAATTTCCGCTAATGCACCGCTGCATCTGCTGAGGTCGGAGATTTTCAAACTCGAGGTCAGGAATTTCTAAAATCGAGGTCAGGGGTTTCCAAAATCGAGGTCAGGGGTGTCTAAAATCGAGGTTGGAGGTGTGCAAAATTGAGGCCGGAGGGGGGGGGGGCTGCGAGGCGCGCAGGAGGGCGAAGCCTCCCTAGTATAGTAATAAAATAATTATTATCTTGTTATCTTGTTGTTACTTCAAACTCGACGATGTGTCAAGCACACTTTTATTACATTCAGCCGATAAAACTTTTCTGGAATTAACTTTTTTCGTCGTAAAAAATGAGGTCGCGACATTAGTTTCCATTTATTGGTCGTTAAATTTCATCGAGATAAAGCCTCTTCCATATTCGCTTCTCGTATTTTCTTCCCCGAATTTTCGGTGGTTTTTCGGTGTCTGTGTCCGGTTGTATTATCGTAAGTTCGTAAAATAGAGGTTACAACGTATGTATTCTGGCGCAATTCACGATGAATACGTTCTTACGTACATATATGTACACACACACGCGCGCACATACTGCTAAAGGTATACGAGGTTATAGTGTACGTGAGGAGGGTCTTACGAAGAGGTTGGATTGTCTAGGTTGGAGAATTTACAGCCTCCATTGTTGCTCCACCCGCGTACGGGCGAGCACACCAAGGCTGTATAATAACTGAGCAAAGGTTTGTCGATAATTCATGAGAGTTTCATGTGCGCCCACCTTGCAAACCGCACGGACTCTCGGAGCCACTGAACTTTTCATCTCAACCGTGTTCCTTCGGACTGATGGTCGATAGAGAGAAAAGGAAAGAAAGAGAGAGAGAGACCGCAAAATCATTTCTACCTACCTCTTAGATAATAATGCCTTCCACATATCGGTCACGGTAATTTTGCTGCATAACCGCAAAATTTATGTGGCCACATTTATGTCTTGGGCGCTGTTTCACTTCACCTCCGTACATATACAGACATGTGTAGCTCGAACGATAACGAACGTTGCGTCGAGTTTATTGAACCTGAACGAGAACGCGACACCTGTTCCCCTTAGAACAATTTATCATCTAATTTGTTACCTGTTTGTACGAAATATTTCGTTTCATTACAAGCTACGAAAACAGGTTTTTTATAGAACTAGAATCGAACGAGAAATTCATATTTTTATCGTGTTATTGCATTTAAAAAATGTAATCCCTGTCCCACTTTTTCCATATTAAGGTAGTAGTCTGGTAACTTAAGCCGATTTTCATGTCTTTTTTGGAGGGCGTTTTTTTGTCGGAAAATAAAAATGAATCGTTTTGAATATTTAGGATGTTTTCATTTACATATTAAAGATACAAAAAAAAATTTGTTGAAAAAATTTAATAGTTTATTATTATTATTATTGTTATTATTGATCGAAGTTGGCACCTCGAAAAAAAAGCGCGTGGGTGGCCCCGGTGATTTTGGCTCTTGATGTTATCTGAAATAAAAAATTCTCGATAATTCTTAATCTATAGACATGTCATTCTGGTCGGAACTATTGAAGTTAAATTTCATGGATAAATAACAAAATGGCGGACTGTGGAAAAAAAGTCCTTTTCCATTTTGTTATTTATCCATGAAATTTAACTTTAGTAGTTTCGACCAGAATGACATGTCTATAGATTAAGAATTATCAAGAATTTTTGATTTCAGATAACATCAAGAGCCAAAATCACTGGGGCCACCCACGCGCTTTTTTTTCGAGGTGCCAACTTCGATCAATAATAATAATAATAATAAACTATTAAATTTTTTCAAAAAATGTTTTGTTTGTATCTTTAATATGTAAATAAAAACATCCTAAATATCCAAAACGATTCATTTTTATTTTCCTACAAAAAAACGCCCTCCGAAAAAGACATGAAAATCGGCTTAAGTTACTACCATAACGAAATATATTTCACGCTCTAGTTGGTGGAATTTTCGTTTACGTTGAATTTAATTCAAGGGCTCAGCATACCTCTTCGCGCGCTGAAAACCGAGTAAATTTGAAAAAATTATTATAAAGGTTATATGGTGAAAAAAAAATTAAATTGATTTCACATTTTTTTATTGGCTTTTCAACTATAAGAAAAAATTTTTTTCAATGTTTTTATTTAAATATTTACATTATTTTTTACGGGTATAGATGGACTACTGATAAAAACCATGGCGTCTCCTCGTCAACATCATAACTTAACCAAAAATTATCCAAACTGCAAAAATAAAAAAAGAATCTAGTAAAATAATGTAGTAGTAATATTATAACGGAGGGATTTTATTTATTTTTTCAAAAATAAAGAAATTACAGTATTTGAGAACCTACAGAATAAAAAAGAAATCGTGGAAAATTAGTGAATTATAACTTATCAACGAAATTTTTATTCGTTGGCACATTGTGTATTCCGACGAAATTTATTCCTTCGGTGATACGCCGGTGTGATCTTCCCGGCGAATGTCCGGAAAAAAAAACGAATATTTGAGGGGGTTTTCAGTGCGGAGGAAAAGGAAATGACAGAGAAGGTTTTATCACTGATGAGAACTTTTCATCTTTCTCCGTTCCTTTCGTCGCCGCATTTTTATTTTTTCACAGGGCTTTTCAGTCTCTGCGGCGCGGCGGGGAGGGGGACACTGACGAGCGTGAATTTAATCCTCCACGATCGTTAAGGGCACCTCGGCTCGTGTGGAGAAAATGGCACACACTACCCGGCTCTCCCAAGAGCTTTTTCTCCCCCGTAGGCGTGCGATACTTCAATTCCTCTCGTTTGATCCATCAGAGGCTGCCCGATGGTATTTTATACGAAGGGCTTACACGCGGTGGCTCCGGTAGGATCGTAAAGGTGGGAATTATATGACTGGGGCAATAAAAAGAAAGACGTTATCATTACCGGCTATATGTTGGTACAAAAATAAAAAACATTCCGTCGAGAATAAAAAAAGATTTTTGTGGACAAGAATAAAAAACTAGCGCACTTTGTGAAAATTAGTTTTCTCAACTTCAGGTGTGTCAAATATTTTTTTTCACATTTTTTTTTTACACAAGATGCACGAGGAAATATTGTACAGTTTCATATACGCGCGTTATTATACTCTCCGAAGTTTCATGTGGCAATTACCACGAATAAAAACAAGAAAAAAACATTTTTTACCGCCGCGTTTCGCCCGAGTTATTTTATTTTTCAATCGGATATTCGAGAGGGAATATGACGGCTTCGACGACACACGTCGTTACATAGATAGACCCTGAAATTTCGTGACACGGGTGCGAGCTGAAAATCCGAAATTATTGATATTAAATGGTTCATCATTCGATTTATTGCACAATCGGTTGCCAGGCTCGAACCGTGCGACATAGAGCGCAACCCTTCGATTTCTATACACGCGTAAACCGAACGTTCAATTGCATCGGAAGCGAATAAATCTTCATATTATATTGGCGGGGAGAACACCCTCTGTGGGACATTTACATCTATATAGGAATCATATATGTATTTATATATGTGTAGCGTGCAGACTCTGGTAGTGATGTTTCAACGCTTTTGCTAGATTTTTTTTTTCTTTTTTACAAACATAACGGTGGGGATCATCGACATTGATTGGACGTAGGAATATGAGCAGGTGCGCTCCCCTTATCCGCCACCGTACGTTCAGAAAAAACCGCAAACAAAAATAAAAATACCGGGCCAAATCATAAATCCCCCTCGAGGGTGGAGAGTGATTTATTTTTCATCACTAAAATACGTTGAACTAATATGTAAAGTATGTTTGAAACTTTTTGTTTTTCCAACTTTCCCCTGCGTGGGCGCACTTTGGTTAAATACATTCATCAAAAATATCATTTTTCAATGTATAATTTTACAAAAAATTGTATATTGAATATTCAACATTCCTCAATGCCGTTTATAAAATATTTATCTTTCGATTTTAAAATTTTATTTACATAATTTTATTTAAAAAACCACAGACAAAGATAAAAATACCGGGCCAAATCATAAATCCCCCTCGAAGGTGGAGAGTGATTTATTGTTTATCACTAAGGCACGTTGAACTAATATGTAAAGTATGTTTGAAACTTTTTGCTTTTCCAACTTTCTAGTGAGCTGCGTGCACTTTGGTTAAATACATTCATCAAAAATATCATTTTTTAATGTATAATTTTCCAAAAATTATATATCGAATATTCAACATTCCTCAATGCCGTTTATAAAATATTTATTTTTCGATTTTTAAATCTTATTCAAATAATTTTATTTCAAAAACCGCAGACAAAGATAAAAATACCGGGCCAAATCATAAATGCCCCTCGACGGTGGAGAGTGATTTATTTTTTATCACTAAGCCACGTTGAAATAATATATAAAGTATGTTTGAAACTTTTTGTTTTTCCAACTTTCCCCTGCGCACTTTGGTTAAATACATTCATCAAAAATATCATTTTTTAATGTATTATTTTACAAAAATTATATATTGAATATTCAACATTCCTCAATGCCGTTTATAAAATATTTATCTTTCGATTTTTAAATTTTATTCATAATTTTATTTCAAAAACCGCGAACGAAGATAAAAATACCGGGTCAAATCATAAATCCCCCTCGAGGGTGGAGAGCGATTTATTTTTCATCGCTAAAACACGTTGAACTAATATGTAAAGTATGTTTTAAACTTTTTGCTTTTCCAACTTTCCCCTGCGCTGTGCGCACTTTGGTTAAATACATTCATCAAAAATATCATATTTGATAAATATGGAGCAAAGGGGACCCACTTCCGATTGACTTGCCTTTAATATATGTTGTGTAGGGACCCTTCCTGAACAACTTTTTCCTCTGACACAAATGGGCGTCGTTATTTATTAAAAAGTTATTAACAAATAAAGTTAATAATTCATATAGCTATTTTCCTTATACCAGCCAGTCCTAATCATCTTGTCCTTCACATTTGTTGTTACGAATACATCCCTGTGTAGCATACAAAAAGTTTTATCCGTCGCTCATTGTTTGTTAAAAAGTTATTAACAAAAAAAGTTTCATAAATCAAACATGAACTTCTTGTTCTAGTGTATGATGAACACCACACGCATGAGAGGGGGGGCTGCCCCCCCCTGCAATCCTCTACTCACCAACCCAAAGACAAACCAAAAACAACCCAAAAACCACGCAAACAAACATATAAACAAACAATTATTTGTTTTAATCATTATTTATATTATGAAGCGGATACATGGTACTCATAATGTCGAAGAAACTGTCGGTTGTTTTTGGTTTGTTCAGGTTATTTGGGTTTTTTGTTTGTTCAGGTTATTTGGGTTTTTTGTTTGTTTATTGGGTTTGGGTTTTTTGGTTTGGGTTTGTTTTGGATATGTTTGTTTATTGGGTTTGGGTTTTTGGTTTGGGTTTGTTTTCGATTTGTTTGTTGGGTTTGTCTGTTTGTTTCTTTAGGTTACTGGGGTTGTTTTGGCTTGTTTTTGGTTTGTCTATGGACTGGTATGCGGTGGGGGCAGGGGGGCCGCAGCCCCTCCGGTCATACGTGTACTGGCCACCATGCAAGTATTTCATATTGATATTCTATTTATGAATTTTCTTTTGTTAATAACTTTTTAACAAACGATGAGGACGGATAAAACTTTTGGTATACTACTCAGGGGAGTATTCTTAACAACACATGTGAAGGACAAGATGATTGGGACTGGCTGCTATAAGGAAAATAGCTGTATGAATTATTAACTTCATTTGTTAATAACTTTTTAATAAATAACGACCCCCAAATGTGTCAGAGGAAAAAGTTGTTTAGAAAAGGGTCCCTAGACAACATATATTAAAGGCAAGTCAATCGGAAGTGGGTCCCCTTTGCTCCATATTTAACACATTTTTTAATGTATAATTTTACAAACATTTTATATTAAGTATTCAACATTCCTCAATGTCGTTTATAAAATCTTTATCTTTCGATTATTAAATTTTATTCACATAATTTTATTTCAAAACCCGCGAACAAAGATAAAAATACCGGATCAAATCATAAATTCCCTTGAGGGTGGAGAGTGATTTATTTTTCATCACTAAAACACGTTCAACTAATATGTAAAGTATGTTTGAAACTTTTTGCTTTTTCAACTTTCGCCTGCGCACTTTGGTTAAATACATTCATCAAAAATATCATTTTTTAATGTATAATTTTAGAAAAATTATATATCGAATATTCAACATTTCTCAATGCTGTTTATAAAATATTTATCTTTCGATTTTTAAATTTTTTTCGCACAATTTTATTTCATTCACCTGAGAAAAAATTACTATCTCTAATACTACTTTCAATTACAAGCTGTGAAAGTACATTAATCTCGCTCTCAAATAACATTTCATAATTTATAATTAATCTATGCGTCGTTCCAACCCGACGAACTTCACGTTTTGCGGTATTAACACACGAAACGGATGTATACCGCGCTTTGGTATATATTCCAACTGAAAGTGACAGTGGTATATTTTCCGCGAGTGGGAGAAAGAGAGAGATGATTGGGAAGGGGGTTTTGTCGTACTGTCACGCGGAGTTTCGAATGTTCGACAGAGAACATGACAAATGAGAGGCGAGCAACACACGGTAATCCTTGTTCTATAGCGATAAACACGGTCGGAGCTTGCAAAAAGGTCACAAGCTTTTGCCAGTCCCGGAATTCACCCTCTTTGCCCGTGGATTCCAGAGCTTTTCCGTCTGCCCTCCAGCGTAAAACGTAACTCGAACGCAGACTCAACGGCTGCGGATCCTCTGTATAGTTTTTTTTCCCCTCTCCCTTGAAATAAGCCTGGGGGGTGTCGCTGCACCGTTCTGTCGGATCGGATGTGCTTGCTCTCGCTGAGCTTTGTCTCTCTATCCCGAGGGTCAGAGGGTTCGGTAATGTTACAGAGAGAGAGAGAGAGAGAGAGAGAGAGAGAGAGGGAGCGACAGAAATGTTGAGGGGATAAATAACTTCGGGGCGCTTCGTGCGAGCCACTGGCAATGCATCATGACACAACACACACGCACACACACACAGACACATTGAACTTTTGTGGAATGCGTTTCACGCCATCCAAAACTTTCCTCTTTCTCTCAACTAGGGAGTTGTTGCAGGAGAGATGAAAAGAGAGCAGGGAGAGAAAAGCATCCCTTTCGCTCAGGGTCATGAAGGGGTTGGAAAATGAACGTAGGTGGACGGTGACCACCTCCCGTCCTCATTCATTTTCACTTTGTTGAAATTGTTTTCCCATTGTTGAGCGAAATGATTCGAGAAGATATTTATGCGCGAATTTACGAGTTGGAAACTGTGTAAATATGCTGAACTCTCGTTAGCAGCTCCGTTTGTCATATAGATACTTTCCCCACGATAATAATAATAATAACAATAATAATTGTAACAATACCCACGATATCGAGGAGTTTTCGTTGTTTTACACCGGTACTATAATTCGGACAAAATTATCTCTGCAATCAATATCCTCAATTCGGTTTTTTCGGTGTAGTAAAAAAAATGTCAACGAGCCTTAAGAGGGGAATTAGGGTTAGGACAGCGTTTTCTCAATGATTTTCATAAATTTTTTTTTAGTATAAAAAATGAATATAATTTACTGAAACTTTGAGAATATTTTATACATATATTTGAGTATATACTATAAAATTTTTGAAGAATTTCCTTGAAAAACACCGAAGATATTAGCGACCCCATATTGCAGGTCACAATCAGACTCAGCATTTTGCCTACATTCTGGAAGCCGCAATTTTCATCTGAAATCAAACGAGGTTGGAATTTACTTTTATTATATGTCTCTCTTCTATATGAACCTAAATGGTATGAAAAAAATGGAAAATTGAATTTTTTACAGGGTCAAAACAAAAAAGCATGATTTTTTGCCATTTTTTACAACTTTATTTGCAAAAAAAAATTATTTTAAATAATGATAATATTCCGATTTTAGGTTCATATAGAGCGCAATACTATGAAGAAAGTAACTGCCAATTTTCAAAACGATTGGTTGAAAACTTTTCAAACTAGCGTGTACGCAAGTTCAAAAAATGTCGTCTTCAGAAAAACGCGTTTGAAAAAATAGTACCAAGAAAGACAAAGTCAAGTCAGTCATAAATTTTCTTCGGTGTTTTTCAGGGAAATTCTTCAAAAATTTTCTAGTATATATGTATAAAATATTCTCAAAGTTTCAATAAATTATATTCATTTTTTATACTATAAAAAAATTCATGAAAGTCATTGAGAAAACGCTGTCCTAACCCTATTTTCCCCATTAATGGCTTATAACAATAGAACGAGTCGGAATTTTCAATTAAAATTTTGGGAACATATTTTTCAATAGTGTTACTAACAATTTATGAAATAAAAAAAAAATCGATTTTTTGAACCGTCTAACCCTATTTCCCCCCTTAAAAGTTAAAAAATAACACGGGAAGGCCGAATTGTTTATAAGTAATTAAACCGTTTGATTAAACAAAGCGTAATTCATTTTAATGACGCGTTAAGGTAGTAGTCTGGTAACTTAAGCCGATTTTCATGTCATCTTTGGAGGGCGTTTTTTTGTAAGAAAATAAAAATGAATCGTTTTGGATATTTAGGATGTTTTTATTTACATTTTAAAGATACAAAAAAAAATTTGTTTGAAAAAATTTAATAATTTATTATTATTATTATTATTGATCGAAGTTGGCACCTTGAAGTTGGCAGCTCGGGTCCTAACTTTTTTTCTACCGAACCGATTGCTTTCAAATTTTAACAGGCTACTCTACACACTTATAGTTCTTGTCGGAACTACCGAGAAATTTTTTCAACCCTAACTTTTTATTTTACAACCCCTTCTTTGCTGAAATAAAAGGACTTTAGCAAAGAAGGGGTTGGAAAATAAAAAGTTAGGGGTAAAAAAATTTTTCGGTAGTTCCGACGAGAACTATAAGTGTGTAGAGTAGCCTGTTAAAATTTGAAAGCAATCGGTTCGTTAGAGAAAAAGTTAGGACCCGGGCTGCCAACTTCGAGGTGCCAACTTCGATCAATATTAATAATAATAATAAACTATTAAATTTTTTCAAAAAAATTTTTTTTTGTATCTTTAATATGTAAATAAAAACATCCGAAATATCCAAAACGATTCATTTTTATTTTCTTACAAAAAAACGCCCTCCAAAAAAGACATGAAAAACGGCTTAAGTTACCAGACTACTACCTTAAATATATGGTGGGTAGCGGTGCAAAAAAAAAACTGTTTTTACTGTTATTATGTAACGAGCAGTGGTTTTATAGTTCAAGAGACTTTCACGAGGACGTCAGTTAGGTTCGTAACGGGTATTGAACGCCATTTGCGCAAGGGGTCACTGTATAGATACGAAGAGAGGTCGCGTCTGACTAAGGGAGGGTTGCAGTTCAATGAGGGGTGTAGAATTTTCATGCCCCACTGCACTCTCGGTCTCTTTTTCCTCGACCAACAACGAGACAACCGCGACGAGAGGTCGTTGCTTTTGTTCCTGCTCGGTAGAATCTCAACTGCACATTTCACAACGCGAAGATCGCCATTTACACTTGAGGAATAGGAATTTTTTTTTCGTAAATTTACATGTTTCGATGTGATATTATTTTTATAGATTACAATGATAGGCCTTGAAACTGGCCCAAAATCATTTTTAATCACGAAAACTGTTTTGATTGAGTCGCAAATTTTTTTTCGCGCTATTCCGCGGCTTTAGATCGCGGAAAAATACACTCTTTATATTGATGTTATGTTAATTTAAAAAAATCAAATTTCAACACAATTTTTTTGTAATAAATATCCCGTTTTCGTAATTTATGAAACGACCTGTATGGCCCGAGGGCGAAAACCCATAAAAGGTTCCGCGAGACCTCGGGCGCGCCGTCATGAGCTTTTTTTTACACGTATATTCCACGTCCTCTGTCTACCTCATACGCGCTTTCACCTCTTTCTCGATTCTCAAATGTATATACGAATCTATTCACTCACACGTGAGCTTTTCTCGCGGTGGCGGCTCGTCTCTTCTCAATCCATTTCATCATATCCGGCAAAGCTCCATCACAGAGAAACAGAGTCAGAGAAAAAGCTCTACGTATGTGTGTGTGTGTACACAGTGGCTCTGAAAACGGATGCTTGATATATACTCTTTCCACGCTCATTCCAATCCTTTCATCCCCTTTTCCGATGCTCTCGTCGCGTAACATTTTTTATTTTATACATCCAATTTTCAAGGATTTTAACTTCGACAGTCTTACGTCAGATCCGCATTCGTCGCAGTAGCGATAATAACAGAAATTCAATGTTTTACAATTTTCCAAAAATCATTATTAATGGATGTCTTTTGTTTGTTGAAATTATTTCAAAATCCATTGTTATTCGTGAGATTTTGTTTGTCGCACATTTAAATGTGCAAAATCATCGTTGATCATAAATTATGACCACTTTGCAATTTTTATCTTTGTGGACTTCGATCACGAAATGTACGGGTAGGGCATTAATAACCTTGCTCTCTCGCAAATATGTGTTTAATTAACGTGAATTTTGTCCGGCAAAAAAAGGACGAGCACGAGCGTCGAACGCCGAGTACACTTTTCGCCGTGATTTCAAACGAATATTTACAAGCCCCCTGTGTATAATGCCCGTACGTGAACGGACTTTCGTAGCTCGTGAAATTTTTCAAATCGAAATCCACGAACGTGTCCACTCTCTCGTTCGGAGATATTCCCTAGAAATACGGTCATCATTAATAATCTCTGTGACTAATATCGTGCATCGTAATTTTAAAAAATAAGGATAAGGACAAGGTGTTGAAATTTTTATTTGATAATCAAAAATATCTTTCGTCCTAAAATCTTTTTTTTTCCAGATAAAAATGTTCTCTGATACTTTTCCACGTTGGAATATGCCTTAAGGGAGGGAAATAGGGTTAGGACAGCGTTTTCTCAATGATTTTCATGAATTTTTTTATAGTATAAAAAATGAATATAATTTATTGAAACTTTGAGAATATTTTATACATATATTTAAGTAGATACTATAAAATTTTTGAAGAATTTCCTTGAAAAACACCGAAAATATTAGCGACCCCATATTGCAGGTCACAATCAGACTCAGCATTTTGCGTACATTTTGGAAGCCGCAATTTTCATCTGAAATCAAACGAGGGTGGAATTTACTTTTATTATATGTCTCTCTTCTATATGAACCTAAATGCTATCAAAAAAATAGAAAATTGAATTTTTTACAGGGGTCAAAACAAAAAAGCATGACTTTTTGCCATTTTTTACAACTTTATTTGCAAAAAAAAATTATTTTAAATAATGATAATATCCCGATTTTAGGCTCATGTAGAGCGCAATACTATGAAGAAAGTAACTGCCAATTTTCAAAACGATTGGTTGAAAACTTTTCAAACTAGCGTGTACGCAAGTTCAAAAAAAGTAGTTTTCAGAAAAACGCGTTTGAAAGAATAGTACCAAGAAAAACAAGCAATATGGGGTCGCTAATATTTTATAGTATATACTTAAATATATGTATAAAAATTTTATAGAATATACTTAAATATATGTATAAAATATTCTCAAAGTTTCAATAAATTATATTCATATTTTATACTATAAAAAAATTCATGAAAATCATTGAGAAAACGGTGTCCTATCCCTATTTCCCCCTTAATGGCTTATAACAATAAAACGAGTCGGAATTTTCATTTAAAATTTTGGGAACATATTTTTCAATAGTTTTACTAACAATTTATGAAATTAAAAAAAAATCGATTGTTTGAACCGTCTAATCCTATTTCCACCCTTAAGAAAAACGTGAAATATACATCTCTCGTTTTGTTTGCCAGTGAAACAAACTGACATTCAGTCGACATACTCGAGGGAGGTTTCTGATATTCTTTTTCCCCCCTTCAACCAAACATAGAGCTTATGTCACTAAACTTTCAAATTTCGTCCGGCTGTGAGGGTCTTCCCTCGAGAATTTTCCTATTTTACATTCTCCTTTTTCCCTGTATACCCTTGCCCTTTCCGTAAATATACCTCTCTTCTTCTTCGCCAACTCGGTCCAACCTCAAGGAATATTATTTACTTTGTTTGTATCCCTCAAATTTATCGTTAAAACATTTCTCGAGAGTCTGTCCTCCCTCTCAAAAGATATCTTGTCCACCGTGAGATCGTGTGGCCCTAGACGCGAAGGACGCGTATAAATTTTTATTATTCCGGCTTTTGATCTCTCTCGACGCTCCAAGACCCTCGCGAGAGCTTTGTCGCTCGTTCACTGGTATTTCTCGTGACGGAGGGAGGTTGCCACGGCAGAGCTATACCAAGCTCTATACGCCTCGTCGACTAAGGGTGGTTTTTACCCTTTCCCTGGCCAACCTAAATGTATATATGTATAACCAGGATCTCATTATCCACTGTGTCCTCGATAAGTCGAGTCGAGCTCGTAATCCAACCTGACATTATGTACATATATATAATACACCGTTTCTGCTTGCCTCGACCTACTTTTACGCCATCTTTATTTTGTTCCCACGCCGTTAATGATGAAAAAAAATGTTTTTTTTTACTTCTTTTGCGTGACCTGTTTTTTTAAAATTGGTAACGTGAAAAATGGGACATCCAGAGACTCTTTACCCTTTTAAACAGATTAAGTTACAGAAATACAATTTTATTGTCCTTTTTTTTTTTACTTCTCTCTTTATCCCTTGATAAAAGATCCCTTGACGAGATTATAAATCCGAAACCTTTGGGGTATTCAGTACGAAAAAAGAACATTGCAACGTTTTTGAAATTGCGTAATGTAAAATGGAATTAAACTCCGTTTTACAATGACTTGTTTCGCACTTGTATACATTGGTTGTAATCGATGCTGTACGTATAACTCAGCTTGGTAAATATCAGAGCGAAGAGTGGGTGGCCCGAAGGGCGTTGAGGCCGAGATTGCGAACGTCGGCGCCGGCGGTGACTGACAGCAAACATTGGCCCGGAGGGTTGAGGAAAAGGATCGTCCTGATTCGGGCGCGCGAAGGCGTAAGGAAGGTTTGGAAAGTTGGGGAGGAATTGAAGAGGGGAGAATCGTTCGTTTCTACGCTGTTCGACGGATGGTTAGAAGGCAAAAGCTTATTTTCTCGCGGCTCAACGAGGAAGCTTATTTAAGGGGTGAAATAGTCCGGTCGACGATTTTAACGCGGCAATATTAACGGCATAATTTAAGAACCGGTAACACTGACGTAGGGACAAGTGTGTCCTGCAATATCACAACACAATCTCATGATGGTATTTTGCGAATATTTATTGTGTCGTTTCATATTGGCCGATTATCGATTTGGTTTTTTTATCGTTTTTACGAAATTGTAATTCTTTGCGATTACTATCAAAATTAAGGGGGAAAATAGGGTTAGGACAGCGTTTTCTCAATGATTTTCATGAATTTTTTTATAGTATAAAAAATTAATATAATTTATTAAAACTTTCAGAATATTTTATACATATATTTAAGTATATACTATAAAATTTTTGAAGAATTTCCTTGAAAAACACCGAAGATATTAGCGACCCCATATTGCAGGTCACAATCAGACGCAGCGTTTTGCGTACATTCTGGAAGCCGCAATTTTCATCTGAAATCAAACGAGGGTGGAATTTACTTTTATTATATGTCTCTCTTCTATATGAACCTAAATGCTATCGAAAAAATAGAAAATTGAATTTTTTACAAGGGTCAAAACAAAAAAGCATGATTTTTTGCCATTTTTTACAACTTTATTTGCGAAAAAAAAGTTATTTTAAGTAATGATAATATTCCGATTTTAGGTTCATATAGAGCGCAATACTATAAAGAAAGTAACTGCCAATTTTCAAAACGATTGGTTGAAAACTTTTCAAACTAGCGTGTACGCAAGTTAAAAAAAAGTCGTTTTCAGAAAAAAGCGTTTGAAAAAATAGTACCAAGGGGCCTGAAGGAGAGCTACTCACTTTAATGGCTTATAACAATAGAACGAGTCGGAATTTTCATTTAAAATTTTGGGAACATATTTTTCAATAGTTTTACTAACAATTTATGAACAAAAAAAAAATCGATTTTTTGAACCGTCTAACCCTATTTCCCTCCTCAATGAAATTATGCAACTCCGTAGGTTTCTGAAAGTTAGCCGGGATCTTTTGAAATTTTATGGGCTACATAAATCTCGTTTAAAGCGTTTTTCGGAAACTTGTCATTTTTGAAGTCGGTGTACGCTGTAACTCGAAATCTAATGCACCGATTTTTTTGAAATTTTGTACACTATTTCTACACGTAAATCACCAGGTAACGCTGCCGAGTTTTTTTTTTATAATTATTTTTTATTTTACAATAACAAGTTTGCCAATTTTTTTAGCGAAAATCGCGTTTTTGACTTCCAAGTGCTACCAGAAATGAAAAAAATCGATAAAAAAAACTCGACAGCGTTACCTCGAGAAACATCTCACCTAATAAACGCATTTTGATTTTTTTGTTTCGGATGATCCAGTGACGAGTTATAGCGTACACCGCAAAACAACGTTTTTTTCGAGGCGCCTGCGGAGATTTGCTGCCAACGGCTTATTTATCAATATTTTGCAATGAAAATTTATGAAAATATAGTTAAGATGTTGCATTATTATATGGAAAGTAAATACATAAACCAGCATTACCTGTATCGTCTAAAAAAATTCTTGAAAATATGCTTTTTTCTCATCGAATTAACCTTACCCCCGCCCGTTAAACTAGGTGAGAGTGAACTTTACATAATTCCGTACATTCATAATTTGTCTCGCTTACTGACAGAAAAAAAACAAACATTATTCAACGAGGCTTTAACAAAATCTAGAAAAAAACATATCATTTCGTTTGAAAAATAAATTTCTATCACTCGTATCTTTTATCAAAAATCAATACTACCATTCGTCGTTTCCCAATAGTAAATTATTCGATTTTACCAATTGGCCTTTGTTTCTTAATATCGAAATATCATGGTTGGGCCATGAAACGCGAATTAATTGAATTTCTCATTCGAGAATAACGACTCTGCCCGAATTCCCAGCAATACCGTTGACGCATTATACTGTATATATATCGTGATTGTGCGAGAAGAGGGTTTGTAAAAAAAGAAACAAAGAGAAAAAATCAATCAGCCGTACATTGGGCTCGCTGGACCGCGCGAAACAATAATCCGGCCAACCGGGATATTTATTTCGACGAGCCATTGTGGGGCTATTCGGTAAGAGAGACAGAGAGAGCGAGAGAGAGAGAGAGGAAAAGAGAAAGAGAGAAAATGAGGAGGAAAAAGAGTAAGGGAGGTTGGCTGCCTCGGGATCATGGAACAAAAATTACCGTCTCGCCAAAACTGCTTGTTATTGCAACCCATATATGAGGGCCTTTTTTTTCGTCGTGTTAGCCGCTTCATCATGTTGGGCACTATATATATGTACGTAATAATATATATTATATACATTGTACATATATATATATATAGCGTGTTATAGGGATCGATTTGTAAGCGATATTGGGGTATTCAACGGTCTCCTGGCCTGGCTCCGAGCGATAACGAGAAATTCTGGCCGAAGGCTTTTCCGCGAGGGTGGAGAAACGGGATAGAATATATATATGCACTGAGAATGCAGCTGCGGCAAGCGCAGCAGCAGTCCCAGAGTGAAAACGATCGAAACTAGCCGCGGATAGTTTTTTTTTCGCTCAAAGATATAAAAATGGAACAAAAATAGAACGAGATGACGCGAGTATTTTCCTTTTTTCTTTTCTTTTTTTTTCCATTTCTCCAATCACGGGGAAAAAAAAGGGTTTCAATTAAAAGTTGATCCGCGTGATCGGTTCTGCTTGAATTTTTCATTCATCCATGTCAATCAATGGTTTCCATTGATGTGAATCACGAGTGTTCTCGTGGATCGTACAAGTTATACATTTTTTTTTTCTTCTTCGTATCTTCATGCACGCGTCGTTGTCAGATATTTTTTGCTCACTCGAGGCAATACTCAAGCGAATTTTATCCCGACGTATATCTCCAATCGTGTAATATTGAAAAAAAAAAAAAGAAACAACTGACAATTAGATTTATACGTAAGGTTTCCGTTCTACGATAATTTGTTGTTGTTGAAAATAACAAAAATCTCAAGATTATAATTGAACGAGAAATATCGTGAAATTTTTGTCTTGTTTTCTCTCTGCTGGTTCGGAAAGTTGTGATTTCACTTTTCGAATCGGTGAAATTGGGTGATTTAGTGCTTAAATAGCCCTCGACGAAAGTCATAAATTCTACGATTTAAAAAATAAACTATTACAAATGAAACTGCTATAAAAAAAATAACAATTATTTTTAATTGTCCCTTTTTTGTCTAATTACAACAAATGATCTATGCTGGAAATTAAGCGCCTCCTATATAGCGCAAGGAGAAGAATTTTTTTTTTTCATCCATACTTCACTGCGTGTTCCGATGGTAAGTCGTCTTTGTCGATTTTATAAGATGGTAAGTAAAAGTTTCGCGCGCGGCGGTGAATACTTATTCTCTCCCAGTGTTTCCTTCTGCTGTGCCGTGAGACACAAGAATTATCTCTCGGATGGGCTTGTCCCCTCTGTCTCGTCGTCGGCAAAGCAGAAAACGCTAAAATGCGACGCTCGGTTGGTACGAGAGATAGCAAACGGCGCGAAAAGTGGCCGTGTGGCTACTCGGAATGGCTTATTACCGAGATCAAGATCGGAGAAACGGCACTTTTTGTTTTCTCATTTAAAAAAAGAGTTTCTCTGCATCGAACTTAAATGAATTTTTACGGGAACGAGTGTAAATTAACGAGTGAATAATTAATCCTTTCATTAACCACCACCGTATTTTTTAAAGGGGTTGAATAAAACATTTATTGTTGAATCTGAGAATTTTTTTTTCAAATTTCTATACAACCGTTCGTCTAAGGTTATTTTTCGGACTTGAAAATAGAGTTGAAAAAAAAAAAAAAATGCAACACGGTGCTTGAAAGGGTTAAACGAATTAACCCTTCGTGATCACGCGGGGTCAAAATGATCCCAAGCGCAACTTTAAGGGGGAAAATAGGGTTAGGACAGCGTTTTCTCAATGATTTTCATGAATTTTTTTATAGTATAAAAAATTAATATAATTTATTGAAACTTTCAGAATATTTTATACATATATTTAAGTATATACTATAAAATTTTTGAAGAATTTCTTTGAAAAACACCGAAAATATTAGCGACCCATATTACAGGTTACAATCAGACTCAGCATTTTGCGTACATTCTGGAAGCCGCAATTTTCATCTGAAATCAAACGAGGTTGGAATTTACTTTTATTATATGTCTCTCTTCTATATGAATCTAAATGCTATCAAAAAAATAGAAAATTGAATTTTTTACAGGGGTCAAAACAAAAAAGCATGATTTTTTGCCATTTTTTACGACTTTATTTGCAAAAAAAAATTATTTTATATAATGATAATATTCCGATTTTAGGTTCATATAGAGCGCAATACTATGAAGAAAGTAACTGCCAATTTTTAGTTTTAGTTTTACTAACAATTTATGAAATTAAACAAACCCGATCTTTTGAACCCTCTAACCCTATTTCCCCCCTGAATGGCTTATAACAATAGAACGAGTCGGAATTTTCATTAGAAATTTTGGCAACATATTTTTCAATAGTTTTACTAACAATTTATGAAATAAAAAAAAATCGATTTTTTGAACCGTCTAACCCTATTTCCCCACTTAAGCTAGAATTACGATGCCTTCTTGCTGATTTTTTTCGCCATTTTGAAAATTTGATAAAAGTTTTTTGCTATGATATTCTCATTCTGAAAGGTTCAAACTAGTATCCTGAATTTTAATGAGTCGTTCGGAACGATACTGGCAACGCAGCAATTGTTTAAACATGGCTGGGGTCATTCCGACCCCATGTGACCAACGTGTTATTTTTAGAATGTGTGACCACGAAGGGTTAATACAGATTATATGTTATTTCTACTGCAGGAAAATTCATACTCGACAGCGGCATCTACCGAATATATTTGAACGTTTTTAATAAATAATGAAATAATAATAAAACAACAAAGTCGAACGTTAAGATAATATTGTCCTTTTGTACTGTTGCGCGTGTCTGACTGAAAATGCCACGTGGATAGTCAAGGGACGAAAATCATGCTGTGAGGAGGCTGCAGCAATTGTCGAATGATATAAATAAATACATGAGAATTGTGAGTTGACTGGTCGCAAATTAAAAGGCTCGCGTGAAACTATATACGCACGCACTCTTCGGTCCTATACTCAAGAGTACACGGCGCTCAATAACCTAAGCGCACGAGTGAAGAGCGCGCGCTCGGATGAAATCCCTTGGACACTTCGCGTATTTCATAAATTCGTTTCCCCGGACGGCTCAATTATGTCTCGCGGTCAGGGGATGCATGCAATCGTGCTCGTACTCCTTTTTTTTTTACTTCCATTCCCAGCAATGTGTGCCTCTGCTCTCTGAGAAAGAAATACAAATCTTTCTCTCTTCACGCCGGAGAATTTATTCTCACGTCTCATTTATATCCAACCGAGCGAGGAGCCCATCGTTACTACCCCCCTTCGTACAAACACAAACACACACACACACGCACACAGCAACATGCAGTTACACCCTTTGATTTATCCGTCCGGGTGTTTGCCTCAGGGTTCTTACTCTCTTCCTTTTATTTTATCTTATTTCGGTCTTTTTCTTTTTTTTTTTTCTATGCTGAATTCATGGTTAAACACATCGTCAATCACTGGGATCGGTATCGATATTGTCGATGTTGTCCGAAATAAAAATTGACAAACGGTTATTCTTTTATTTTTTAAGATGTCGCTTAGTGTTTGTATTTTTTTGTTTAAGGAGGGAATAAGGAGGGATTTTTTTTTATTTCATAAATTGTTAGTAAAACTGTTGAAAAATATGTTCCTAAAATTTTAAATGAAAATTCCGACTCGTTCTTTTGTTATAAGCCATTAAGGAAGGAAATAGCGTTAGGACGGCGTTTTCTCAATGAATTTCATGAATTTTTTTATAGTATAAAAAATGAATATAATTTATTGAAACTTTGAGAATATTTTATACATATATTTAAGTATATACTATAAAATATTTGCGACCCCATATTGCTTGTTTTCCTTGGTACTATTTTTTCAAACGCGTTTTTCTGAAACCGACTTTTTTTGAACTTGCGTACACGCTAGTTTGAAAAGTTTTCAACCAATCGTTTTGAAAATTGGCAGTTACTTTCTTCATAGTATTGCGCTCTATATGAACCTAAAATCGGAATATTATCGTTATTTAAAATAAGTTTTTTTATGCAAATAATATTGTAAAAAATGGCAAAACATCATGCTTTTTTTGTTTTGACCACTGTAAAAAATTTAATTTTCAATTTTTTTGATAGCATTTAGGTTCATATAGATGAGAGACATATAATAAAAGTAAATTCCAACCTCCTTTGATTTCAAATGAAAATTGCGGTTTCCAGAATGTACGCAAAATGCTGAGTGTGATTGTGACCTGCAATATGGGGTCGCTAATATTTGATAGTACATACTTAAATATATGTATAAAATGGTTATATATACTTAAATATATGTATAAAATATTCTCAAAGTTTCAATAAATTATACTAATTTTTTATGCTATAAAAAAATTCATGAAAATCATTGAGAAAACGCTGTCCTAACCCTATTTCCCCCCTTAAGTCAAACGATCAATTTTTGCAATTTTCTCTGAAAATTTAAAATCGATCCGGCAAATATTCTTGGAGATACATGCATATTGGTAAGGACACTCGGAGCGTTACAAAATAGGCGGCCCAAAGACCGGACGATTTCTCGAAAAACGGCTCAACCGATCGGTCTGCAATTTTAACACAAATTTTAATGTTTTTATTTACATATTAAAGATACAGAAAAAAAAATTTTTGAAGAAATTTAATAGTTTATTATTATTATTATTATTGATCAAAGTGTGCACCTCGAAAAAATAGCGCGTGGATGGCCCCGGTGATTTTGGCTCTTGTTGTTATCTGAAATAAAAAATTCTTGATAATTCTCAATCTATAGACATGTCATTCTGGTCGGAACTACAGAAGTTAAATTTCTTTTTATTTTACAACCACTTCTTTGCTAAAATAAAAGGACTTTTTTTTCCAAAGTCCGCCATTTTGTTATTTATCCATGAAATTTAACTTCAGTAGTTCCGACCAGAATGACATGTCTATAGATTAAGAATTATCAAGAATTTTTTATTTCAGATAACATCAAGAGCCAAAATCACCGGGGCCACCCACGCGCTTTTTTTTCGAGGTGCCAACTTCGATCAATAATAATAATAATAATAAACGATTAAATTTTTTCAAACAAATTTTTTTTTGTATCTTTAATATGTAAATAAAAACATCCTAAATATCCAAAACGATTCATTTTTATTTTCCTACAAAAAAACGCCCTCCAAAAAAGACATGAAAATTGGCTTAAGTTACCAGACTACTACCTTAGAAGCTTTCTGAAAGCACAATGCATTCTGCTTTCGAATTTTCCCTCTCACGTGAGAGGGTCACTGAGGACGACTCGATTCTACACTTGCCGGAAACTAACACACATACGCGAAGCTGGGACGGGTTGGGAAAAAATCCTCGCTTTCTAACGGGAATATCAAGTTGTCGCGATGACACGGTGACACTTGTACGAGATTCACTCACCTCTTCATTCCTTGATCGGCTTATCCGTTATAATAATAATTGTGTTTACTAGTAGTAGCTTTTTTTTTTATTATTATTTTTCAATATACCAAGGGCTGTTGAGTTCTTTTGTTTTCGCTCGTTGACACTAATGGCTCTGATGTCGCGCAACGATAAGTATAGTTTTACTCAATTTTGTCGAAACTTTGAGACGGAGCCCGTCGCTGAAGGTGCTCGTACCTTTTGTCGTCATACACTTCAATCACTTCCACCAACGGCTTGAAGTTTTTTTTTATTAAAATTTTTTTTTCCTCCATTTCTTTTTTTTATCTCACTCATCTTTCCTTCCATCCCTCTAATACTTCGTGTTCCTCACGAACTTCTCTCTGATTCCTCTCCACCGTCTATCGTCTTTCGCCACTTCTTTTCCATCCGGTTCCTTTTTTTTCCTCTTTCGGTCTATCTGTCAAGCACACTCCTTCCTCTTACACCCCCGCCCTCCGCCGCCGCGCAATCTTCTCGGCGGTCTCGCACGTTTCTCGAAAACTTTCGGGAAAATTATTGAATACCGCGCGGTAGTGGTACGGCTGGTAGAGTTTTTGAAAAGTTTGTAGTGAAAAGCTTTTTCAAGCTCTGCCCCGCCTACGGCAACCGGCCCGCTTCCGCGTTCCTTTCACGAGATTCCCCTGCGTTGCGGTGAAACCGCGATAAAGCTCCTCTTTTTTTCTCTCTCTCTCTCTCTCTCTCTCTCACTCTTTCTCATATTTATATAGATATAACAAAGCAGTGACAAGAGTTTGGAAATTATTTCGGTACGAGAACTTTGCCCTCTTTCGCGTTACAGGATAAAAGGAAGCTCGGCGTATAAAGTTTTTCCGATCGTACGTGATCTCCTGGCACTTTTCATCCACCTTCGTGCATTCTTTGTTTTTTTCTCATGCGTAATAATAACGCACGTTAATTGAAAAGTTCCTCTCGTGGAAAGATTTTGCGTGGATATTATTACCCTTTCGATAGGATGTTATATAGACGTCAATCAGTGAGTCTGTACCGTGAAAACGAACTTGAAGGAAATTAAATGCATAATGGTGGAGGGTTTAACGGGTTATACGCAGTTGCAAGGCCAAGAAAAGTCGGCTTTTTACGAATTTTTTCTGATAAGGGATTTTATTTGACAAATGCAAGGAGTATTAATAAATGTAGTGGTAGCTTTTACTTTATATCGGCATTTTTCATTTTCAAAAATATTGATTTACACCGCTCCTGTAGTCGATCTCCTGGAGGTTCTCCAAAAAATGATGTCTGACGGTGAGTATGGTATCTTCGGTTTGGATTGTTTAAAATAAAAAAAACCAAAAAGATTCTATTAGGGGATAGATAAATCTAGGTATTGATCGAAGGAATAGTCGAAATTCTGGTTTTTGACAAAATGGCAGTTCCAAAAAGGAAAAATTCAAATTTTCCATCAACATTTTTTCGTTGAACTGTTTAAAAAAAATAGAAATAATTATCGGAAATCTTATTCCTTCGATCAATACCTGAAGAATATATCTGAGAAGGTTGTGTTAAAATTGCAGACCGATCGGTTCAGCCGTTTTTCGAGAAATCGTCCGGTCTTTGGGCCGCCTATTTTGTAACGCTCCGAGTGTCCTTACCAATATGCATGTATCTCCAAGAATATTTGCCGGATCGATTTGAAATTTTCAGAGAATATACTCGAATATATGTACATTCCGAAAATGCAATAAAAAAAAAATCGATTTTTTTAAATTTCCAACTGCGTATAATCCCTTAAATCACCGTTAGTCGACTTCGAGAATGCCGCTTGATTAATTCTAGATATCTCAATTATTGTGGCGCCAAAAGCACTTTATCGAAAAGTGCTGCAAAGGGTTGATGCAAAAAATTGCAAAAATGTATCGTTTGACTTAAGGGGGGAAATAGGGTTAGTACAGCGTTTTCTCAATGATTTTCATGAATTTTTTTTATAGTATAAAAAATGAATATAATTTATTGAAACTTTGAGAATATTTTATACATATATTTAAGTATGTACTATAAAATTTTTGAAGAATTTTCTTGAAAAACACCGGGGATATTAGCGACCCCATATTGCAGGTCACAATCAGACTCAGCATTTTGCGTACATTCTGGAAGCCGCAATTTTCATCTGAAATCAAACGAGGTTGGAATTTACTTTTATTATATGTTTCTCTTCTATATGAACCTAAATGCTATGAAAAAAAATAGAAAATTGGATTTTTTACAGGGATCAAAACAAAAAAGTGTGATTTTTTGCCATTTTTTACAACTTTATTTGCAAAAAAAAAAATTATTTCAAGGCAGTCGTCTGGTCTAGACCGAGATTTTTGACGTCATTTCTAATGTGCAATAACGTTTAAACCGTTGAAGTTGTCTTGATGAAAATTTACATGTGCATTGATTCTTAGAGAATACTTGTACATTAGAAAAAAAATTATTTTAAATATTTTCATGTAGTTTTTTGCCTTGTTGCAACATGGTGCGCCGAAATCGGCGCCCACTCTGTACGATGTTGTATGCATCTGAAAAAAAAAAAAAAAATATATATATTCTCAATCTGTATGAGTATTCTGAGCACTGGTAGTAGAATTGAGTCGAACAATAATTTTGCCGACATTTTATAACTCGTCGAATACGAAAATGTATAAAATATCATTAATGAAAGTTCAACAGGCCGCCATTTTGTCAACAAATTTTTTTAAGTACCAATTCTGCTACCAGTGCTCACAATACTCATACAGATTGAGAATATATATATATTTTGTTTTTCAGATGCATACAACATCATCCAGAGTGGGCGCCGATTTCGGCGCACCATGTTGCAACAACTCAAAAAACTACATGAAAATATTTAAAATAATTTTTTTTTTAATGTACCAGTATTCTCTAAGGATCAATAAATGCACGTGTAAATTTTCATCAAGACAACTTTAACGGTTTAAACGTTATTGCACATTAGAAATGACGTCCAAAAATCTCGCTCTAGACCAGACGACTGCCTTAAATACTGATAATATTCCGATTTTAGGTTCATATAGAGGGCAATACTATGAAGAAAGTAACTGCCAATTTTCAAAACGATTGGTTGAAAAGTTTTCAACCAACTAAAACTAGCGTGTACGGAAGTTAAAAAAAAGTCGTTTTCATAAAAACGCGTTTGAAAAAATAGCGACCGCTCGGTTATACACGTGGCGCGCTCGGGGCCTGAAGGAAAGCTACTCACTTTAATGGCTTATAACAATAGAACTAGTCGGAATATTCATTTAAAATTTTGGGAACATATTCTTCAATAGTTTTACTAACAATTTATGAAATAAAAAAAAATTGATTTTTTGAACCGTCTAACCCTATTTTTCCCCTTAAGGCCTTACATACGTCCAGCGGTACCGAAAACGTACCAAAAGAAAAACTGTTTTTAGGAGGGATAGAAATAGAAATTGATAAAAAAATGCTTAAACATTGTTTATTACTGTGTTAAGTTTGTAAAAAAATTTATTTCAATTTTTTTTTTCAAAAATTACAACATGAAAAATCACATTTTTTGAAGCACTGTAAAAAAAAAGTTGCTCCACGGTCGGCAGTATTTCTTCCTCAAATGTTGACGGATCTGCAAAATGTAAAGAAATTCTTGTAAAATAAGGTAGTAGTTATAGTCTGTCGAGCCGGATTTTTGAAATTCGAAAAATTAAACAATTTACGGTAATTTAAAAAAAAATGCTAAGTTTGTGTCAAAAAAGTCACACTTTAATTGTTTTTATAAAATTTTCTAATTATAATTTAAAAAATCCGGCTCGACAGACTATAGAAAAAACAATTCCGAATATTTAAAAAAAAAAATCATCAAAAAATATTAAAAACCGTACGAGTTATAATGCCGACCGTGTCAGAAAAAGTAGTTTTGAGAAAAACGCGTTTAAAGTTTCAAGCGCGTTTCGCTCGAAGTCGCGCGCGGCTGGAGCAAGAACTTTATGAATTTTTTAAATTTATTTAGTTAACTTACGTCTAATCTCCCATTCCAGCTTCATATTGTACGCCTTCCTTGTCAGTAAAAAATTGTTGTTGTTTATTTTTTTCTACTCGACGAATTATTCGAATAACTCAAACAACTCAACTCAGGTAGGCGCGCGTCAGACCTTTGTCCTTTCGTCGGGCAGTCACATTATCTACAATGACTTTTGAACTATGGGGAATTTTTACAATCAGCTTACACAGAAATACGCCTAAGACTATAAGGAATAATAATCTGTAAACAAAAAAAATCGATTTTTTGAAAATTCTCGACGTATGTAAGGCCTTAAAGAATGAGTGAATGAGCGCAGAGTGTGGAGTGCGGTATTGAAATGTTTGAGTTCGAGTAATGGATTTTTTTTTTTCGCGATCTTTGACGCTATAATTTCTCGTCAGAGGGCTGTACATCAGGTATGCTTGCGAATACCGTCGGATTTATTTTTTATTTTTTCATGGAAAGCGCGCATTCTCCACATTGTATATATTTCAAACTAGTTAGCAGAGTAGAGCGAGACTCTAGATTGCCGGGAATTGCATATATAGCAGCTAGAAGCAGAGGCCTTATTCGAAGAGTCCAGCTTTTCTGCTTTTCATTCATTCAAAAGTACGGTCTACCCATAGGGCTACCGAGTATGTGAGAAATATTTGAATATGCAACTGTAGCAGTTGGATACAGCAATTTGCTGGTGCGAGACACCGCGATCCACGTGCTGCACACTTCGTGCACACAAATCTCTCATACTCCCCCCGCTCCCGTCCTCTCAACCAGCCGTTTCTCAGCGAATTTCTTTATTCTTAAAATCCTCGCCCGATGACTTTCAAGCACAGTTTCGCTGGCAAATCGTAACTCTCGCGCGCGCCGCTCTCGTACCAACCGGATGAATGCGCCTACGCGTGACTGGAAAATTAAATTTAACCGGCAACGAAATGATTAACGATGGGAATTCCATCGTCTGGCCACACGGTAGAATAATAATCAGAAAAAAACTGTTGTTTCAAACATTGACGCGTACAGGTAACGAGAAATTATTAATTTAAATGAAAAAAAAAAAAAAATGAGCTGTTTCTCTCGACTATAGATTAAGCAAATAATCGAAATCTCGAAAATGCCTTGACGCGAAGGTCGAGAATCTCTTTCTAGGATTGATCGAACAAATTGACAAACTTTGACTGAGTTGAAAAATCCAAATCGCTGCGAAATTCTTATTTTTCCATATTTCTTAACGAAAAAATTACAAAAATTACACGTTCCAGATTAAATATCAAAAGCTAATTGTAATAACGACACCGTAACCTGCTCTACTATATGAGTTTGATGTTTTGTACTCTAAGTTCACTTTTGAATTTTCGTCTTTTCCATAACAACAGCCGTTGAAGTTAGCGCCAGCGCACTTTAAATACAATCGCGCACGAGTGACGGTTCTCAACAGCGATGTGACTGGATATATTCTTTCAATTTTGTTTTTTTTTTTCTTTCCTTTTCCTTTTGCTTTTACGATCGAGTAACGGGGTGACGGGAATACTAACGGCACAGAGTTGTTTTCGAGGCCGACTGGATTAGAGTGTTGCCTCTGACGTCTCTCTTTCTCTCGTGGCCCCGCCGACTGTTCGCTTCCTTACACACAGCATGCTACACATTTCCCCTCTAGGATTCCTTACTCGTTAAACAAGTGTGCATTTATTATAGTAAGCGCTCTCGTGATCGTGGATTTCTCGTGTCTCGGATTTGCAACCTCCTCCGGGGACACCGAGATACGTTGGAGCACATTTGCTCGGAGAGTCTCGGATCTTTCTCGCCGTTAAGTCTGTCGGATTCGTCTTTCACGATCGCACGTCGATTGCCCACTCGCGCATCTCCATACTTGAAACTATAATATGCCTTTCTTCTTTTTTTTTCCTTCCCGTACGTGCGGTGTTCTTCGTCACTGAATTTACGTCTCGAAGCATCACGATGATACACCATACGCGATCCGTCACTTGGCAGTGATCTCTGTATTCTAATACAGGACCGTACAGTGCTGGGCATTTGAAGTGGAACGCGGATATCTTCGTCGATTTGCCGGCGAAGATTTGACGAATTTGAAAGATTTCAAAAAAGTTAATTCAAGGAAATTTTATAATCTTTCGAACGAAATGATGTCCATTGAGATTGGTCAACGATTGCGCGCGTGCGCATCGAAAATGTGAGGAGGGTGGATAATCGGATGATCCGTCGATCTCGTGATTTAACGGTTGCGAATACAACAGAGGGTAAATATGGTATTAAACTGAAGAGTTACGAACAGGGATGGAAACTACTCCAGGAGCAATTGGATGCGCAACCCCCCCGTTGCAGGGGATGGGGTTAAAGTGGAAATCTTTTGTCGGGACTAGCGCGAAAACTGCTCGACCGATTGGACACATTTTTATCGTGGATTTATTATTCAGGAGGGGCTGTAGCCACGTGAAAAGAAATTAGCGTTATTGGCTCCCCGGACACGCTGGGGAGATCCATCGTCGAACCGAAATTTTCAAATTCCACTTCAAATGCCCACGCACTGTATATATCGAATTATACAGGAGATTGAATAAATAGACCAGTCAATAGTCGACAGGGTTCGGATTGACGATGAAACTTCTGTGAGCTGGATGAAGATACGAAGAAATGTGGTGGTAGAATGATCACGATGGCTGATGATGAATCATACGAATCGTTTAAATTCATACGTATACACTGTTCGCAGAGCGTGTTTTCATAATCCAAATGTTAGAGATAAGCCCCCGAGCAAAGGAGAAGAGGTACGAAGATAAAATCTGGAATAATATTGAATTGGACAGCGAACGAGTGAAAACGGCAACCATATCACATTTCATATGTATACATGGTATATATGAAATAAATTAAATTGATATTTGCTCGTGATAACAATGGCGTTTTCATAACGAGAGATGTTAAGGAACGTTGTGATGTAGATAAATGGAAATAGGAGTAGCCGTAGAATTGAGGCGCGGAAGAAGAGGAACTGGGAATACGAGTATAACTGGATCGCAACTTACGCGCTTCGTCGCGCGTGTAAAAGTGGCTGATGTGAGAACCGTAAGAGAGAGAAAGATATTTTCCATGGCCAGTCTGCAGAAATGTATATCCTTACAGAACGGAACCAATATCAGTCTGCCAGTACTCGCAATTCCTACTAACAATTCTTCTTATTTTTCGTGCTCGTACTTTGTTACGTTAAGGGGGGGAAATAGGGTTAGGACAGCGTTTTCTCAATGATTTTCATGAATTTTTTTATAGTATAAAAAATGAATATAATTTATTGAAACTTTGAGAATATTTTATACATATATTTGAGTATATACTATAAAATTTTTGAAGAATTTCCTTGAAAAACACCGAAGATATTAGCGACCCCATATTGCAGGTCACAATCAGACAGCATTTTGCGTACATTCTGGAAGCCGCAATTTTCATCTGAAATCAAACGAGGTAGGAATTTACTTTTATTATATGTCTCTCTTCTATATGAACCTAAATGCTATCGAAAAAATAGAAAATTGAATGTTTTACAGCGGTCAAAACAAAAAAGCATGATTTTTTGCCAATTTTTTACAACTTTATTTGCAAAAAAAAAATTATTTTAAATAATGATAATATTCCGATTTTAGGTTCATATAGAGCGCAATACTATGAAGAAAGTAACTGACAATTTTCAAAACGATTGGTTGAAAACTTTTAAAACTAGCGTGTACGCAAGTTCAAAAAAAGTCGTTTTCAGAAAAACGCGTTTGAAAAAATAGTACCAAGAAAAACAAGCAATATAGGGTCGCTAATATTTTATAGTATATACTTAAATATATGTATACAAATTTTATAGTATGTACTTAAATATATGTATAAAATATTCTCAAAGTTTCAATAAATTATATACATTTTTTATACTATAAAAAAATTCATGAAAATTATTGAAAAAACGCTGTCCTAACCCCATTTCCCCCCTTAATGGCTTATAACAATAGAACGAGTCGGAATTTTCATTTAAAATTTTGGGAACATATTTTTCAATAGTTTTACTAACAATTTATGAAATTAAAAAAAAATCGATTTTTTGAACCGTTTAACCCTATTTCCTCCCTTAAGTGAGTAGATACAAATTCGAATCTTCTTTGCTTCCTGTACTCTTGTATCTTGCATGATCCCGGAATTCTCTAAGTATGCTACATGCATATTGTACATTTCAAATATATCATGAAAGATCGTAGGAATAGGCAATGTTATATCTCAACATATGTCCGCATAGTTTTTACGATCTCACCATCTCTGGTATCTCGTACGTCACAATCTTGTTTCCTCTCTGATATTGAACTTTTCTTTTATTACTATCTCGTCTCGTTTCCATTCCTCCATGTGCTCTCGTTCGGCGCACAGACAGCGAGAAGCTCATCGCAGAGTTCCATCGAATCAAAAAAGTGGAAACCCTTGCAATTGGATATTCCAGAATTTCGAAGTTTCTCCTCAAGTTTAGTCTCAATCTACGAGGTCTGTTCAAAAAGTATCGCGAATTTTGAATTTCCGCGGGCTACGTATATTCGATTTTCGATTTTTTTGTGGCGTTAGGTTGGTACTCATGTCCCTCACTTATGCTGAAAAATTCGGCCATTTCGAATGTTTAGTTAATTGTTGACAGCTGTTTTGGTTAGACGTGTTTTGCCTTGTCTTCGATTTTTGACTATTCCAAAAAAGCAGCTTCCATTGCGATAATTGAGCTTTGGTTTCCACTTCATAACCATGAACCCATGATTCGTCACCAGTTATGACCCTCTGGAGCAAATTTGGGTCGTCGCGGACAGAGTCCAACAGCTCCTTAGCAATGTTAACGCGACACTGTTTTTCTTCGAAATTGAGCAATTTTGACACGAATTTCGCGGCGACCCGTCTCATGCCCAAATCATTGGTAAAAATCGAATAGCACGAGCCAATCGATATGTTTAGTTCCTCAGCAACTTCTCTAACGGTGATTCGACGATTGGCCAATATTATTTTCTTCACTTCATCAATGTTTTCGTCTGTTATTAATGTGCTCCGGCGTCCGGAACGCATTTCGTTGTTCGCATCTTCTCGGCCCTCTGAGAACATTTTGTACCACCGATAAACGTTGCTTTGGTCCAAGGTAGCTTCACCATACGCCACGGTCAACATTCGGAATACGTTCGCGCACTTAATTTTGTTTTTCACACAAAATTTGATACGGATTCTTTGATCCATTTTTTGGAATAGGCAAAAATCGAAGACAAGCCAAAACACGTCTAACCAATACAGCTGTCTACAATTAACTGAACATTCAATATGTCGATTTTTTCAGCATAAGTGAGGGACATGAGTACCAACCTAACGCCATAAAAAAATCAAAAATCGAATATACGTAGCCCGCGGAAATTCAAAATTCGCGATACTTTTTTAATAGACCTCGTATGTGCTCATGTATATCCATAATCAAACTAAAATACTGTGGAATCGACAATCCACTTTTTATTTTATTTCACTGGATTGACAATCAAATTGTTATTGAAAGTAACGATGTTTTTGTTCATTCGACACTCTTTTGTTGTTGTCGAGGCTCTAATTATTTCCGAGAGAATTGTATATTAGCAATAATTGAGTACGAAATAAAAGAGATTCAGCGATGATAAATTCTGGTTGCTGAATTAAGAAGAATCGATGAGTCATGATTGGCCGTTTGCAAATAACAAGCAATGATCTAACTGGTGTACTTTGTTGGGATACTCACAGTTCGCTTTATTCGAATTCATTAATTTGCCCGAGGCTCTTGTACACTTTCATGCGGGGCAGATTATTACCGAATTATCGAAAAGCTGATGGGCCATTTAGCGCCGAAGCATCCGTTTCCAGTCCTCTTACAATTAGCCTCGTCCACTTCGTCGGTCATTAGCATCATTTCATAATGCTTCGAGACGCTGGATTGAGTGCAATAGGAATACGCTGATAGCTATAGGAAATGTTAGACCGAGAGACGACGAAAAGAAAGAAGATTTTGTAAGACATGGGGTATCTTTGATTATGGGCTCACATACAGCTGCGCGCGCTGAAAACCGAGTAAATTTGAAAATTTTTTATAAAGGTTATATGGTGAAAAAAAATCAAATTGTCGATTTCACATTTTTTATTAACTTTTCAACTATAAGAAAAAAAATTTCGTTTTTTTTTCTAAATTAATATTATTTTTTTTGGGTATAAATGAACTACTGATGAAAACCATGCCGCCACCTTGTCGACATCAAAACGTCAACAAAAATTATCCAATTTGCAAAAATAAAAAAGAATCTAATAAAGTAATGTAGTAGTAATAGTGTGACGGAGGGATTTTTTTTTTTTTTTTTCAAAACTAAAGAAATTACAGTATTTCAAACTTAAGTTTGCAATTAAAAGAAAAAATTAGTCTTTAATAATTTATAAAAAATCGTGCAACCAAAAAATGAAACAAACCTCTCGTCAGACTATGAAGAAAATAATTATCAAGATTTAAAAAAAAGAGGTTAAAAAATATTAAAAGTTAACTGAGTCATCGTGCTGACACTGTCTGAAAACATAGTTTCTGGTAGGTACAACGTGAACTCCGATGTCCGGTCACATTTATTGCTATAACTTTGTAACGGAGTGGAATTTTCTTGAAAGTTTTTTTTTTTTAATTCTCAAAAATCCAAAGAATAAAAATCTATAAAAAAAAATCGGTTTTTTGAAAATTTCAGATGGTATGTGAGCCCATAAATTCTTACCTTTTCAAAGTCATTCTCCACCTCAGATATATTCTACGAGTTTACGACTGCAAGAAAAATTATCCTTACGTTCAAAAGTACTATATAATGATCACGGAATTCACTTTCGCCTTTTGCACCTCAATACACTTTTCCACTTCTCGTATGCCTTCTTTCGTTTCTTTTCTTCTCTCTGTCTTTTTCCTTTTCATCATTCCTCACACAGAGACTTTTGTATTGTTCGATACTAATTGGTATTCTTCGGCGTGATTCGACGGAGATTCATTTCACGAGCTTCGAACACGCACGGGAAACTACCGATTCTAAAAACTACGAAGCGAGCTGTCCAATTGTTTGATAGAATGTTGAAACATCCGCGAACGTTATAAAGAGCGATAAAAGGACGATGTGCGGACAGAGAGAGAGAGAGAGAGAGAGAGAGAGAGAGAGAGAGAAGGAAAGAGAGAACAGATACCCACTGTCCAGCACGTTCGCACGGTACAATGAATTGTGGCGCCCATAGGAATAGATCCCCCTTATAGTTTCAACGGTAGATGAGCGAGTCATTCGGGGATTCACGATAAAAGTGCAGCGACGGGATGGCACGATACATGAAATAAAATTAAAAAAACCCCCCCGGAACTCTAAAACCGAACGCGTACAATCGAATTTTTCTCGTTGTCTCTCCCGTTGTTTTCCGTTCTTCTTCATTTTACCTCTCGTTCGAGTCTTTCAAAGAAAGCCCGGTTCAATCGGGCCGGAGTTGAAAATTCCAACTGTTCCACATGCACGCGAGAAAAAGGAACGTACAATCGGTCAGACAAAAAACAGAACAAAATGAAAAGCAGGCGGTACGGTATGTATATCCACTGTTGGACGAGAGGGAACGGTTCCCCCGGTGATATCGGGTTAATTTTCCAAAATGTAGTAAGGCAAATTGGAAAAAGTACGTATATCCACGGAGAGAAATTCTCTGAAAGCGGTATGTATGCCCGGTGCGATAAATTCCACTTTGCCGGAGAGCACCAGCGACTAAATTAGATTAAATCTCCCGTCGAGAGAACCGGTGTGAGATAGTGAGAGCTTTCAATCTCGGCAATTTAGTTCAATCGCCAAGCTCCTCACTTTCCGGTTATATTATATTCAACCACCTCACCTCCTCGCACGTCAGAATGGCGTTTACCCCATTGTAAATGTCAGTGAGGAAATGTCTAGCGAGTCTGGCCACACGGAACACAAAAAGCTGCACTAAATTAATTGCATACACTCGAAGTTTCCGTCTGTACAAGTTATCGGTCCTTTTATCATCCCCCGGAGACTCTCCGTCAAAGACGAGACCCGTTCCCATTTCGTATACACGGTTCCGCATAATAAACAGTCAATAAAAGAAGCGAAACTCTGACGGAAAAATATCGCAGGGTCACAGCTCATATACCGTATATATATAGAGTTACTCCACCCAGTGAGAGCGAGGGATTAAAAAAAATAAAAGAAACAAGACGAAAAACCTTCGAGAACCCTTCCTCGCAACTTCGCGGAGTATATTTTCGGTTATTTTCGACTTGAAACGTTCTCCAACCTCGTCCGTTCATTCCCGTCGGTGCGGGGGCCAGCGGGCGGGAGCGCACACGCAACGTCTGGCCAATTTCAGATGCTTTATTTTCGCGAGAGCCCCCAGCATCCACACGCGCGAGGCGCATGGACTATTAGCGAGAGGGCGGGTTTGGTGAACGCGGGCGGACCGGATATGTGCTCGGGTCACCAATCAACCAGATAGCGTTTCGAAATGGTTCTCGCGCGCGTTCACAGATGTTATCTATACCCAGTTGTACTCTGGGTGTTGTTCGTCCTGTCTATAGAGTCCTGCTCCTGTACACATGCATTCTACATCCGCGTGGATGCCATGTTACGTTCTAATGCTACTAGCCCCCCTCCCTCCTCTCTCTCTCTCTCTGTGTTTCTCTCCATCTGTGTCCCTGTGCACACGTGCGTTTATCCTCTGTACACCGGTCTACAGTTGGGTATTCACTCTGGTATCGATGTGTATATAGCACATGTCCGAATGGTGCAGTGCCCAAATAATCACTTTTGCACATCGAGATCCTTTTATCCGGCAAATATTTTACGATCAAACGAATCGATAGCATCGTTTGAACGAATGACGTTAGTAATCTGATGTAAATTCTTCCTGTTGTCCGGCTATTGGCACCGGAGATGGCATTGCCGCGACTCTCCTGTCGTTTTTTGTTTCGGAATAGATAATTCTGTTTTTTTTTTTAACTCAGAGAAGGAAGCATTGGGCCACTCGAGGAAAAGTCTTCGAAATACCTATAGTTTGAAGCTTTTCTGCCCATTTGGAGTAGGGATTTCTGAGAGGAATCCACCCTACCCTAGAGGAATCCCCTCCTTGGCCTCAATCACGCGTCATTCACCTAAATCTCCTTAAGGGCTCACATATCCCTGCGCGCGCTGAAAACCGACTGAATTTCAAACATTTTTCTAAAGGTTAAATGGTGGAAAAAAAAAAATTACATTGTTGATTCACATTTTTTATAAAATTTTCACCTATAAGAAAAAAAATGTTTTTAATTTTTTAAATAATGTTAACATTATTTTTTTACGGGTATAAATGGACTATTGATGAAAACCATGACGCCTCCTTGTCGACCGCATGACTTCACCAGAAATCATTCAATCTGCAAAAATAAAAAAGAATCTAGTAAAATAATGTAGTAGTAATAGTCTGACGGAGGGAATTTTTATTTATATTTTTTAAATAAAGAAACTACAGTATTTCAAAGTTTAGTATGCAACTTAAAAAAAAAAAATTTGTGTTTAATAATTTATGAAAAATTGTCCAACCAGAAAATTAAAAAAACCTCTCGTCAGTCTATGGAGAAAATAATTATCAAGATTTAAAAGGAAAAGTTAAGAAATATTAAAAATTGACTGTGTTATCGTCCTGACACTGTCTAAAAACATGAGTTCGCGAAAAACGCGTTTAAGGGGGGAAATAGGGTTAGACGGTTCAAAAAATCGATTTTTTTTTAATTTCATAAATTGTTAGTTTAAAATAAAAAATTAAAATTCCGACTCGTTCTATTGTTATAAGCCATTAAAGTGAGTAGCTCTCCTTCAGACCCCGAGCGCGCCACGTGTTTCAAACGCGTTTTTCTGAAAACGACTTTTTTTGAACTTGCGTACACGCTAGTTTGAAAAGTTTTCAACCAATCATTTTGAAAATTGGCAGTTACTTTCTTCATAGTATTGCGCTCTATATGAACCTAAAATCGGAATATTATCATTATTTAAAATAATTTTTTTTTGCATATAAAGTTGTAAAAAATGGCAAAAAATCATGCTTTTTTTGTTTCGACCCCTGTAAAAAATTCAATTTTCTATTTTTTTGATAGCTTTTAGGTTCACAAAGAAGAGAGACATATAATAAAAATAAATTCCAACCTCGTTTGATTTCGGATGAAAATTGTGGCTTCCAGAATGTACCCAAAATGGCGAGTCTTTTTTATTTTATAGTATATACTTAAATTTTATAGTATATAGTATATAGTATATACCAATTTTATAGTATATACTTAAATATATGTATAAAATATTCTCAAAGTTTCAATAAATTATATTCATTTTTTATACGATAAAAAAATTCATGAAAATCATTGAGAAAACGCTGTCCCTATTTCCTCCCTTAAAGTTTGTGGTAGGTACAACGCGAACCCGATGTCCGGTGCCATTTATCGCTATACCATAACTTTGTAACGGAGTGGAATTTTCTTAAAAGTTTTTTCATTTCAGAATTCCTCAAAGTATAAAGAATAAAAATCTCTAAAAAAAAAACGATTTTTTGGAAATTTCACGGTCATGGGAGTCCTTAAAAGCGATATGTAGCGGTTGATCGAGGTGACAATTCGTTTACCCGATGGATGCAATTCATTTCTTCTCCAGACTGAATCATTAAACACTCTTCAGGATATTGGTAGATTTATTGATGTTCTAGAAAAATCTTTCCACACCTGAACATTTCGTTCTAATCGTTGGCGTCGTGCAACTTTCGTAAATGAATGTATACGGCGGAGGCTGATTGGACATGGTGCATTATTATACACATTTGTAGGACACGCACCGAAAATGTCCTCCGTACGTCTTTTAATATGCGCATCCACCACATGCCTCTCCGTGTAGGTAAGAAGCATCAAGTGTCGGAGTGGTCGTGCCACAATCTCTCCACGATGGAAAGTTCGTCATTAACTCGCGTTCCGCGTGGAGGCAACACCACACACAACTCTCGCTCGTCTCTGCGTCTCTCGCGCGCTGTCCATCTATCATAACCAGCCCCGCACAAGCACCAGAAGGGTCCACCGCACGGTGAATCCGGTTGACCATTGGACGTGGAGAAGCCGAGTCCATTAAAACCGCTCACACTTACAATGTCTAATGAACCAACCGAACGATTATTATTTGCTCCTTTCTATGCTCACTCGCACTTTCTAAAACGGTGTATATGGATCGTTGAAACGTTCAGTCTTTTCTTAAGTGTCAAATGCACACGGCGGCTATCGGCTGTGTAATGACTCGTTGATTTGCGACGCGCATAGTTACGGGGTTGCAATTAAATTCTCGCAATTAGACACGCTAATTGAGAATCGAGGGAGATGAATTCAGTCTTTGCACCTTCTGCGCTTCGATTTTTTCGTTTACTGCTTCGTTTATTAATTTTTTCTCTCTTTGTTTTTTGACCATTCAAGAATCGTTGAATATTTTATTATAGCGAGGCCAGAGCTCACTCGTCTTCGTCTGACGGAGTGCTGTATAATCTTTTTATCCACTCCCCCCCCCCCCCCCCACCTTACAACGCTTCTTCGTCTTGTTTAATTTAATTCTTTGGTTTAATACTTTTATGAATGCAGAAATAGCGTATTCAAATTAAATTATCTCTTGGTGTAAGGGAGAAAGAAAGAGCGAGTGGGAGATAGGAATTGAGAGAGATGGATGAAGAGAGAGATGGACCAAGCCCGCAGGGGCAGCCTCCACTCTGAAACTCTCTTTCTCTCTCTCTCTTTCTCTCTGGTTGCCTGTGTGCGGTGTACATCTTTGGGATTTCGTGCAACTCCGTAGTTGCTCGGGTTCTTTCGGTTCGTCGAGCGTTGTCCCGCGTCGTCAGTTCGCGACAAACCTACACCGCGTGCACCTCGTGGGTCTCTCTATCTGCACCCGCGCCTCTTTACACGGTTTTAAAATGTGACAGTTCGACGATACAGTGGGTGGGTTTTTGTCTCCAAGTGACAATAACAAAAAACCTGTGGAATTTTTGCATTTTTTTTTTTTTCGTCGTCTCGTTGCTCGATTGATCGAGAGATTGAGCGAATAAATGAAAATTGGAGTACAGTGAAAGCGTGGAGAAGTTTCGTCGAGTTTCGTCGAGTTTCGTCGAGTTTCGTCGAGTTTCGTCGAGTTTCGTTCAATGTGTGCTTTAAAAAATGGCGTGAATATTCTTGGGATTCGTACATGAGATTGTAATTATCATTGAAATTAATTGCCTTCATATTTATTGGCTATTCAAATTTTTCCCAACGGTACCATATTGCTCCGAAATCTCGAAAATACACAATTCTCCTTAACCATATCCTCTTGGACATTTTTATATTTATTTTTTGTTTTTTTTTTTCACTATAACGTTTATAATTTACGATTGTCAATGACGTTAGGTTTTCTGGGATTCTCGTAATTGCGGGTCGCCAGGCATATGTTGAACAGTATTCAAAATGTAAAAGGGGGTAGATTGAGGTAGTTGTGTTTTACGAGAGTTGTTTAAATGCCCGTGGGAACTGAAGAGTTCCCGGGGAGCATGTAACACGAGCACTCTGTATATAACCAGAATATAGAGCGGTTGAGGATCGAATAATAAGTTTCGTACCCATCGTGCATAATTCACGTTTCGAGAAAATTCTTCGCTTCGCATTAGATACTGAACGAAAGAGAAAAAAAGAAAAAAACAAAACCGTATAATATAACTTAACTTACGATTCCCTGGTACGTTGAAGTGCATGCAACAGCGAGTAATACGTACCCCGGCGAGTGTGCACACTGTCCGTATGGACGAGAGATAGAGGTTCTCGCGAAACCATCGATCGATAGTAATGTCAGGCGGAAATAGTAACTCGAGCACGAACTGTAGTTATTTCACGAATGTTTTCCATCTTTTTTTTTATCTACAGTTTACCCCCCTTCAAACCTCGCTTTTACCCCGTGGTAATATTTCTTCCAGTTCTTCACTGAAAACATTCGAGGCACGTTCTTTTTTGTTTCTCAATATATTTTTACGATCTTCGGGCAAATTGTGATCGTCAAATATTTTGCCCGTTTTCTTTTTTTGACTCTTTAATGAGCCAATTTTTGTATCGACAAAATTTGTAATGATGCAAACGGTTCGAGATTTAGACAGATGACATTTTTCGTGCATTATGTCACATGAAATTGATTCGATATCGATCGGAAAAAGCTTATTTTATTCATGAAAGTATTCATGAAAGTATGGCTACAGTAGCGGGTATAAAATCATGTGCACGTTTAACAATTTTTTTTTCAAGTATGAAAAAGTGATTTATTTATAAAACTGATTACACATGTATTTAGTATAAATGTGAAGCTAATTAAAAATAATTTCTTTTGTTTTTTATTCTCATAGAAAATGGCCGACTACTGCTGTTTACTTTTGGTATCTTTTTTTGTCATTGGTGTGATAAATAACTCCGATAATTTTTACACGATTGACTTGAAATTTTTAAATTATGTTTCTAATTGCATTTCGCAGAGAAGTACTCACGGAATTTCTGATTAATTAAAAACTTTCTATTTTATGAGCAGTTTTCTACGAAAAATTTCACTGGAAATTCACCGTTTAAGGCCGCAGTTTGGTCTAGAGCGCGATTTTTGACGTCATTTCTAATGTGCAATAACGTTTAAACCGTTGAATTTGTCTTGATGAACATTTATACGTGCATTTATTGATCCTTAGAGAATACTTGTACATTAAAAAAAAAAATTATTTTAAATATTTTCATGTAGATTTTTGCTTTGTTGTAACATGGTGCGCCGAAATCAGCGCCCACTCTGGACGATGTTGTATGCATCTGAGAAAAAAAAAACATATATTCTCAATCAGTATGAGTAATCTGAGCACTGGTAGCAGAATTGGTACTTAAAAATTTTTTTTATTGAGTCGAACAATAATTTTGCCGACATTTTATAACTCGTCGAGTACCCGAAAATGTATGAAATATCATTAATGAAAGTTCAACAGGCCGCCATTTTGTCAACAAATTTTTTTAAGTACCAATTCTGCTACCAGTGCTCAGAATACTCATACAGATTGAGAATATATATGTATTTTTTTTTTCAGATGCATACAACATCGTCCAGAGTGGGCGCCGATTTCGGCGCACCATGTTGCAACAAGGCAAAAAACTACATGAAAATATGAAAATAATTTTTTTTTTTAATGTACAAGTATTCTCTAAGGATCAATAAATACACGTGTAAATTTTCATCAAGACAACTTCAACGGTTTAAACGTTATTGCACATTAGAAATGACGTCAAACATCTCGCTCTAGACCAGACTACGGCCTCAAGTTCAAATGCCTACGATATTCGAATAAAAGAATATTTTTCAAATTCCATACGTACTTGTCTAGGTATTCCGATGTAGATTAACGAGAATATTTTTATTGTTGTTCTAAGCCAAAAATTGTCAAAGTTATTTATCACGCCAATTAAGAAAAGATACCAAAAGCTAATAGCAGCAGTTGGTCATTTTGTATAACAAAAAACAAAAAAAAAAATATTTTTTCTTAGCTTGACATTTATACTAAATAGATGTGTAATTAGTTTTATAAATAAATCACTTGTTCATATAAAAAAAAATTGTTAAATGTGCCCATGATTTCATCCCCGCCACTGTGACCATATCCCTTAAGGGAGGAAATAGGGTTAGGACAGCGTTTTCCCAATGATTTTCATGAATTTTTTTATAGTATAAAAAATGAATATAATTTATTGAAACTTTGAGAATATTTTATACATATACTTGAGTATATACTATAAAATTTTTGAAGAATTTTCTTGAAAAACATCGGGGATATTAGCGACCCCATATTGCAGGTCACAACCAGACTCAGCATTTTGCGTACATTCTGGAAGCCGCAATTTTCATCTGAAATCAAACTAGGTTGGAATTTACTTTTATCATATGTCTCTCTTCTATATGAACCTAAATGCCATAAAAAAATAGAAAAATTAATTTTTTACAGGGGTCTAAACAAAAAGCATGATTTTTTGCCATTTTTTACAACTTTATTTGCAAAAAAAAAAATTATTTTAAATAATGATAATATTCCGATTTTAGGTTCATGTAGAGCGCAATACTATTTGCAATTTTCAAAACGATTGGTTGAAAACTTTTCAAACTAGCGTGTACGCAAGTTAAAAAAAAGTCGTTTTCAGAAAAACGCTTTTGAAAAAATAGTGACCGCTCGGTTATACACGTGGCGCGCTCGGGGCCTGAAGGAGAGCTACTCACTTTAATGGCTTATAACGATAGAACGAGTCGGAATTTTCATTTTAAATTTTGGGAACATATTTTTCAATAGTTTTACTAACAATTTATGAAATAAAAAAAATCCAATTTTTTGAACCGTCTAACCCTATTTCCCCCCTTAACCGATAACTTTATGAATTGACCAAGTAAAATTTCCAACAATTAATTTATTTCGCGTTCTTTTACATTAATAAACCAATGATTTGGCTATTATTCGCAAATGATGAATATTATCATAAATCATCCAACCATTAATACATCCAATATTTTCCGGCAAAAAAAAACAAGCTGCGACTCGCTTCACATGCAATTTTCCAAAAAATCTTCGTGTAAATTTACTTTGTCGTTTATCGTTGTAAACTCATCTTTCGGTAATTTCTTCAAACATTTATTTTCGATGCAACGATCATTAGAATTAATCGAATTGAAAGGAAAAAATTACTACAGCGCAATTTCACAGAAATTCCAATGAAATTTCAATGGAAAATTCTTCGTTAAAATTTTTTTTGTTTTTTTATTTTCTATCGATTATATCCTGTAATTGGCGATTGAACAGGGATCGCGGGAAATGTAATACGTGTGAAATCATTACGGCGAAAATTGCTTTTATGTATAATATCACGGGGGATTGGTTTCACGAGATGAATTGAATGAAATATTCAACAAATACGAATCAAAGGGAAACCGTACGCGTTTTATGCGCTATAGAATATATTCATATTCGTTGTACCTTCGGCATATATAAAATATATGTACAACGCCGCACGGCAGTTCGTATGTTCATTTAAATGTGACGGGACAAAGCAAATAGTCGGGTTGGAGAATGGTAAATCGTATTTTCCCGTAAAACTCAGAGCGACGAGTACCGATGTCGCGTTATACATATATACGGATGGATATTGCGAGAACCGTGAAAATGGATTCACAGCGAGATTTTGCATAATTAAATATCGTCGGGCTCGGTGAGCGCGGAAGCACGAGAGGAAAACGCTCGTACGGATACAAGTCGGTGAAGCAAAAGGATTTTCTATTATTTTCATTTTTTTCGCGCCTCGAAAGAGACGGGGGCTGGCGGCGGGGAGGATATAAAACTCGAGTTTTTTTTTTCACCGAAACACCCTCAATCTCGGTATGCAGGTGCACGCTGAAACGACATACTTTTTCCTTCTTTTTCACTCTTGACTTTGCGGCGTGTCAACTCTTCTCGTTTCTCAAAGCTTCCTCTATGACTCTTTACGGTCCAAAGTGGATGAAAAAAAAAAGGGGAGATGATCGTCCGTGGTTGCGGTCGAGAGTAAAAAGCAGTTGAAAAAAAGGGCCAAAGTTTTTTTGTTCTCGATATTTATAGTTACGCGTTGTTACTTCGTGGTATGTACATCGTCGTACGCTGACCAACCGAAGAGAACGTAACACCGCCGCACCGCGGTTAATTAAGCGACGTTACACGGTAATTCGTTTTTTTTTTTTTTTACGGTACACCGCGGTAATATATACGCGGTTCTATAAACCCTTCTCTCTTTCCGATCCCTCTTCAGGATCGAAAGTCCCACCATACAACTTTGCTCGCGACTCTATACAGCCTTTGAACAATTTTTATCAACTTTATACTCTCTGGAATGTTTTGCAAATTTATCAATTTAATCGCCGTGCACCGCACGATTATTTTCAAATTGATGAACGAAAAAAAGTTGTATCGTGAGATCCAAACGGGCGAATGTTTCGGCAGTGGTTCCACGATCGTCTAAACAAACGTTTGGATAAAAAAAAATTTAGTTGTAGGAGGAGGATCATTTAAAAATTAAAGAAATATTCAAAGGATACAACAATCCTTAGAATTTTTAATATAACTATCCGCAGAAATGCATTTTGTACAATTGTTCGTTTGGTATTTTCGACTACGTTTATTTCTGTTTTTTTTTTAATCATGAAGACGGCCCCCGTTAATAAAATTTATCGTTTTTCCATAATTGTCCTACGTATAAACCGGTTAGTGAATCATTATAACGATGGATACACGAAAAAACTATATAAAAGCAATATATAAACGAAAGATATAAACGAAAGGGTTAGCCACGTTCACCATTTCAGAAAGTCACCCGTAGCCTATATAGACGGATTCTTTTGGTTCGACTTTTATACTTGCCCTTGCAATGATGTCCGCGCACCGTTGAGCGTGCTATATGCTGACCATGGTACACCTACCAATGTCGGTCGTCGTTTTATCACCGTCTAGCAGGACTTTTACTGTTAGACACACACACACACACACACAGATGAGAAAGAGAGTGCTTATAGTGTGTGCCCAATGGAGTGTTCGATAGAGCTGTTGCTTCTGTGCTGCTCACGGTTCCTGCTGTCTCTGTCTCGTTCGATTTTTTTTTTCCCCTCTCTTCTTTTGTCTCGTGAGTGAGAAATGCGATCGCCCACAGCTTTTTCCCTCATCTTCGATGCGGCGTCGTCTTCTCGAGTTTTCTTCGCGTACTGTAGGATACCAAGTGTACTTTCCTCTCGGTATATCTTTTCATTAGAAAACTTATTAAGAGTACAGATAAGTTTCCGCCGATTTCTATCAGAGATTAGGAATGTATTATTGAAAGAACGGTACATTACCTTTTATTCAAAGTATTGTCCATCACTAGCCACCAATTTTTCCCATCTTTCTGGCAGCATTCGGATACCACGTCGGAAGAACTCTTCATCCTTTGTGGCTATCCACGAATCGACCCAATTTTTAGTATCTTCTTGCGATGTAAAGCGCTGCTTAGACAGGCCATGTGCCATTTACCGGAACAAGTGATAATCGGAAAGGGCAATGTCTGGTGAGTACGGCGTGGTGGGGTAGGACTTCCCAATTAAGTGTTTCCAAATAGATTTTGACCGGCGCCGCAACATGCGGACGAGCATTATCATGTTGGAGAATAATTTTGTCGTGTCTGGAGTAGCAATGCGCGTGCGTTTTCCCTTGAGTGCTCGGCTCAATCTCATTGATTGTGTTCGGTAGAGAGCTCCAGTAATCGTTTCGCGCTTCCAATTCCGTGTCTTCGTACACTTTCGGCCTTTCACTACACGTTCTTTGTCTCCCACGTCAAACTCGCCGTTTTTAAACTTATGTAACCACTCACGACAAATTCTCTCACTTGAAGCAGTCTCACCATATGCTTTTACGAGCAATCAATGCGCCTCAATTGCAGATTTATTCAAATTAAGGGAGGAAATAGGGTTAGGACAGCGCTTTCTCAATGATTTTCATGAATTTTTTTATAGTATTAAAAATGAATATAATTTATTGAAACTTTGAGAATATTTTATACATATATTTAAGTATATACTAAAAAATTTTTGAAGAATTTCCTTGAAAAACACCGACGATATTAGCGAGCCCATATTGCAGGTCACAATCAGACTCAGCATTTTTCGTACATTCTGGAAGCCGCAATTTTCATCTGAAATCAAACGAGGTTGGAATTTACTTTTATTATATGTCTCTCTTCTATATGAACCTAAATGCTATCAAAAAAATAGAAAATTGAATTTTTGACAGGGGTCAAAACAAAAAAGCATGATTTTTTGCCATTTTTTACAACTTTATTTGCAAAAAAAAAATTATTCCAAATGATGATAATATTCCGATTTTAGGTTCATATAGAGCGCAATACTATGAAGAAAGTAACTGCCAATTTTCAAAACGATTGGTTGAAAACTTTTCAAACTAGCGTGTACGCAAGTTAAAAAAAAGTCGTTTTCAGAAAAACGCGTTTGAAAAAATAGTACCAAGAAAAACAAGCAATATGGGGTCGCTAATATTTTATAGTACATACTTAAATATATGTATAAAAATTTTATAGTATATACTTAAATATATGTATAAAATATTCTCAAAGTTTCAATAAATTATATTCATTTTTATACTATAAAAAAATTCATGAAAATCATTGAGAAACCGCTGTCCTAACCCTATTTCCCCACTTAATGGCTTATAACAATTGAACGAGTCAGAATTTCCATTAAAAATTTTGAGAACATATTTTTCAATAGTTTTACTAACAATTTATGAAAAAAAAAAAATCGGTTTTTTGAACCGTCTAACCCTATTTCCCCCCTTAAAGAAGTTAATAAAAAGTTCCCGTAAATGACGCTCATTCGGCACAAAACTTGACACTTTCGCACGACCAAAATTATGTGATGCTGATACGGAGTATATGATGCTAATACTTCAAGATTATGTTGTTACCAGATGTCCAAACTTACGATATTACGTTTTACATCTGACAATTTCGACATAACCTTCTGGTGGGACCATCTTTTGCCAAACGGCGAAAACTTATCTGTACTCATAATATCATCGTAATTGTCATATTGGCGATATCGAGGAAATTTGTGAAAAACTTTTTAATCTCATACACTTTTTTTACATCGGTGGTCTGAAATATTTCATCTAATCTTAAATGCTTCATGAAAATAAATATTAGCATTTAACAGACGATTCGTATAATACGAGTTTTGTAGTATCTGTGTATCCGCACGGAAGCATTGTCGAGTGTCACAAGCCCGCCCACGTTAGCCGATTGACATTGACTTTTATCGAAGTCACCGATCACCTTCGTCGTTCGTTTGCTTCAACCTCGTGCTCGTGATCTCCTCGTTCTCTCTGTCTCGATGAGCTATGAAATCCGATTTAAAAAGACCTCCGTGACTTACTGGAATGCATTTCAATGTATATAGATGATGGAATTAAAAAAAAAAATTGAGAACAAAAATCAACGGTGGGTGGATTAAATTTATTTCAGGCACAATAGAGAACGGTTGTTTATAAAGACAGGCTTCTCGGTATATTATAGTCAAGTGTCGCGACGTTTGTCTGCAAAAAATTGAGAAACAAAAACCACAATTCTTGTAGTATCGTTCCGGACGGTGTTTTTCTTATTTCCCTCTTTTTTTCCGCATCTTTACTCCCGTCTATATAGACTGCTCCTCTCTCGTTCTCTCTCGTGGGCCAACGAGACAAGACGAAAGAGTAACGATCACGGGAACTTTACGAGGCTCTGAAAAAGTCACCGGTCTACGTAAATCGTCATGATAAACACGCTATTAAATTAATCTCGTTGAAACGGTCGCACGTGATCTTGACTTCTCTCCGTTTCTAACTAGGTTTAATTACTTTGCTCGGAGGGGGTGTAATGTACCAGTTGCGACGGGTGTGTGCTTAGTCAGGATACCAAATGATCGCGCGACAGTTAAAGAGAAAAAAATTGCCGAGAAAATGCGCGGGGAAAGGTAAAAGTAGAGGAAAATGAAAAAAGAAAACAAACAAACTGACAAGGATCTAATTAATCCACTGATACTATTGCCAATAAGAAAAATTATTTAAAGATAATTAGTCACTTGGTTTTGTTCTATTTTACCGGTGTACAATTACGATAGATACAGTCATCAAGTTTAGCTCGTTTTTGCGTGTATAGTTCTCACTATTACTTCGAGGCCTTTAATACTGCATAATATATAGATAATCGCATCGATTCGTTCATTCATTCCTCTCGCGGCAGGTAATCTAGCTTCTAACGAGTCTTCTTGTATAATCCTCCGCGGGGGGATATCGTACGTGTATATAAATGCTCGTTCATTGGGATCGGGAAACCGTAAACCACTGCTAAGCGAGTTTACCCAAGCCCTTCTGTAGTTTCTCAACTCTTCTATATAAATATATCTACGATATACATTCGTGCCGTCTTCACTACATAACTTCTATTCATTCTCCACCGCACACATGTATCCTGCCTACCTGTTCTGCAGCCCGGTAGTTTGTCTTGGTACGTATTGCTTCTAAATCCACTGCTAGAGATAGCACAGTGTGTACTGATAGGAGCGAATCATTCGTAAGGAAAATAGGACCTGTAGAGGTAGAAAATAAATTTAAAAAAAGAAACACTTTCGATCCAATCTGCCAGGCTTCCAATTGGAGGAATATTTTTTTTCGCGTTTTTTTTTCGAAACTTAAGGGGTTATACGCAGTTGGAAATAAAAAAAAATCGATTTTTTTAATTGCATTTTCGGAATGTACATATATTTGAGTATATTCTCTGAAAATTTCAAATCGATCCGGCAAATATTCTTGGAGATGCATGCATATTTGTGAGGACGCTCGGAGCGTTACAAAGTAGGCGGCTTAAAGACCGGAGTAGCAGCGTGAAACTTTGAACGCGTTTTTCTCAAAACGGTGTTTTCAAAGTCGGTGAGCACGATTTCTCGAAAAACGGCTTAACCGATCGGTCTGCAATTTTAACACAACCTTCTCAGATATATTCTTCAGGTATTGATCGAAGGAATAAGATTTCCGATAATTATTTCTATTTTTGTCAAACAGTTCAACGAAAAAATTTCGGTCGAAAATTGGAACTTTTTCTTTTTGGTGCTGCCATTTTGGCAAAAATCAAAATTTTGACTATTCCTTCGATCAATACCTAGATTTATCTATCCTCTAATAGAATCTTCTTGGTTTTTTTATTTTAAATCATCCAAACCGGAGATATCGTGCTCACGGCCAGACACCATTTTTTGGAGGACCTCCAGGAGATTGTCTACAGGAGCAGTGTAAATGAATATTTTTGAAAATGACAAATGCCGATATAAAGTTAGAAGCTACCACTACATTTATTAATACTTCTTGTATTTGTAGAATTTGTAAAAAAAACGACTTTTTTGGCCTTGCAACTGCGGATAACCCGTTAAGGTAGTAGTCTGGTAACTTAAGCCGATTTTCATGTCTTTTTTGGAGGGCGTTTTTCTGTGGGAAAATAAAAATGAATCGTTTTGGATATTCAGGATGTTTTTATTTACATATTAAAGATACAAAAAAAAATTTGTTTGAAAAAATGTAATAGTTTATTATTATTCTTATTATTATTATTATTATTATTGATCGAAGTTAGCACTTCGAAAAGAAAGCGCGTGGGTGGCCCCGGTGATTGTGGCTCTTGATGTTTTCTGAAACAAAAAATTCTTGATAATTCTTAATCTATAGACATGTTATTCTGGTCGGAACTACTGAAGTTGAATTTCATGGATAAATAACAAAATGGCGGACTTTGGAAAAAAAAGTCCTTTTCCAAAGTCCGCCATTTTGTTATTTTATCCATGAAATTTAACTTCAGTAGTTCCGACCAGAATGACATGTCTATAGATTAAGAATTATCAAGAATTTTTTATTTCAGATAACATCAAGAGTCAAAATCACCGGGGCCACCCACGCGCTTTTTTTTCGAGGTGCCAACTTCGATCAATAATAATAATAATAATAATAATAATAAACTATAAAATTTTTTCAAACAAATTTTTTTTTGTATCTTTAATATGTAAATAAAAACATCCTAAATATCCAAATCGATTCATTTTTATTTTCCCACAGAAAAACGCCCTCCAAAAAAGACATGAAAATCGGCTTAAGTTACCAGACTACTACCTTAAGGGCTATGGTCACGCTAGCGGATATAAAATCATGTGCACATTTAATTATTTTTTTGTATGAAAAAGTGATTTATTTATAAAACTAATTACACATCTATTTAGTATAAATATCAACCTAATAAAAAATATTATTTCTTTATTTTTTCGTTATACAAATAGGCCGACAACTGCTATTTGCTTTTGGTATCTTCTGTACGCGGCGTGACATTTGGCATCCACAATTTTTTACCTAGAACAAAAAAAAAAAAATTCTCGTTAATCTACACGAGAATACCTAGAGAAGTACTTGCGGAATTTGAAAAATATTGTTTCATTCGAATATTGTAGGCATTTGAAGTTGAAAGGTGAATTTCCAGTGAAACAATTTCGTATGAAACTGCTCGTAAAATGGAAAGTTTTTAACTAATCAGAAATTCCGTACGTACTTCTCTGCGAAATGCAATGAGAAATATAAATAAAAAAATTTGAAGTCAATCGGTTGAAAATTGTCGAAGTTATTTAGCACGCGGTGCGCTCGGGTAATCTATGGCCGTGCCAGAAGTAGGCTTACGTTATACGTTGAGAGTTGGTGAAAAAAAAAAAATGTTCTCGCTATAAATCGAATAGTAACTTATTTTTATGATGATAAAGCATCGTCTGAGCAAAAAAAAACATGAAGTTTTTGAAAAAACTACCGTGGCCATACCCTTTAACGAAATTTCGAACGGACAATGATTGCGAAAAGTATTGAGGCTTAGAGGTAAATATTTTTCATACAGGAGCAACAAATTTTGCGTACCAAAATGAAACGCGTACTAAAGCACATTTCGTTTAACTTAAATCTCTTATCTTTTACTGAATAAAAATGTAAAGACTCTTTTTGATTACGCGATGCTTGGGAAGCATACTTTGATTCATCATAGACCAACGAGAAAGCATCGTAGCGCGAACAAATTTTCATTCGTTCGGCTATTTTCTGTCTCGAATAGCCGGAACATCCTTCCCAGATGCTCTCCCACGGCTTTGAGCTTCCCTTCACTCGCGCGACCGCTCTCGCACAGCACGGGAAACTCACATAGAAATGCCTCAAACGTTTTCATCTTAAAATGCCTCGCCACGGGAGCGCGGCCAATTACTTTACGTTGCCATGAAACTCTAGACTTACTTCCACCTAGTCGAAGTCAATAGTTTGTCTTCTTCCCGTGTCCGACCCGTCGGCAATGATAACGACGGACAATCCACTTGGCTTTTAGCTTGGCGCAACACCCGTCAGACTCCAAAAATTCCTTTACAGATCCCGCTCGTGATTCTACACAGTAAAAGATTTTCATTTTTTTTTCTTATGTTAGTTTCGCGCGGGGAGACGATTCAACCGTTCTAGCGCTGTGTGTAGTATGAAAATTAAATGAATGAGCTCCATTTAAAGCCGCTGCTTTCAAAGAACATTGACATCATCATTTAAAAGTATATACCGTCGAGAGAATTCGGGATTAATCTTCGGTCTACCGGCAATGGGTTTGAACGACGACGAAGCAGAAAAATAATGTTCACAAACTCAAGTCTCTAAATGTTATTAATCCCGAGTAAAAAAAAATAAATAGCCTCGCAATCGAAAGTTGAAATATATTCGTTTGAAACTATAGCTATCACGAGAGATTTTATTCGGTCCAACGAAATTTTAACCACTCACGATTCCGCGTCACTCCGTTAAACGAGTCCTGCTTATCCGCGATTAACAACCAACGAACCCTTAAAATATATCGCACAGAACGCTACAATGTTTCTAACATTTTGTTTTCTCCCATTGTCAAATTGTTTTCTTTTTTTTATTCTCAACACGTATTGGAATTTAGCACGTTCCCTCATAATTCCTCTTCTCAATTTGCTTTTGCGACAGAATCGTGGACCGAATATTCCATGTCCTCTTTTTTTTTTTCACTCTCCATCGATGGTTCCACTATCGGTGAGAGTGTGTGTTTGTGTGTGTGTGTGTCTGTGCTGAGCTCAAAGTTTTACGGCCAGGGTGTGCGGTATCCGGGAATGACCGATAGTAACTCAATTTTGCCCGGAGATATATGACATTATGCCGCTGGTGGTACTTCGCACTAGTATCCCGCGGATGGTCCAGGTCGCCGTGAGGGTTGCACGTCGAACGGGGCACGTAGCGACATTTTTATATCTCGAGGCTGGTTGCCTATAAAACGGGGTTCTAGCGTGTGAAAATAAAAAACGGTTGAAACGAGGGAGAGAATTTGCAGTAAAGTGTGTGCGTGTGAACGGTTAACGCCAATGTCGCTCCAATAACGAAGGATCCGACATCGCGGACGTAAACTACAGTGGGTCAAAAAAGTATTCATACACCTTGTTTTTTTGCGATAACTTTATAGACATAAGCGATACGCAAAGAAAGCCAATTTTATTTAATAGTACATCAGGTACAGAGACAAACTGCAAATGGAGAATTTTTTCCCAGGAATAATAGAAGAATTATGCAAAAAAAAAACGAAAATTTTCGGGCCAAAAAAGTATTCGTACACTTACGATTGAGCTGCTATACCTCGATATTCACTCACGGACGGTCTGACCTCTGCGTACAACGTAAACAAGTCTTCGTTTACACAATAGTTTTGACCTATTCCATGCGGTAGTAGATCTTCAAGCTCTGAACAGACACGGTAGCAAAGAAAAGCAAAATATCAATATCCGTGCGAGACAGAGTGATTTTTCTTCGGAAACGCGGTAAAAGTTATCGAAAAATTAGTAAAGAACTAAATCTAAGTTTCGCAACAGTACAATATATAATAAAAAAAATACGAAAGAACAAACAGCACAGAAAATAAGCCACGAACCGGTCGACCGAGAATACTAACGGTACGAGAGCGTCGGAGTATCGTTACAGAGGCTACAAAAAAAACCGTTCACAAGTGCTCGCAGTTTAGCGAATGATGTCGCGTCAACATCGGGGAAGGGCGTGTGTCCTCAGACTATTCGAAACGTTTTACATTCTGCCCAAATATACGGCAGAACTGCCCGCAAAAAAACCATTAATTAATTATATAAATCGAGAAAAACGTTTAGGTTTCGCAAAAACGTACGTATAAAAATCTATAGAATTTTGGAATCGTGCCGTATTCTCGGATGAATCGAAGTTTAACATCTTCGGGTCCGATGGAAAAAAATTCGTCCGGCGGAAACCAAATACCGAGCTCCAGCAGAAAAATTTAATACCGACTGTAAAGCACAGCGGAGGAAGCGTCATGGTTTGGGGCTGTATGGGATATTATGGCGTTGGTAATCTGGCTTTTATAGATGGTACAATGAATGCCCAGAAGTATATCGACGTGTTGCGCAGCAATTTCAAAGCAAGTGTAGATAAAATGGGCCTGTATGGAAATTTCTACTTCCAACAAGATAACGACCCGAAACATACTACCATGAATACGAGGGAATGGTTACTCTATAATGTCGGCAAACAATTCATTACACCACCACAATCTCCGGACATCAATCCTATTGAAAATTTATGGCACTTGGTGGATGTAGAAATTAGAAAAAGACAAATAATAAACAAATCCGATCTCCAAAGAGTGCTTTTAGAAGAATGGACGAAAATAGCAAAAGAAACAACGCAAAAGCTAGTAGAATCCATGCCTAAGAGACTCGAGCCGATAATTGAAGCAAAAGGGATGCACACCAAATATTAGTTATAATTAACAACTATGATGATGTAGGTTTTCACTATAATCGTAAGTGTATGAATACTTTTTTTGCCCGAAAATTTTCGTTTTTTTGGCATAATTCTTGTATTATTCCTGGGAAAAAATTCTCCATTTGCAGTTTATCTCTGCACCTGATGTACTATTAATTAAAATTGGCTTTCTTTGCGTATCGCTTATGTCTATAAAGTATATCGCAATGGTGTATGGAGAGTATTAATGGGAAAGTCGTAAAAAGACACTTTTCTTCTCCCATGTCGTTTTTCGTACCGTTTTGTAAAACATAAATATATGCAGAAGCGACGGGCGTTCATAAACTTTGAATCGAATTTGTTTTGTAGTCTCGAAGTAAGTTCAGAACTTTTCGCAAATAAAAAAAAAGGACGGAATCATCCGAATAGGAAATATTGTATTTTCATTATTTATCTCAGGCTGCTGCGCCGGGACATTGGTCGAAAAAAATGTATAAAATTTCAGTTCATTCACCGAGAATCTCGTTGTGCACTAATTCAATCTCGGGAACTTGTTCTCGCGCGCGAATTTAATTGCAAGAAGTTAGGAGATTGCCCGTGGAATTCAATGAGTTCGTATATATACGGATTCGTTCCTCTCGCGAGATTTTCTGGTTTACTCCGTTCGCTCGTCGGTGGTGGGATCCTCTCACTTTTTTCGGCTACCGCGACTCTTCGTTTCGCCGGTATAAAAAGGAAACTCAACGACAAAATTCTACTCTCGGCACCCCAGCATCACGAAACGATTACACGCGCGCCACGTCTCTCTTTTCCACTCCGAGCCAAACTTACCAAGTTTTCGGGCCTCTCTTTCTGTTTGGGTATAGTTGCGAGTAAGGACCATGTTTTCGTCTTCCTCTCTTTCTTTTTCTCGTCTCTCGTTTTGCTTTCCATTTCACTCGATCTCTCAGCCTCATCGTATTCTATACGTTTTTTTTTTCGTTCTCTCTCTCTCTCTCTCTCTCTCTCTGTTTCTCTCTATCTCTCTGAAGCTTCACGCGCATTTGTACTCCGCGGGCATTCGTGAAACCAGTTCACGTGCTCTCTCGCGCGAGAGAGAAAGATCTCGCGAAAGTGTATGTGTGAGTTTGCGATCCGAGAAGAAGAGAGCCAACAGAGAGGGCTTCATGAGAATGATCCTGATCTTCGCATTCACGAAATCCACGCACGCGAGATCACGTCCCCACTCTCTCTCTCTCTCTCTCTCTTTCTGTCTCTCCCTCTCTTTCTAGCCCCTCTCAAACACATTTACAGACACGTATTACTCGGTAATGCACGTAACCGTTTGAAAATGTTCGGTATCTAAATTCTACGATTTTTGTTAAATGGAAAAATGTATCGTAAGTATATTTGCGAGTAAAGCGTGCAAGTCTTTAAAATAAATTATGGTGAATCTTTGTTTTCACTTTTTTCCATCGAGCAAGGAGATGACATTTCATTTTCACTACTAACCAGATCTCTCACGAAACAAATTCGAGTGTTTTCAACCGTGGCACTACGATCGGATGTGACAAAATGTTTCGGATGCGCGAAAAAAAAAGAGATAAGAAATGAGATAAGAAATGAGAGTTTGCTAAAAACGATACATTTTTTTCTGATATGTTTTGTCTTATAGATTGAACGTCGGATTCTATGTTCGCACTTTTTTTTGTTGCCAAAGCCATGACTCGAAAATTTACGTGCAAATAAAGTTTGCGAATGTTCGCTTTTATTTGGCATGTACCCTTCGACGTATCGTTTGTTTTCAAAAATAATACTCAAGTGCTGATCGCTCCGTATCGGAGCTATTAGTACAATCAATAGAGAATATTGTGGCGCATTAAAAATAAAGGGGATTTTTTTAAAATTAGATTCAGTATCACATACTGAATGTGAATTAACAAAATGGTTACAAATTAAGGGTGCGGAAGTGCCGCCATTTTGAGGAAAACCGCATTGGCCAATGTCTCCGTTACCGTCCACTTTAGGCCAAAAATGACCTTTCTTGTAGATAATTGAATTTCCCATCTTTTTTTCTAAATAATTTTTTTTGTATCAGCCACCGTTTACGACTTATACGACTGTTAACATTTTATTTATTCACTTTTTGACCTGTATCTCTCCTAATAATTGTTTAAACAATGAAATGCTAATAACTTATCTTTTAAATCCATACATTTTCCACAACTCTTATTTAAAACGTTTTTGTCTAAAATTAATATTCTCAAAGGTATAACGCGTTGAATGCTGCGCTACTGGGTGCAAGGCTAATAAAAACGCGTTATAACTTAGAGAATATTAATTTTAGACAAAAGTGTTTTAAATAAAAGTTGTGGAAAATGTATGGATTTAAAACATAAGTTATTATCATTTTATTGTTTAAACAATTATTAGGAGAGATACAGGTCAAAAAGTGAATAAATAAATTTCAACAGTCGTATAAGTCGTAAACGGTAAGTGATACAAAAAAAATTATTAAAAAAAAGATGGGAAATTTAATTATCTACAAGAAAGGTTATTACCATTTTTGGCCTAAAGTGCACGATAACGGAGATATTGGCCAATACGGTTTTCCTCGAAATGGCGGCACTTCCGCTCCCATAATTTGTGACCATTTTGTTAATTCACATTCAGTACGTGATACTGAACCTAATTTGAAAAAAAATGCCCTTTATTTTTAGGGCGATGCGGACAAGAGTAACGGGCTCCCTATTGATTGTACTATATCAGCACTTAAGTATTTGCGTAAGGATCGTTGAGAATCGAAATGTGATACGAAGATTGATATCTGTGGCTAAGAGCAAGAGTAAAAAATTAAATAAACAAAGAAAAATGCTACACTCTCTCTGGAGTCACAGAAACGCATTACTATAATTTTTGTCTCCCACGCGCGAGTGAAGAGTCTCGTGTGCGCGATACGTGCCAGACTGCGCCAAAACGACATTTCCATGAGCGGCACTATTATCTTCATCATTTATAAACGGTCGGCGTCTGGTGGCCATTAAAGGAAAAGAAACAGGCACAGAATTCGTGGTCCACTCGGCTCCAGAGTGTTCGTGTCTGTTGTTTTATTTTTTTTATTTTTTTTTCTATAAAGTATCGCGCACACTAATCGTTGTAATTATAATCTTCCTGGTGATATCAATATCGTAAATCATAATGCGACCAGTGTCACGCACGTTGTGTTGTTGAACTTTTTTCTTTTCGTCATTTCATCGCTGTCACGTGCAACGATAAAAGTAGCGATGATATATCTTCCCGGATTTTACGAATGTTTGAAAAGAGACACAAGAGATACTCGGACTGTTTATGCCTTTGTTCATTCTAAATTTATATCATTCCGCTGTTATAAGTATGAAGTGGGTACATTTGAGCCTTGAAAGATACAATGGAGCTTCGAACCTCTTACTTTCGTATTTTATAGTTTTACGATCATACCTTCCCATCGGAATGTTCTTTCGTCATTATTTTGCTTACATTCCGGGAAAACCATTTTTTTGCACACTCACAGATCCTCGTTGCTGTGCACTTTAACTACAGCTTTGTTAATAACCATGAGAAATGCTTCATAGCAAAATGTAGGATTCAAAATATATATTATATATTCTAGGGTGGGTCAAATAAAATGACTAATTTTTTTTTTCCTTGATATAATAAAAAATGTATTGTTTGGCATCTCAAAAAAACCCTCTGCAAGTATGAGCCCTTCATATTTAAATTAAGAGGTCCCTCATCGCGAATTTTCATTTCCCCATTTAAATAATATGGAAACATTTTTTTTTTAACTTTGGAATTTTATTAGACTTAAACCGTTGATGTTACGAGAGTTTTTAACACATTTTTGTAGAACATTTGATGCTCTACAAAAAAGCTCTCTTGTGTCTAATCGATAAAAGTAACCGTACAAAAAATAATCGGTGATAATTAGCTCTGGATTCTCTCATATTTGTTTGAAAACAATTAGTAATATATTAGTAGTATATTAGTAATATATTAGTAGTATATTTATTCATATTGATAACGAAAATTGAAAAAAATTTGAAATTTATGTACTAATAAACGAGATAAGTAGAATCCAGAGCTAATTATCACGGATTTTTTTTTGTACGGTTACTTTTATCGATTAGACACAAGAGAGCGTTTTTGTAGAGCATCAAATGTTCTACAAAAATGTGCTAAAAGACTCTCCTAACATCAACGGTTTAAGTCTAATAAAATTCCAAAGTTAAAAAAATAATGTTTCCATGTTATTTAAATGGGAAATGAAAATTTGCGATGAGGGACCTCTTAATTTAAATATGAAGGGCTCATACTTGCAGAGGGTTTTTTTGAGATGCCAACCAATACATTTTTCATTATATCGAGGGAAAAAAAAATCAGTAATTTTATTTGACCCACCCTAATCTATTCACTAAATCTGTGCTTTTGGTTGTACTTCCTCTTTTTTCGTAGGTATATTTCCACATTAATTTCCGGCCTACTGATTCTGATAATTAGAATCGAGCTGTGAGACTCACTGATCTCGGGGGTAAATGAAAAGCGAAAGGGCGGAAGGGAGTTGGGAGGGGGGGGAGCCGAGGAAGAAACGGAAAGAAGCGCTAAAAACGTAATTAAAAAGTTGGCAATGTCCGTAGGGTTTATTAACGTTAGGGCAAGAGCGGAAAAGAAGAGAAAAGTTTCGCTCGACCGTGAGTTATTATCGAAAGTGCGCTTGAACGTGACGCGGATTTATAAAAGTTATTAGCCATCGTCAAATCTTTGGGGAGGAGGTGGCAGGTGTTGGACACTCACTGCCAAAGTTGTATAATTGTACTTACAAAAAATATATACTTTAAAATGTACACTCTTTGAGACTTCGACGTGGCTAATCACTTCTCGTCCCTTGTCGATACGTCCTTAAAATTATTTATTCCCCGCTTTTTTTTCCCTCCCCGATAGATTACACAGACATAATTCAACGAAACTCAACGTCAAATGAAAAATACAAAAACTATAAGCAGAAATACAAATTTCGTGCAACAAAACATCAATAATTAACAATTACCATCTCTCAATTAATATCCGAATGATATTAACGTTGTTAATCGATCAATGGATTATAAATTATGATATTAATAATCGTGTGATTGATTATACAATCAAGTGCAATGGTAAAAGTATTCAGACAGGAAAATCACCAACGATAGTCGAAGGAGGTGATGAATTTGAAAGACAAATGAAAAATCAACGAACAACAAATTAAACAGTGACGAAACAGTGAGAAAGAATCATCGAGGAGACCAAAGGCAATTATTCGCGACTTGAAAACGATCAGACGATAATTCACGAGGATAATAAAAGAAAGAAAGAAAAAAAGAAGAATTGCATTATAAATGGCTCTGATACCGCGTTGTCGTGGCGGTAGCGTTCCCGCTGGTGGGTGCAACAACGCGATCTCGTCGGAGGACGTAACGACTACCGAGGATTCCGAGGCTCCTGGTAGCGGTGCCTCGGTGATACCTGTTGGCAATAATTTTGAGCCTCTGAGCGATTCCTGCGGCGAGAGCGACATGGAGGGTCTCGATCTGTCCCTCTTTGAGCCACAGGGCGATGGAAATTCATGGTGCGATTCTCGTATTCACGCCGGTACACTTTATCTTCTGATTCACTACTGTGGTAAGCAAAGATTCATTAAATCGTTAACAAATTGGATTTTTTTGTCAATTTGTGAATTCATTAACATTCAAAATTATTCCTACTTCTTTTAGCAATATTCCAATAGACAAATGGTAGAAACCATTATTAATCATTAATTTAAGGAATCATCATTTATTGATTAATCGTTCATTGGTCAATGAATCCTTTGAATAATTAATTGTAAATTTGTTGAATTAAGGTAGTTGTCTGGTAACTTAAGCCGATTTTCATGTCTTTTTTGGAGGGCGTTTTTTTGTAGGAAAATAAAAATGAATCGTTTTGGATATTTAGGATGTTTTTATTTACATATTAAAGATACAAAAAAAAAAAATTTTGAAAAAATTTAATAGTTTATTATTATTATTATTGATCGAAGTTAGCACCTCGAAAAAAAAGCGCGTGGGTGGCCCCGGTGATTTTGGCTCTTGATGTTATCTGAAATAAAAAATTCTTGATAATTCTCAATCTATAGATATGTCATTCTGGTCGGAACTACTGAAGTTAAATTTCATGGATACATAACAATATTTATTTGCTAAAATAAAAGGACTTTTTTTTCCAAAGTCCGCCATTTTGTTATTTATCCATGAAATTTAACTTCAGTAGTTCCGACCAGAATGACATGTCTATAGATTAAGAATTATCGAGAATTTTTTATTTCAGATAACATCAAGAGCCAGAATCACCGGGGCCACCCACGCACTTTTTTTTTCGTAGTGCCAACTTCGATCAATAATAATAATAATAATAAACTATTAAATTTTTTCAAACAAATTTTTTTTTGTATCTTTAATATGTAAATAAAAACATCCTAAATATTCAAAACGCTTCATTTTTATTTTCCTACAAAAAAACGCCCTCCAAAAAAGACATGAAAATCGGCTTAAGTTACCAGACTACTGCCTTAAACAAAAAAATTGAATTACAAAATGACGTCTAATTGTCAAGAGAACCTGTCAGAATTTTTGCTCCATTTGCGTCTACTTTAACACTCGCTCGATGTTTAATGTCTGAAAAAAAATGAATTTTAAGGAAACTTCAAAACATGGTAATCAGTATAGAGTGGAAAAAAATTAAAAAATCGTACGAATGAAAAGTGTCCTCGACGAGTAAGTCGATTTTTCAACTATGATTTCTTCACAGAGAAAGCTCTGCGTGCGAGATATAATATAACGAGAGGAAGAAACGTACGAATATTCGAAATTCTAAATTATCGAATAAATTACTCAATTCCGAAATACATAAAAATTCCGGCACACTCCTCGAGCGATTTTTCTTGCAAATCCAAATAAGTTTCGCGATTCACACTCGTAGCTGCATACATGCGATATGTGCTTTTACGGTTCATGAAATAAACACGTGTCGCGAAAATTTGCAACTTCACCGCAATCGTTTAGGTTGGCCGTTCATTGGCTGGTGTGTTTGTAATAAATTTTGACGTATGTCCATTCGACCGTGTGACGTTGGTCAGGTGCAACGTACGAACAAATGGAAAAGCACACGCGGTGTAACACAGCACTGAACGTATAGGCGCCGACCATAAACGATTGTGAATTAACGAACGCGGTCGTTTCACCACTCGTATCTGCGTGTATGTGCAAGTGCAGTGGAAGCAGCAACGGAACAGCAATAGTATAGAGTGAAATAGAATAGTCAGAGAGTAGAGGAGGTTGGACATATCGATGGAAAATTGAACGCTCGTTCTCCTCTCCGTACGATACACAGTCATTATCGGACAACGTATATCCACAAACGATACGGCTTCGTCCTATGCGACAAACGTACGGGTTGTTAATTTACTAACCCACGCTCGTTCGAGCGTTTATTCCCTTTCTGTTGCGTTCACGGTTTCTGCGTGTGTTCACCTCTTGATACAGTGAATTACGAGAGTCGACGTTTTTCTTTTTTTTTCGTCACAAAAGCCTCGATTATCCACGAGCAAAGTATCCAATAAACATCTTGTACTTCGTTGAAAGTTAATCGCGGAAATTTAGGAACAAGGCAAAATTCAAATTGACATTAAGTGGGGAAATAGGGTTAGGACAGCGTTTTCTCAATTATTTTCATGAATTTTTTTATAGTATAAAAAATGAATATAATTTATTGAAACTTTCAGAATATTTTATACATATATTTAAGTATATAATATTAAATTATTGAAGAATTTCCTTGAACAACACCGAAGATATTAGCGACCCCATATCGCAGGTCACAATCAGACTCAGCATTTTGCGTACGTTCTGGAAGCCGCAATTTTCATCTGAAATCAAACGAGGTTGGAATTTACTTTTATTATATGTCTCTCTTCTATATAAACCTAAATGCTATCAAAAAAATAGAAAATTGAATTTTTTTACAGGGGTCAAAACAAAAATACATGATTGTTTGCCATTTTTTACAACTTTATTTGCAAAAAAAAAATTATTTATATAATGATAATATTCCGATTTTAGGTTCATATAGAGCGCAATACTATGAAGAAAGTAACTGCCAATTTTCAAAAAGATTGGTTGAAAACTTTTTAAACTAGCGTGTACGCAAGTTAAAAAAAAGTCGTTTTCAGAAAAACGCGTTTGAAAAAATAGCGCGCTCGGGGCCTGAAGGAGAGCTACTCACTTTAATGGCTCATAACAATAGAACGAGTCGGAATTTTCATTTAAAATTTTGGGAACATATTTTTCAATAGTTTTACTAACAATTTATGAAATAAAAAAAAATCGATTTTTTGAACCGTCTAACCCTATTTCCTCTCTTAAACATTCGAAAAACAATCGCGCATAACAATTCGTATTGAGGGCTCACGTACCCCTGCGCGCGCTGAAAACCGAGTAAATTTGAAAAATTGTTATAAAGGTTATATGGTGGAAGAAAATTAAATTGTTGATTTCACATTTTTTCATTAACTTTTCAACTACAAGAAAAAAATTATAACATTTTTTTTTATGTTAACATTGTTTTTTATGGACAACTGATGAAAATCATGGCCCCTCCTTCTCGACATCATAACTTCACCAAAAATTAACCAATCTGCAAAAATAGAAAAAAGTAAAGTCTAGTAAAATAATGTAGTAGCAATAGTCTGACAGAGGGATTTTTATTTATTTTTTCGAAAATAAAGAAATTACAGTAATTCAAACTTTAGTATGCAATTTAAGAAAAAAAAAAATGAGTGTCTAATAATTTATAAAAAATTGTCCAACCAAAAAATAAAAAAAAAACCCCTCGTCAGACTATAGAGAAAATAATTATCAAGATTGAACAAAAAAAAGTAAAGAAATATTAAAAATTGACTGAGTATCGTGCTGACACTGTCTAACAACATAGTTTCGAGAATAACGCGTTAAATAACGTTAGTATTGAAAAAAAAAAAAATGAAATTTTTTTTCTTACAGTTGAAAAGTTAATAACAAATGTGAAATCAATGATTTAATTTTTTTTTCACCATATAACCTTTATAATAATTTTTCAAATTTACTCGGTTTTGAGCGCGTGCAGGGGTATGCGAGGTCTTGATAAGTCTTTTTTTTTTACCGAATGAAACTTTTTCGGAATAATTCTTTTCAGAGAGAAGAATTTTTAATGGTGGTTTCATCCGAGTGCCCAATTATAACACGAAGATCAATTGATGTAAGGAAAAAAAAGCATTGCATCCCCTAAAATAAATGTTACAATCACTCATGGCACGGAAAAATACTGTATAACGTAAAAATTGTTTATTTCCCTTTTGTTTTCTCTCGCTTCACCTGCTGTCCCCATGCGTTACTAATTACAATAAACGGCAAAATTTTTCATTATATCACGTGAACTCGGTGCTCGTTGGAGGATATTTTGCTTCGGAAATTATCATTAGCATACAATAGTAGCACGCGCGCGCACTCGGCAGACAGGAAAATGGAATGTAAAATGAAAAATAATAGTCACAAAAGGAAAAAAAAATAAAAATTGTGCCGTTGAACGGAAGATACTTATGATTTATCGTTTGGAATTTATTATCCAGGTGTCGCACGCACGAATATATATATATCCCGTGTTACGTGTCCCCAAGAGTTTGCCGAGTGCACCTATAACGAAATGTACAAAACGACGTGTCTCGCGTAACCGTTTTACCGTTCGTGCAAGTAACATTCGGAAAAATTGTAATGCATATATCCGAGGCAAAAGCGCGACGACGGAAATAGCGGAATCGAACGTTCGCGCAGAGTGTCTCTCACTTTGCTCGGTGGATATATACATTTTATTCAAATGCAACTCTCTCGACGACGACGACAGAGAGAAATAAAACACGTTCGGTATTCGGTGGTTATATACGAGGTCTGTTAAAAAAGTATCGCGAATTTTGAATTTTCGCGGGCTACGTATATTCGATTTTTGATTTTTTTGTGGCGTTAGGTTGGTACTCGTGTCCCCCACTTATGTTGAAAAAATCGGTCATTTTGAATGTTTAGTTAATTGTTGACAGCTGTTTTGGTTAGACGTGTTTTCGCTTGCCTTCGATTTTTGCCTATTCCAAAAAAGCAGCTTGCATTGCGACGATTGAGCTTTGGTTTCCACGTCATAACCATAAACGCATGATTCGTCACCAGTTATGACCCTCTGGAGCAAATTTGGGTCGTCGCGGACCGAGTCCAACGGCTCCTTAGCAAAGTTAACGCGACACTGTTTTTCTTCGAAATTGAGCAATTTTGGCACGAATTTCGCGACGACCCGTCTCATGCCCAAATCATTGGTAAAAATCGAATAGCACGAGGCCAATCGATATGTTTAGTTCCTCAGCAACTTCTCTAACGGTGATTCGACGATTGGCCAATATTATCTTCTTCGCTTCATCAATGTTTTCGTCTGTTGTTGATGTGCTCGGGCGTCCGGAACGCATTTCGTTGTTCGCATCTTCTCGGCCCTCTGAGAACATTTTGTACCACCGATAAACGTTGCTTTGGTCCAAGGTAGCTTCACCATATGCCACAGTCAACATTCGAAATGCGTCCGCGCACTTAAGGCAGTCGTCTGGTCTAGAGCGAAATTTTTGACGTCATTTCTAATGTGCAATAACGTTTAAACCGTTGAAGTTGTCTTGATGAAAATTTACACGTGCATTTATTGATCCTTAGAGAATACTTGTACATAAAAAAAAAAGATTATTTTAAATATTTTCATGTAGTTTTTTGCCTTGTTGAAACATGGTGCGCCGAAATCGGCGCCCACTCTGGACGATGTTGTATGCATCTGAAAAAAAAAAAATATATATATATTCTCAATCTGTATGAGTATTCTGAGCACTGGTAGTAGAATTGAGTCGAACAATAATTTTGCCGACATTTTATAACTCGTCGAATACGAAAATGTATGAAATGTATGTATGAAATATCATTAATGAAAGTTCAACGGGCCACCATTTTGTCAAAAAAATTTTGTAAGTACCAATTCTGCTACCAGTGCTCAGAATACTCATGCAGATTGAGAATATGTATACTTTTTTTTTTTCAGATGCATACAACATCGTCCAGAGTGGGCGCCGATTTCAGCGTACCATGTTGCAACAAGGCAAAAAACTACATGAAAATATTTAAAATAATTTTTTTTTTTAATGTACAAGTATTCTCTAAGGATCAATAAATGCATGTGTAAATTTTCATCGAGACAACTTCAACGGTTTAAACGTTATTGCACATTAGAAATGACGTCAACAATCTCGCTCTAGACCAGACGACTGCCTTAATTTTGTTTTTCACACAAAATTTCATACGGATTCTTTGATTCATTTTTTGGAATAGACAAAAATCGGAGACAAGCCAAAACACGTCTAACCAGAACAACTGTCAACGATTAACTAAACATTCAAAATGGCCGATTTTTTCAGCATAAGTGAGAGACACGAGTACCAACCTAACGCCACAAAAAAATTGAAAATTGAATATAGGTAGCCCGTGGAAATTCAAAATTCGCGATACTTTTTGAACAGACCTCGTATATAGGTAAAGGCAGCGCGACAGGTTCGCCAAGATTTCAGTATATTTTCGCGTGTGTAAACTATTTTCATCCACTAACACATGTTTTTACGTATAAAATTGCATAAGCATATTATTATTTATAGAAATTTCAGTTTTTTCTCAACGTGAAATGGTAGCTAAATTTTTGCACTTTGCAATTTTTTAATTATTGAAGCCGGTTCTTCGACCAATATTAATTCGAATAGTTCGGCCATTTAAAAAAATAACATGCAGAGTGTAAAATTCAAGCAGCATACGATTTGTGAACATTTTCAAACATGATTTTTTTTTTGACTCGATTCAAGTAACTTTCGATTTTACGTCGTTGTGTTAACGGGTTATCCGCAGTCAGCAGACCAAAATAAAGCGAGTTTTCAAGAATTTGTCCTGGAAAGACATTTTAATTTATTAACGTAAATATTTATATACGTAATAAATATAATGATTTTTAAACCTGCCACAACCGATCTCCGGGACCTCCTCTAAAAAAAAGGCGTTTTGCGGTGAGCACGATATCTCAGGATTGGATCATCTAAAATGAAAAAAACAAAAAATGTTTCGTTAATGTAAGGTGTTATCTAGTATTCAATCGAAGGAATAAGCAAAATATTAATTTTTAACAAAATGGCGGCTTGTCAAATAAAATGTTGGATTTTCGATAAAAATTGTGGCCTTAAATTGTTTATAAAATGGAAAATATTTATCGGTGAAATAAAACCTTCGATTAATCGCTGAAAAATATATTTATAAAGCTTCTGTAAAAATTTGAGACTGATCGGTTTAGCCGTTTCCGAGGAATCTTGCTCACCGACTTTAAAAACACAGTTTTGAGAGAAACGCCTTCAAACTTTCAAAGTAATTTTACACATATTACAAATTCTTAACAAATACGCGTGTAACCTCGAGAATGTTTGTCGGATTGACATGAAATTTTCTGTGTATATGCTTGAATATATGTACATTACGAAAATGGAGTTAAAAAAAAAATGTTTAATATTCTGACTGCGTATGAACCCTCAAAGTTAATTCGTGCATTTTTTTTAATGTGAAAAAAAAAATGTCAGAATTTCCTGGATATGGATGGAAGATACTAAAAATGTTGGAAAAAAGAATGCACGATGAATCGCCTAGAAATGCAGTAAAATGCAACATGCCTCGAGGCATTCGAAAGTTAATCGTCAGTGCCAATGATACCATGTATTATATATCTGTATTGAATATACACACACGTTCCAAAGCGAGCATAAATATGTGTTCACGTGACGGATACCTCTCGTAACGTACGCTACGTATAATTCTACCTAATCTTCCACTCCGAGCTCAGAATTATCAGCGGGGCGTTATTCCCACAACAGTTTACCATGAAAAAGTGATAATTTCATTTGCAAGAAATAACTGCGAGAATCGCTCTTCTCGATTCCAGCATCGTTCTTCCTATTCTCAATGGACGATACAATTATTTTTTCGCCATAAAATTGTTTATCCCATTGAATTCGTTACGGCGTCCGAGTTTAACGCGAAAATAAATGAAACATCGACAGGCAACATCGAGGGATTTTCAAGCTCGCGAGATAGTAATAGAAAATTCTATGTATATATATGTCGTTATAGCATGGTATATATCGATATACAAAAGATCCAATTAAATTGCTCTCGCGCATGGAGCGCACAGCTTCTCTCACGCGACGACGCCGAGAGGAATATCAGGAGAGTTCTCTTGTGCGGGATATAAACAGGTGGAAAAGCGTTTGTATAGAGGTAAGTTCGTTTCACGTGTTTGTACCCGTATTGCGCGCGGACATGGACTTTAATGCAATTCTCAACTCCGTTCGGCTGGCACATAATACCGTTGCACTTTTTTCTATAAACTTCTTAACCCTTTCGTCGTTGTTGCATTCGACAGAAGGCAAAATTGACAACGACGTACATAACAGGAAATAAAAAATAAACAAAAATTCTTTAAAGTACTAAATGTAGAAAACCCGTGAACATTGGACAAGAGGATGAAATGCGACTGTCGAACGATTCCTCGATGCTATAAATCGATGTAGGTAAATGAGCCTAGTCGTTTGTGCCCCTCACAGAGAACTCCTTTTCCTTCTACGACCACACTTCTTCCTCTCCACCTTCGCGTCGTCGTCGTCGTTGTCCTGCTTTCTCGTGGCATTTACCCACTTTATACCGCACTCGTTTATGTCCTTCGTGCGTATCTTATATAGATATACAGTTGTATATATTCAGACAGATCCCGCTCATCTTCTCGAGCAGGGAAACGAAGATATACGAGATAGCAGAAATTCCCTGTCAGCGAGAATATCACGAGTGAGGGGAAAAAAGATTGCGAGTTAGCATTAACGTTGATGTGAAAATAAATTTTGTGCAAACCTGACGAATTCGTCGATTAAGAATATTGCGGAACGATCACTTTTTCAAAAAATAGATAAATAAAGTACGGTTACGAATGAAGGTGAATTAATGAATATTCATAATTAAGGATTCGCATATCCCTGCGCGCGCTGAAAACCGAGTAAATTTGAAAAATTTGTTATAAACGTTATATGGTGAAAAAAAAATTACATTATTGATTTTACGGTTTTTATTAACTTTTCAACTATAAGAAAAAAAATTGAAAATTTTTATTTTTTTATATTAACATTATTTTTTACGGGTATAAATGAACTACTGATGAAAACCACGGCGCCTCCTTGTCGACATCATAACTTCACCAAAAATTATTCAATCTGCAAAAATAAAAAAGAATCTAGTAAAATAATGTAGTAGTAATAGTCTGACTGAGGGAATTATTATTTTTCGTCAAAAATAAAGAAAATAACAGTATTTCAAACTTTAGTATGCAAGTAAAAAAAAATAGTTTTTAATAATTTATAAACAATTGTCCAACAAAAAAATTAAAAAAACCTCTCGTCAGACTGTAGAGAAAATGATTATCAAGATTTGAAGAAAAAAAAAAGTTAAAAAATATTTTTAAATGACTGAGTTATCGTGCTGACACTGTCTAAAAACATATTTAATATTAAAAAAAAAATGTTAATTTTTTTTCTTATAGTTGAAAAGTTAATAAAAAAATATGAAATCAACAATTTACTTTTTTTCACCATATAACCTCTATAATAATGTTTCAAATTCACTCGGTTTTTAGCGCGCGCAGGGGTATGTGAGCCCTTAAAGGGGGGTTAGGACAGCGTTTTCTCAATGATTTTCATGAATTTTTTTATAGTATAAAAAATGAATATAATTTATTCAAACTTTGAGAATATTTTATACATATATTTAAGTATATACAATAAAATTTTTGAAGAATTTCCTTGAAAAACACCGAAGATATTAGCGACCCCATATTGCAGGTCACAATCAGACTCAGCATTTTGCGTACATTCTGGAAGCCGCAATTTTCATCTGAAATCAAACGAGATTGGAATTTACTTTTATTATATGTCTCTCTTCTATATGAACCTAAATGCTATCAAAAAAATAGAAAATTGAATTTTTTACAGGGGTCAAAACAAAAATCATGATTTTTTGCCATTTTTTACAACTTTATTTGCAAAAAAAAAATTATTTTAAATAATGATAATATTCCGATTTTAGATTCATATAGAGCGCAATACTATGAAGAAAATAACTGCCAATTTTCAAAACGATTGGTTGAAAACTTTTCAACGTAGCATGTACGAAGGTTAAAAAAAAGTCGTTTTCAAAAAAACGCGTTTGAAAAAATAGTACCAAGAAAAGCAAAGTCAAGGCAGTCATAATTTTTCTTCGGTGTTTTTTAATAGAAATTCTTCAAAATTTTATAGTATATACTTAAATATATGTATAAAATATTCTCAAAGTTTCAATAAATTATATTCATTTTTTATACTATAAAAAAATTCATGAAAATCATTGAGAAAACGCTATTTCCCCCCTAAATGGCTTATAACAACAGAACGAGTCGGAACATTCATTTAAAATTTTGGGAACACATTTTTCAATAGTTTTACTAACAATTTATGAAATAAAAAAAAAATCGATTCTTTGAACCGTCTAACCCTATTTCCCCCCTTAATAAACGTCGCGAAAGTATGAAATTTCGTTTATAACAAAAATGATAATTTTATAGATGCAAAGTGAAACATTGATTGATAAATGGTAATAATTACAGCATTATTGCGTAAAAAAGAAATGAAACCTCGTAATCAGGACATGCGGGTTGTCAATTGACGAGCCACAGGTTACATATCGACTCACAGCAGAATCTTCTCTGCTGCAGGAACTATTTATAGCGAGACTATAATGTTATGTGTATTGGAAAGTTCACGAGGCTCGATATTCTCACTGAAATAATCAACGGACAATGACCCCCATTCTGACCTAATTCTCATCGTGGCACTCCGAAATAACGAGTGTATTTTGGAATTGCGGGCGGGTTTATCATTAATAATTAATCACCGCTTCGATTTACCGTCGATCTTTTACCACCACTTTTCGCGAATCCGGTATATTATTTAGTAGGTGAAACATTTCCACTTTAGACGATTTTTGATTAACTCACTTTTTCACTCACATTTATCTCATTCGTCCTCATTTTTGTGAACTCGTATTTTTACTTCTTTACTGACCTTCTATAATTTTAATGCAACCGATGATAAATTTACAGTTATACTTGATTACTTGATTCTTCTCATGTTATACTTGAAAACAAATTCTCCCACGAATAATTTAACAAAAAATGTCCAATTGATCTTTTGTATAGATTATTATGTGTCGAATGAACTTGATTCGACACTGTACAAACTTTGCGAAGTAACAGATACACTTTGAGTTTAGACACGATGAACAAAGTTTCTGTTGTCTCGTTTACTTTTGGCTGGTTCGGCGTTTCCACGTTTTCTCGAAGTTGAGCGTTCGACGGAAATATCTGGCAACTTGGGCAACTGGGATTGTCGGTGTAGATGAGGCAAAGGACCAAAGGGACTGTATACCTGCTCAGAGCTCGCCTAATGGATGTGTCAAGTGCAGTTACGGGTCACGTTTCTTGTTGAATGGGAGCATTAACCACAATTCTCTTTGTCTGTCTCTCTCCCTCTCTCTTTATTTCTACGTGCAATCGCCCGTGATTTGTTCGTTTAAAAACAGAATGAATTCACGTATTTTTTCGTTCCATATATGAAAAGTCAATTATTTTCAACAATTAATCAACTAAATCATAAAGAAAAATCATTTAAATTCCACGCAGAAATGGGGAAACAAATATTGATATTGATTTTAGTATAGTAGATCATTTTTCTGTTCATTCTTTGATTATAGGAAAATTACTTTATTTTCTTTTCCATAAATCAATATCATCTCCGTTATACTCGTGCTATGACGATTAATTTCGTGGTGAACGATGAAAGGTTGTTCTCTCTCGCGTCGATTACGGTTTTGACGGCGCCTGTATTTTATGGGTTTGCGATGCTGCAGATCGAGAGACAAGAGCGTATGGATGAGGAATATAGGGAGAATGAGAGGGTAGCTGGTTTAGCAGGAACCAAGAGGATTTGAGACGAGAGAAGCAAGAGAGGATTGTATGGCAGCCGGTGAAGGAGCATGAAGTGCGGAGAGAGTACAGCGAGAGACCGAGAAAATGAAGCACAGCGCCCGGAATTAATTATTCGAAATGAACGTTGCCCCGACGATGTCGCGGGGGACCATTAGCACCCGGAAATTGTCAGGCTCAACGCCCCCCCCCCCATCCCACCGCCTCTCGACATCGCTTCCGGAACCTGTGCCGCTGGTTCCCTCTTCACCACTTGCCTGAATTCACTGTAATGGAACTTCTCAACCTTTCTACGTATATACACGATATTTACTCCCATCCATGTAAATATATACGTGTTTGGACAATTTACGATCTTACAGTACGTCACAATAATCTCCAGAACAGAAGTTTTCAAGCTCGGGTTTGATTATCAAGAGGCGTACGTGCCTACAACTCGATATAATCGATGGGATGCTTCGCCTACACAGTTCTCATTATATCTTAGATTCATTGAATATTGGGCAAAAAATTGTCAATTTTTTATATGTTTTTTTAGAAGCAAACTCCGTTACAATTGCAAAGTTTCCAGATGGTTGTTCGACGGCTTTCATAAATACAGCCTCCTAAAAGAGGCTATATTCTTCTCGTGACCGTATATTTCGAAATTCGAAAAAAAAAAAAAAAACAATCATCATAAACTTAACGATGATATTTTATAACAAACTAGCTGTGCCCCGCGGTTTCACCCGCGTTAAATTTCCGTCCCCCGATACAACGCGCCACCGCTTCTCCTTTGGGTTATAGCACAAAGTTATATGGCGTAAAGCCTTTCTGAATAAACGCGCTATCTAATGGGAAAAGAATTTTCCAAATCAGATTAGTATTCCCTGAGATTAGCGCGTTCGAACAAACATACAAACATACAAGCAAACTTTATTATTGTAGTAAGATGGAAAATTTTCCTTGTCAATCTCGCTCCGACCACAATTCTGAAACGATCAAATATATCCGAAATAGAAAAATGAATTTTATCGTAACAATGAAAATTTTATTCGTAACTATGAAAAAAAAAAAAAAAATTCTATAGGCAATCAGTCGTCTTATAATCTTTTTATTAAATATTTCATCATTGAATCAAAGCGAAAAATTATATTATCTGTAGGAAACAAATTTTATTTGTTGCAAATAAAATTTGTTTCCTATAATTCGTCTTATAATTTTTTTGTTAATTATTTAATCATTGTTTGTCATTGTTACAGACAAAAATTGTTTTATCTGTAGGAAACAAATTTTATTTGCAACAAATAAAATTTGTTTCCAACAGATAAAACAATTTTTCGCTTTGATTCAATGATGAAATAATAAAGAAAAAAATTATGAGACGACTGATTGCCTATAGAATATTATTTTTTTTCATAGTCATCATCCTCTTTCAGTACGCGTACAGATATACATTTACGGTATTTGGCGCGTGGCAATTTGCTGATTGCCTTGAGGGGAGTGGCTGTGAGATAAGTGATTTCGAATCGAGATCTGCTGTTGGATATCTTGGAAAAAGTATCGACGTCTTACCAGGAGCATACATACATATATTTTGCTCTATATATAAGTAAAATATACATTATATATATATATATATATATATATATATATATATATGAAAGATATATTAGACTATGTATAAGAAAGGAGAAACGATGGGCCCGATCGTAAGTTCTCGATAGTTGACGATAAGACCGCGAGCGCAAGAAAGTGACCGGTGAAGGAAGGCTGTGTACAAGAGTGGTTTTTGTCTCGGAACACCATTAGAGTTATAGACGTGTAGATATAGATTGGGAATTCGAGTAACACAGGGAAGAATCTTCCTTTGGTGCATTTCTCTTGATGGTCTATCTCTCTGATGGTTGGATTGCTCGACCCGGAAGCGTTTGTCCTCTACCGCGAACATTACGGTTTATCTCTCAGTTTCTCCCTCTCTCAAGGGGAATACCGAGAACGTGCTTCACGTCGATTGATGCATCTCATGCTCTGAAAACGTTTGACCAGATCTCAAAGCGACGTTGAGCTCTCTATCTGTATCTAAGCTTTTGCTCGCGATGATGGTAACTTAGGTAAAGTGGAGGACGAGCAGAAAAATCGATGGAAATGATCCTAAATAACGGAATCGTCAAGAAACGTTTACATGATTTTTTCATTAATAAAAAAAACTAATGGCGGTAAAGTGCAAATGTTGTTAACGAATAAACTAGGAAAAGTATTGTCTATTGAGAGTGGACAAATTAGTCACGTAGTAGTTATCCTTCGCGTGTTATTGGAATTTAATACTAACTGTGATGAAACGATGAATAGAAATAGTTGTTGGATGCGTAGGTTTATGCTTGATAATCAGCAATTCGCGTTGACGTCGACAATGTACATTGAAGGGAATTCATTATCATCCAATCTTCGCGAACGAGTTACCTCGTCGTTAGGCATGAGTCAGTCCCGTTGTGCTATTAGGTTTTATGAAAAGTTATAATTTTTCTAAAAAAAAAAGTTAAAAAACATTAAAAATTGACTGAGTTATCGTGCTGACACTGTCTAAAAACATAGTTTCGAGGATAACGCGTTTAAGGGGGGAAATAGGGTTAGGACAGCGTTTTCTCAATGATTTTCATGAATTTTTTTATAATATAAAAAATGAATATAATTTATTGAAACTTTGAGAATATGTTATACATATATTTATGTATATACTATAAAATTTTTGAAGAATTTTATTGAAAAACACCGCAGATATTAGCGACCCCATATTGCAGGTCACAATCGGTTTCAGCATTTTGCGTACATTCTGGAAGCCGCAATTTTCATCTGAAATCAAACGAAGTTGGAATTTACTTTTATTATATGTCTCTCTTCTATATGAACCTAAATGCTATCAAAAAAATAGAAAATTGAATTTTTTACAGGGTTCAAAACAAAAAAGCATGATTTTTTGCCATTTTTTACAACTTTATTTGCAAAAAAAAAATTATTTTAAATAATGATAATATTCTGATATTAGGTTCATATAGAGCGCAATACTATGAAGAAAGTAACTGCTAATTTTCAAAACGATTGGTTGAAAACTTTTCAAACTAGCGTGTACGCAAGTTAAAAAAAAGTCGTTTTCAGAAAAACGCGTTTGAAATAATAGCGCGCTCGGGACCTTAAAGAGAGCTACTCACTTTAAGGGCTTACAACAATAGAACGAGTCGGAATTTTCATTTAAAATTTTGGGAACATATTTTTCAATAGTTTACTAACAATTTATGAAATTAAAAAAAAATCGATTTTTTGAACCGTCTAACCTTATTTCCCCCCTTAAAGCTTCCCGTAGGCAGTCGTCCCGATCTTATCTCCGGTCACATTTATCGCGAAAATTTAGTAACGAAGTGAAATTTTCTTAAAAGTTTTTTTTGTGAAAAATTCTTAAAAGTATAAAGCATAAAAATTTGTAAGAAAAACGATTTTTTGAAAATTTCAGCGGTATGTAAGCCCTTAAGATATGAATTTTAGGAAATACAAGTGAAATATCATGCATTCAACAGAGGGAGCAATTTGAAAAATCATCGGTATATGAAAAATATTGAAACTTTAAGAAATTCAACTTTGCAATGTCACGAAGCATTTGGGTCGTGATATCAGCAAGGTGTGAAATACATATATGTTCAGTATCTGCTTATGAATTCCGTTGAGGAACGTGAACTTGGTTGTGGATGGGGTATATCTTCGTTGAAATTGGTAAAGTGCTAGTAGGCACGTTTCTGGATAACGAGTCGACCCTCGAACCAATTTCTCGATGGCCTCTATCGGCAAAAGCAATTTGTCTCAGCGTCAGATCCGCCGAACCGTTCTCACAGTTTCTCACACAGGCTCCCCACGCGTCTCCACGTACAATAATATACCTATAGTTTATGGAACTTTGTACGTTTACACGGAAGCAAAGCTTTCCTTGCTTCATCTCAGGGTTATGTAATATATGCCATGTATACCCAAGGCCATGGTTGAATTTCGTTTTAGGGGTAGATGCTTGAATTTCGTAGTTATTTGCATAATAATAATAACAGTAATAATCATCAGTGGAACGAAAAGCCTCTTACAAGATTACATCATCATCACGGAAAATTAAGGCTTTGTGAAGTACGATCGAACCTCAAAGCATAAAATCCAATAGACTTGTTTACTTTGGTGCATAAAATAGTTAAATTTTGATAGCCTCTGAAATGACAATGACTGGACAAAAAAATTAACTGCGGGGTAACAAAAAAAAAAGACCGGACGTTGTGTACGGTGGATTAATTAATCCGGGTGGAGGACACCGAGAAGCGAGAACATCAGGGTGATGCGGGTGAGAGGAACTCGACGAACTCTGCACAATATACACACGGGCTCGTGCGCCACGCGGAAATACCAACAAAGAGAGAAGAACGACGAGGGGGTGGTTAAAGAACGGGTTCGAGATAAGATCGCCGTTAATGAACTAGGAAAGTCTTCGGGTCCGGGGCGTTCTAATGAGGACGACGTCGACGAAGAACAGTCACCGGGAGCAGACCACGGGGATGCAATCGCAGTCAACGTGATCTCTTTTCTTTTTTTTTTCTTTTTTTTTTCTACAGCTACGTGTGCAACGGAACATTTCAGGGAAAATTTTGTTGGGGATTTAGCGTTGGCGCTCTCCATGGTGAAGAGTCTGCAGTGTATGTTAGCTGAAGGATCGCTCAACTGTCCATCATTCGGGTTGCAGCTGGAAATGTCTGGGCTCGAAAGAGTGAAGAAGCTCCTTTCTCTCTCTCTCTCTCTCTCCCCACTCTCCCCTCGCTACAATCTACTGAAGAGTACTTTGCGGTTTCTCATCTCTATGAACTTCTCGTTTTTTTCTTTCAATTTTTCTGGGTCTTGCCTAATTTCTCAGCAAGTTTTCATCTAGGTTGAGCAAAATTGTTACATATGGAAAAGAACACGTCGACGCTGCTTACGAAAAGTAGCACGATTCACATTTCTTACGAAAACTAACACGTTTCGAATTCCACCACGAAAATCAACACGTTTCGATATTCGACTCGAAAACTAGCATGTTTCGGCTTTCATCGCGAAAACTAACATATTTCGATTTGCACTGGGAAAAGTAGTATATTTGCCGAACTAAATCGAATAAAATTCGGAACTTTCACAAATGTTTTGAGAATTTTTTCGGGAGCACTATAAGGAATAAATGAAAAACATTAAGGGTGTATCGCCCGTGCACCCTTAAACATTTATATTCGTTTTCTATTTAAAAAATAATAACACTATTGAAAGTACGATTCGCAAATACGATACGCAATATTCCACCACTCAAAAACTAAAATTGTTCATCAATGATATTTTTCATGACTTCAAGTTTCGGAGTCAGCGATGGTATTGAACAAAATTATTGTTTATAAAAAGTATATTCTACTTACAGTCTGAAGAATCGTTCGTTGTGTTTTTAATTCATTAAAAAAAACACAATCTTGGAGTGATCAACGACTATAGTATAAAGTACAGTATAAGTATAAAGTACAGTTGACAAAATCTTCAAAACAATCGATTAAGATATCTCGAATAAATGTCAGGTCTTGGACGAAGTAGCACGAGGGAAAAAAACTGACATTGTTAACTTTGCATACACTGCAATTGTTTTCGATTTTCTTTTCTCTCATTTTTTTGACCATGGTTTTTTTACTCCAAAATGACGAGGCATTTGCTGTTTGCCATCTTATGATAAGCCTAGCAGACCAAAATTCAAACGGTAAAATATGTATGAAATAAATTCAAACAAAAAATAAAACAGTATAAAATGACAAGCATAAATATTTCGTCAATTTGGAGTAAAAAAGGATGTTCAAAAAACGTGGATTAAAAAATGAGAAACACTTCCGGTGATACTGAAACGTGCTAATTTTCGCGGTAAATGTCGAAACCTGGTAGTTTTCGTGGTAAAAACCGAAACATGCTAGTTTTCGCGGCGAATATCGAAATGTGCTAGTTTTCGTGGCAAAAGCCGAAACATGCTAATTTTCGCGCAGATTTCAAGCGTGCTTGTTTTCGTAAGAAATCTGAAACATGCTAGTTTTCGTAAGCAGCATCGACGTACAGAAAATCATTTCACTCGGTGAACATTCAACATGGACGCGTTGTTTATATTTGGCTGGGGTGTATGAATTCGTGAAAAGAAGAAGACGTGTGGAATTGCGCCAACTCATGTGAAAATTAAGACAAGCAGTTGAGAGTGGTGCAACGTAGAGCGTGATTCTAAAATAGGATGAATGTCGAGAAAGGAAGAAGAAAAGTGCTGAAGCATATTTTTCCAACGCTTTTAAACTCCTCTGGCCCCAAGAGTAGTAGATCCGTGACATCACTGTGGATGACCTTTCTTCAGATATATATCTTGTTACGTTCTTTATTTTATTTTTGAAATTCTCTGTTTCATCTCTCTATTTTCTCTCGGCGCGCGTTATTTTCACGGCGGCATTCACGGCCTTTATTCTCAGACTTGATAGATAGAAGAAGATGTTGGCTCGAAGATTAGGTCGGCTTATCGTAACTCGGGATGATTCTCTTGAGAGTTTCCGGGAAAAAACAAAGAGAAACGTGACCTTAACGTCGCTCGGCAATTGTAGTCGGCTGTGAGATTACTTATGGGAAATTAATAATAGGAATAATAATAACGATGACATTATTTTAGTCCATTTGTAAAATTTATTATCAAAATTCTAATGACTTTTCGAAACGTGGATAAATCAGGTATTAACGGGGGGGTAAGGTTAATTCGGTGAAAAAAAAACATATTTTCAAGAATTTTTTTAGACGATACAGGTAATGCGGATTTATTTATTTACTTTCTAGATAATAATACAAAATCTGAACTATATTTTCCTACATTTTCATTGCAAAATATTGATAAATAAGCCGTTGGCAGCAAATCTCCGCAGGCGCCTCGAAAAAAACGTTGTTTTGAGGTGTACGCTATAAGTCGTCACTGGATCATCCGAAACAAAAAAATTAAAACGCGTTTATTAGGTGAGATGTTTCTCGAGGTAACGATGTCGAATTTTTTTTTATCGATTTTTTTCATTTTTGGTCGCACTTGGAAGTCAAATTTTAAAAGAATCGGTGCGTTAGATTTTGAGTTACAGCGTACGCTGACTTCAAAAATGACAAGTTTCAGAAAAACGCTTTAAAGTTTTGACAAGTTCCAGCAAAACGCTTGTAATGAATCTTTTTTATATTTTTATTTTTTTTATTTAAAATTCGTTACTTATTTATTGTATCAATTTGAAAGGTTGTATATTATTTTATGATCATTAGGGAATGAAATAATTCATTAAACAAAAGTGATATGAATTTATACTCGAGGATCTTCAGATCGCGATTTAATAAAAATTGATATTTCGAATACAATATATTGTTGTGTATATATGACAAAGAGCGTCGTAATTACCATCGATATCGCAGTTGGAATTATTATATATTCACCCACAAAGTTTTCCCGGGTATGAACAATGCACAAGATAGTTATTATAATTACAATGATATCTGGTAGAATGATATAAAATTGTTCAAACATTATGTACAGGGAGACGTGTTCGCCACTCTCATTACAGAAATTAAATTTGATATAAACTGTGTATTTAAAGAAATATATCCACCGCAGCTTGGTGATCGCAATCCCGCATGAACGCGTACATTTAAACAAATGTTCGGACTTAGCTTTTTCTATAGAAATCGATGTCAATCCGCAGAACCGATGATGTTAAACCAGATCTGGGTTTTTTCTCTGGCGGTTGACGCTTTATCCTTTTAAGGCTCGAAAAGAGCAACGCTGAACCGACGATAATATGATCGATGTCAGTTATTCAGCGTTGGATGAAAATACGTATATAATTATATGACTGACAATCGCGTCTTGCCTGAGCTTGCGATCGCTATGGCGGATCGATGATAACTCTCTCGTGGTGTCCGAGATACTACTCAACGTGAGACCGAGAATTCACGAAAATCGTCGAGGGGAAACGATGGCGATTTTCGGTGACTCTCGTGGCTTTTCGTACCTCGTCATCACCTGTATAATCATAAATTAAGTTTTTCAGCACACGCTTTAAGGGAGGAAATAGGGTTAGACGGTTCAAAAATCGATTTTTTTTTATTTCATAAATTGTTAATAAAACTATTGAAAAATATGTTCCCAAAATTTTAAATGAACATTTTCCACTCGTTCTATTGCTATAAGCCGTTGAGGGGGGAAATAGGGTTAGGACAGCGTTTTCTCAATGATTTTCATGAATTTTTTTATAGTATAAAAAATGAATATAATTTATTGAAACTTTGAGAACACTTTATACATATATTTAAGTATATACTATGAAATTTTTATACATATATTTAAGTATATACTATAAAATATTAGCGACCCCATATTGCTTGTTTTTCTTGTTACTATTTTTTCAAACGCGTTTTTCTGAAAACGACGTTTTTTTAACTTGCGTACACGCTAGTTTGAAAAGTTTTCAACCAATCGTTTTGAAAATTGGCAGTTACTTTCTTCATAGTATGCGCTCTATATGAACTTAAAATCGGAATATTATCATTATTTAAAATAATTTTTTCTTGCAAATAAAGTTGTAAAAAATGGCAAAAATTCATACTTTTTTGTTTTCACCCCTGTAAAAAATTCAATTTTCTAATTTCTTTATAGCATTTAGGTTCATATAGAAGAGAGACGTAAAATAAAAGTAAATTCCAACCTCGTTTGATTTCAGATGAAAATTGCGGCTTCCAGAATGTACTGCTGATACTGAAATATATATATATATGGAAATGGAATATCGAAAATATGCAGAAACGTGAATAAATGGACCGATACGTTTCGAAACATTTCTCAACCGGGCAACTACATAAATATATAAATATATATTTGTATAATAGAAAAGCCCAAGCTCCGGGGAATGCAAATGTTCGGAGAAAGTTTACTTCTATTGCTGATGCGTGTTAGTGACGGGTTAAGACGTGGAAAACTTGACGTAATAAGTCACTGCTATGTAATACCGTGGCAATAAAATGTTTGCTAAACGGAAAATGGAAAAAAGGACATTTGTTTACGGATGAAAATTTTATCAACGAGTAAAATAATCTGCGCTTTAATGTCTATTTTTTTTAACATGTTCGCATGGATTCCCGTGATTGTCACTGGTCATCGCTAAGGGGGGAAGTAGGGTTAGACGGTTCGAAAAATCGATTTTCTTTTTATTTCATAAATTGTTAGTAAAACTATTGAAAAATATGTTCCCAAAATTTTAAATGAAAATTCCGACTCGTTCTATTATTATAAGCCATTAAAGTGAGTAGCTCTCCTCCAGGGTCCGAGCGCGCCACGTGTATAACCAAGCGGTCACTACTTTTCAAACGCGTTTTTCTGAAAACTACTTTTTTTAAACTTGCGTACACGTTAGTTTGAAAAGTTTTCAACCAATCGTTTTGAAAATTGGCAGTTACTTTCTTCATAGTATTGCGCTCTATATGAACCTAAAATCGGAATATTATCATTATTTAAAATAATTTTTTTTTCCAAATAAAGTTGTAAAAAATGGCAAAAAATCATGCTTTTTTGTTTTGACCCCTGTAAAAAATTCAATTTTCTATTTTTTTGATTGCATTTAGGTTCAAATAGAAGAGAGACATATAATGAAAGTAAATTCCAACCTCGTTCGATTTCAGATGAAAATTGCGGCTTCCAGAATGTACGCAAAATGCTGAGTCTGTGACCTGCAATATGGGGTCGCTAATATTTTCGGTGTTTTCCAAGGAAATTCTTCAAAAATTTTATAGTATATACTCAAGTATATGTATAAAATATTCTCAAAGTTTCAATAAATTATATTCATTTTTTATACTATAAAAAAATTCATGAAAATCATTGAGAAAACGCCGTCCTAACCCTATTTTCCCCTTAAGCATCGGTCCAGTGATCTGATCAGAACTCATAATTGAAATGAAACGAAAAACGGGTTAAAAGAATTCCGACGGGGATCCCGGACTGAATCCCTAACTATCTCCAACCACCTGATTCCCCGAGTTGGTTTGAAAATAACCGCCGTAATGTTACTTTGAAAATTGGGGAAAAAATGAGAAGTTGTATGTATGGAGAAATTGGTAAAAATCGATGATCCAACTTTGAAAATCGGTGAAACATCAAAGAAAAAATCGTAGCTCAATGAACGAAGCGGCATTTTAAAGGTTGAATGGTTAAGAGGAGGACGAGTACAAAGTGGGGTTAGTTTTTTTTAGTCGTTTTCAACAATAAAGTAATTAACAATACAATAAAAATATTTTTTAAAGTGGGTTTTTCGTTACTTTCGTGTAATTTTAGCATTCTATCTATATCTTCGATTCAAATGCCTTTTACTTGAATATCCTAACTGTATAACGTACAGTATAACGAAAAATTTGAATTATTGCGAAAAATTAGCCTCCGAAACTCGTGGGAATCATTGCATTAATTATCTATATTGTCCCTGTTAACTTAAGTTTCTTGAACTAATTAGCAATCAGAATTTTCCGGCAACGGACGAGAATTTTCCGGAACCTCGTTTTCTCCCTTCCCCTCTATTCTCGTTTTTCTCCCTTACGACGATAAGAAGGAGCATTTTGTCCGCGAAGTAAACCCTTCCACTCCTTGGGCGCGGGCAAATACGATGCCAAGGGAGAGACGCCTTCTCGCGTTACTCCTCTCGAGACTACATAAATCTCATTCTTCCTCACCCTCGTCCTGCTCCGTCTCTATACATTTTCGTCCCGTGTAACGTGAAAATGCTGTCCAAATCCTCTTTCTATCGGATAGCGCGAGTGACTCGCGAACATGGCCTTAAATAAACAGAATTAATTCGATTTCGACGTATTTTCAAATGTTTAATGTCAAACAAAAATAATTTACATCAATGAAATGTCATTTTAACGGGTTAGGCCACTCTAGAGATCGAAAAAAATTGACTTTCTGGGGATTTTTTTTCAGAAAAACTACAAGATAAATCGAAATTGCAAAATAGGGTGTTTATCATACATATCAATGACTGTATACAATAATTTTTTCGAAGCGTTTAATTTCAAAATGGCGGCTGTGCAGCGTTTTTGCGATGACGTCTCCGTTTTTGTTGGCCGCAAACATAACTCAGACAATTTTCAACCGATTCACTTGAAATTTTGAATATATCTTTAAAAATACATTGTCCAAGGAAGTGCGTAGGATTTTTTTTTCTATATTGCATAGTTCATTTGTTATTAACAATTTTCTGACGATTTTTTAAGCAAGTTTTTCACTTTTCACTTTAGAAGTGCGCCATTTGGCCAAAAATCAATATATCGAAAAAATCCTACGCAATTCCATAGACAATGTATTTTTAAAGATATATTCAAAATCTCAAGTGAATCGGTTGGAAATTGTCTGAGTTAGTTTTCCGACCAACAAAAACGGAGACGTCATCGCAAAAACGCTGCACAGCCGCCATTTTGAAATTAATCGCTTAAAAAAAATTATCGTAGACAGTCACTGATATGTATGATAAACACGCTATTTTGTAATCTTGACTTATTTTATAGTTTTTCTGAAAAAAATCTCCAAAAAGCCTATTTTTCGGCCTTAGAGCGTGAGTTTATTCGAATGACAATGGGGGAATTTCCAACATAGCCAAATATTATATAACGTATTTTTTATTACAAAAGTACCTGAAAAGACATTTTGTTCGATTTAAATTTGTTCATAAAAATATGTAACGAATTTTGGCCACAATCGACGACGCTTTGCTAAATTCCTAATCTTCGTTATATGCAGTACCACTCTCGTCACCGTACTTCTCACTCTATATATCCATCCTTTACGAGCTCGAATACCTGCATACGTACAATCTATCCACAGGCGCCATGCTATATTCACCTCTCGGTGTACTCGATATCAATGTGCATTGTTCATTGTCCTCGGTACTCGCGGGCAAGCTTCATCGTGGCTCTTGTATAGCCTCGGTGTGCCAGGAGGGCATGCATATGCAACGAGAGATACAACGAATGAGCCGCTAGCGTATTGGCCCCTTTGCCACGTCTTGATAGAGTCGGAGCTCGGTTCACCATCCATATATATATCTACATACATACAAATACAATCCAGTGTTGGCACAATAGTCTGGTACAATCATTGCTCGATGCTGCAAGGGGCAATCTTGGCTCGCCAAGACTCTCAGAAACGGAATTGAAAAAAAAAAAACGAAATATTAATTAGATATAAGGACGATATAATGCACACGCGTGGGTATACACATAAAGGAGTATTAAAGGAAAACGTGACAGGACAATCAAGCGAATGTGGTCAATTACAGCAAATTCCTTATAAAGGAAGAAACGCGAAAATAACAGAAACGGAGACATAAACGACACGAGAAGTTAATTACGGGAAAAAAAAACAACGAATAAGTAAATAAAGCTTGTGTTGGTCAGACATTGGGCCGTACATCGTTGTAACAGTATACACGAGACCTTATGGCTTGGGCCATTTAACGACGAGATTTAACGGATTATACTATCTCGTGGTCAGGTGTATCGGACCACGGTTGTGGCTACGATAGTTAACTGAACGGCGGTCTCAAAGATTTCTTTTTGCTGCTCGAGATTTACCACGAGACTTTCTCTCTCGCTCGCTCTTTGCTGGTGGTTAAACTCTGTTTCTGTACCTACATCGCTGAACGGACTTTTTCAATTAATCTACCGATTGCTTCGACCTAACGAGACACAAAAAAGACAGATTTTATTCGTCCATTGAGACGACCAATGTTCATTCGTTAAAGTGAAATTTTTAGTGGGAAAAGAGAAACCATTTTTTTTTTTTTATTGAAATTATTCTTTGGTTGCGTTTTGCACAGACAAATTAGTGCAATTTATTTGCGATTGAAAAATCGACGAAAACGGTCTCGATAGAAAGTTTTGTTTGATTCACACTTTTTTTTTAGTAGAAATCAAAGAACCAACCAAACCAAACAACATGATTCACAAAAATGTATGAGTAACTTTTATTCACTTTTTGGTAAGAATCATTTAAAGATTAATATTCTTGTATATTTTGTAGGTGGACTATTATATCATAAGGAATTCGTAATTGGAGTACGAAAAGGAGAAAAATTTTTTTTTTTTGGTGGCGTTTGACATCAAACGCCACAAAAGATTTTGTGACGTCTGAGAAGTCTTGTCTTGAAAAACTCGCCTCCGTTTATTTCATCAAACTGTAACTAATTTGCTCATCTTCATTTTGTCTTCTTTTTTCTTTACAGAGGCAGACTGCTGCGTCGGCGAAGCTACCGGCGAAGCATGTTGGGAACCTTGTTACTGCGTTCTCCTGCAGGACGAGCAAACTTTAACTGCCTACAGAAGCGAGGATATGGCTGTGAGTACATTGAATTTAAAAATACTTAAAAAAAAAAAAATAGAATAAAAAACGTTTCCCGTTTAATTTGTAAGACATTAATCTTGAGGTCAACAATTTCACTTAACTAATAGAAGAATAGAATACGGAAGTAGAATTACACGTTACGAAAAACCCCACAAATCATAGCTTATACTGGTGACATTGTGATGATTCAATTAACGGGTTAGGCCAGTCTAGAGGGCGAAAAAATAGGCGTTATTTGGGATTTTTTTTCAGAAAAACTACAAAATAAATCGAAATTACAAGATAGGGTATTTATCATACATATCAGTGACTGTATACAAGCTTTTTTTCGAATCGATTAATTTCAAAATGGCGGCTGTGCAGCGTTTTTGCGATGACGTCTCCGTTTTTGTTGGCCGGAAACATAACTCAGATCATTTTCAACCGATTCACTTGAAATTTTGAATATACGAGGGGGGACCCAACAAAAAACGGGAATTGCGCTGCGGCGTGGAGGGAGAGTGGGGGAACCCATTGCTCGACCAGGTGTCCGTTGGGGACACGTCTCCTGAGTTAGTGTGCGAAGTTCTGTCGCCGTGAGTGCATCGGTTCGCCCGTGGGAATTTTTGTAGTGAAACAACTTTTTCCATTTCGGCGAAAACGTGATGGCCGATTGTCGAGAGCAACGCGCGGCTGTGAAATTTTGTTTCCTGTTGGGGAAATCGGCCGCGGAAACTACTGTAATGCTTAAGGTAGTTCTAACACAAGAAATAGGAGGGGATAGAAGGAGCGGTGCGTGAGGCGGGCAGCCACGTCGCGCAGCGACGTTGTCATGCTCACGAGTTCTTCTAGCCTCAAAACAATATTTTTTCAATAATCCATACTTTTTTACTGTATGGTCGAAAATTTACTGTAAACTATATGTTATTCTTCATCTACTAAACTACTTTCGTGCCAAGTTTCAAGTATTTTTCATTACTCCTTCGTACATTTTGGTGACTGAATATCCGGAAAGTGCTCATTTCGTACGGTATAGGTATACGTTCGTATGCAAATTTTGCAATTTTTGATAAACGATATCTTGAAAACGGTACGGTGAAACAGTCTCAAATTTCGCACAAGTATTCTTCAGTACTTTTTCTAGGTTTTCCCAAAAACTCATTGAATTTGCATTACTTCTTCATTTGTGTTAGAACTACCTTAAGACTGCGTATGGAGATGCTGCCCTAAGTAAAACCACAGTCTACGAGTGGTTTTCACGTTCTAAAAATGGAGAAATGTCAATTGAAGACCAACCCCGTTCAGGACGCCCCTCAACGTCAAGAAGTGCCGAAAAAGTCGACAAAATCAATGCTCTCATTCGTGAAGACCGTCGCCGAACCATTGATCAACTCTGTGAGATGTCTGGGATATCATGGAGTTCAATTCAGAGGATTTTATCCAAAGATTTGCACATGAGCAGAGTTGCAGCCAAATTTGTCCCTCGCCTTCTCACAGACGAGCAAAGGGAGCGTCGACTTCAGGCATGTTTTGAACTTCAAAATCAGCTCGAAGAGGACCCTGAACTTTTTTCCAAGGTGATTACTGGTGATGAATCGTGGTACTATGTATACGACCCGGAAACAAAGCAGCAATCAAGCGTTTTGCCACTGTGGAGGAGGTAAAACAAAAATCGCTGGAAGGCCTAAAGAACATCCCGATAAGTGAATTTAAAAAATGTTTTGAACATTGGAAGGATCATTTGTAGAGGTGCGTTGTGGTCGAAGGAGAATACTTTGAAGGTGATCAAAATTTGGTGTAAAAATATTTAAAAATAAAGAAATTATGACGAAATTCCCGTTTTTTTTGTTGGTTCTCCCCTGGTATCATCAAAAATACATTGTCTATAAAAGTGCGTAGGATTTTTTTGATATATTGATTTTTGGCCTAATGGCGCACTTCTAAAGTGAAAAGTGAAAAATTTGCTCAAAAAATCGTCAGAAAATTGTTAATAACAAATGAACTATGCAATATAAAAAACAAATCCTACGCACTTTCATAGACAAAGTATTTTTAAAGATATATTGAAAATTTCAAGTGAATCGGTTGAAAATTGTCTGAGTTTTGTTTCCGGCCAACAAAAACGGAGACGTCATCGCAAAATGCTGCACAGCCATCATTTTCAAATTAATCACTTCAAAAAAATTATTGTATACAGTCACTGATATGTATGAGAAACATCCTATTCTGTAATCTCGATTTATTTTGTAGTTTTTCTGAAAATAAATCCCCAAAAAGACTATTTTGTTAGCCTCTAGAGTTGCCTGATCCCTTAAGGAATTAGTAGTTAATTATCCTATTGATGTCTAGTAACGCAAAACGCAATACTTTCAAGCCCAAACGAAATTGACGTTGCCCCATTGCCATTTGGATGTAGTAAGATGTTCCCCAACACAACTAACACCGAAACGACTTATTTACATTATCGCGGTGACAGCGTAAATTTATTTTGCTTCCATGTGATAGAAGCGAAAAGGGTTTCACTTCTACCTGAGTTTCTATGTACTTCGTAAAGCATCCATGCCACGTAGTAGACTTTACTGTACACCTACTTATACAGGGGGGATGTTTGCCTGGGTGAGGTCGCTCAGTGACATCCAAAAGCGGAAACGACACCGTCAATTCTCCTCTCGCCTCGGTGCTCTATACCCAAGTGCTTCCACTCATTCCCGACCTCGTTCACGTTTCGCTAATACGATAATAAAAGTTTCTTCACTCTCGCCGGAGAGCCACGCGTCGACTAAAAAGTCACGAGACGTCGAAAAGTCCCTTTTTTCGTACCAGCGACGAAGATTCTTTAGTTTTTTCGTTCTTCTTTCATCCCATTGGGAAAAATAAAGTGACTGTAATATTTCAGATTTTTGGGGAACTTGATTTTTTCAGTTTCTTTTTCAAATATGACGCAAAATCATTTTGAACGTGCCGAAGGGATGAGTTTCGTGATAAAATATTGTTTGTAGTAATGAGAGCTTTGAACAAAACCTTTCTCACTTGATTATCCTCTCTAGAAATGATCCCATCCCAAAAGTCTCCGGTTTTCTCTGTTGCTTATTTGAAATCTTCCATTCTTTTTCCCGTTCAGACTTTAATCTTCGAGCGAAAACGATTGTAGCAAAATACACATTCACAGACACAGTCTCGTTGTCCGTGAGATTAATGACTTTCGCCGTCAACCTTCGTCGTCACGCTCCATACAGTGTTGACTTTAGTTTATCCTCTGAAAACTCACTCTCTTCAATTCTCGCTCGCAGCTTCCATTTTTTTCTTTCCTTTTGGTTACAGAGTGCGGTGGTATAGTGGATTGCTTGACGATAGAAATAACAAACGTGGATAGGAATGGCTCGGGGCCACGACGAAGAAAGCGTAAGCTCAGAGGATTGACGGGGGCGAGAACCCTCCTTTGCCCCGGAAAGAAATCGTGCACCAGCCCCTCCCCTCCTGACGCTTTGAACCTTCTTTTCTCTGGGTTCACTTTTCCCTGGGCAGCCGAGTCGCCCGAGGATGGATAGGGGTGTGGATTAAATCGTAGCCGCGTCTCTCGTACGCCCGTCTCCTCCACATTCATCCCCTTTGCTTCATCCCCTTGTACTAACTCAGAATCCGGCTGGTATAGTCTTTCTTTCCTGCTCATTCTCCTATAGAGGCAGTCTTGAGTAGACGCGAGAGGAATAGTACCGGCACGATTAAGTCTGCCAGCCCCTATTTCCCGTCTCGTGCTCTCATCTGTTCCGTCACTATACATATATATTTTTTGAGTGTAGCTTGCCATACAGTATTCTACTGGCACTCTAGGCTCCAGCGATACACACACTTCTATATCGCTCCCTGGTGAATGCCATCTCACCCCTTTATCTTAGGTCATCTTCTCTTCTCTCTGTATTATGTGTTTGTCTGTGTGTGCGTGTTTGTCATGATGAGTTCTACCAAGGCGACGAACCTTGAATCCTTTACCATAACTAAACGTAAATTGGCTCCTACGATTAGAAACTTCGAGACGATTGGCAAACTTTATCGGGATCTCGTAAACATTGAGAGAATCTTTAAAAAATGTCCAATACCCAAAGACCGAAGACGATGAATCGAAACACTTTCCTTGATTCAAAGAAGAAAAAAAAAAACACTTACCAAATACACCTTTCTGTCTCCGTTATCTGCACCAGCAAATTTCTCTCTTTTTCGCCGCGACCAAGATTTAATCCCCTCGATGCCGTAAAACCCTGGAGCTCTCTCGCCTTTTTCACGTTGCCCAGACTCGGGTGAGAACTTTGAAAATCGACGAGTAGAGGGGAAAAAAGAGTAAAAACAACCCTGAGAGTGATGTAGTGAGGCGTGAGTAAACGCGAGCTTGTGAGTGAGGTAAGAGGTTGAAGGTGCACGGGCAAAGCGATATTCACTATAGCATGTACATTAGTGCGTACACTCTAACATATTTATATATAGCTGATATACAACAGCCTTAAGAAAAATAATGGAATGAGTTTTCTAAGCTTCCTCAATCCTCTTCATCTTATTCGCTCCGAGAAAATCCTTTTCCTCTTTCACAACGTTTTCTCGTTTCAAACCATTTATCGTCTTGCCTCTTCCGCTTCTTCGTATATACTTCGTATTTCACGAGAGAAGGGTCGGAAATAGTTGGGTGACATGGAAGAAAACGTTTATTGCATTTTATAATGGATGTGCCAACACTGACGGAGCGGACAAAATTGTACCGTCTACGATAAATTTATAGGCAATAACGATAAATTGAAGATTGCACAGAGATGATATACGAGGGGGGACCCAAAAAAAAACGGGAATTTCGTCATAATTTCTTTATTTTTTAATATTTTTACACCAAATTTTGATCACCTTCAAAGTATTCTCCTTTGACCACAACGCACCACTGCAAACGATCCTTCCAATGTTCAAAACATTTTTTAAATTCACTTATCGGGATGTTCTTTAGGCCTTCCAGCGATTTTTGTTTTACCTTCTCCACAGTGGCAAAACGCTTGATTGCTGCTTTGTTTCGGGGTCGTATCCATAGCACCACGATTCATCACCAGTAATCACTTTGGAAAAAAGTTCAGGGTCCTCTTCGAGCTGATTTTAAAGTGCAAAACATGTCTGAAGTCGACGCTCCCTTTGCTCGTACGTGCGAAGGCGAGGGACAAATTTGGCTGCAACTCTGCTCATGTGCAAATCTTTGGATAAAATCCTCTGAATTGAACTCCATGATATCCCAGACATCTCACAAAGTTGATCAATGGTTCGGCGACGGTCTTCACGAATGAGAGCATTGATTTTGTCGACGTTTTCGTCACTTCTTGACGTTGAGGGACCTCCCGAACGGGGTTGGTCTTCAATTGACATTTCTCCATTTTTAAAACGTGAAAACCACTCGTAGACTCTGGTTTTACTTAGGGCAGCATCTCCATAAGCAGCTTTAAGGATTACAGTAGTTTCCGCGGCCGATTTCCCCAACAGGAAACAAAATTTCACAGCCGCGCGTTGCTCTCGACAATCGGCCATCACGTTTTCGCCGAAATGGAAAAAGTAGTTTCCCTACAAAAATTCCCACGAGCAAACCGATGCAATCACGGCGACAGAACTTCGCACACTAACTCAGGAGACGCGTCCCCAACGGACACCTGGTCGAGCAATGGGTTCCCCCACTCTCCCTCCCCGCCGCAGCGCAATTCCCGTTTTTTTCGGGTTCCCCCTCGTATCTTAAATTTAGAAAAATCAAATATCTCATAGTAAAGGCGGGGAAAAACAAAGGAAAAAGCAAAAGATGGAGGAAGAGTATACAAATAATAATGTTTGTTCGTTTCTTTCTTCTCTCATTCTCTTTTTCGTCCCGTTTTGCCTCAAATGTATTCTCTACCACTGGCATCTGATAGCAGAAAACATTTCTTCGTCCTGGACCATTTATCCTCATCCTTTTTTTTTTCTTCCTCCTTTTGCTTTCCCGCTCTCTTGTTCCGGTGTTCTTTATCCCGGAACAGCGAAAGGGTGGATGAAGAGATTCCACCGTCTCAACCTTCTTCATCCTCGAGTTTTCGAAGCGCCCCAGCTCTCGGATATATATGAATTCGCGTAACGCGTTCCCTGGCACGTACGCACCTCGAGGATGCCGGGAATGGGCGAGACGTTGAACGAGAGACGGGAAGGAAGCGAGCAATAGAAAGGGTGGAGTGTAAGGGAGCCACGTCTCGTGAGGAACAGATAGAGAGTGAAAAAAGTGACAGGAAAGGATAAAAAAAGAAGAACTGAGGTTTGAGGGTAGAATGGAAAGAAACGGGTAGAAAAGGTAATTGGTAAGGTGAAAGGGAACCATAGCGGATTCACCTTTATACACCAGCTTCTCTTCTACCTTCGCCCATCAGCCCATCAACCCATTAGCCCATCTTCCATCACGCAGGATTTTGGCTTTTTGTTCATTTTCTTTGGTCTTTTTTCGCCTTCCTTTCGTTCACGAGGAGATCCCGTGATGTTCGGCCATGGGGATCGTCCATTCTGCGTCACGAGCGCAATCTTTTTCCGATCAGCTAGCACGAAGCTATGATATATATAAGTGTGCATATATAGTTATAGGCCCATCGGGAACGGATAAAAAGATATAGAAGAGAAAGCGCAGCCGTACGGATTCGCGTAGGTCTTTTTTCCCGTACCTTTTCATCCCCCTGGGGGTTATGATATACTCGTAAGGACGAGACGTTTCTTGCGAACGTCGAACCGCGGAGATCCTCTCCGGTCGAATAGAATTGGGGGTCAACGGAAACGATGAGGCATGAAGGAAGTAAGAAAGAACGAAAGAGCCGCTAGAATCCATCAAAGCTTTACACGAAAGTTTCAAGGGTAGTTTCTCAGTATATACAACGGAGAAGCATGTCATTCGGATGGTACGACGAATGGGAATTGCAAAAATGACCCCGTTCGACGTTCGCGCGTACTCGACTGAAACGCGGAATGAATTTATGCTCCGCGAGCTTTTCAAGATACGATCCGGGTAGCGCGAGGGTGAACGGCTTCGGTGAACACGTCGCTGGCAGATTTGTGGACGAGAGTTATTTTCCTCTGGACTCAATAGGTTCTCTATATACCGGAGACTAATTTGTAAGCGACTCACGAAGCCTACGATTCCTGTAGACTTAGGTGAGGAACGAGTTCAATATTGTGCTCTAAGAAATTTTCGTTCGTCTCATTTTTATAAATATTCTATACATGCTTTAATGGCAAGGAAGTCTTGGTTTATTCTACTTCCATAATCTTTTACGCTTCTCAGAGGACAATTCGGAATATCCACTGGCCAAGAGGGTGTTAACTTGGTAGGATCGGGTCGACGCTTAAAGCGATTGTCTCCCCAATTTTCTTGTATCCGCATTGTCGACCGAAGGTACAGTGATTAGCATGGTACATAAATGGCTAACGGTTGCCGGCAATTCAAGTCTTTCTCCGTTGCGAGCGTTTCTCATCGTACAATTTAACCATGAAGTGTCCAATAACTGTTTTAACGCCAACAAGTAGACCTTCAACTTATTCAAATACGTAGTCGCGTTAATTCTGGTCGGAACGTGCAAACGTACGCGAATTAACCCGTGTCTGTGCTGGTATATCTCCTCGGATGGGTCGACTAAATATACCAAAAGCCCAACAGTGAAATAGATTAAGCACGCAGAGCGTAGCGTACGGCTTAATTCTCCCTTCCGCGCTCTCTGGGGATGGTTACGCAGATAGAGGAGACACGACGAAGCGAGAGCACGGGGAACGCACCGAGGGGCACGACATTGCGAAAAGCATCCCAGCAGGCTCGAGCTTAACCGTGACCCGAGAGACTCTTCTCCGGGGAGAACAGTGGGAAGAGGTCCCACTCTCGCGTTTACTATATTCCTCCACCCGCGCCCGACTGGTAAAGAAGCCACGTCGGCTTCTCGGTCTCGCTGGAATGGCCATTGGAGAACGAAGGGTGAATTTATATCAACCCTACATAAGGACTTATATATGATATAGTCTACTATTCGTGCAGTATATAAAACGACGATGGTAGGACACCAAACAGCATCAAAGTTATCCTGATGCTCTTGTGTGCACCTCTATTCCCGCTCTTGTCCGTCGGCTGGGATCATATTGTGGGATCGTACTGCTGTTGTAAAGTCGAGACAACAATGAACGCTCGGTTGTGTAATGGACTTTGGTAACATTTTTGGTTTTTGGCTCGGAATGGAACTACATGAGTGAGAACATTGTTACGTTAGTCGAACACATTTTACTAAGGGAGGAAATGGGGTTAGGACAGCGTTTTCTCAATGATTTTCATGAATTTTTTTATAGTATAAAAAATGAATATAATTTATTGAAACTTTGAGAATATTTTATACATATATTTAAGTATATACTATAAAATTGTTGAAGAGTTTCCGTGAAAAACACCGAAAATATTAGCGACCCCATATTGCAGGTGACAATCAGACTCAGCATTTTGCGTACATTCTGAAAGCCGCAATTTTCATCTGAAATCAAACGAGGTTGGAATTTACTTTTATTATATGTCTCTCTTCTATATGAACCTAAATGCTATCAAAAAAATAGGAAATTGAATTTTTTACAGGGGTCAAAATAAAAAAGCTTGATTTTCTGCCATTTTTTACAACTTTATTTGCAAAAAAAAATTATTTTAAATAATGATAATATTACGATTTTAGGTTCATATAGAGCGGAATACTACGAAGAAAGTAACTGCCAATCTTCAAAACGATTGGTTGAAAACTTTTCGAACTAGCGTGTACGGCAAGTTAAAAAAAAGTCGTTTTCAGAAAAAAAATAGTACCGCTCGGTTATACACGTGGCGCGCTCGGGGCCTGAAGGAGAGCTACTCACTTTAATGGCTTATAACAATAGAACGAGTCGGAATTTTCATTTAAAAGTTTGGGAACATATTTTTCAATAGTTTTACTAACAATTTATGAAATAAAAAAAAAATCAATTTTTTGAACCGTCTAACCCTATTTCCCCTCTTAAATGAAAAGTTCCAGTGCCTGACGAAGGACATGCACAGGTCATTACTAATTATTTTCATACTTTCAATACTTTTTTTCTCGTATTTTTTCATCAACAAAATGAGCTATATTTGTTGCTTTGCAGTTGCCAAATTCTCAATGTGCGAAATATCGAATATTCTTCGTTATTCTCAATTCAGTCGTTTCTCGGTTCTTTTTTTCGCGTCTACTCTCCCTTATTCAGTTACAATCTTATCCTCACGCGCCATCTGGATATTCCAAAATGGTCACGTAAAATCAAAAAAATATATCGAATTTTATTCACGTTGATTGCCTGTTGTCCTACCGCTTTTTCATCCCTCCGTCCAAGTCCCGAGTTTCTCATACTCTCTCGTCGGAGAATGACGCGGATAAACACACGCCTCGGGCATTCGAAATTCGATGGGTAGCCCCCATAGAAATACGAGTAAGGGACCATCACCGCGACCCCATTGTTAGTGAAACGAAAAGAAAAGGAAAAAAAAACGCTTTTTATTGCTCACACCCCTTGGTCTCTTTCCGACGGCGTTGTCGTTGTCGCATTCAGAGAAGAACTTCCAGTCCCGACCCTTCTCCACCCTCTATCGATAAGAACACATTTCCATAATATCGTTACGTTTTCCTTCGAACAGGCGAATTTCTCGGTTATTTTATCTCTCCTTCGCGCGTTCATTCGTGTTTCTCCTTTCGGGGAATGACAAATTGGGCGCGGGTGGGAGTTCTTTGCGAAATTGTATTCACGATTCACTGCTTCAAAATTTCCGTCCGTGCACATACTTTTTTTTTAACATCGTATCCATGCTTATCGAAACGGTCCAGATATACCAGTGAATATATTTACTTGAGAGTTTATTTTTATGATAAAATTTACTTGAATTAAAAATATCTATGCACGCGAATCTCTACTAGATTAAGGGGGGAAATAGGGTTAAGACAGCGTTCTCTCAATGATTTTCATGAATTTTTTTATAGTATAAAAAATGAATATAATTTATTGAAACTTTGAGAATATTTTATACATATATTTAAGTATATACTATAAAATTTTTGAAGAATTTCCTTGAAAAACACCGAAGATATTAGCGACCCCATATTGCAGGTCACAATCAGACTCAACATTTTGCGTACATTCTGGATACCGCAATTTTCATCTGAAATCAAACGAAGTTGGAATTTACTTTTATTATATGTCTCTCTTCTATATGAACCTAAATGCTATCAAAAAAATAGAAAATTGAATTTTTTACAGGGGTCAAAACAAAAAAAGCATGATTTTTTGCCATTTTTTACAACTCTATTTGCAAAAAAAAGTTATTTAAATAATGATAATATTCCGATTTTAGGTTTATATAGAGCGCAATACTATGAAGAAAGTAACTGCCAATTTTCAAAACGATTGGTTGAAAACTTTTCAACCTAGCGTGTACGCAAGTTCAGAAAAAAGCGCGTTTTCAGAAAAACGCATTTGAAAAAATAGTGACCGCTCGGTTATACACGTGGCGCGCTCGGGGCCTGAAGGAGAGCTACTCACTTTAATGGCTTATATCAATAGAACGATCCGGAATTTTCATTTAAAATTTTGGGAACATATTTTTCAATAGTTTTACTAACAACTTATGAAATTTAAAAAAAATCGATTTTTTGAACCGTCTAACTCTATTTCCCCCCTTAAGGTCTGACATACCGCTGCGCGCGCTGAAAACCGAGTCAATTTGAAAAATTATTATAAAGGTTATATGGTAAAAAAATTAAATTGATGATTTCACATTTTTTATTAACTTTTCAACTATAAGAAAAAAAAACTTAAAAAAAAAATTAACATTATTTTTTATGGGTATAAATGGTATACTGATCAAAACCATGGCACCTCCTTGTGGACATCATAACTTCACCAAAAATGATCCAGTCTGCAAAAATAAAAAAGAATCTAGTAAAATAATGTAGTAGTAATAGTCTGACGGAGGGATTTTATTTTATTTTTCAGTAATAAATAAATTACAGTATTTCAGACTTTAGTAGGCAATTAAAAAAAAAATAGTTCTTAATAATTTATAAAAATTTGTTCAACCAAAAAATTACAAAAACATCTCGTCAGACTACAGAGAAAATAATTATCAAGATTTAAGAAAAAAAAAGTTAAAAAACATTTAAAATCGACTGAATTGTCGTGCTGACATTGTCTGAAAACAGGATTTCAAGAAAAACTCGTTTAAATAATGTTAATATTGAGAAAAAAATTGAAAAAAAATTTTTTCTTATAGTTGAAAAGTTACAAAAAAATGTGAAATCAACAATTCAATTTTTTTTTCACCGTGTAACTTCTATAATAATTTTTCAAATTTGCTCGGCTTTCAGCGCGCGCCAGGGGTATGTGAGCGCTTAAGTAGAGCGCTAATGTACACTATTTTTAAAATTTGCAGTTGTATCGAAGTTACAGATGAACTTATTTATATTTTTAAATGTTTCACTGCAATGAATATTACGCCATGCACCAGGCTGGACGAAACACACGTGTGGTCTTTTCATTTTTGTTTCCGTTAAAAGTCTCGTCGTGAAAGCTCGCTTCATCTCGATATCTATATATGCACATTGTAAAAGATTCTCGAGAGAGCCTTCATTGGCCCGATTATGTCGAAAGCTCAATGCCATGTAGAGGCGAGAGTAGTACAGCTTCTTGTGGAACAGGAGAACGAGGCCAGAGTGCTCCTCGGGCGGTTCCTTATATTCGCGAAAGGTCGTACCGAAAAACCTTCGAAAGGGATGAAATATATATGTCTAGCCATATAGTGATATAACAGCTGGTAGACGGGCTCGGGGACAAGCCCCTTTTTTTTTTCTCGCGAGAGCTTTCGGGAATAGCTCCGGCGTTCTCGTTATAAATTCCCTCGTTATAAATTCACGCAGCACTTGAGTCGAAAGGAGTCGCTCGGTGCGACTCTGTCGCGTTCCAGATGTAACCGCACAGCGAGTTATCATCGGTTTCTTTTTAGTTTTCTGCGCTTTTTTTTTCTTTCAATTCTCTCGAAGAGCTTCCGGAAGACTATAACTGAGACACGAGGAAGAGAGACTAAAAAAAAAACGGTATATCTCGAATACACCTTATCTCGGAAGTTCTAAATCCTCTCGACGATACGTGTGGTGATGAAAATCCGGATTTTCCAAGTCGTCGAGCTCTCGTCGCGAGATAAATGTACGTCAGAGAAAATTCTACGGTCAGATTCGACGAGTTTTCACTGTCGTGAATAGCCCACGAGGCTTCGGGACAATCGGGTGAATGGTAGTACCGAGACGATTTATCGGAAAGGGATATAAAGAAGCGAAGAAGAGAATCGGGGGGGAAAAAACGTAGAGTCGAGCTTTACTCGAAAATGCGGACGATAAAGCTATCGGGGATTTTTTTTTTTTTTGCGACACGACTCGTACCTATCTGGCAGTATTTTAGAAACGCATTGACGTGATTATTGTCGTAAGTCACCGATATAAAAGTAATTGACGTCGAATTTTTTTGTGAAACAAGAAAATAATGGATTATGTTATTTAAAATCGTGTTAGATTTCAAAAAAATTGGTTCATTCACATTTTATTTTCGTCGGACAAAATTCATTTGAATTATGGGAAAATATGTTTGACGTCAAATTGTGTAGTTCGCTACATTGGTCTGCTCTGTGTATTAATTAATGATTCTTGCTAATTAGTGAACGGACGAAAAGATAAAAAAAATTATACTCAGAAGTTAATTGACCGTTGCCATTCGATAATCGAACGAAAAATTCATATAATTCGTGTACCACAAGTACGACGTTTAAGGCCGTAGTCTGGTCTAGAGCGAGATTTTTGACGTCATTTCTAATGTGCAATAACGTTTAAACCGTTGAAGTTGTCTTGATGAAAATTTACACCTGCATTTATTGATCCTTAGAGAATACTTGTACATTAAAAAAAAAATTATTTTAAATATTTTCATGTAGTTTTTTGCCTTGTTGCAACATGGTGCGCCGAAATCGGCGCCCACTCTGGACGATGTTGTATGCATCTGAAAAAAAAAAACATATATTCTCAATCTGTATGAGTATTCTGAGCACTGGGAGCAGAATTGGTATTTGAAAAAAATTTTGATTGAGTCGAACAATAATTTTGCCGACATTTTATAACTCGTCGAATACCCGAAAATGTATGAAATATCATTAATGAAAGTTCAACAGGCCGCCATTTTGTCAAAAATTTTTTTTAAGTACCAATTCTGCTACCAGTGCTCAGAATACTCATACAGATTGAGAATATATATATATTTTTTTTTTCAGATGCATACAACATCGTCCAGAGTGGGCGCCGATTTCGGCGCACCGTGTTGCAACAAGGCAAAAAACTACATGAAAATATTTAAAATAATTTTTTTTTTTAATGTACAAGTATTCTCTAAGGATCAATAAATGCACGTGTAAATTTTCATCAAGACAACTTCAACGATTTAAACGTTATTGCACATTAGAAATGTCGTCAAAAATCTCGCTCTAGATCAGACTACGGCCTTAAGTCTACTTTCCGCAAGACTCTTGTACCATCCCCCCTTATCTTCTCTCGATCTCCGTCCCAGTTTTCTCATCACGTCGTCTTAAAACCGAAGGATCTAACGCGGGGACCGGTTGAACTTTTTCAATTAGTAGCCGCACGTCGAGATAAGACGAGAACGAAAAGCCAGAGACTGCGGAAGGTATAAAGATACTCCAATGCACGATGTATATCTATGTGTACGGTACTTTTGTCGAGAGGAGATTTTGGGATGATGAGGATCTTTCTCACCCTCTGTACTCTCGCGTTTTCTCGCGATTTCCTTCACTGATATTCATTTGTTTCCTTTTGTTTTTTCTATAAATAATGTTATGGGTGTATCATAATGTTCATTCTTCGTCGCCCCTTATATTATCATCATTGTAAACATTTTTTTATACGTAAGGGATTAAGATCAAAATACTGCCGAATGTGGAGTCTTTATGACAAGTTTTTTTTCAGTCAAAAAGTTTCGCAAAAGTGTTATAAGTGCAACAGTTAAAATATCGATTTAATACTAACTCAAATTAATTTGATAATTAGCTTTTTCAATTCTTATAAACAAAGATAAAAGACTCTGTTTCTTCCTCTCAAAGCTATGAATTTCAATAAATGATGCGCTGCAAATAGAAAATAATCAATTGAATGAATTGCATGTCGATCATGGCGAAAATCGAGTTTTCAAAGGGCTGAGAAATCAATCTTCATTGGCGTCTGCTATTACGATTATTGTATGGATAATCCAATCCATGTATAACGATAGTGTGCCGTTCACTTCCGGGTAAAAAGTACTGTATACGAGGTCTGTTCAAAAAGTATCGCGAATTTTGAATTTCGATTTTTTTGTGGCGTGTTAGGTTGGTACCCATGTCCCTCACTTATGCTGAAAAAATCGGCCATTTTGAATGTTTAGTTAATTGTTGACAGCTGTTTTGGCTAGACGTGTTTTGGCTTGTCTTCGATTTTTGCCTATTCCAAAAAAATGGATCAAAGAATCTGTATGAAATTTTGTGTGAAAAACAAAATTAAGTGCGCGGACGCATTCCGAATGTTGACTGTGGCATATGGCGAAGCTACCTTGGACCAAAGCAACGTTTATCGGCGGTACAAAATGTTCTCAGAGGGCCGAGAAGATGCGAACAACGAAATGCGTTCCGGACGCCCGAGCACATCAACAACAGACGAAAACATTGATGAATGAAAAAGCCAATCGTCGAATCACCGTTAGAGAAGTTGCCGAGGAATTAAACATATCGATTGGCTTGTGCTATTCCATTTTTACCAATGATTTGGGCATGAGACGGGTCGCCGCAAAATTCGTGCCAAAATTGCTCAATTTCAAACAAAAACAATGCCGCGTTAACATTGCTAACGAGCTGTTGGACTCGATCTGCGACGACCCAAATTTGCCCCAGAGGGTCATAACTGATGACGAATCATGGGTTGATGGTTATGACGTGGAAACCAAAGCTCAATCATCGCAATGGAAGCTTTTTTGGAATAGGCAAAAATCGAAGACAAGCCAAAACACGTTTAACCAAAACAGCTGTCAACAATTAACTAAACAACAAAAATAGCCGATTTTTTCAGCATAAGTGAGGGACACGAGTACCAATCTAACGCCAGAAAAAAATCGAAAATCGAATATACGTAGCCCGCGGAAATTCAAAATTCGCGATACTTTTCGAACAGACCTCGTATGTAGGTAACGATTGCACGCGTTTACCGCTAGATCGATCATCTTTGATCGAGTGCGATAATGTAGTCGATCTTCGATCCACTATAAACAGTACATCGGCGCTCCATTCACGCGTAAACCGAGCAATTTTTTGTTCCACGACAACGCACCGTGTTGGTATACGATGAAAAAAGAAAGGTGAATTGAGGTTCGCGTGTACGCGAGCTCGTAACGCGTAATCGTGTATTATATGGTCACGTCTCTACATATACCCCGGCGAGGCAAATCGTTCTGCGGTTGAAACACCAGCACGCGTGCACATATAGTTGCACTTACATCGCACGCTATAGTATCGAAATCCGTTTACACCTATAATAGTGACGTTCCACAAGAATACACGGACTAACTGGTTATTTGCGCTCGTTTCGTCAGGCCCGAAATCCTTCCGATCACCGCTCACAAACGCATAATAAACGCATTAACTTGAAGCGTGATCTGATGCCAGTGGATCCTTGATCTTTGATCATACATCTCCAAGGGAAAATCGATTCGCTGATTCTTTTGATTTTTTTACAGGAAAAGCACCGCAATCGTTTATAATTTACCGGAATAAAAGTCGCATCGAAAATCACAACGGATTGTTCGAGATAAAAAAAAATTAGGAGCTGCATTTATTTAAAAATAGAACAACAATTTAAAAGAAAAACTTCTTCTATAATTTATTCGCTGAGTGCATGACCGGAAAAGGCTTCAAAACGATCTCTCGTTTGGGATTTTCGAAACGATTTCTTTTTCTTTGTGAATCAACGAAAAGGACAACTCCCTTTTTGTTCCAACTTTTAATCGTTGACGCACCCTTTCAATTAATTCTGTCGGCTTCTTATCCCTTGTCTTTGTTGTCTATATAAAGCCGAGAGGGATATATACCCGGTTACTCCTTGTCAGAACGACTTTTATTAGCGCCAAATTTGTTCGAATTGATTGGTTTCGACCTTCTTTCGGCATCCGTGTCAAGCTGTTTTCGATGCATCGACGTAAAGTCGAAGATTTAGAATTAGAAGCAACGAGTTCGCTCGAGATTTCGAAATAGACGACCGAGAGTTCTATCGGCTCGTTCGTCAATACGTCAGCCTAGTTCTACTTTCGCAGTTAATTTTTTGGTTGCCAATATTTTTGAAAGGACAAGGGAACAGCAGGTTCTCGAGTGATCCATTAATATGATTACTGCTACATAAATTTACGTATAGACCGGAAATAAATTGACGAAAATGCATTGACCAAAGACTTTTGTAACGAAATGTTTTTCGCAGTGCAACATTTTTCTTCATTAATTCCCGTTAAGGGGGGAAATAGGATTGGGACAGCGTTTTCTCAATGATTTTCATGAATTTTTTTATAGTATAAAAAATGAATATAATTCATTGAAACTTTGAGAATATTCTATACATATATTTAAGTATATACTATAAAATTTTTGAAGAATTTCCTTGGAAAACACCGAAGATATTAGCGACCCCATATTGCAGGTCACAATCAGACTCAGCATTTTGCGTACATTCTGGAAGCCGCAATTTTCATTTGAAATCAAACGAGGTTGTAATTTACTTTTATTATATGTCTCTCTTCTATGTGAACCTAAATGCTATAAAAAAAATAGAAAATTGAATTTTTTACAGGGGTCAAAACAAAAAATCATGATTTTTTGCCATTTTTTACAACTTTATTTGCAAAAAAAAAGTTATTTTAAATAATGATAATATTTTAGGTTCATATCGAACGCAATACTATGAAGAAAGTAACTGCCAATTTTCAAAACGATTGGTTGAATACTTTTCAAACTAGCGTGTACGCAAGTTCAAAAAAAGTTGTTTTCGAAAAAACGCGTTTGAAAAAATTAGCGCGCTCGGGGCCTGAAGGAGAGCTACTCACTTTAATGGCTTATAACAATAGAACGAGTCGGAATTTTCATTGTAAATTTTGGGAACATATTTTTCGATAGTTTTACTAACAATTTATGAAATAAAAAGAAAATCGATTTTTCGAACCGTCTAACCCTATTTCCCCCCTTAATGAATGAATTAGCAAATTAGGAAGATTATGCGTGTTGATGATATGCCTTTTAACTACATATTTCCCACGTAGTTGTGCTTGCATTGCCGCGAGGGTTCGTGCTACGGTAATTAAGTATTCGCGACGAGAGATAGACGTGAGAAGGAGTGCACGGTGACGATATTTTGCCGATATATAAAACGCGTCGGTTTACTCTTGCGACCCACTATGGGCAGCAGATGGTGGAGACGCGACGTTGTGATATCTCTCGCGCGACTAGCGATGCGCTCTGGCATAGCGGCTACCGCAGCATCTTCGAAAGATCTCGGCGACGAGGATGCGGCAGAAGAGAGCAGTAAAGCAGCTGCAGCAACCGCGCGAATAGAGATCGAGATCGGGTAAAGTGCTTGCAGTACCGGCAGTCTAGATCCCTTCAAGTACTATCGGGACCATTTATGTCCTAGATTTTTTCAAAATCCTTCTTCGTGAATTTTCGTCTGGTTATAATTAAAAACAAAACGCCTATGATAAAAAAAAAAGCTTCAACTTAATACACTACATTTAAGGAGTTATACGCAGTCAGGAGACCGAAATAAGACGATTTTTCAAGACTTTTTCCTGGAAAGACATTTTGATTTATAAACGTAGAAATTTATATACGTTTTGTGGTAACTTTTAATATTATTTTCATACTTTTTATTTGTAAAAATAATGATTTTTAAAGCTGCTATAGCCGATCTCCGGGAGCTCCGCTAAAAAAAGGTGTCTCGCGGTGAGCACGATATCTCCAATTTGGATCATCCAAAATAAAAAAACCAAAAATATTCTATTAGTGGATAGATGAATCTAGGAATAGATGGATCGAAGGAATAGTCGAAATTTTGATTTTTGACAAAATGGCGGCTCGAAAAAGAAAGAATTCTAATTTTCGACCAAAATTTTGTTGTTGAATTGTTTAAAAAAAATAGCAATAATTATCGGAAATCTTATTCCTCCGTTGAATATCTGAAGATTATATCTGAGATGGTTGTGTTAAAATTGCAGACCGATCGGTTGAGCCGTTTTTGAGAAATCGTGCTCACCGACTTTGAAAACACCGTTTTGAGAAAAAAGCGTTCAAAGTTTAGGCCGCGTAGTTTGTAACGCTCCGAGCGTCCTTACAAATATGCATGTATCTCCAGGAATATTTGCCGGATCGATTTGAAATTTTCAGAGAATATACTCAAATATATGTACGTTCCGAAAATGAGATAAAAAAAATCGATTTTTTGGAATTTCCAACTGCGTATAACCCCTTAATAACCCTTTGTCGAGTGAAGAGAATTAAATTTTTCATATTTCAAATTAATTTCGTTGTACTTCCAAATGTTAAAACTGATTGGTTATTTGGGATTAATTTCACGGGACAAAAGTTATAGGGAATGTGTTTGGAATATTTAAGGGAAGAAATAGGGTTAGACGGTTCAAAAATCGATTTTTTTTTAATTTCATAAATTGTCAGTAAATCTATTGAAAAATATGTTCCTAAAATTTTAAATGAAAATTCCGACTCGTTCTATTGTTATAAGCCATTAAAATGAGTAGCTTCCTTCAGGCCCCGAGCGCGCCACGTGTATAACCGAGCGGTCACTATTTTTTCAAACGCGTTTTTCTGAAAACGACTTTTTTTGAAATTGCGTACACGCTAGTTTGAAAAGTTTTCAACCAATCGTTTTGAAAATTGGCAGTTACTTTCTTCATAGTATTGCGCTCTATATGAACCTAAAATATTATCATTATTTTAAATAATTTTTTTTTGCAAATAAAGTTGTAAAAACTGGCAAAAAATCATGCTTTTTTGTTTTGACCCCTGTAAAAAATTCAATTTTCTAATTTTTCGATAGCATTTAGGTTCACATAGAAGAGAGACATATAATAAAAGTAAATTCCAACCTCGTTTGATTTCAGATGAAAATTGCGGCTTCCAGAATGTACGCAAAATGCTGAATCTGATTGTGACCTGCAATATGGGGTCGCTAATATTTTCGGTGTTTTTCAATGAAATTCTTCAAAAATTTTATAGTATATACTTAAATATATGTATAAAATATTCTCAAAGTTTCAATAAATTATATTCATTTTTTATACTATAAAAAAATTTATGAAAATCATTGAGAAAACGCTGTCCTAACCCTATTTCCCCCCTTAATATCACTATATACATCTTACTACTATAATAAAGCTGACGAGTTTGTATGTTCGTTCGAACGCGCTAATCTCAAGAAATACTAATCCGATTTGAAAAATTCTTTTTGCATTAGATAGCCCGTTTGTTCGGGAAGGCTCTAGGCCATATAAATTCTTCGTATGACCCTAATGAGCGGCAGTGGCATCGGTTTATTTTTTAATGATTGATCCTTTTATTTTTCCACATAATTTCCGGATGGTATTTACATTTAATGAGATGCACTTGGTTATGTACTCATAATGCGTATGAAACGGATATATAATCCAAATTAAACGCAGGTGAAATCGCGGGCCACAGCTATTATACGTATATAGGTACGAGTGATATGTATTTCTATCTCTCAACCGTTTCCATGCTGCCATAATCAGCTCGGTTAATAGCAGCTTAATACGTATATTAAACACACAGGATCATATTACGTAGAATAGAACTGAGCGCAAGTGACGCAATTTCAATCCATAACGGTATATCACAATTTTACAACCACTTTCCCATAACCTCTGTCACTTATCATTATCGCATATCTTTCTATACTACTTTATTTTTTTCTCCTCTTCTCTTGGACGCAGCTATTCGCGGGGACCGGATGTATGTTCAAGTCTCACACAAAGGTATTGTCGATAGTTTATTTCTCGAATTTCGTAATACGTCTCGTACATAAATGTATTTTATATCGATCCTCCATTAACATTTCGCAATTGGTGTTCTTTATACTTTTTTGCAGTGCATTTATTTTCCTCGTTCGAATCTCGATTTTGTCGAATATCAATTGAGCTTTGCCACAATGGATTTTCTGATAAAATCGAAGTTTTATATTTGTCGTATTAAATTACAATTTTTAAATATCCTATTCCTTTTCCTCCCTTCTTTGGTGTGATGTTTTCGTTTTGTTTTTTTTTTAATACATACCGCATGCCATTTTACAAGACTTTTCAAAGAAATTCATCAACGTTTTAGTGCATTCAACTATTATAATAAACTATATATACGTATTATATATGCAATCTTACTTCAGCTCCTGACCCATTTGGTTTCAATTCAGCGAACAAGTGTATTCCACTCGCGCGTAAATACACGCCATAGTGTAACGGCAAATATAACCGGAGACTAATTAAACTAATGGATACTTACGGGAAAACGCGGTCATCAGACTTCAAGTGCTTCGGCACATCCGAAAGAATGCGAATATACTAATTGGATGCAACCCTCTCTCTTTCTTTCTCTCTCTCTCTCTATCTGTGTCCTCTCGCATTTCACGCAGTTACTTCGTGATACCACTGGTACTAAACCCTACTATATGTGCAAGTAGGTACGAGCTCTTATCGGGAATTCTGACTGGCGTGTGCACTGCATAATTGGACACATTCATTCGCGCCGTTGTAATAATTGCATTAACGCGATGACTGCAAAGCTCATCGACTCCCCTCACTCTTACGATATGTGCATTGAAAATATACATCGGTTTAAATTTGTATAGATGAATATGTACACGGGGTTGTCCACGTAATGTTGAATTTTGGCTGAGGATTTTTTTTTTGTGAGGATCCAGCGGAATTCCTGTAATTATCACTTGCCACCGGTAAGGATCCGTCTAGATTTCGGGTCGCGTGATCGAAATGAAACGGTTGTAAAATGGATTTCGACGGGAATCCTGGGCTGGATCCCTAACTGTGTTCACCTGCCTAATTCATTAAATGAGACGAACTTTCGTTTCACTCGGGGAATCAGCCTGCCGAAACAACGTGCAAAAGTGAATTTTCGATTTTTCCGTTTTTCCCATTGATGTTTTAAATTTACGATAAAAACTCGGCGATTTCTGTAATCAGCAGCAAATTTCCGATTACGTAGGGTATCGAAACAATGCAACAAAAAAAATGTTACTTTTTGCCCACTTTTTCTGAAACCTAAAAATAGCGAAATTTCAAATGGCCATAACTTGGTTTCCGTTTGATCGATTTTGGATTCTGAGTAGGTTTTTGAAAACGTCTCGAGTAGACTTAGAGAACGCCCCTTGGAACATACCGATATCTCAATTATTGTGGCCGCAATGTCACCTTGAAAATCGGTGAAAAAAATGAAAAGGGGTATCTATGGAGAAATTCGCAAAAATCGATAGCCGAACTTTGAAAATCTGTGAAAAATCGAAAAAAAAATCGTAGCTCAATGAATGAAGCGGCATTTTGAAGGTCGAACGGTCACGAAAAGAATGAGCACAGAGTGGGGTTCCAACCCAATCGGCAGGCAACGTTACAAAGATTTTAGTGAAGCCTTTTTTTTTTGGCCAAAATGGAACATTTTTTAAATTTTCTCTTAGGACGCTATATCGATGTATTTTGACTCGCTGATTAATAATTCAGTAGCCACTTCCTTGGCAAACTCAAAATTCCGTTAAAAATCGTTCAAAAAGTCATTCTTTCGATTTTCGTCAAGAAAATCTGTGCTGCACTATGAACGTGTCGATGCACTCTCAAACGTTCGTTCTGTCTTAATTTCACTAGTTTTTACCTAACTATATATAACGTTGGTAACATCATGTTCGTTCACTCGTTTCGCTCGTTCAATGGATTCGTTCGACCACGATCGAATTTATAATATATACTCGAGGCAGTCAGAGCGTGATACATACAACTCGCCCTTCGCTGTCGTTAATTGGGTAGTGACGAGACCCACACTCGTTTTCGTATTAATTTACTCGCTTTCAGCTATCGAGCATTCGTCAGGGTATTCAACCGTGTACCATGCTTCGGGGGGGGGGGGGGGGGGGGGGGGGATAAATGACAAATAGGCGTGAAAGCCATAGACGGTCGTTGACACGTTTCCCTGTCGCAATGAATAATACATTTTTTTTAATTTAAAAAATCACTCACTCATTTAAATTGCTGTAGTGGAAATTTAATGGTTTTGCTTCCTTAAGGAATAATGTTTTATTGTCGAAAAAAAATCATTCGTTTTCTGTACGGCGTAACTCTAAAGAATAATGATTATTGTTAATTGGAAATTATTTTTAATGAAAATTGATAATTTATTCTACTATCGTTATTTACCCGATTAATGGAAAATTATTCAGAATGTATCTGCTTTTGAATCTGGTTAATCGAATTGACGAAACTCGTGGCTCTGCACTGAATTAAGGGATTACACGCAGTCGGGATGTTGAAAAAAAAAAAAAATTTATTTCATTTTCGTAATTTTTTTATTTCATTTTCATACGAGGTCTGTTCAAAAAGTATCGCGAATTTTGAATTTCCGCGGGCTACGTATATTCGATTTTTGATTTTTTTGTGACGTTAGGTTGGTACATGTGTCCCTCACTTATGCTGAAAAAATCGGCTATTTTGAATGTTTAGTTAATTGTTGACAGCTGTTTTGGTTAGACGTGTATTGGCTTGTCTTCGATTTTTGCCTATTCCAAAAAAGCAGCTTCCATTGCGATGATTGAGCTTTGGTTTCCACGTCATAACCATAAACCCATGATTCGTCACCAGCTATGACCCTCTGGAGCAAATTTGGGTCGTCTTGGACCGAGTCCAACAGCTCTTTAGCAATGTTAACGCGACACTGTTTTTGTTCGAAATTGAGCAATTTTGGCACGAATTTCGCGGCGACCCGTCTCATGCCCAAATCATTGGTAAAAATCGAATAGCACGAGCCAATCGATATGTTTAGTTTCTCAGCAACTTCTCTAACGGTGATTCGACGATTGGCCAATATTATTTTCTTCATTTCATCAATGTTTTCGTCTGTTGTTGATGTGCTCGGGCGTCCGGAACGCATTTCGTTGTTCGCATCTTCTCGGCCCTCTGAGAACATTTTGTACCACCGATAAACGTTGCTTTGGTCCAAGGTAACTTCACCATATGCCACAGTCAACATTCGGAATGCGTCCGCGCACTTAATTTTGTTTTTCACACAAAATTTCATACAGATTCTTTGATCCATTTTTTGGAATAGGCAAAAATCGAAGACAAGCCAAAACACGTCTAACCAAAACAGCTGTCAACAATTAATTAAACATTCAAAATGACCGATTTTTTCAGCATAAGTGAGGGACACGAGTACCAACCTAACGCCACAGAAAAATCGAAAATCGAATATACGTAGCCCGTATTTAAGTATTTAAGTATATACACAGAAAATTTCATGTCAATCCGACGAATATTCTCGAAGTTACGCGCATATTTGTAAAGACGTCTCGGAGCGTCTGAGCATGATTTTGAAAGTTTGAATGCGTTTTTCTCAAAATTATGTTTTTAAAGTCGGTGAAGCAAGATTTCTCGAAAACGGCTCAACCGATCAGTCTCAAATTTTTACACAAGCTTTAGAAATATATTTTTCAGTGATTAATCGAAGGTTTTTTCTCGCCGACAAATATTTTCCATTTTATAAACAAGTTAAGGCCAAGATTTTTATCGAAAATCGAAAATTTCTTTTGAGAAGCCGCCATTTTGTTAAAAATTAATATTTTGCTTATTCCTTCGATTAAATACCAGATAATACCTTATATAAACGAAATCTTTTTTGTTTTTTCACTTTGGATGATCCAATCCGGAGATATCGTGCTTACCGCAAAACGCCTTTTTTTAGAGGAGCTCCATGAGCTCGGCTATAGCAGCTTTGAAAATCATTATTTTTACAAATAAAAAATACGAAAATAAAGTTAAAACTTACCACAATATGTATATAAATTTTTACGTTAATAAATAAAAATGTCTTTCCAGGAAAAATTCTTGAAAAATCGCTATTTTTCGGTCTCCTGACTGCGTATAACTCCTTAATGACTAACGAAAAAGCTTTTTTTTTCGCGAGTATTTATAGGAACGATGATTTAACTCGTTTTCGGAAATGATTGAGATTTATCATCCGATTATTTCGAGGATCGCAGAATTACATGCTGAATTACTCGACATTGGATGCAATGCTCGCAGATTCTGCGGAGACTCCGGAGTAAAATGGGTCGTATAGTAAATAGGGGGGGGGGGATATATTGTAGCCGGTAAGCTCGCTCGTATTCTCCGCATTTTTCGTCATGATGCCACGAGCATAATGACAAAAAAAACGACGAATAAACCGTGTTCTGTCCGTTTGTATAAATGGCCGCGTTGAACGAGCTTTAATTAACGTGACGTCACCGAGTCGTCGGGTCAATCAACGATATTTTGAGATCAACATTTCAGACACTTCTGCCAGTTGCAGTCTCGACTCGGCTCACGACCAGAGATGATCACGGGCGGTTACGTTCCTCGGCCGGTGTACGTCCGGTTCGTCGACACACGAAGTCATTAGGACTTCATAAGCAATAGAGGAGATAATTGGTTTATCGAACAGCTCGATTTTCTATCTTCCGGATAGTTTATTTGATGCGAAAACAAATCGTTTCAGAATTTTTTTTATCTTTACTTAAAAAATCAATTCATTTTACTTCATTAGTGATTTTTTTTTAATTCACTTTTTTTCTATAAACAAATAAATTACATGTCTGACAAAGTATTTTATCGTTCTTCGTCATTAACCAAAATGGATGTTGTTCGTGGTTGTGTGAGTATTTTTGTAATTGTTGTTGTTGTTTTTTTTTTTTTTTTGACAAATTATATCTGTGATTTCTTATTTCGTGGAGTTTTGTCAGTGAATCGTCATTACCGTACCGAAGTGTACAACTTTTATTGATACAGTGCGGAAGTGATAATAAAATCGATACAAGATTTCTGTATATCGCTAAAAGTCAAATGTCTATTTGCATTTATAGTACAGAGGCGGAATATTTTGTCGATCTTTTCAGTTGGGGGATGCAATGTTCGTGGAACTACCCCGCGTACGTCTGGACGGGGGTGCTCGAGCTTTTCGTCAGCACTGGGGTTACGAGTCTCGGCCTCTCGTGCCACCTCCACCCCTCATCGAGGAGGACGAAGCGGGTATCGAACCGGAAACCGTCAGCCTACGCGAAGCCAACACCGCATCGCCTATAGGTAAGTTCTTTTTCCATTCTACTTTTCGTTTTGTTATTGATAACACAATAATAATTCCGTTCGTCGAAACGTTCCAATAATATGAGCGATGTTTTGTGATCTAAAAGATTTTTATTTATATTTTCTGAAAGCCATTGCTCTTTGAGTTTAGATCCTCATGAAATTCAAATTCTTCATACTTGAAATTGTTACTGTAAAGATGAAAATAAAACGAGTCACGACGTACACGCGATGACGTGACAACATTGCGCGAGTACATTTTCGGTAAACTTTTTTTACTACCGAGCTCGGTCTAATGGACACTTTGACTAATAGAAATTTGACTGTACGAGGACATTAAGATCACGTTCATAAATTATAGATTATTTTCTGAGCGTAGCAATCATTTTTCTTCACTCAAGAATCGGCCACGACTCTTTGGCAAGGAAACTTAGTAAAAAAAAATAAAAATAAAAAATCTTTTCTTTCCAACATCAATGGCACTAACCCTGTACGATATTTGATCTCTGTGCTGGATAGCGACGTTTGAATAAATCAGCATCAAACTCGTCATCACGAAGTTATTATTTCACGTGACTGCTGCCTCGATTTCTAACGAAGTGTGAAGAAGCTTACCTTTTTGTCTCACACGCTTTTTTATTAAATAACAACACCTATTTCCATTGTCTCTGTGTCAAATAGAACGTCAGGTTATCATATCTTATCGTGCAGATCCATCGAAAACCCTTATTGACCAAACAATTGCCTGCATGCTGTTTTAACACTTTTGCGTTTTAGCTCTGTTTGTGTTTGTCGTGGCGATTACGATCGCACGCGCGTACGAATTTTATGTGAAACTTTTCAGCACTGTCATTTTAGAAAATAGTCAACTTAGGGACGTGCGATAAGAAAAATTTATTTGCATAACGATGAAAACTTGTGGAGTTGATAGATAGATGGATTCGCACAAAACCATCTTAATGACAATTAAAAATTCATATTTGGAGAACGTTGAGATCGCTTACATCGAACATAATATCAATGTTTTGATAATCAAGATGGCGGAATGAATATTAGTGGCTCAGAAGCAATAAAAAGGTAATGTTATTCAATTTAAAGACAAATTGACATTCGGGAAGTGTTTTAGACCTCCATTTTTCGAGTTTTTTAATTTAAAAAAATAGCGGATTTTTAAATAATGACACTGAGTGAGATCTATACCGTTTGCAGGACAGTAGATCGCGCGTATAAGTACTCCCATATCGTACTTAAACTGTTGACGTTTACATTATCTCCACCCTAATGTTTCCTGTGTCTGCTCATATAATCTATCTGTATAGCCCTGCAATCGACTGTATACCTCCAACCATCAGCGTGAAAATGCATTAATTACTCTTTGTCTCGATTGTCGCTTACGTTTGTTTCGAGCTGACGTCAACAGAGCCCTCTCTGCTATATCCCTTAACGAGCATTTCATTGTTTTCCCAACAACATGTTGAATTCGCGTCCAGCATCGTTTCTACCTATCAGCGAACCTTTTTGAAATGCGAGACATTGGAAAATCTTGTTGGAAATGTCATGAAAATATGTTCATCAAATTTACAATAGGACGTTGTTTGTTTAAAGTTTGAAAAAAAAGGGATAAACGAGAGGATGAACTTTCGTGGAAATGTGTAAAAGAGAAGAGAAAAAAACATTTTAAAAAACCCTGTTAAAAATCTGTTTTTTTTTTTTTGTTATTTAAAACTCAGCGTCAGTCTATTTTAATACAAGAAAAGTACATTTCGTTCATGAGTACGATTTCTAAAATTACAAAAGGACACGAGAAAAGTCTTCTGTCGAGGGTTCACTCGTTTAAACTTTTTTTTTTTGCAACGAAGTCAGATAAAGTAGATTCCTACGATGTCGTTGTCATTCACAGAGCCATCGGTGCGATGTTCGGCGAAGAGTTTCACGATTCTCTCGTCCGATGGCGCTTCCGACGTATTCCCGAGTTTTATCGACGAGCGAGAGTTCTGATAAACCTCTGACCGGCAGTAGGCAAGGAAAATTTCTGCTGGGGGAGAAAAAAAAAGTGATTTTCTCAGCACGAACGACTGCCTTATCAATCTCCGGAAAGAATAACATTCTGCAAATCCGCGAAATATAAATGATCATTGCCAAGTAACGTTTATACAATTCGCTATGGTCTTATCCTTAACGAACGGGGAAACCAATTAATTAATTCAATTAACGAGAACATTATTAATTTTTTTGTAATCTTTATGAGAACTGAAAAAAAAATTCTTTATTATCCTTTCTTCTCTCACTTATTACAAAATAATATTGGCATTTTTTTCTCGTTCCATTGCAAGCATCTTTTGTAATTCTTCACGAAATCCTTCTGTTTTTTTGTTCTTCACTACTCTTCCCGTCGCCGATTATATTTTTACTCGCGAATATAATTGCAAGAATGTTTTAACATTTCCATTGTTTTACCGAACCCTCTTTGTGAGAGTGATCGAGGTGGAAAAAAAATCTCACGACGTTAGAAAACTTGTGAAAAATTGATGAGACACGAACGGGCTTGTAATTTTCTCGTTCTCGTCACTTGTTGTCAGAAGCCCGTTTGCTCTTTTTTTCCATCTTCTCTCGGGGCAAAATGTCTTTTGACGTTCCCGCGAGCGATGTCGTGCGAAAGTCGAGTGATGCAAAACCCTACCGCACGCAGGATAAGCGAAAAGATACTCATCCGCATAGCCGCGCTCCTTTCTTTCACAAATCTGTTCGGCTGACTTCCTCCCTGAATTTCGTCAGACTCGACGCTTCTATTATTACGGAAATATGAGGCGGTTCGGTGTGTTTACCATCGTGAAATATATCTTCCTACGTCTATTTCAGTCTCGAATGAAATATGACGGAGAAAGAAACAGAAAACCCTCGTGGAACTGGAGCGAGTCTTTTGCGAAATTGCACAATTCTCTGGAACAACCGAAATTTTCCTCTCCCCTATCTCGTCCGATCTTTCCGAGAGATAATTCTTGTCTTTTTTTTTTTCCACCCCCAAATATCCTGCGGTTATGCATCCAGCGAAATTGCTGAATCTACGTTTTTTTCTCTCTCGATACGTCATTACCCTTCGGTCAGAATGATAAGTTGAGAAGATTTGCTTCAGATTTCTTGGGTAATCAGAATTATATAACTTTGGAATTTTTTGAGACATCGTTTTTTTTTTTCTAGCAAAAATTAATTGCCAATTAATGAATCGACCTTGACAGCTCTCGTCACATAATGGAATGTTATAAGACTGGCGTGTGTGTGTGTGTGTGTGTTTTTTCTCATCATTTTATTCTCGATTGCACACTCGCGAGCATCGAAGCGTCGCGATTCACAGAGCACGTCACATTGTCGGGGAATATATGACGTGACGTGGAAACGGGGGAGAATAAATGTTCGCGTATAATCGGAGTCGTTCGACACGTTGATTATCGATGAACACAAAGTGTCTGTGTTAAATATAGTCGCACTAACCGATTGACGGTCGTCCACGAGAACCAACGATTTATCGATGTACGATTTTATTTATTTTTTTTTATAATCAACGACAACAGGAAAATAGAAGGAAAAATAAGAGAATCCCATTATAGAGGGAGGAATAATTATGGGGACAGGATATGATATATACGGTCTATTGTGATACCGTGGCATGTGTCTATATATATATATATATATATATATGTAAAACGTGTCCACTTCTTTGAAGAAAAATTTAAGGAAGAATAGCCTGTCTGAGCTCGCAGGGAATTGCCGAGACGAGGCTCATGTCGTCAGAGCAAATTATCTCGGGTATCCGGCCACTCCTCGAGCTTTATAGAACGCTCGGGGGATTCGCAAGAGCTGAATTGGTTTTTCATGACGGGTAAAAGTCACGAGGACGACCGAGAAATTTGACGTGAAAACAAGGTCAGAAATGTAGATTAGCCTAGGGATGACCTTGTTAATTTAATTACTATTATTTCACGAAGAATTAGAATAGAAAATCAAATGAAAAGAAAAAAAAAATGTATGAGAAATTGACTAATTTTATTTACATATTCGTTCAATTATTTTATTAATTAAAAATTAAAAGATGGGAAATTTTGAATTGAATTTTCTTTTAAATAAACTTTTTAAAAAAAATCGACGTTTACACCCACTTTCTCATTTCCGGTTCCGACGACATTGACCAATGTCTATTTTACACATTGCTCAAATGTGGAAAATACACGGTTGCATCACAATTACGTAATCGTGAACGACGCGATTATCGGATTCTTCGCTGAGACAATGGAAGACTCCGCGAGATTGTTGAAATTATAATTGACGGAGTGTGAGATACAATATTTCGCTATGTACACGTGGTTAAATATCATTACGAAGATCGCACCCGCAATAACCACAGAAACGAAAGAAACTTTCGTGCCTGGTTTTTGCTTAGAGAATCAACGAACAGGCCTCGACAAAATTATTATTTTCATTCCTGGCTGCTTCCCATAAACGACTATATACCGGCAAAAGGAGTTTGCAAAATCATATCAAACTACAATATTATTTAATTTCGTTGTAAATGAAGCTTCCTTAATTCACAAAAAAATCATAGTTATTCATTATTTTAAAAAAATGTTACTACCAATTATCAATTCTTACGAAAATGACTATACATATTTTTTTCTTTTAAGGGAGGAAATAGGGTTAGGACAGCGTTTTCTCAATGATTTTCATGAATTTTTTTATAGTATAAAAAATTAATATAATTTATTGAAACTATGAGAATATTTTATACATATATTTAAGTATAAACTATAAAATTTTTGAAAAATTTCCTTGAAAAACACCGGGGATATTGGCGGCCCCATATTGCAAGTCACAGGCAGACTCAGCATTTTGCGTACATTCTGGAAGCCGCAATTTTGATCTGAAATCAAACGAAGTTGAAATTTACTTTTATTATATGTCTCTCTTCTATATGAACCTAAATGGTATCAAAAAAATAGAAAATTGAATTTTTCACAGGGGTTAAAACAAAAAAGCATAATTTTTTGCCATTTCTCACAACTTTATTTGCAAAAAAAAATTATTTTAAATAATGATAATATTCCGATTTTGGGTTCATATAGAGAGCAATACTATGAAGAAAGTAACTGCCAATTTTCAAAACGATTGATTGAAAACTTTTCAAACTAGCGTGTACGCAAGTTAAAAAAAGTCGTTTTCAGAAAAACGCGTTTGAAAAAATAGTACTAAGAAAAACCAGCAATATGGGGTAGCTAATATTTTATAGTATATACTTAAATATATGTATAACAATTTTATAGTATATATTTAAATATATGTATAAAATATTCTCAAAGTTTCAATAAATTATATTCATTTTTTATACTATAGAAAATTTCATAAAAATCATTGAGAAAACGCTGTCCTAACCCTATTTCCTCCCTTAATGGCTTATAACAATAGAACGAGTCGGAATTTTCATTTAAAATTTTGGGAACATATTTTTCAATAGTTTTACTAACAATTTATGAAATAAAAAAAAACGTTTTTTTTAACCGTCTAACCCTATTTCCCTCCTTAAGGCACCAGACCACGGTGCGTGCGCGGTACGAGGGTGTATTTTTCATAATTTTTTCCGAGCAAATGATGAATGGTTTTTTTTTTATTGATACTAATATTCAATATATACATATAGAAGACACTACACAAATTTTTTTGTTCGAATCTTAAGAATAGTTTGCGGTGTACGCCGCTTCCAAAAGGACACTTCGACGAAGTTGCTGCTTGGTGGTTGGCAGCAATTAAGCGATACGGTTCATCGGAAAAAAAAAATATATATATTTATAAACTAGACATATAGGTTTATAGCATCACGTAGGGGAATTCCGATATCTAAAAAAAAAAAAATGCTGGACCAACGAATTTTATTTCCCATTTTCACAGAAAATTTTCATTGTTTATGGAAAAAAAATAGAAGGGGGCCCTTTATTAAAAAAAAAAAACCCTACGTGGTACCATAGAGACTGAATTTTCGAACATTTTGAGACCTGGTACATGCAAATCGGATGAATAGTTTTTTGAATATGTTGTCAACAAGGTTGAAAAACGTAGTTTCGAGAAAAACGCGTTCAAAGTTTTGCTCGGCGCGGTCGTGCGCTTGGAACGGTTTCACATAAAATGCCGTATCTCCGTCAATTTTACGAATTTCTTTACAAAACTTGGTGAGAACATTCTTAACAAATGCATGTTTCAGAAAATGGAAAAAAAATGAAATGACTAATTTTTTACCGTGGTCTGGTGTCTTAACACAATTTCAGGACGTATATTTCCGGGGCATCCGTATTTCCGTAAATCAACTACGAATAATAAAATGCTACTCGTTCCTATCGAGGATGATGAAATCAGATTTTGAAACAAGACAAACATGATTGAAAGAAAATATAATGAAACAAACTAAAAGTATTATCAACATGGAAGAAATAATGATTAGAAAGTGTAGGAGATAGAGGGAAAAGAAAAAGCAAAGACGAGCTTATAAGTAAAGCAAGTCAGGATACAACTAACCTCATTTTAAAAGGAATCCGCATTCTCAAGAGCAATTGCATAAATTAATGAATAATAATAATATAATGTATATTTATTTTTGCTACTAATATAAAAAGGAGACTGAATCATTCTATCGTTAAAAAAATATTTATACAACTTCCGCGTAAAAAAAAGCAGCAGGAAACACACGAATAATTATTATGAAGAATTCGTTGATTTCGTACAATTGTCCATTCGCTCGTTATATAGACACATGTTCGATCGGGCTCGCGTTTAACTCGGGACTTATAAATGGAAAAGGAAAAAAAAAAAGAAGAGAGACACGGAGTGTTCTTATCTCGACCGACGACCGCATCCTCGATATTTCATGAGTTATCCGAGCGCGAACCACCACAATGACGTTTTCAGAACATCATCGTGACAGCTTTCCACTTAGTCTGGGCGTCGACATCGTTCCTACAACTTGATCACGTCTCGCGAACTATCGATACCGAATTTACAAATAATCGATCGTGTAGCAGAGCCGCGAATTTAAAAAAAACACACACACAATTTTAACGTTTATTCGACGCAATTTTTGTTGACACGTGGTAATATTTTCATAAGTTCCACGTGCCAGGGGGCTTATACATCGATAGTTTTATTCTTACATTTTATTGTTTTTTTCTTCAAATCTCGGAGTATATAAATCACGACCGTAGTTTTTTTTTGTTCTCACTCTAGGTGTACTCTTTTATAAAGTGTATTTATCCAATGTTTTCGACAATTTGGTGCTCTTTTTTTTTTTAATCAGGCCTCACATACCCCTGCGTGCGCTGAAAACCGACTTGAAATATTATTATAAATGTTATATGGTGAAAAAAAAATTGAATTGTTGATATCCCATTTTTTATTAACTTTTGAACTATGAGAAAAAAATTTTACATTTTTTTAAAAATATTAACATTATTTTTGACGGTTATAAATGGACTACTGATGAAAACCATGGCGCCTCCTTGTCGACATCATAAGTTCACAAAAAATTGATTTAAATTGAACTTTAGTATGCAATTTAAAAAAAAAAATGTTGAATTATTTATAAAAAATTGTCCAACCAAAAAATTAAAAAAACCTCTCATCAAACTATAGTGAAAATAATTATCAAGATATAAAAAAAAAATATTTTAATATTAAAAATTGACTGAGTTACCGTGCTGACTTTGTCTAAAAACATAGTTTCGTTTACACCCGTAAAAAATAACGATAATACAAATAAAAAAATGTTTTAATCTTTTTCTTATAGTCGAAAAGTTAATAAAAAATGTGAAATCAACAAATAAATTTTTTTCTCACCGTATAACCTTTGTAATAATTTTTCGAAATTTACTCGGTCTTCAGCGCGCGCAGGGGTATGTCAGCCCTCAAGGGAGGAAATAGGGTTAGGACAGCGTTTTCTCAATGATTTTCATGAATTTTTTTATAGTATAAAAAATGAATATAATTTATTGAAACTTTGAGAATATTTTATACATATATTTAGGTATGTACTATAAAATTTGTATACATATAGTTAAGTATATACTATAAAATATTAGCGACCCCATATTGCAGGTCACAATTAGACTCTGCATTTTGCGTACATTCTGGAAGTCGCAATTTTCATCTGAAATCAAACGAGATTGGAATTTACTTTTATTATATGTCTCTCTTCTATATGAACCTAAATGCTATCAAAAAAATAGGAAATTGAATTGAATACAGGGGTCGAAACAAAAAAGCATGATTTTTTGCCATTTTTTACAACCTTATTTGCAAAAAAAAAATTATTTTAAATAATGATAATATTCCGATTTTAGGTTCATATAGAGCGCAATACTATGAAGAAAGTAACTGCCAATTTTCAAAACGATTGGTTGAAAACTTTTCAAACTAGCGTGTACGCAAGTTAAAAAAAAGTCGTTTTCAGAAAAACGCGTTTGAAAAAATAGTACCAAGAAAAACAAGGAATATGGGGTCGCTAATATTTTATCGTATATACTTAAATATATGTATACAAATTTTATAGTATATACTTAAATATATGTATAAAATATTCCCAAAGTTTCAATAAATTATATTCATTTTTTATACTATAAAAAAATTCATGAAAATCATTGAGAAAACGCTGTCCTAACGCTATTTCCCCCCTTAATGGCTTATAACAATAGAACGAGTCGGAATTTTCATAAAAAATGTTGGCAACATATTTTTCAATAGTTGTACTAACAATTTATGAAATAAAAAAAAAATCAATTTTTTTAACCGTCTAACCCTATTTTCCTCCTTAAATCAGTAATATTTTTATCAGCAATTTGTGAATTTGCTCCGCATCAGTTTCACCCTTTTTTTTGTGATATCGCGAGTAGGAGAAAAAAAAGAAAAGAAAATGTTTAATTCACACTAAACTAGTGCTGTTTTTCGTCGACGACGACTCGTTCTCGTAGACGACGTCATTCACGCGTCGGCTCTCCCGGATATGCGCGATAAAGCTCTCTCGATGTCGTACTCGTCGCTCTCTTGATGCTGCCGTTGGCACACGAGACGACGACGACGAAGATCGCAAAGTAAAAAAACGTGAAATATAATTCAAAACGATGCTAGTGCTTTAACGTACCGCGACGCACTTCACTCGATCATTCTCTCCTGACGCGAATACAAGTTAAAAGATAAATTGTGATTTTTAAATATTGTTTTCTTTACGAGAATTTTCAAGTAACGTTAAATCGCATTGCGCGTGAAACGACGACGATATGGAGTAACGTGAACCTTTAAACCGTTCGGCGTGCTGATAACGAAGAAGAAGGGAAAAAAAAAGAGTGATCTAGTTTGACGAGAAACCCGTATATACCCGTTATTATTAATGTCATTTGTATATCTAGGGCGTGAAGTTAACGAACCGTGACGAAAAGTCAATTCAAGTCGTCGCCAACATTCTCTTCATCAGCTCTATCTGTATGAACGATTTTTTATTTCATTCTTTTTTATTTCAATATCGAACGAAAATATATATTTACCGTTTTAATCACAGAGTGCTATTGAGATTATTGAACGTTGCCAAACGTTCAATTATCGTTGTTTCAGCGTATGTGATCTCTCGAAAGTGCGTACAACCGATGGAGTACTGTGTGCAAATAAAGCGATAGCAGCGGAAAAAAAACACGATTTCGAGGTTCATTATCGCGCTCAATCGTGGGAACGTTTTCTTCCGTCTTTTCTTCGACAACTTTGATACCGTTTGATTCATCGATAATTATCAATACGGATGTTGTTACGTACATTTTCTAACAATTGAATATACCTCAAAGCCTTTCGATCATAAAGTAAAAGTTTTCAACGAAGATTCACAAAAGAAACGTCGTTTCCGCCGTTAATAATCATTTTTTGATAAAGACACAAATCTCTTTGTGATAAAAGATAAAAATTCATAGACGAAAAATTGTTTTAGCAAAAGCTTTCTTGATGCGAATTTTGCTAATGAACAAAGAGTACTTGGGAAAAACAAAAGAAGTCTGAAAACTCAATCTCGGGATTAAAAAAAAATAGTGCCAATTGTCTTGCCAGTTTTGTAACGTCACCGCGTCTCTTAGCTTCGGTCGCAATTAGCGTAGAATTACACGACGTCTGCTGCTGGGTAATTAATATCCCGCAAACAAGGACGCCGCGAGCGTGTAAAAGAACGAGGAAAAAAAAAACAATGTTGAACCACAGAAAGGTGTGGAACTCGATAATAAGACGAAAAAAGAAAAGTCACTTCGAATACAGCGTTGACGAGGACACCGGGAGCAGTGACAGTAGTGGTTGTGAGTAACGTTTAAACGTCTCAAAGTATATCTCAGTATAACCCCCTCCCCCCGTCACGCTGAACGCTTATGGCTATTATCAATTGCCGAAAATTGTTATCGCGATATTTTTCACGGAATTATAGATCCTATAATCAATTTCTCATCGTCATAACTTTGAAACGTCTTCGGTAACATTGCTGACTAATTTTGTTTGGCTTTGAAATTTTTATCACATTTTTCTCCTTTTTTTATACTTACATAATGTGTTGCTTATCGCATTTCTGTGCTTTGCTTGACTTTTCTTTGTTGCTGCAACATTCGATGTTTTTAGTTTTAATTGGCCATATTGAAATCTACATTTAATTCAAACGTTTGATCATAAAACGCGGCAACACTCGTACAGTCTCATAATTAATAATGGCTGCTTCATGCAGCCGAGGATCGTTGCATTTTACTGGGTGCGCATCCTCCAGTGCATCCCCCATAAATACGCGATGCATTACACACTCGCTCGTTCGTACATTCCAAGTTCATAACTCGTTCGGTATAGCGTAACCATTTTTTGTTTGTTTTGACTCTTTTGTTTCTGTCTCATCGACGATAAGACTTTGTGCCGCATCAATATTACATGCTCTCATTATTCCATAATTGACTGCCAATTCACGGGCAATAATTGTATTAATAGTACATTAGTGAAGATAAATTGCATCGTTTGTCCAAACGCATAGGAGACATTGTAGGAAGGAAAAAAAAAAACAAAACGGAAATCAATTCAGAGTGCCAATTATCATCGTTTGTTTGACGATTTATTTCGTTAATTAACCGGCGAACAATGTTAGGAGCTTGGTAATAGGCGCGTTGAGATTCAAGTCGCGATACGAGGTCTGTTCAAAAAGTATCGCGAATTTTGAATTTCCGCGGGCTACGTATGTTCGATTTTCGATTTTTGTGTGGCGTTAGGCTGGTACTCGTGTCCCTCACTTATGCTGAAAAAATTGGTCATTTTGAATGTTTAGTTAATTGCTGACAGCTGTTTTGGTTAGACGTGTTTTGGCTTGTCCTCGATTTTTGCCTATTCCAAAAAAACAGCTTCTATTGCGATGATTGACCTTTGGTTTTCACGTCATAACCATAAACCCATGATTCGTCACCAGTTATGACCCTCTAGAGCAAATTTGGGCCGTCGCGGACCGAGTTCAACAGCTCCTTAACAATGTTAACGCGACACTGTTTTTGTTCGAAGTTGAGCAATTTTGGCACGAATTTTGCGGCGACCCGTCTCATGCCCAAATCATTGGTAAAAGTCGAATAGCACGAGCCAATCGATACGTTTAGTTCCTCAGCAACTTCTCTAACGGTGACTCGACGATTGGCCAATATTATTTTCTTCGCTTCATCAATGTTTTCGTCTGTTGTTGATGTGCTCGGGCGTCCGGAAAGCATTTCGTTGTTCGCATCTTCTCGGCCCTCCCAGAACATTTTGTACCACCGATAAACGTTGCTTTGGTCCAAGGTAGCTTCACCATATGCCACAGTCAACATTCGGAATGCGTCCGCGCACTTAATTTTGTTTTTCACACAAAATTTGATACACATTCTTTGATCCAGTTTTTGGAATAGGCAAAAACCGAAGACAAGCCAAAACACGTCTAACCAAAGCAGCTGTCAACAATTACCTAAACATTCAAAATGGCCAATTCTTTCAGCATAGGTGAGGAACATGAGTACCAACCTAACGCCACAAAAAAATCAAAAATCGAATATACGTAGCCCGCGGAAATTCATAATTCGCGATACTTTTTGAACAGACCTCGTACGTCAGTCGAAGAAGCTCCTCCGGTAAACTCGTTCCACTGGTGAGGCTCATATTTCCTCGACCTTGGAAAAAAATATGTGTATGAACTATATAAATATAGTTAATTCGTTATGTACCGAGGAGCGAGATAACTGCTTTTGAGTCAAGTACCACATAATTGCGGTTAATTAATGCCGTTAATAGTGGGTTGACTGCATTGAGGTCGAGTTTCCTAAGATTCCGCGACGAGATGAACAACAGACGACGATGAGGTGGCTCGGAAGGTGATTCGAGGATCGGAGATGTCTCTCCTCACCAAAAGAAACAAAACGAATACCTTTTTTCACGCTCTTTGCTCGTTTTTTTTTTCCCGCTCGTGTAACACAAGAACACAATGCTCGGGAGATTGGCACACTGTGTGTAACGCGATTCCTCGATACCGTGCTTTAGTTACGCCGGGGGATAGGATAGTGTTTAGCTCGAGGTGAAAACAAAAAAAAACGCTCGATTGCGATAACTCTTAGCTCCCCGTTAATATACATGTAGATTTGTGGCGAACAAAGGGGTTGTAACACACATTACGCGGTAAATCATATGGGTCATATGGGTATCCACGAGATCCATATGACCTCGTGGAATACAGACGTAGAATTACAAATTCAATGAGATTTACAAATCAGGGATATAATACCTTTTTTTTTTTATTATTAAAGAACGAAATTTCATTATGACAATTTAAGAAAAGTTTGAGTAATGATTTTGTGTAATTAATAAAAAAATTAGAATTCAGCCACATCATTCTCAAAATCGGATTGGATTTTCCATTTTTATTTACTTCAATATTTATTAATTCACGTTTATTCTTACGACCCCGTCAATGAAACTTTGAGATCGTGGAAAAAAGAAATTCTTGCACTTAAAATTTCCCAACAAGCTCACTCCAAATGTGGCACATTTACGTTGGATGTTTATTTAGCAACATAAAAAAAAATCGTACCAATCCTCAAGATGATGAAATTTCATAATACCTTTTTTTTTTAATTATTAAAGAACGAAATTTCATTGTGACAATTTAAGAAAAGTTTGAGTAATGATTTTGTGTGATTAAAAAAAAATAGAATTCCGGCACATCATTCTCAAAATCGGATTGGAATTTCCATTTTTATTTACTCCAATATTTATTAATTCACGTTTATTCTTGCGACCCCGTGAACGAAACTTTGAGATCGTGAAAAAAATTAATTCTTGCACTTAAAATATCCCAACAAGCTCACTCCAAATGTGGCATATTTACGTTGGCTGTGTATTTAGCAACATAAAAAATAATCGTACCAATCCTCAAGATGATGATGAAATTTCATAATACCTTTTTTTTTTAATTATTAAAGAACGAAATTTTATTGTGACAATTTAAGAAAAGTTTGAGTAATGATTTTGTTTAAGTTAAAAAAAAATTAGAATTCAGGCACATCATTCTGAAAATCGATTTGGATTTTCCATTTTTATTTACATCAATATTTATTAATTCACGTTTATCCTTGCGACCCCGTGAACGAAACTTTGAGATCGTGAAAAAAATTAATTCTTGCACTTAAAATATCCCAACAAGCTCACTCCAAATGTGGCACATTTACGTTGGCTGTTTATTTAGCAACATAAAAAAAAATCGAACAAATCCTGAAGATGATGATGAAATTTCATAAATTTTATCACGACGATGTAATAAAGGTTCGAGTACTGATTTGTTGTAATTTTAAAAAAATCAGAATTCAGGCACATCATTCTCAAAATCGATTTGGATTTTCCAATTTTATTTACTTTAATTTTAATTGACTCATATTTATTCTTGCGTCCTTATGGACGAAGCTTCGTGATCGTGAAAAAAAATAAATTCTTGCACCTAAAATATCCCAACAAGCTCACTCCAAATGTGGCACATTTACGTTGGCTGTTTATTTAGGAACATAAAAAAAAATCGTACCAATCCTCAAGATCGTTAAGCACTTTAGACACATTGGCAATTGAACGTTTAACTTTTATTTATCCTACGCGATTTATTTCGACAAGCAATGCCTCCAAATAGATTCTATTCAATTCATGTAACAGACGATCGTGTCTACTAAGATAACATGCAATAAATATTCGAGCAATTACGCTCCTAACGAGATGCTTTTATTCAAATTTACGATTGCCTCTGATAGCTTTTTTTTTCATTACTCTCTGCCACTTTTTTTTCTTTGTCCCTAAAGATTTTATTCTATCGTCTTCCACTCTTACTCTCTCTCGCCCTCTCTGCCTGTGTACACACACACACACACACATATATATATATATATATATATATATATATATGGATCGCTCAACGAGTATATCGATAACGAGCGATACTTATCCGGGCACGAGTTACGACGAGGGATCGAGCTCGCGTCAGCTGGTCGATGCATGGTCTGGTTTTAGATTCCATTTGGTCAGTGTCTACTTTATTACATATAGTACCGAACCACCGCCAGTAATCTTCGACAGAGAGTTGGATAACACCGCTCTTGTTGGTAAATAAATGAATTTAATATTTTTCAACTACACGAAGAAATAAATTAAATCCTCTTTACAAATTCATTCGAAAATAATTAATTTCAACAATTAAACTTAGTTTTCCTTACAATTATTGTTTCAATTCACATTCGTTTTTCGTTTAAACCATTATTTTAGTTTGTTGGCAATTAGAAAAATTCGAAAATAATAATTCATCATTCTCGGCGGAATTTTCATTTTTATATTTCATTTGCTCCGTTTATTTTGTACTTTTTCATTTTATTTTCAAACCTGATTGTTCACTGGGGGCGAGCAAAACCATCAAGCCATCTTAAACCCCCACTGCGATTCCTTGACATCTGTTCGCCTCAACGCAACTCCCATCCACTCGAGACCCAAAAGACCACAGACTGTTTTGTTAAAAGCAAAATGCCGTTGCTAAAAGAAAAAAAAAACGATTGAAGATCCCGCGTCAGTTAAAATAAAAGAGCGAGAAAAAGAGACAAGAAGCTGCTCACGCGTGAAGAGCTTACGAATTTTCGCATGACAAGCAACCTCTTACTCCCCTTTCTCCCACACGATATGCCATCAAAAACGTCTCGCGGAACCCTAACCGCAATCGTCCCTTTTGTGTTGACCAAAAGTTATTTTCGTACTGACACATCGATTACTTTGGAGTTTTACCGTTTTTTTTTTTTTTTTTGAGACGTTGGGAAAATATCACCGTGCAATTAATTATATTTTCGACATGCAAGTGACCGGACTAATATTTTTTAATTAAACAATCCTCATTTTTTAAATTCCGAACGCAGATATGTGGTATTTGAATAAACAAAATTGTTCAATAATTTTATTCCAAAGCTGGCAAACAAGTTTTTCGATACTTCGCGATGTGTGCAAATTTCGCAATCGACAAAATCACAATTAAAAAGATTCCGAAGAGCGTAATTAAAAATATTTGGTATTGGCCACGATTATTTCGAAAATTGTTATTTGTTGAATCTCGAAAAAATTGAAAAATCTAATAGTGGAGCATCGTTGACAATTTCTAATTGACTCAAATCTTAGATAAACATTCAATGTTACGAATTAAATATCGTTATGCTGAAAAAAGTGTTTTTTTTACCGTAAAACTTTTTTCAGGCTTAACACCGTCCTAAAAAAATTGTATCTTATCAATATACGTATCGTTTATACGTATGTCTATTCTAATCTCACGTTTAAATTAACGTACATGCGCCAGGACATAATATATATGAACAATGATTATCGGTTGTCCGTTAGGACAGTCTCGTTACTCCACCCACGCGACATTTGAGGCACATGAGTCACGGGTCGAACATACCTCATATACGGTTCTACCGAACACGTGAAAACGATCCTCAACTACGATGAACTCTTATAGTCGTCAATTTCACGATTGAAAACGCATCTCCCTCTATACCCACATACATATACAACGCCTTTTTTCATTATTATTATTCCATCCGACAAACTTCTACGTTCGCAAGTTACCGTTTAAACGAGAGTTCGTACTCGGACTACTAACTACTCTCGACTACTAACGATAAAAAAAAAATGAAAGCAGAGAAAAAAAATCGTTCCCTTTATGGCGATGCTCATATGCGCGAACGAAGGCACACACCCCCGTTTATTATATGTCAGTTTCCGGTTACTCGAAGATCTCGTCTTTCGGTTTCCTCCGCCATGTCTGAGACGTCGTGACGAAAGTTAAAACCGAGGATTCACCGTCTCGGTGGGTGAATTAGCGCGTGGGTAGGTTTGTGCAGTGGGAAGAGTAAATATCATGAGTAGGAAAATTTTGTTTGTCATCGAATTGACGTCATTTACAACGAGTGCTCGTCGAACGAAATGGGGATAACCCCCATAATTTGTGTTGTTACGATGTACTGCACAGTAATGAATACATTTATTTTTTAACTCTTAAAAGTTAATTCGTAAAATGGAGAAATTGGTATTGGTTGAATAAAATTTGTTAAAATTTTTTGAGATCTTATGGTCAATGTAAAGAACGTATGTAGAATTTGCAAATACATTATTGCCAAACTTCTGGGACAATAATTTTCTATCAATTTTTACGGAATTTTCTATTTTCTTTACTGCATAGTAATTAATACATTTATTTCTTATCTCTTAAAAGTTAATTCGTAAAATTGAAAAATTCGTATTGGTTGAACAAAATTTGTTAAAATTTATGAGATCTTATGATCAATCTAAAGAACGTACGGTTTGTGTAGAATTTGCAAATAAATTATTGCCAAACTTCTGGGACAATAATTTTCTATCAATTTTTACGAAATTTTCTATTTTCATTACTGCACAGTAATGAATATATTTATTTCTTAACTCATAAAAGTTAATTCGTAAAATTAAGAAATTTGTATTGGTTGAATAAAATTTGTTAAAATTTACGAGATCTTATAGTCAATGTAAAGAACGTGCTGTTTGTGTAGAATTTGCAAATAAATTGTTGCCAAACTTCTGGAACAATAATTTTCTATCAATTTTTACGGAATTTTCTATTTTCTTTACTGGACAGTAATGAATATATTTATTTCTTAACTCATAAAAGTTAATTCGTAAAATTACGAAATTTGTATTGGTTGAATAAAATTTGTTAAAATTTATGACATCTTATGATCAATGTAAAGAACGTACTGTTTGTATAGAATTTGCAAATAAATTATTGCCAAACTTCTGGGACAATAATTTTCTATCAATTTTTACGGAATTTTCTATTTTCTTTACTGCACAGTAATTAAGGTATTTATTTCTTAACTTTTAAAAGTTAATTCGTAAAATTGAGAAATCCATATTGGTTGAATAAAATTTGTTAACATTTACGAGATCTTATAGTCAATGTAAAGAACGTGCTGTTTGTGTAGAATTTGCAAATAAATTGTTGCCAAACTTCTGGAACAATAATTTTCTATCAATTTTTACGGAATTTTCTATTTTCTTTACTGGACAGTAATGAATATATTTATTTCTTAACTCATAAAAGTTAATTCGTAAAATTACGAAATTTGTATTGGTTGAATAAAATTTGTTAAAATTTATGACATCTTATGATCAATGTAAAGAACGTACTGTTTGTATAGAATTTGCAAATAAATTATTGCCAAACTTCTGGGACAATAATTTTCTATCAATTTTTACGGAATTTTCTATTTTCTTTACTGCACAGTAATTAAGGTATTTATTTCTTAACTTTTAAAAGTTAATTCGTAAAATTGAGAAATCCATATTGGTTGAATAAAATTTGTTAAAATTTATGACATCTGATCATCAATGTAAAGAACGTACCGTTTGTGTAGAATTTGCAAATAAATTATTGCCAAACTTCTGGAACAATAATTTTCTATCAATTTTTACGGAATTTTCTATTTCCTTTACTGCGCAGTAATGAATATATTTATTTCTTAACCAAATAATAATTAATTATTATGAATTTGGCAAAAAATATGTTACTCACTATTCTAGAAAGGCGAAATCTTGATTGTAGAATATCAATGAAAATAATGTTGATATTCATACGTACAGTAGATGCTCCTCTGAAAATTCAGCTTAACCAGACTCGAGCTGCAGACAGACACGAATGAATGAATACCCACGCGCCTCCGGTGCACCCCCCGCCCCGCCCCGCGTCTCGTTTGATTATCCGCAATGCTGTTGAACGTGCATATATATCTACTACGACTCGGTGACGCGTAATTCTTCCGTTGACCAAGTTTATCAGTGAACAAGGAGTGATAAGAAAAAAAGGGCTATATGCGATAGAAAAAAAAAGTTTGTTCGCTTCATTCATTTCCGGCTTTTCACGCTCAAACACGAGTTAGGATGAAAAAGTTTTGCTTTTTTTTTCGTCCGTCTATGCATTGAAAAAATACGGATTCGAATTGAATAAAATTTGTTTGGTTTTGCGGCCAATTGCGCATTTATTATTCCAATTAATTTTAACTTCTTATTTTTTTGCTTTTCGAAGCAACGAAACAATTATTTGTTTCGATTAAAATTGACGTAAATGTCATGTATTGATTTTTGTCGCGCTGCATAAACTCAGATCTTAAATGAAATCTATAATATGAGAATTTTTATTGAGTGGAATTAAATTAATTTCTTCCAAACGCATTTATTTGAATAAAATTAACGTTACGTTTGAAAAATCCTGGACTTGACTAAAAATCTTTATCTCGGTGCACCCACAACAAAGCTATCATCGTAAATTTTATTCGCTAAGCTTTATTCGCTTCGAGCCTTTTCTAAGTTATGTTATTCTCAAGTGGATGAAGAAATATGTTTATGAACGAGGGTGAAAAAAAAAACACAAATGTATTTCGCCAACAGCACCGTTGTTAAGGAAAGGGACAACTTTGCCCGTGAGAAGTGGATCAACGTCTCGTCACAGACACACCATGGATCATCATGAATTTACGTGCTTGCGCGAGTTCGACGCTAATCTTCTTCGCGTTCAGCAGAGTAAGTTTTATCATCCCCCCTCCTGCCCCCGTGGATTATTCTTCATTCGAAGAAAAAAAAAATCAAACTAACGCGTATGTTCTGAAATAGAGATCGTGGTGAAATCTCCGTGTTGCATTAGCGAAACGTTTATTATCCTTTTAGCGAAAATCCGTTTAGCTTCGACCGGCCACCACCCGCGCATATTTACGGTCGTCGATATATAATCGACAGAAATATAACTCGTTCTCGAAGGTCGAAATAAACTTGCGCGAAAGGGAATAAACATTTTGTTTTAAATTTGCAATTCTAAGATATAATGAATTTTAATTTAATTCATCTCTCATGCTTATTATTTTCCAATTATGATGACAAATTTTCAATTTTTACCAGCGAGAGCAGTCGTATCTCTACACACGATATTAAAATCTTTGGTTGACAATTGAAACAATGTTATTTTACGAAAAATATCATTTTCAGTCGACCTGATATCCATTATCGTCGTCGGTAATCCAACTACTTCACGTACTAATACTTCCTTCGTCGTTTTGGAATTTTTAGAATGTGCAGTTAAGAAAGAAAAATGATTCTACTTTACGATATTTTCTCAATTTTGCCAACACATCGTATCTACTCGAATTTAGACGAAATTCGGCCCCTTGATCTTTCGCACATCGTGAACCTTCACAATTAGTTGATCCGACGTAACAGAAGGGGAACGGTTTTTCAATGTTTACGCGACAGTGATGAAGATATCGTCGCTCTCTCTTTCTCTCTCGTGGTCGTTGGTGCCGTGCCAAAAACGATATTTTTATACATTCCCCGTCTCTCTGAATTTTCATTCTTTCCTTTCCTCGTTTCTCGCGCGGTTATTCCGCGCGGAGTCGCGGAGAGACCGCGGAGAAACGTGCGCGACTCGCTTGGCCCCGACGAGAAAAATAAATAAAAGTTTGTGCGATATTACCGACGAAATTGGTCCATATCCCGCGGCGTTTCAAGATTAAGCGTCTTATAAAATTCACGATATTCAGCTTTGAAATCCGCGGTTACAGTTTATTGGTGTGGGTCGTTCGAATTTTATCTGTACGGTAATGGTTTCCAGGGAGTTGCCAATGAAACATTGACTACCTCAGTGACAATTTCCGTCAACGTACACACATTTCTCCTGTGTCTTGTTTCTTAGTTTACTTTAAGACATTGACACTATTTTTTATTCATTTAACATTATCGTTTATTACTAGCTGTTTCAAAATCATTAAAGACTCACATACCGCTGCGCTCGCTGAAAATTGAGTAAATTTAAAAAATTATTTTAAAGGTTATATGGTGAAAAAAAAATTAAATTGTTGATTTCACATTTTTCATTAACTTTTCAACTATAAGAAAAAAAATTATTTAATTTTTTTTTACAATATTAACAGTATTTGGTACGGGTATAAATGGACTACTGATGAAACCCATGGTGCCTTCTTGTCGACATCATAACTTCACCAAAAATTATCCTATCTGCAAAAATAAAAAAGAATCTAATAAAATAATGTAGCAGTAATAGTCTGACGGAGGAATTTTTATTTTTTTTCAATAATAAGGAAATTTCAGTATTTCAAACTTTAGTATGCGATTTAAAAAAAAAAATTAGTGTTTAATAATTTATAAAAAATTGTTCAACCAAAAAAATTAAAAAAACCTCTCGTCAGACTATAGAGAAAATAATTATCAAGATAAAAAAAAAAAGGTTAAAAAATATTAAAAATTGACTGATTTATCGTGTTGACACTGTCTAAAAACATAGTTTCGAGATTCGCGTTTAAACTTAGGTCAGGTAGCCGTCCCAACCCGATGTCCGATCACGGCTATTGCCATAACTTTGTAACGGAGTAGAATTCTCTTAAAAGTTTTTCTTTTAATTCTTACGGGGGGAAATAGGGTTAGGACAGCGTTTTCTCAATGATTTTCATGAATTTTTTTATAGTATAAAAAATGAATATAATTTATTGAAACTTTGAGAATATTTTATACATATATTTAAGTATATACTATAAAATTGGTATATACTATATACTATATACTATAAAATGTAAGTATATACTATAAAATAAAAAAGACTCAGCATTTTGCGTACATTCTGGAAGCCGTAATTTTCATCTGAAATCAAACGAGGTTGGAATTTACTTCTATTATATGTTTCTCTTCTATGTGAACCTAAATGCTATCAAAAAAATAGAAAATTGAATTTTTTACAGGGGTCAAAACAAAAAAGCATGATTTTTTGCCATTCTTTACAACTTTATTTGCAAAAAAAAATTATTTTAAATAATGATAATATTCCGATTTTAGGTTCATATAGAGCGCAATACTATGAAGAAAGTAACTGCCAATTTTCAAAACGATTGGTTGAAAACTTTTCGAACTAGCGTGTACGCAAGTTAAAAAAAAGTCGTTTTCAGAAAAACGCGTTTGAAACACGTGGCGCGCTCGGGACCTGAAGGAGAGCTGCTCACTTTAATGGCTTATAACAATAGAACGAGTCGGAATTTTCATTTAAAATTTCGGGAACATATTTTTCAATAGTTTTACTAACAATTTATGAAATTTAAAAAAAATCGATTTTTTGAACCGTCTAACCCCATTTCCCCCCTTAAAAGTATAAAGACTAAAAATCTGTAAAACAAAAATTGTTTTTTTGAAAATCTCAAGGGTATGCGAGCCCTCAAACTCACGACGCAACTTTCAAAGGTTTAAAAAAATTAGCAGTCGATGTAGGAACGTCACTTTTTTTTATTAGTACCATATTTTTTCAAACTCGTTTCTTAAATCGTCGTACAGTTTCGTCCTGGAGTCCGATAGTCTATTATAGGAACGTCCCGAAACCGCATCGTTTCGCTGGAATACCGCGATGACGTTTCATTTCGCGCTATTCAAGGAAAAGTACAGTCGCGCAAAGGCATTACAAGCGTATGAGAAGAGATGTCGTCAGAAAACTATAAAATCTAACACCTGTACCGACGAACAATTACCCCACGAGATTCAACCTACGAATACTCTTAAAACACGTCGAGCGAAACTTTCGTGATTTTCGCAAACATTGCGAAATGTAAAAGTTGCGCGTGGTTCGTTGAAATTTATAGCGTTTGAGTTCGTAGGATTCATAGGAGGATTGCTCGTGGGGTAAAGTTACACCCGCGCAAAAGGTGAGCAACCCGCCGGTCTCGTGTTCGAGTTTATTTACGCAGCCGGGAGAACCCGCGAGCGGTGTTAATTAAGCCGACTATTAGGTAACTCGTTCGCGAGTGCAACGAGCGAAATAGTAGTTTCGTATTTGGTCTCTCTTCTTCTCGGCGCGATATAACCGCGAGCCCAGAGAGTCGGGAAAAATCGGCTGATACAACGTTCTATCCTCCTCTCCTGCCGCCCCTCACCCATTTTATCGCAGGATTCTCTGGTTGGCTTACGAGGGAAAGAGAGAGAGAGAAAGAACGCCACGGAAGTTTAGCTGTCCGCAAAGGAGATTAAAGTATTCCGCGTATCTGCTCTACGGATCGAAATAAAATGTATATATAGCAATTTCACTGTATTACGAATGTTGACTGTGGCATATGGACCAAAGCAACGTTTATCGGTGGTACAAAATGTTCTCAGAGGGCCGAGAAGATGCGAACAACGAAATGCGTTACGGACGACCGAGCACATCAACAACAGACGAAAACATTGATGAAGTGAAGAAAATAATATTGGCCAATCGTCGAATCACCGTTAGAGAAGTTGCTGAGGAACTAAACGTATCGATTGGCTCGTGCTATTCGATCTTTACCAATGATTTGGGCATGAGACGGGTCGCCGCGAAATTCGTGCCAAAATTGCTCAATTTCGAAGAAAAACAGTGTCGCGTTGACATTGCTAAGGAGCTGTTGGACTCGGTCCGCGACGACCCAAATTTGCTCCAGAGGGTCATAACTGGTGACGAATCATGTGTTTATGGTTATGACGTGGAAACCAAAGCCCAATCATCGCAACGAAGGCTGCTGTTTTTGGAATAGGCAAAAATCGAAGACAAGCCAAAACACGTCTAACCGAAACAGCTGTCAATAATTAACTAAACATTCAAAATGGACGATTTTTTCAGCATAAGTGAGGGACATGAGTACCAACCTAACGCCACAAAAAAATCGAAAATCGATTATACGTAGCCCGCCGAAATTGAAAATTCGCGATACTTTTTGAACAGACCTCGTATACGAGGGGACACCCAAAAAAAACGGGAATTGTGCTGCGGCGGGGAGGGAGAGTGGGGGAACCCATTGCTCGACCAGGTGTCCGTTGGGGATACGTCTCCTGAGTTAGTGTGCGAAGTTTTGTCGCCGTGAGTACATCGGTTCGCCCGTGGGAATTTTTGTAGTGAAACAACTTTTTCCATTTCGGCGAAAACGTGATGGCCGATTGTCGAGAGCAACGCGCGGCTGTGAAATTTTGTTTCCTGCTGGGGAAATCGGCCGCGGAAACTACTGTAATGCTTAAGACTGCTTATGGAGATGCTGCCCTAAGTAAAACCAGAGTCTACGAGCAGTTTTCACGTTTTAAAAATGGAGAAATGTCAATTGAAGACCAACCCCGTTCAGGACGTCCCTCAACGTCAAAAAGTGACGAAAACGTCGACAAAATCAATGCTTTCATTCGTGAAGACCGTCGCCGAACCATTCATCAACTCTGTGAGATGTCTGGGATATCATGGAGTTCAATTCAGAGGATTTTATCCAAAGATTTGCACATGAGCAGAGTTGCAGCCGAATTTGTCCCTCGCCTTCTCACAGACGAGCAAAGGGGGCGTCGACTTCAGGCATGTTTTGAACTTCAAAATCAGCTCGAAGAGGACCCTGAACTCTTTTTCCAAGGTGATTACAGGTGATGAATCGTGGTGATATGGATACGACCCCGAAAAAAAGCAGCAATCAAGCGTTTTGCCACTGTGGAGGAGATAAAACAAAAATCGCTGGAAGGCCTAAAGAGCCCTAAGATAAGGGCTAGTGAGAGAGGCCTAAAGCTGGGGGGCATCCCGATAAGTGAATTTAAAAAATGTTTTGAACATTGGAAGGATCGTTTGCAGAGGTGCGTTGTAGTCAAAGGAGAATACTTTGAAGGTGATCAAAATTTGGTGTAGAAATATTAAAAAATAAAGAAATTATGACGAAATACCCGTTTTTTTTGGGTCCCCCCTCGTATATATATATGCGAACTATAGGGGAGCTTTCACTGGATTATGTAACTCGGCGGAAGATGTGAGCGCTAAGAAAATCTCGTGCGAATTTGAAATTATAACTGTACACTGTGTACCGTAATTCGGTTATGATGAAACAATGGCCGAGGATTTATTACGACGAACGGGCGAGAAGTTAAACATATCTGTAGGAATTTATCTCTCCGAGAGACCGTGACATGGACCAAAAGTCACGTAAAAATAATTAAACGTGAATTCATTAATTCAAAAGGAAATTGAAAAAAAATGCAAACGCATAAAAAAGTAATTTGAAAAAAGACTAAGAACAAGAAATGCCGTAGGATTATTTTGAATGTTAATGTGAATTAATTTTCAAGTTAAATGACAGTTGAATAGAAAAATTTGCCGAGAGATCTTCGGAATGGAAAAGGATCGAACAATTCTTAATTAAAAACTCCTTTTTCCCCGAATAAACTAAAATAACAACGACGATGAAAAACAAAATTATGACTTCTCGAGAATGAGTGTTTGCTAAATGAAGATTGTATAGAGTAATAAAACTATGGATGAAAAGTTTTTTTACACCTGGGCTGTAATAAATCTACAAGATGTGTTAAAAATTCATGAAGGGATATTGTACGTGTGAAATTGGACGAGTTTTCACGGTAATGAAAAAAAAAGCTCTGTACGTTCTATTTCACCCTTTAACTCGTTTCTCCTCCTCTGTTTTTTTTTGTATCTTTTTGTTTTGCATCGAATCTCTCGCCACAGTGTACGGGGTCAATTTCCGTTTCGGTCGGAACAACTGCGAAATGAGAGTGCTCTTTTTAGCCGGAAATAAATGGCGGGAAAATAGCCATTCTGAAACTCCTGGCAACTGGCTAGTTCCCTTCTCTTCCTCTCCCTCGATCTTTCTCTTTCTCTCTCTCTCTTTCAGACACCCACACACATTGGTGAATACACGATTTTGTGCGATCATTGCCAACGGAGATAAACGTTCCTCTGTGTGTACTTTCGGGGATGCAGCTGCTACACTGTCCACCCCTGTAACCCCTCGTTTACCGCACTCTCTTTCCACCTTTAGTTTTGTCCGCTGTTTGTTCCGGGCCGTCGCATCTCGCGCTCCATCACGAGAGACACCGACGTTGCAACTCGTTATCGCGTGACCGTAGAAAAAACCAAAAAAAAGATGAAAGAAAAACTGCAAGTATTTGCGCGGAGAGGATCGATATGGGTTTCTGCATTTGCCCCGTCGCGAGACCGCTTGGTATATTCGGGAAAATTTAGAATCTTGTACAGTTGTTATATAATATTATTATATATACAGTGGGTAAAAAAAGTATTCATACACCTTTGTTTTTTTGCGATAACTTTATAGACATAAGCGATACGCAAAGAAAGCCAATTTTATTTAATAGTACATCAGGTACAGAGATAAACTGCAAATGGAGAATTTTTTCCCAGGAATAATAGAAGAATTATGCAAAAAAAAACGAAAATTTTTGGGCCAAAAAAGTATTTGTACACTTACGATTGAGCTGCTAAACCTCGATATTCACTCACGGACGGTCTGACCTCTGCGTACAATGTAAACAAGTCTTCGTTTACACAATGGTTTTGACCTATTCCATGCGGTAGTAGATCTTCAAGCTCTGAACAGACATGATGGCAAAGAAAAGCGAAATATCAATATCCATGCGAGATAGAGTGATTTTTCTTCGGAAACGCGGTGAAAGTTATCGAAAAATTAGTAAAGAACTAAATCTAAGTTTCGCAACAGTGCAATATATAATAAAAAAAATAGGAAACAACAAACAGCACAGAAAATAAGCCACGAACCGGTCGACCGAGAATACTAACAGTACGAGAGCGTCGGAGTTACAGAGGCTACAAAAAACCGTTCACAAGTGCTCGCAGTTTAGCGGATGATGTCGCGTCGACATCGGGGAAGAGCGTGTGTCCTCAGACTATTCGAAACGTTTTGCATTCTGCCCAAATATACGGCAGAACTGCCCGCAAAAAACCATTAATTAATAATATAAATCGAGAAAAACGTTTAGGTTTCGCAAAAACCTACGTAAAAAAATCTATAGAATTTTGGAAACGTGTCGTATTCTCGGATGAATCGAAGTTTAACATCTTCGGGTCCGATGGAAAAAAATTCGTCTGGCGGAAACCAAATACCGAGCTCCAGCAGAAAAATTTAATACCGACTGTAAAGCACGGCGGAGGAAGCGTCATGGTTCGGGGCTGTATGGGATATTATGGCGTTGGTAAACTGGCTTTTATAGATGGTACAATGAATGCCCAGAAGTATATCGACGTGTTGCGCAGCAATTTCAAAGCAAGTGCAGATAAAATGGGCCTGGATGGAAATTTCTACTTCGAACAAGATAACGACCCGAAACATACTGTCATGAAAACGAGGGAATGGTTACTCTATAATGTCCACAAACAATTCATTACACCACCACAATCTCCGGACATCAATCCTATTAAAAATGTATGGCACTTGGTGGATGTAGAAATTAGAAAAAGAAAAATAACAAACAAATCCGATCTCCGAAGAGTGCTTTTAGAAGAATGGGCGAAAAGAGCAAAAGAAACAATGCAAAAGCTAGTAGAATCCATGCCTAAGAGGCTCGAGGCGATAATTGAAGCAAAAGGGATGCACACCAAATATTAGTTATAATTAACAACTATGATGATGTAGGTTTTCACTATAATCGTAAGTGTATGAATACTTTTTTTGCCCGAAAATTTTCGTTTTTTTGACATAATTCTTCTATTATTCCTGGGAAAAAAATCTCCATTTGCAGTTTATCTCTGTACCTGATCTACTATTAAATAAAATTGGCTTTCTTTGCGTATCGCTTATGTCTATAAAGTTATCGCAAAAAAACAAGGTGTGTGAATACTTTTTTGACCCACTGTATGTGTATTGCGTTTTTTTTTTTCATTAACACAAAAATCTCAGTTTTTTCGACTTTACTGAAAAAAAATCATCCTAATGAGAAAACGGCTCTGGGAATTCTCAGCACCTTTTTTGAGATCCACAAAAAAAACCAATAAAGCCACTTTTTTGCCGCAAAGATTAAAATTTGTCAAGGCAATGAAGAGACTATAGTTATATTTCAGGAAAGTCATTTAAAGCGATAAATTCAATTGATATTCCCCCAACTGACATTTAATAACGATTGATATTATTATAGATATGTGTATTGCGTATTATTTTTTTTCATAAATACAAAAATCTCGAAGTTTCTTCGAACTTGCTGAAGAAAAAACATCCCAATGAGTTAAAAAAACGACACTGAATTCTCAGCAACTTTTTTGAGATACACATAAAAATGTAAAACCCTGCTCCAGTGGTCAATGAAAAGATTATAATAATTCTTCTTGAGTCGAGCACGCAGGAACTTGAACTATAATGTCGCTGTTTTGCAGAGACGATTGCCGATCCGTTAGAATGACGGGAAAATGTCCGCAAATAGATCTAATATATACTACATGATGTGCATGGGTCTTTCCATGTTGCGCAATAAATAATATTTTTATAAAACTCATAGACTGTTATTGGCCAAAGGAATTCCGTTAGATTTCATTTTGTAAATTTGACATAGAAACCATCTACTTGTGTATTTGTCGCGAACAAATTTTTCAGTCCTAGAATATATCGTTTTAGATAATTTCCTTTTTTCATGGAGTTCAAAACTAAAAAAAATGATTGATTCAACGTATTTACTTTACAGAATGAGTTTTTTGCGGAGAAAGTAAAGGCCTGTTGTATAACTTTACTGTAAAGTAGCGTAAGAAAGTAGAAAGTTTTGGATTTTAGTCTCTAACCGAAAAAAATTGCAACAGGCATATTTTGAACATCCCAAAATTGACCTCTCGAATGGACTCTTGATCAATTGGACTTTTGATAATTCAAAATCGATTTTGTGACAGACTACAATTCTGTAAAAAAAACAAAAAGGTTCTGAGGTTCTTTTACTTCAATAATAATTATTCATTAACAATTTTTTGATCTTGGACGAAATTTCCCATACATTGTTGCGATATACAAAGTATATGGCCTGTACACCCCACTCATTAATATTCGAGGCACGCGCACAGAACGACTCGCGTTGCACCGGTGCACGCAAACCTCGGGACCCCCATATTATATATATATATATATATATATATTTGTATATTATGTATGACACGTGCAGTGGGGCACGCGAATTTCCCGCTGTGCGGAAATGTAACGTCCGTCTCGTCGTCGGTACGGTGTCTCAATTTTTATGCGAGATTCTCCTTCCTTAACCTCGGCACAAAGCTCATTGACCTATTGCTCCGCAATAGAACGAAAGATTCTCGTCATGTAATGTTTCCGAAAGATTGTGACGTTTTCACACGTACCAGAGCAATTGCGTAGAAGTAACGACGTGCTCTCTGAGATTTCAATTGGATTTCTTCATTTCGAAATAAAACATAAACCGTAGTGTGAAAAGTCAAAAGGGCGTGTTCAAATTATTTTTAGCTAAGAGACAAAAAAAAAGATTAATTTAATTTTCTTTTATGTTTTCTGGACGTTACATTGACGTGTCTCACTGATCACATGTAAAAAAATGGAATTACTAAAAACGAAACGACCCAGAAATGTTATCATTTTTGTTCGTATTATATTCATATTATAATTTTCAATTTGATCACGTTTGTTCGTACAATGTAATAAATATTTTATGAACAAAAGTCGTAAAATAAATAAAAGAAAAGATATATTTTTATCTGAAATTTGTCGACTCTTTTCTCACCTCAAGCTGATAGATGTATGGAAATTTGTAATTTTTTTGAAATTCGTTAAACAACTATTATTATTTATCCGATGGAAAAAAAATTAAATTATTTCTTCGTTTTCCTGTTGCAGGTGAGTCCAAGTCACTGTCTTTGCCGCGAGGTTTTCCTCCAGCCTCGGAGGAGGCTAATGGCGACGAAGGTAAGAAAATAAGATGAGCCATATATTTTGCAATAATCTCGGTATGTTTTTTTACAGCTTCCCTTCCTGCATCCGTATACATGTACACTTTGCCATATGATGTTTCTACAAGAGCCTATAAATATAATTTCTCGTTCTCGTACACCCGTATCCTCGTAACAACGAGAACAAAAGATATATATATATATATAAACGTTGCACTTCTTGGAAGCTCGCGCGTTAATTACGAATCTACAATTTGTTGTGTCGAGAGTAATAATGGCGAACTCTCTCGTTCATACATCGCAGGTATTTTTCAGTCGCGTTGTTACTGTTGCTGTTGTAAACCACTCGTTATTCCTCGCATCTTTTTTTCTCTATGTCCGTGGCGTTTTTTTTTTCCAATCGGTTATTAAAAAAAAATCCAGGATCTAGAGAAAAATGTTTCACGACAAAGATTAAAATTTGTCGAGTGAACGAAGAGACTATAGTTATTGTATATTTCTGGAAAGTCATTCAAAGTGATAAATTGAATTAATATTCCCACAACTGACATTAATAACGAGTGATAAAAGTCATTTATCTTTTATTGGCAATGTTAGAGAGATTTTATCGAATATCAAAGGTCATCCATTGTTGTTCTCGTTCTATTGAATCCCTTCAATGCGATATAGAAAAAATCGTCAACATTTTTTTTTACTCCTGTCCTCTACGCATCGTAGTCTCGATTGTGTTCTTTTGTTTCGCCTCCTCTCACCCCGCTCCTACGAGCGAAACAAAACACAACAATTGAGCAAAAAAAAGGCAGCTTCACGCGAATTATAGTCGGCAATAGGCGTATTAGTGACGAAAAAGAATTGTCGCGTTGAAAAAACAAAGTGTTGTCCCGACAAGGTTCGCCGCTCGGTATAGTCGTACCCGTGGCAGGGACACACGTCGTGAGTCTCGCCTGTGAGCGATTACGCGCTCGGTCAATGTCCTATTTCAATTCACCTCGAACACTTTTCTCACTCTCCACTCGCACTTCTTCGTTCTTCACTTATTTTTTTCTCCACTTTCCTTTGACAACTTCGTCACTCGGGTTAAATTCTTTATTTTTTATCCGCCGATTATCTCGTAGATGAAAAAACAATCGTACGTCAATGCGCGGGGCGTGACACCGAGAATATAGGCGTCACGGTCGGTAAAGGAATGCCGGAAACTCAACAAGGCCCACGCGCGCGCGCGCCCCTTAACTCTGCCGCCAACTACCCGGTCAATTTACGTTTCCGGTATTTTTCCGAACGTTAAGAAATCAACAATGGGACCCGTTATAGATATATATAGAGAAAAAAAAATCGGAACTCATTGTGCATTCTGCAATGAATTTGAAAGCTTTGCGTCAGAGATACAATTAAAAAAAAAAAAAAAAAAAGATATCCCTCAATTTGGAATGGATAGATTTTAATTGAATATAATTTATGAAAATTCTGTCGTCAATTGGGAATAAAAAAAAAATAAAATCTTATCGTTCGTTCGATCGACGGAAACTTAGACGATGCGACGAATTGTTGCGACGAAATTTTCAATAATCGACACTTTATTTGATAATTATTGGAAAAGTAAACGTTAATAGGAATTCTATCGTTCACTCTCGTCTGATTTTCAGCAACTCAGTAAAATATTATATTTTTTTTTTTTTGTTAATTATGCATTATCTTTGTAATGTTAAAACGTTGATAAAAGATTTTGGCCGATTCGGCATGCATATGGGTTTATTGTCCCTCGGGGACAGTGGAAATGGAACGGGGCTCAACGTTCCGTCCCAAATGGGTTCGCACTGGTGGTCAGACCGTTAATTATTCAAATTACTACACATTCGGTCGCATGATATATATATATATATATATAGAGGGGGAGAGAGAGAGAGAGAGAGAGAGAGAGAGAGAGAGAGGTCTCGGGGCGCACTTGCAGCTGCCTATACACACTCTTGACAGTCCCATAACGTGTCTCTATGAATATATATAACTACAGCCATTTACACAACTGTTTTGTACTTTAGTGCATATACAAATAGTATATACAAGGTGTCCCAAAACTAACACGTCAGACTGACACGGTAGTACAATCAATAAGGAGCCCGTTACTCTTGTCCATAATGCACTAAATTACAGGAGTTATTTTTTTTTAAATTAGGTTCAGTATCACGTACTGAGTGTAAATGAACAAAATCCACACAAATTAAGTGACCGGAAGTGCCGCCATTTTGAGGAAAACCGTATCGGCCAATATCTCCGTTACCGTACACTTTAGGCCAAAAATGGTAATAATCTTTCTTGTAGATAATTGAATTTCATATCTTTTTCTCTAGATAATTTATTTTCTATCAGTTACCCTTACGACTTATACGACTGTTAAAATGTATTCATTCACTTTTTGACCCGTATCTCTCCTAATAATTGTTTAAACAATAAAATGCTAACGACTTATCTTTTGAATCCATAAATTTCCCACACTTTTTTTTTCAAACTTTTTTGTCCAAAGTTAATATTCTCAAAGTTATAACGCGTTTTTATTAGCCTTGCATCCAGTAGCGCAACATTGAACGCGTTAGAACTTTGAGAATATTAATTTTAGACAAAAAAGTTTTAAATAAAAATTGTGGAAAATGTAGGGATTTAAAAGATAAGTTATTAGCATTTTATTGTTTAAACAATTATTAGGAGAGATACAGGTCAAAAAGTGAATAAATGAATTTTAACAGTCGTATAAGTCGTAAACGGTAACTGATACAAAAAAAATTATTTAGAAAAAAAGATAGGAAATTCCATCTACAAGAAAGGTTATTACCATTTTTGGCCTAAAGTGCACGGTAACGGAGATATTGGCCGATACGGTTTTCCTCAAAATGGCGGCACTTCCGCTCACTTAATTTGTGAGGATTTTGTTCATTTACATTCAGTACGTGAAACTGAACCTAATTAAAAAAAAAAACTCCTGTAATTTAGTGCGTCACAATATTATCTATTGATTGTACTACGGGAGTTAGATTGGCTCCGGACGTATCAGAATAAACAAATATGATCTCAGTAAAAGTCTAATGGTTTTCGAGAAAAATCGTTTATTTTTTATTTTTTGGAAAATCGCTCCTAGTACTTATTACTCCGCCACCATTGCTATGAATTACTTTGGATTTTAAGAAAAGGCACTAAAGCGGACGAGGTAGGTATCTAAGGCGGTAAGCAAACTGGTTCTAAAAAAAAAAAAAACATAGTACCTTTGTGGGAGTATAAGGAAACAAAAAGAATAATATTTAATGATTCATTTAATTTTTACAACATGCGTTCAAATTATCTATCTCCAATACTAATACACAAACGGCACATATTTCAGGAACAAAATATGAATAAACCCAAAGTAGTTCTTAGCAATGGTAGCGGAATAACAACTACTAAGTAGAGATTTTTCGAAAAATCAAAAAAGACAATTTTTCTCGAAAACTATTAGATTTTTACCGAGGTCATATTTGTTCATTCTGATAGGTCCGGAGCTAATCTAACCTCCTTCTTACTCTGACGTGCTAGTTTTGCGACACCCTGTATAACACATATACACATAGGATATCTGGATATGGCAACTTGACATATACAGGCATTTCCGGCCTTATGCCGTAGTCACCACGCAACGCACTATACGGACATGCAATGAATAAATTGTTGGTCGTTTTGTCGTCCAAGAAGCGACTACACCCCTTCCTCTCGTTTCTACGAACCCATTAGAGCATCCCTTAATTTTCTATTCTATTTCTCACAATGTTTACACGTCAAACTAACGAAATACTTAACGTGGCTCGTAACAACCACCGCCGTGCAGTGTACGCAAAAACGAATTGAATTTCTCCGTGGTGCGAAAAATCAACTACGAATTTATAATTTCACGCACGAAATAATGAAAACTCTCACAACTCGTTTTTTTCCCGTAAGCCCAGGTGAAAGATTAGTGTTTCGATGACCTGCAAACTGTACAACAAAGAAAACTTGTCGACGAGTACTCGTCAATTCGCGATGGAAAAAAGTTTCTCCCGTAGAAATAAATTAACCAACAATAATAACAATTGTTAACTTTTATATGCTGTTTCAGCCTCGAGGAAATGCATACTCGGCTAGAGAGTCGATCTTTTCGCGAGCACAATCGTGAGAATCGTAAAAGAGAATCAACGAATCTCTACGCATCGCGAGCGCGCACACGACGATTATAAACACGGGCGAAAATCTTGCTTTAGCATATAATCGTTCTTACGAACTCTTCTCGGCTCGTTGAGAAATTGCTTTTCCGGAAAATCGTCCAACGTCGAAACGTCAAGTGTGCTTGTTGCGCGTGTATATATATATATATATATATATATATATATATATATATATATATATATATATATATATATATATATATATGGGGTAAATAGGAGCGAAAACAGATGGTGAAAGCTAAATACACGGCTACGAATAGTTGCAGGACACGCAGAATGAGGTGATTCTGTTTTTGGTCTGACAGTGCCATTTTAACAGAAAACTGACACCCGGTTGGCTTATTGCTTATGGCGTGTTGAAGGAATTGCCAATTTGTTATTATCGGGTCTTTAAAGTGAATCTGGTGAAATACAAAAGTACATTGTCATCTTAAGGGGAGATATACACCTAGAAAACGCAAAAAAAGGATCAGTTTTGAGAATTTTTTTAAGGAAAACTATTTTAAATCTCGGATTGGGAGATTTTCTATCTAAAAGTATGCACATTCAGAAATATGTTCAATTTTTTTTATTAAAAAAAATTAAAAATTGACGAGGTTGTTGTGTAATCTTCGGAGCGCCGTAAAAAAATCTGGGTAAACGGTACCCACTGGCGTTTCTTCAAAAATCATCCGAAACAAAAAAAACCCAAAAGCTTATTAAATTAGATACTAAAATCTAGTACTTGTCATAGCTAATTTTGAAAATATAGATTTATGACAAAATGGCGGACGTTTGAACATAACATAGCGATTTTTCGACTAAAAGTTAGTTATTATTTTGCCTGTAAAACAAAAACTAAGCGACGAAAAAAAAAAAAATCCTATGACAAGTACTAGATAATGATGTATACAATAACCACAAAAAATTTCAAGGTAATAGGTTCATTGGTTTTCGAGAAATTTTGGGTACCGATTTGAAAAACGTGGTTTTGAGAAAAACCACGTTTAAAAATTCGGGAATGAATAAATCATGAAATTTATCAACTTACATGGAATCTTTTGGCACTGGAACTGATATTCTCGTCGGAAAGCTCTACTTTTTCGGCAGTACGCCGATTTTTAGGTGGTTTTTTCTTTTTACTTCGATCTTTGCGAAAAGATCCGGATCGATGAGCTTTCCGAGAACCTTTATATCTGTTATCCATTTTTCCCAGAATATTTATTCACAGACGAAATCCGGCTCGCTCTCGGAGGCGGTTCACTCTCTCAGCTGTAACTTCGTTATTTATCGAAATATTGACTTGCAATTTTCACTAGATATTCTTGAGACCTCAAGCTTCAAGAAAATGCAAAAAAAAATCGTTTTTTTTTACCATGCTAGGTGTATATCTCCCCTTAAATGTCTTCCAGAATTTTCAAAAAATTCTGAAACAATTTCTGCCGAAAATAATTTGCGTTTCTAATAGGAATACTTTTATCTTAATTCATGTCATCATCACGGTGTCGTTGACCGTTCACCGGGCAAAAACATTACTCGTACAATTTCTGACGATTTTGTGTAATAATAATTATTGTCAAAGAAAATATTTTAAAGTAGTTATCAGTAAACGAGGCAAAGTAAATAATTTCGAGAATTTTGATTTAATCGTAATCAATCATTTCCGAGTGTACGATATTTTTAATACGATTGTCCAGTAAATATTTTAGTTCAATTGTCACATTTTGTTAAATGTTGCTTTTTCTCGATTTGATCAAACGATTATTCCTTGGGTTTCAACATTTTTCTAAATAACGAAAAGTATCGTTGATAAATCGGACGAACAATTGCCTTTCAATAAAAAGATTCAACGGAGTACACTTTTGTACTTATTTTGAGAAATCTGGGACAATTATTTAGGTCAATTATGTTCCATTAAAGGGTTAATAGATTGCAGCTAATTTTGTCACTTTGCTCCACGTGTAAAATTAATTTCAGTCTCAAATTCCACGAAGCAAAAGGCTGGCAAAATTTGTTTGCCGATAATACAGAGGGTCTTTGGGCAAACCATTTGATGGACATTCATTGGCCACTTTGCGTCGCACGTAAAGTCACGTTGATCTCTCGTCATCGTTTGTCGGCAAGCTCTGTTAGCTCTGTACAGTTGAAGTGAGAACGTATTATGCATGTATATAAGAGAAAGTGTATGTGCATTAAGTGAGATAGGACGACGTCCGAGCGAATGAAAGGAAGAGTGTGTATGGCCACGGATGAAGCCAGTGATAATGAAAGACAGAGGAAATGAAAGAGAAAGACAGAGAGGGAGAGAGAGAAAGTAAGGATACCATCCACTCGACCTGACTTTGCTTTACAGAGAGGGTGCCAAGCCCTTTTGTCCGGCTCGTTAAGCTCGTCCCCGATTTCAACGTTGTCAAAGTGTAGCTTCTTCCTCTATCTATACAATCGCTACTACTTAAACATCCATACTTTGCTTTCACTCGCCTCCTTCGTGAAGAAAAATTTCGACAACTTTCGTTGCATAACTAAATAAAATTGGTCGATAAACTTTTTCTGTTTCCAGGTTCGACAATAATTTGTTATTTCAAATAATTTTGCACCTTTCATTTTAGGTTTTATACATTTTCAATAATCCAAACGGATTACTGTCGATTTATTTGTTAAATCTATTACTTCTTACAATTTATTTAAAAATTGTCCTTTCTTATTTGTCTTCTGCTCCAAATACAAAACAATTTTTGTCTTTCTCTCTGTATCACCGTCGCTTGTGGCCGCTTTCGAACTTTGCCTCGAGCCTCGCAAAGCCAATTATTAATTCGACTAATGGCCGTTGGGTATAGTTGCGCACACAGTTTCGGTGCTTCCGAATAGTTTCCTCCTCAAGTTTTAGCATAATTTACCAACTACCGGGAGGCACGTGGGCAAGCGTGTTGAACTCGTGTTTTGCATGTACATCGACCAAGTTTCATAAGTTTGAGGTCGCAATGCCAGTTCGTTATTCATAAAAATAATAGCAGAACAATTATAAACGGTAAAATGTTATCATTACGTCAAAGAATTTTTGTTTTTCAGCTGATAAACATAAGAAATTTAGTATGCCGTTAATTTAATTAAACACGAGTACAAAAATCAGTCGCGCAATTTTATTTACCTCTTTTTTCATCATTCGCACATTCAATTTTATCAATTTATAGTTATTTTATTTTATCTTCGCAGGATACAATTTTAGTAAACGGTGCAAATCTTAAAGTCTCCCGTTGAACTCGTGTTTTGCATGCGCATCGACCAAGTTTCATAAGTTTGAGGGTGCAATGTCAATTTGTAATTCATAAAAATAATAGCACAAAAATTATAAACGGTAAAATGCTATCATTACGTCAAAGAATTTTTGTTTTTTAGCTGATAAACATAAGAAATTTAGTTTGTCGTTAATTTAATTAAACACGAGTACAAAAATCATTCGCGCAATTTTATTTACCGCTTTTTCTCACCAGTCGCATATTCAATTTTATCAATTTACAGTTATTTTATTTTATCTTCGCAGGTTATAATTTTAACGAACGTGCAAATCTTGAAGCCTAAAACGCAGTACCAAAAAAATGATGAGTGTTCAGAGCGAAAGAAAAATTATATTGTATACCACAGATTTATTTTATTATTTGGTTTTCTTTTTTCTCGAACGTTCCATCAGTTCCCACGTTTGAACGCAAACATAAGCTAATAGCGAAAATGAGTTTACGAAAAGTGCATTGGGTGAAAGAAAACCACGAAAAAACTTCGTGTACCCCGTGCATCATAGATATATATACATATGTACGAAAGAAAATGCGGAAAATCGCTTTTGGCATAAAGCCCAAACTTCACGAGGCTGCGAGGAAACGGAAGTGCGCGAAATCCTTGCGGTTCGGTGCATTGAGGTCCTTCGTATTCGTCCCCGGGAGCTTTATAGTTAACCCGTTAAAAAAGAACCCACTTTTTTCGCGGGAACCTTGAGCTTTTCGCGCCTTTTCGTGATAATTCACACTCGCCAAAGGAACTGACGCGATATCTTTTTCATCCTCGCGAGAATCGAGCGGCGGAAGAGGTATACACATTGTTACATTCTATTTGCGACGCGGAACATGATGGCGACGAGCCAAAATAATGAGCCAAAGTGTATACGGTCGAAAAATCGTGTAGGATACACCGCGATATACAGGGTGCCACGAATATTGAAAGTAAACAAAAGAAAGAGTTGCATTTTATCTGATAAAATTCTTGAGCATTTTATTTTCGAATTCCAAAGAATTTTTCGTCGATTAATTTTCGTATGCAACAGGCCCAAAGTTTAGCAAACATATAATTATGTTTATTCCGTTAAAAATTTCTTTAAAACATATCCAGCTACATATTATTGTAGAAAAAAAAACGTAATAAGTCCTGTTGACAATGTGGAATGCTTGATGAACTCAAACAAACAAAAATTGATATTGCATCTTGCCTTTATGGCATTTTGACTATGAAGCACAAGTGTCGAATCCTTCGTACAGTTTGAGACACACTGTAGAACGTATTTTTACATTCGTCGTTACGTAAATTACGCTGAGGTAACGAGTAAGAGGGGAAAGGGTTAGTTTCCTGGATGCCACAACGGATTATATGTGCAATGTGTGTTCCGAATCGTCCTTGTATTGGGAATTCTCTGCAGCACTGGATGGCGACTTTGTGGCTGACTGTTCCCATATACTCGCGCATGTATATACACACAGAAATGACTTTTGGCTCGCGTCTGGTCCCCGGGACATTTATGTAGGTCATTCGCGAACGTTAAACGTGGTGCCAGAGTATCTTCTCCCTATTGGACACTCTCGAATAATATTATTGTGTGCCATGTGCGTTTGTCCGGATGGAGATTTTGGAAACTGGAAACGCGGTCACGCGCGCGTTATCTTCGTTCGATACGGGCGGTTTGTTTTTTTTTGTTTTTTTTTGTGACCGTACGATAGATTATGTTCTTGCGGTTTCACCTTGACACTTGGACTGTTCTATTTATTGAATTAGCTCAGACAATAGCATCAAATTGTCTGTTAATTGTATTTATTTAATCGAATGTTTATTGTTTGGTTTCGTTTGGTTTCGTTTGGTTTTGTTTGGTTTGCTTTGTTTGAATTTTGCATGTTTTATTATCAAATGCAAATTGAACGGGATGGATAACTTTTTTAATATTTTTCGTTGAATTTTAATTGTTTATCGAAATTCCATTGTAAATTAATTATGTGAGCTGGAGATTAAAAAAAATTATACAGCAGAATGATTACAATTTTGAGAATCTCAGTTTTCTTTTTTTTTTCTGATCAATCTTTATCTTACTACTAAAATAAAGCTGGAGAGTTTGTATGTTTGTTCGAACGGGCTAATCTCAGGAAATACTAATCCGATTTGAAAAATTCTTTTTTCCTCATAATTTCCGGATGGTATTTATAGTTAATGCACTTGGGCTATGTACTCATAATGCGTATGAAACAGATATATAATCCAAATTTAACGCGGTTGAAATCGCGCGGCACAGCTAGTATTCGATATAAATGAACAACAGTGTCGAATTAATCCTCAATTATTCGAAAGATCCCACTTTTCCGATTATTAGATCACTGAATAGCAATTATTTTCGGCAATAATTTTGGGCCAAGGATCGAGCATCCCTGTCTCGGGGGGGGCTAATATATCGTGATTTATGGGGTAATATTTATATGGGTCATGGTAACAGGCGTCTGTACGTTATTGCGACGATCGTACTTTCGAAAAATCTGGACCGCTCGAACAGTCTCATCCATGCACCCCTGACCTTTGCCAGTTATCCGCATCGGTGACTCCCTCCCCTGCAAAATTCTCTCTCGTACCCAATGCGCAACGGTTCAACTTCTCTGCAGCAAATTCGTTCGCGGGGGCCGTCGGTACATCTCTAGAAATTACGGAGAATCGCAAAGATCCACAAAAATGATTGTTTAAGCGACAAAAAAAACTGGGTTACGAGAAGCATGACCGGTGTGAAAGAAAATTTGATTTAAAAATAAAGATCATTGTCGTGAGAAAGTTCTCACGAAAAGTACACTTTTATTATCTTCGCGGATTCTCGTTTCTTTTTTTTTTTTTTTAATTATTCACTCTTGCTTCATCCTGAGCAGCAGTCACGGACGAGGCTTAATACTCTAGTGTACATAATGATGCATCTGGACCTGCATCTCCCTCGCGAGAAAAATTAAAGAGGCAGCGAAAAAAAAAACAACAATTCGTTCAATTGGCACTATTACAACGCGAGTGGTTCATTGACGAAATTTAACAACAAATAAAAACCAAAATGAAAAACATAAAACACGAAAAACTATGCATAATTTATAAAAAATATTTTCAAAACGATTACACTCGTTTCTAAAATCTTTTCTCCAACACTAATTACCATTACTATTATTGATCTGTAGGAGCTGTTTTATGTGCTCAATTTTTCTATCCAATCTTGAACTTGCCCGCGTTATGAAATTATTTCTCCCTCAACTCACTCGACATGCGGTCTCAACGATTTTTCAGTACACCATACACATTCAGCAGTACCTTTGGTATTGCAGCATGTACATACAAGCTTTTGTCTCACTATATTTTCTGCTCCACTATCAGCCACTCTTACCACTATTACCTTCGATATACAATATACGTACGAGTATATGAACAATACGATACTGAGCTATTTATAAAAATGCCCCTTGAGATCCTTCACCCGCGCATATACGAGGTCTGTTAAAAAAGTATCACGAATTTTGAATTTCCGCGGGCTACGTATATTCGATTTTTGATTTTTTTGTGGCGTTAGGTTGGTACTCGTGTCCCTCACTTATGCTGAAAAAATTGGCCATTTTGAATGTTTAGTTAATTATTGAAAGCTGTTTTGGTTAGACGTGTTTTGGCTTGTCTTCGATTTTTGCCTATTCCAAAAAAAGCAGCTTCCATTGCGATGATTGAGCTTTGGTTTCCACGTCATAACCATAAACCCATGATTCGTCACCAGTTATGACACTCTGGAGCAAATTTGGGTCGTCGCGGACCGAGTCTAACAGCTCCTTAGCAATGTTAACGCGACACTGTTTTTCTTCGAAATTGAGCAATTTTTGCACGAATTTCGCGGCGACCCGTCTCATGCCCAAATCATTGGTAAAAATCGAATAGCACGAGCCAATATTATTTTCTTCACTTCGTCAATGTTTTCGTCTGTTGTTGATGGGCTCGGGCGTCCGGAACGCATTTCGTTGTTCGCATCTGAGAACATTTTGTACCACCGATAAACGTTGCTTTGGTCCAAGGTAGCTTCACCATATGCCACAGTCAACATTCGGAATGCGTGCGCGCACTTAATTTTGTTTTTCACACAAAATTTGATACAGATTCTTTGATCCATTTTTTGGAATAGGCAAAAATCGAAGACAAGCCAAAACACGTCTAACCAAAACAGCTGTCAATAATTAATTAAACGTTCAAAATGGCCAAATTTTTTAGCATAAGTGAGGGACATGAGTACCAACCTAACACTACTTTTTGAACAGACCTCGTAGATGCGCTGAAATAGTTTTCGACACGAGCTTAAATCGAAAACAAAGAAGAACGAAATATATGTTTTTTTTTCACGTCATTCACAAGTTCTTGTTCCCGGTTTTTTTGTCTCTCTTTCTTTCTTGGTTCTATGGAGGAAAAAAAAACTATGAAAAGTTTTGGGGGAAATCGAAAAAGTTTTGTATTCTAGGCGGAAAGCTCGCACTCGTGTGGGATATATAAAAAGGTAGAATGCACATTGACGTTAAACCGGAGCGAATGGGCGACGAACCGTGTACGTGAAAGAGATAAAAATAAAAATGAGAAAATTCGAGAAACGGATGAAGATTGGGAGTGGAAGGAAAAAAAAGCACGCGAAGACGATAAGCGGGCGACAAGGCGGCTCGAAACTTTCCGTATCAACGTTTCCCAACGGAACATCTATCTACTTGTTCATTTCTCTCTCTTTTTTTATCCCTCTACTTCTTCCCGGATCGTTTCGGAACCGAGGGAACTACTTGGCGCCTTTCGAGAGAATTCAAACATTCCGAATATGTCCCGCTCTCGAGCGTCTATGTGAGAAAAGTTTCCCCCAAGATTTTCGAGATATTTTCCTTCGTTTTTTTTTTTCTCTTTTATTGCAAGCACATGGCAAAAATATAGAAAGGATATAAACTGCGACATAGAAAAAGAAGTAAAAGTGATGAAGCTTTCGTCGTCAACATATTTTTCACACTTGCACTGTTTATTTATTTATTTATTTTTTAATCTCTCGTAATTCGTAATGCCCGTCATCGTCGTTCACGTGGCTTCGCGAGAGCCAACGACCGAGGAACTCTCTTTGCACACTTCTCGTCGCCTCAAACCAAGAGAGGAAACCCTACTTGAGCGAGTTACGCGCAGAGACGGAAAGTCAGGAAATTATCCGGTGGAACGGTAAAAAGATAAATAAATAAAAAATAAAAAACCGACGGAGAAGAGTGATAAATAGAGCAAAGACTTTTCGCTTCCCCTTTCGCGAAGACGTTCACGATGAGGCGAGATTTTTTTTTTCCTTTTAGTTTTTTGTGCTATATTGGTTTGTGGCGAATCTCGTTATCACTCTTAGGACTCAGAGGTAGTTTTTTTTTTGTAAAAAGATGTTTTATCCAAAATATGTTTAATTAAGAACTGTGATTTGATAACGGACCGAAATCAATTTTCCAGCTTTACAAAATTAAAACTAAAACAAAAACGAAATAAAAATCGAAATTAATTTAACTTTATCGATATTCAACTAATACTAGTTCTTTTTTTCTTTGTTAAATTACAACAATTAATTTTGTATAGAAGAGCTGAAATGATTTTTCAATTCAATTTCATGATCAAAGCTAGCTAGGAATTTTGTTTCGAGCATTGTCATGCTTATTTTCGAAACTATGAAATTTGCATGGTGCACTTAATGTCACGATTTAACTTTTATTTTGTTCTTCACATGTTTATATACACTCTGCGAAGAGTGCTTTTGAAACTTTTTCATCTCCATGCTCAGTATATACAGAGGAATGAAAAGCACGAAAATTTTCATTGGCACGTGGTATGTACATCCCATCGATGCTAACAATATCGCGCTATGCACTTTCGTTTTACAACTCTATAGTTTACCGAATGGTGCTTTATATCTTGGACGGTCGAGGATTTTCCCGTTGATGTCGAAAAACTCATTGAGTGGAGGAGCTTGTATCTCCACGAGCAGTAATTCGTTCGGTTGTGCACTTTCACGTGGTCATACGAGCCAAGAGAATATATAAATTTCGTTGGACGCAAACAACGCTCGGTCGCATTCAATGATTGCTTCTATATATTTATATATATATATATATATATATATATATATATATATCTATATATATTGATGCAGCATCAGCAAGCGAGCGAAAGAGCTCGCGAACGCGCGTAGATCCTCTCGTCTCTGTGCGCGTTGAAGCACATGCAGCTCTAAAAATACTGTGTTCCATAATCGTACACCCCGACGACTGACTATACTACCACCATAACGTTGTCTTCTATCGTAACATATACCTAAAAGCACAGATGAATTCTCCGCTCTCGAAATCTCGTATAATCTCTCTCTCTCTCTCGTGTCTGCGATTTTATCGAGAGAAGCGATGTGGGCGAGAGGAGAAATGATAAAGGGGTGAGAAAAGAATTGGGAATGCTGGGTATAGGGAAAGCGCCGTAAGAAAGGAAAATAGTCGGTACACCGGTGTGAAAGATATACGAATCAATGAATATACGCTTCGAGGACGAGGCGTATTTTCGTAAACCTATAAATGTCTGTCATCTACGGAAAATTTTAAGAAAATATCAACCGCATACAAATTATTTGGTTAAATTCTCATAATTCTGTTTTTAATGCTAAATTCGTTCGAATTGCAAGAAATATTTTAGTCAATGTAAAAGCAACATTCGTATTGATAAAAAATATATATAACTCGTGCTCATTTTGGGAGGATAAATGAAAAGAAATTTTGATGAAAAGTTTATTACGTGTCAAACGAAAGAAACACTTTTTTTGCTCCGAATTCAACGTAACTCATATTTTGTTTAACAATATTTGAGATCGCACACAAATTATTTGGTTAAATTGTGATATAATTCTATTTTTAAAGTGGAATTTGCTCGAATTGCACGAAATATTTTAGTCAATGTAAAAGCAACAGTATTATTGATTAAAAAAATATATAACCCGGGTTCATTTTGGGACGAGAAATGAAAAGAAATTTTTATGGAAAGTTCTTTACGTGTCAAATGAAAGAAATTTTTTTCCCCCGAATTCAACATAACCCATATTTTGTTTTACAATATTTGAGATCGCACACAAATTATCTGGTTGAATAGTAATATAATTCTATTTTTAAAGTGGAATTTGTTCGAATTGCACAAAATATTTTAGTTAATGCAAAAGCAACATTTGTATTGCAAAAAAAAATATATATAACTCGTGCTCATTTTGGGACGAGAAATGAAAAGAAATTTTCATGACAAGTTTATTACGTGTCAAACGAAAGAAATATTTTTTTTCCCCGAATTGAACTCAACCCATATTTTGCTTAATAATATTTGAGATTGCACACAAATTATTTGTTTAAATAGTAATATAATTCTATTTTTAAAGTGGAAGTTGTTCGAATTGCATGAACCATTTTAGTCAATGTAAAAGCAACATTTGTATTGATAAAAAAATATATAACTCGTGCTCATTTTGGGACGTGAAATGAAAAGAAATTTTGATAACAAGTTTATTACGTGTCAAACGAAAGAAATATATTTTTGCCCCGAATTGAACGTAACCCATATTTTGTTTAACAATATTTGAGATCGTACACAAATTATTTGGTTAAATTGTGATATAATTCTATTTTTAAAGTGGAATTTGTTCGAATTGCACGAAATATTTTAGTCAATGTAAAAGCAACATTTGTATTGATAAAAAAAATATATAATTCGTGCTCATTTTGGGACGAGAAATGAAAAGAAATTTTGATGAAAATTTTATTACGTGTCAAACGAAAGAAATAATTTTTTCCCCCGAATTCAACGTAACCCATATTTTGTTTAACAATATTTAAGGTCACAGGCATTGGACGACGAAAATAAGTCTTCAAAGCATTACGCCATATTGATGAAATAAGACAATTATTTCTTTGTAGAATAGATAGAGATAATTATCCGTAATTATCTCGTGAAATAAAATGATATGTAATGTTTCTTCTATCTCATTGGAAAGCTATTTCCGTACGTGTAAAATCGTATATTCTTGCACGTTCGATTTGCTCTGATCATATTTCATTCCACGTCGTTATTTTGACTCTCCCATTGGAGATAATTAAACAACGCTCTTTCGAATTGAACTCATCATGCTGCTATTGTAAATATGGCAATGCGCAGGCACATGCGCTTCGGAAGTAATGAAAATGAATCGTACACATTCCTTCATGCACTCAATACCGACGATACCTCGTTGATACATATACGAAGGCATTGGTATATCAGCAAAACTTGTACCTCGCACGGAGATTACGAATATATGTTGTACTACGATGGCACAAGCCGCCATTATTCGCTCGGGCGAATTCAAGAATCGTCGAGTTTCATATCTTTTTAATCCCTGCTATTTGTCGACGAGTTTTTTTTCGAGTCACGGCGAAAGATTTAATAGCAAAGTATATATGTCCTGTGTGTGTGTGTGCGTGTGTGCGTGAGAGAGAAAATCAGAGAGATGGCAGATTGATGTGTATTTTGGACTTTTCCTCGACTGTAAGTGACAGATATAACGTTGCATGCAAAATCGCTTGTGTTATCTGCACAGAAATATAACGTGGACGAGTGTAAATTACTATTTCTCAAAGTCTACGAAAAAAAAAGAAGCAAACAAAAATAGCAAAATTGCAAAACTACAAGTATCGTTTGTCTACGAGAATAAATAAAAATCGAATTTAAAGGGAAAAAGCGCAGTCTAGCCTTTTTTTGTTTAAATTCCATCAATGTCATGAGGTATCTGGCTATACGAGAGATCCCCAACTGTGTTTCGGAGCATCTCGACTCGACAGCCTCCTGTGTCGCTGATGCTCTGTGCGCTCTTTTACTTTTGCTCGATTTTTCTTATATACATATAAAGATACATTTCCTCTTCTGTCGCGCTGTCGTCTCTCGTGTGTCTCTAAGACGGCGTGTGTCTTTTCAGTGTACTCGAGTAGTTCACTCGGCGCACACGTCGCACGTCGAACTTCCAGATGCCTAAGAGGCCGTAATATTACTCCATTTTGAATCTATGCAACGCGTCACTTCTCCTTGCCGTTATACCGCGGGAAATCGTCAAAATAGGACTTTGTACCGGTCGCTGTAGCTTTAACTTACTTTTCAAAACAACGATACGTTGGTATTTCATACAGTTTCATCTTTTAATCGTCTCAATTTCACACAATCTATCGTTTAATATAGGGTTTTTTTTTCTCTCTCTCTCTCTCTCTCTCTCTCGTTCCACGATCTATTTTCATTGCGCAGTAAATTTATGGGACATTGACCTAGATGGATGAAATTTTAATTAAATTCTCTCGATTGTCGACACACGAGATGATTGTCGGTCAAGGGGGGATCCCCGTTCCGGGCTGCACTAGTCCACGACGATGCAACCAGACTGCAAGTAAACGTGTATACATGTGTACATACAGGGTGTCCCAAAACTAGCACTGTCAGAGTGACACGGAGATTAGATTGGCTCCGTGTACCTATCGGAATAAACAAATATGATCTCGGTAAAAGTCTAATGGTTTTCGAGAAAAATCGTCCTCTTTGATTTCTCGGAAAATCGCTACCAAGTACTTGTTATTGCGCTACCATTGCTATGAATTAATTTGGGTTTATTCATTTTTTATTCCTAAAATATGTGCCATTGCTACGAATTAATTTGGGTTCATTCATTTTGTGTTCCTAAAATATTTGTCATTGCTATGAAATAATTTGGGTTTATTCATTTTTTGTTCCTAAAATATGTACCATTGCTGTGCGTTAATTTGGGTTTATTCATGTTTTGTTCCTAAAATATGTGCCATTGCTGTGAATTAATTTAGGTTTATTAATTTTTTGTTCCTAAAATATTTGCCGTTTGGTTTGGTTTGGTTTGGTTTGGTTTGGTTTACAATACAATACAATTTGAACACATGGCAGTAAAAATTAAATATATCATTAAATATAATTTTCCTTGTTTCCTTACACTCCCACAAAGGTACCATTTCTTTTCTTCTTAGAACCAGTTTGCTTACCGCCTTAGGTACCTACTTAGTCCGCGTTAGTGCCTTTTGTTCAACCACAAAGTAATTCATAGCAATGGTAGCAGAATAACAAGTACTAGGTAGCTATTTTTCGAAAAATAAAAAATAAAGGATTTTTCTCGAAAACCATGAGACTTTTACTGAGGTCACATTTGTTTTTTCTGATAGGTCCGGAGCCAACCTAACTCCCGTGTCACTCTGACGTGCTAGTTTTGCGACACCCTGTATATATGTATACATATATAGTAAAGGAGAATATTGCACAGTCTTCTTCGTGTACATATATGTAATAAACGTATATCAGCAGCGTCAGAGCAATGCGTGTGCCTGTTTGGCTCTCCGAACTATGAGCTCTCGGTTGGTTCGCCGCCGCGCGGGCTCCCGAGAGCAGGCGAGACATATACCGAAGAGCGTGGCCACCACCACCTCCAACCGCAGCTCCGACAGTCCAGTTCCGTTGTGCCCGCGCGACGGTACTCTCTCTCTCGACTCGGCACCACGACCGGCTTTTTCACGATCGTACCATATTACATCGTCCCTCGAAACGTCGTGCACGCTTGAGCATTTTTCAAACGCATTTAATAGTACATTGCGGTTTTTTTTTTTTTTTTAATTTTTTTTTGTTTAACAGTGCCGCGCTTCTGTTACGCGTGAAATGATTTCATCGCGAAATTTCAAATGGCAAATTATTTCAATATCTCAGGTATTGGTCGCTGAACGGAGTGGAGCGTCGATACTTTTGTTGTTGTTGTTGTTGTTGTTGTTTTGTAATCAATTTGTCATTAGAATGTAAAACAAATTATTTTCAGTCTTACTGTCGAATTTTTTTAATGACGCTATTTATTTATTCAACAATGAGTAAATTGGAATTCTTAAAAAATGATTTTATTTTTGTGGAAACTTCGTCAGCAATCTTTCGTAATGTTTTCTTCTATTTTACAATTGACAGCGAAATTTTAATTTCGTAGCGAACAATTTGGATTACCATTTTTAATTGTGACATTATTCGAATTATGAAATTCGAAATTATGAAATAAAAATTTTTTTCATGACATTATTTATTTGTTCAATAATGAGTAAATGGGAATTGTTAAAAAAATGATTTTATTTGCGTAAACTGTATCTGCAATTTTTCGTAATTTTCTCTTTTATTTTACAATTGGCAGCGAAATTTTTATTTCGTAGCGATCAATTTGGATTACCATTTGAAATTGCGACATTATTCGAATTATGAAATTCGAAATTATGAAATTACATATTTTTTCATGACATTATTTATTTGTTCAATAATGAATAAATGGGAATTGTTAAAAAATGATTTTATTTGCGGAAACGTCATCTGCAATCTTTCGTAATGTTTTCTTCTATTTTACAATTGACAGCGAAATTTTTATTTCGTAGCGAACAATTTGGATTACCATTTGAAATTATGACATTATTCGAATTATGAAATTCGAAATTATGAAAATACAATTTTATCCATGACATTATTTATTTGTTCAATAATGAGTAAATGGGAATTGTTAAAAAAATGATTTTATTTGCGGAAACTTCATTTGCAATTTTTCGTAATTTTTTCTTCTATTTTACAATTGGCAGCGAAATTTTAATTTGGTAGCGATCAATTTGGATTACCATTTGAAGTTATGACATTATTCGAATTATGAAATTCGAAATTATGAAATTACAAGTTTTTTCATGACATTATTTATTTGTTCAATAATGAGTAAATGGGAATTGTTAAAAAAATGATTTTATTTGCGGAAACTTCGTCTGCAATCTTTCGTAATGTTTTCTTCTATTTTACAATTGACAGCGAAATTTTAACTTCGTAGCGAACAATTTGGATTACCATTTGAAATTATGACATTATTCGAATTATGAAATTCGAAATTATGAAAATACAATTTTTTTCATGACATTATTTATTTGTTCATTAATGAGTAAATGGGAATTGTTAAAAAAATGATTTCATTTGCGGAAACGTCATCTGCAATCTTTCGTAATATTTTCTTCTATTTTACAATTGACAGCGAAATTTTAACTTCGTAGCGAACAATTTGGATTACCATTTGAAATTATGACATTATTCGAATTATGAAATTCGAAATTATGAAAATACAATTTTTTTCATGACATTATTTATTTGTTCATTAATGAGTAAATGGGAATTGTTAAAAAAATGATTTCATTTGCGGAAACGTCATCTGCAATCTTTCGTAATATTTTCTTCTATTTTACAATTGACAGCGAAATTTCAATTTCGTAGCGAACAATTTGGATTACCATTTGAAATTATGACATTATTCGAATTATGAAATTCGAAATTATGAAAATACAATTTTTTTCATGACATTATTTATCCGTTCAATAATGAGTAACTGGGAATTCTTAAAAAAATGATTTTATTTGCGGAAACTTCGTCTGCAATCTTTCGTAATGTTTTCTTCTATTTTACAATTGACAGCGAAATTTTAACTTCGTAGCGAACAATTTGGAATACCATTTGAAATTATGACATTATTCGAATTATGAAATTCGAAATTATAAAATTACAATTTTTTTCATGACATTATTTATTTGTTCAATAATGAGTAAATGGGAATTGTTAAAAAAATGATTTTATTTGCGGAAACTTCATCTGCAATTTTTCGCAATTTTTTCTTCTATTTTACAATTGACAGCGAAATTTTCATTTTGTAGCAATCCAATTGGATTACAATTAAAAATTATATATATTTTTTTATTAGTATTTAATTAATATTTTTGTGTTTAAGAGGAATGAATTAGTGAGAGGAGAAAATGATTTTTTTTAAATTTTAGTCGAAGACGTTGTTTTGCATTCCTTCGAAATATTTTTTATTATTTTCTTTTGGAAACTCGAGATTCTTTGTACTGGGGAAGGGTATCGTTTCTATAGATAACGGTCGCAGAAACTTTGAGCGCGTAGTCAGATATATTTGATAGTTTGTTAATTCGTGCAAATTGGAGTACATTTCAATCCTTTGTGTTACAATTTTTTTTTTTTCGTATAGAATACTCGTGTAATTGTATAGTCAGCGTTGTCGTTGTGTGTTTACACGGGTCAATTCTATCGTTGATCGAGTTACAGCGAGACGCTTTTAGTTATTCTGTACGGTACAGACGAACGGTGGAGAAGGGTAGTGAAAGTAGGAGAGTACAGAAGCGAAAAAAAAATTTGAAATGTATTTAATCTCACAGCATTTCGAGAACAAAAATAAAATATGCTTGAAAACGAATTGTACGTAAAAAATCAATTCTTACAGTGCATACAAACAATTGTAGATTTTTATTTATTTTTAACAAAAGAGAAAAAAATCATCAAAAATGTGGTTTCCGGAATAATTGTGAGGAGACTGAGAAATCGTTTTGTCCAGTGGGTGAAAATACTTGTATTGAGTTTTTTTGTTGGGTTTCGTTGCAAAGAAAAAAAAAGCGATTGAATAACGAGTTGAACTGAAACAATTTTCAATGAGTACTGGAAAAATGGTTTTTACATTGCACGCGAAGATTTTATTACAAAAAACGTTATGGGAGATTTTTTTTCTTGTTAACCGCAAGTGATTTTTTTCCCCATCTTGTCCTTGGTAATTTTAACACGCTAGCGGTTCGTTCATTCCGTTAAGTATACACGTAGAACACTGGATGTATATATAATAGTACACGTTTCATTCCCTGTCCGTGTCGATTGTTCTCAATATTGCTCGCTCGCTGTCTCTCTCTCACTCTGTTTTTCCCGCCCTATTGACGTTTCTCATCGTGAAACGAATTCAGCTGAGATGCCGTCGAATCTCAACTGTTCTCTCGAATGACGAATGTATACATATACGTGAAAACTCCACATGTCCTTCCAACGTCTCGTTTCTCGAGTTATATATCACTGGCTTTCGGAAGTAAACGGTGAGCTTTTCTCTCGTCAAACACTTCGGATTTAACGCTCGCGCGAGTTTGGTACAACACGCGGTCCACGAGAATAGAGCTTTAGAATTGTTTGTCTTTTTTGGAGGGGGGAAAAAAACATGGAAAACAATTTCAGAGAGAAAGAGATTTTTATTATAAAATTAAAACACACACTTAAAGTGTTTTTTGAATGTTTGCGAGACTGATCATTTTGGAGCACAAAAAGTACTCCAAATCGTTTTAAAGTTAAACGGTACTCCAAAATCATTTAAATATGAAATCATACTCCAAAAATTCTCTCAAAGTTAAATGGTACTCCAAAATAATTTTAATGTCAAGAAGTACTCCAAAACAATGAAAAAATAACATTAAAGGCTATTCCAAACTTATTTAACGTGAAAGAATACTCCAAAATAATTTTAATGCAAAGAGATACTCCAAAATAGTTTTAATGCAAAGTGATACTCCAAAATAATTTTAATGCAAAGAGATACTCCAAAATAATAAAAAAAAAAATAAAGGTTACTCCAAATTTGTTTTAACGTGAAAAAATACTCCAAAAATCATTTAAATTTCAAGACACCGCTCCAAAATCGTTTTGGAGCGGTGCAGTACAAGATTAAATTCAAAAAATGATAATTCTCTTGAACGAAAGTGGTCACGTGCTTTAAAAGATATTAGAGCAAAATCGTAGCATCTCCCGCTGCGATCCTCAAAAACTTCTTCACTCGAGTGAGCGCTTTACAACAGTGTTCACGTGTTCCAGACGTTCTGTCGTTCTTATATTTACGTGCTCCAAAACGACACCAAACAAACTTTCGTTTTTCTTCCATCTCGGGGCAATATAATCGTAGCTATTTATTGACGTCGCTATCGATTTATTTTTATGAGGACGAAGTAAAAAGACAATCCCTGAATCAATCAACAACGAAAGATTAATTTTTTGTCTTTCACCAATTGATATCTTCATCGAGAAATCGTTGAGCAAAGACAGAGATAATCCAGTGTATCGGTCACTCGGATCCACGACAGTGACGTCACGTTGCTCATCCGATTTCATAGCACAATATATACACGGTAATACTGTACCTACAATACAATCATTACCTCGTCTTGTCGTATAGCGAGAGAGAGAGAGAGAGAGAGAGAGAGAGAGAGACAGAGAGAGACAGAGAGAGAAAAAGAGCGAGCCGATGCTCTGTAATACCATTTACGAATGAGTCACTCGACGGGGGCGCACACTCTGTGGGCTCGTTGTTAATCGTTCCCCTTCAAATATATCTGTATATTTCGATTGCTAGAAAACAAAAGAGCATAATTCACTCACATCAGTTTACGTGTTAAATCACGTATATATTTTATATTGTGCATATAAATAAAAATTTTGTCTCGCATGCCCGTGGCGGCTAAAACGTAAAATTGCCAGAAAATATCTCGCAAGTTAAAAAAAAATCTCCGTTCAATAAATAAACTACAATGTCTGTTTAAAGCCTGAATCCAAGAATGAAATATCATTTTTTCGGTTCATTTTTCACTCACACTTCTTTCGATGTGTACATTAATTTTTTTAATTTCAAATTTTTCCTCATTAACGAATTAACATTTTTGAAGTGAATAATTTAAAAAATTTACATTGCATATGAAGACAAAATACAAGTACACTATTTATTTTCTATTCTTCATTCGAATTAGGTTTTTGAAAATAAAATGTAAAAAAAACATTAAATTATTATTACTCATGCAATTGCACGAATCTAATGAAAAAAAAAAAATCGAAAATTTAAGAATACAAAATTGAGTTAAGATTTGTATTTAATTGAAAGATATTTTTCATAATTTAATTTGATTTTGTCTTTGACACTATGACAACGTTTACAGCGACTTGTTGTTTTCATGAGTACAATTGATTGAACTAACGGACTAACAATGCAACGAGATCCTCGAGCATTGTATCAATAGTACTGTACTCTCGTCCCTCGACGTCTCGCATTAGTTGCGCCTCGTCGTAACCGAGTTACAAAGTTCCGGAAGAGTCACAGATGAGTTTATCGCCGAGCTCTTTCCTTCTCCCATTGACGATTGGACTAATAGATTTAAAAGAACACGGGGTACTTACGAGGTCTGTTCAAAAAGTATCGCGAATTTTTAATTTCCGCGGGCTACGTATATTCGATTTTCGATTTTCGATTTTTTTGTGGCGTTAGGTTGGTACTCATGTCCCTCACTGTTCCTGAATGTTTAGTTAATTGTTGACAGCTGTTTTGGTTAGACGTGTTTTGGCTTGTCTCCGATTTTTGCCTATTCCAAAAAAGCACCTTCCATTACGATGATTGAGCTTTGGTTTCCATGTCATAACCGTAAACCCATGATTCGTCACCAGTTATGACCCTCTGGAGCAAATTTGGTTCGTCGCGGACCGAGTCCAACAGCTCCTTAGCGATGTTAACGCGACACTGTTTTTGTTCGAAATTCAGCAATTTTAGCACGAATTTCGCGGTGACCCGTCTCATGCCCAAATCATTGGTAAAAATCGAATAGCACAAGCCAATCGATATGTTTAGTTGCTCAGCAACTTCTCTAACGGTGATTCGACGATTGGCCAATATTATTTTCTTCACTTCATCAATGTTTTCATCTGTTGTTGATCTGCTCGGGCGTCCGGAACGCATTTCGTTGTTCGCATCTTCTTGGCCCTCTGAGAACATTTTATACCACCGATAAACGTTGCTTTGGTCCAAGGTAGCTTCACCATATGCCACAGTTAACATTCGGAATACGTCCGCGCACTTAATTTTGTTTTTCACACAAAATTTGATACAGATTCTTTGATCCATTTTTTGGAATAGGCGAAAATCAAAGACAAGCCAAAACACGTATAACCAAAACAGCTGTCAACAATTAACTAAACATTCAAAATGGCCGATTTTTTCAGCATAAGTGAGGGACATCAGTACCAACCTAACGCCGCAAAAAAATCGAAAATCGAATATACGTAGCCCGCGGAAATTCAAAATTCGCGATACTTTTTGAATAGACCTCGTATGTAATAGTACATGATGCTAGTAGTTTGACGTACGTTGTTAAATTGATTAACCTCCAGCGATACAGTCCCGAGAATTAAGCTTTTAAGAAAAATGGATACGTTTTTTTCGTTCATATTGACATTGTTTATATTTTGCCATGGATTAAAAAACAATGTTCGTAATACCAATACAATCTTCTTGAGACAATATTTAAAGAAATTACACGGAAATATGCCTCGTCCATAATACCCAAAAATTGGATTATCCTTGCGTTAATTAACCATTATTAATTTTTTTTTGTATATTCAGTACACGTGCTTGATTCGAGATTCACCATAATTAACATCGTATTTGCTAAATTTTTTTAAAGAATTTTTCAAACATTATCACTTTATGGGACGTGACTGGGTAACGCTGAAGCTTCCTTAAACGCTTTTGCCCCTTCTCTAATCGACCCTCCTCGTTCTTTTTTTTCCCCCTCTGACGTGACGACAATAACCTGGCACCTGTTTGCACCTCGTGGAGGTGGAGATACCTTCGTTCTTCTCTGGCAAACGAGGCGACGGGGGGGTTAATCGGGGAGGGGGAATTTCCGTTCGTGAGGCAACGGAGTGGGAGAACCGACCACAACTGTCAGTCGTGCTCTCGCACGTGGTGTCCGAGGGTCCTGAAAACTCTTCCACATATTAATTTTTTTTTTTTCCTTCTCAATTCTTTCATTCTCACACGTCTTGGAGCTCGCTCTCTCTCTCTCTCTCTCTCTCTCTTTGTCTATCGAAACAATTTATTTCGAAACCACGAGAGAAAAAAGGGACGCGGTGGAAACCGCAGGTGCCGTTTTGGGTGCCTGCTAAATTCCAAGGAAGCGATCATTTTCGATCTTTCGAGATTCTCAGGTTGAAAGAAAAAGTTGAAGATTTTTTTAAGCGATGGGTTGCATAAAATTTTTGTTTTTTTTTTCTTTTTCAATAATTGACGACGCGCATTTCCGGCAGATAAGATTAAACGCGATGGTGTCTCAGCTCGTCTTGGACACAAAATGCCCGACAGTTCGAAATGCATAATAGGTTTTTTTTTAAAGCATATTACGAAAGATTGCATAACGACGCTTTATTCGTGCATTTGTTTTGCTTCTTTTCCTTTAAATTTTATGTGATTTGTTTAGGATCGCGTGAATGTCGCGAAGACGAGTGATTAACGAGTGTCAAAGTTAAGGCTTTTGTTTCCGAGACTTTTGTGTGTCCGGTAAAAACTGACAAACGTTGTGACACACAGTGTAAGGGTATCTTCGCTGTTGATTAACGGACGTCGTTAATTGCGCCGAAACGTGAGAACGGGATGCTCGAGTTTATTCGACGCCCACGCTGAATTACGAATATTTTGGTGTACAGAAAAATATCAGTGAATTCGGGCGACGAAAAATAATTGTGTCGAAACAGGATAAATTGAGTGTAAAAGTGAAGTAAAATTGTTCTATCAGAATTGACGATCGATTCAGCTCGCCTTCCAGATTTTTCGTAAGTACAATTTCTTTATTTTAATGTTTTCTCGTTCTTTGAATGTTTTCACTTTGTTGAACAACGATTTAAATCTTTTTTCGTGGCAATAATGATGATAAATTAATAATAAAATGTGCAAAAAAATTGTTATCATTCGTCGTTTGATGATAAATTTTTCCGTGCACTTTTGAATACTGACAATAAAAACAGAATTGAAAAAAGTAGATTTTGAACGTTTGCCAATGTTAATTTTTTAATGAATTATTGAAACATTTTTAGAACATACATGAATTATTGTCATTATGATTTGTTGTCACGAAAAAGGTTGAAGAAGGAAAACTCGATAATTTGAGATAAATTGGAATTAAGAAAAAAAATTCGTTACTGAGCGACACGGCTAAGAGTTGATGACTTTTCTGTATATGCTTAATGCTCGCAGTATTGGCTAGCTTTCCCCACTTGCCCCCATTAAATTCACACCAATTATCATCATGATTACCGCTGGGTCGACAAGGGAATTTGCCAATTACGCGAACGAGCTGAAGAGTTCTCTTCCAACCCATTATACGATATCTCATTTAACGTCGGAGGGGACAATATTACGAGTTTTCGTGGGTTTGCGGTTAACTAACCTTACCGAGTACGAGAAATTGTCTAGCTCTGTCTCTCTCTCTCTCTCTCTTCCTCTCTCTCACTCACGGAAACTCGAAATTGCACTCTCAGAGTGTAATATCGTCGAGTTTCCGGAGGCTCAGTGTGTGGAACGTTCGATAAGGTTTACGGTACAGACTCTCTGACTATGTAACCAGGTCTTTGGCTCGATATCTCTCTACGGTAAAACACACACATATAGAGAGAAAGAGTTATTGCCCATGTGACTATTTCTCTTTCTCTCTGGCAGGCTTCGGTATATCTTGTGATAAACCTTTAGTTTGTTCTCGTTGAAATGTCGTCGTGGAGAAATCGTTCGTGAGATAGAGAAATGAAGATGTTGAATTTTTGCTCCATTGGATTGAGCATGAGCTTAGAAATGATTATTTTTTTTAACTTTCGTACCAGTGCCATATTCGTTCGTGAGAATTGTTTGTTCTATTGACTTGACTAAGACACGTGAGAGGATTTAAAAAATTACGAGAAACCAAGAAACGAATATAATTACACAATACAAAATGCACATCGATCATGCTGTGTACGTAATAGCCTCTTTGTGTCGTCTAAACGAATTTTCCGAAACTAGAAGAGTGTGAACATTTCAAATATAACTCATTTTACCTTCGATATCATTTTTTTTTTTAATTCTAAAATTCCATTGTTTAATTAATTTTATTATCGGAATAAAAAACTCAATCTGAGTCACGAGATTTTTGCATTAAGCGGGGGAAATAGGGTTAGGACAGCGTTTTCTCAATGATTTTCATGAATTTTTTTATAGTATAAAAAATGAATATAATTTATTGAAACTTTGAGAATATTTTATACATATATTTAAGTATATACTATACATTTTTTATACATATATTTAAGTATATACTATGAAATATTAGCGACCCCATATTGCAGGTTCCAATCAGACTCAGCATTTTGCGTACATTCTGGAAGCCGCAATTTTCATCTGAAATCAAACGAGGTTGCAATTTACTTTTATTATATGTCTCTCTTCTACATGAACCTAAATGCTATCAAAAAAATAGAAAATAGAATTTTTTACAGGGGTCAAAACAAAAATGCATGATTTTTTGCCATTTTTTACAACTTTATTTGGAAAAAAAAATTATTAAAAATAATGATAATATTCCGATTTTAGGTTTATATAGAGCGCAATACTATGAAGAAAGTAACTGCCAATTTTCAAAACGATTGGTTGAAAACTTTTCAAACTAGCGTGTACGCAAGTTCAAAAAAGGTGGTTTTCAGAAAAACGCGTTTGAAAAAATAGTGACTGCTCGGTTATACACGTGGCGCGCTCGGGGCCTGAAGGAGAGCTACTCACTTTAATGGCTTATAACAATAGAACGAATCGGAATTTTCATTTAAAATTTTGGGAACATATTTTTCAATAGTTTTACTAACAATTTATGAAATAAAAAAAAAATCGATTTTTTGAACCGTCTAACCCTATTTTCCCCCTTAACTTGACAACGACACGTGAGAGGATTTAAAAAATTACGAAAAACCAAGAAACGAATATAATTGCTCAATACGTAATGCACATCGATCATTACTGTGTACGTAATAGCCTCTTTGTGTCGTCTAAACGAATTTTCCGAAACCAGAAGAGTATGAACATTTTTAATATAACTCATTTTACCTTCCATATCATTTTTTTTAAATTTTAACATCCCATTGTTTAATTAATTTTATTATCGGAAGAAAAAACTCAATCTGAGTCACGAGATTTTTTTAAGAGTGCATTTTCCGATGAATCGAGATAAAATAAAAATTGCCGATGTTGTTAAGGGAAAGAAAAAGTCATTACATAGCGCACGTGAAGTTGTCACGATCCTGTATGAGTTATGTAATTTATAATACAAGAACCAGAGTTTCTCGAAACGATAATGCCGCGTGGAACTCTAAGTGGAGCTAGTTTACCGCACGAAATCTAGGATTCGTGCAACTCTACTAAAGCTGTACTTTTTTTCCTAGATCAAAAAAGGTTTAGTCGAACTGTTTTCCCGTTTCATTGGAATTATTCCCGATGCAGAGAATCCTGTATTTTTGCAATTTGACGAAAATCTTTGATGGAAAATGGTCAAAATTACTTTTTACACAATATAATTTGAAAAGCCTTTAAATAGTGCTTTTTAAATTATTTTTTTTTACGTTTTTTTTTTGTATATTTTCGATGCAAGTTTTTCAGGATTCGTTATATTCGAAATTTCCGGGGGGACTATAGAGTAGAGTCGAAAAGTGTACTCATACACTGTATATCGGATAGTTGGCGCTGAGATGCTGTATAATACAGTACATCATGATTATGCGAACGAAGTGCAGTAGCCTCCCCCCCCCCCCCCATGGTCGTTAACGGCATGCAAAATTTATACAATCTCTCATTTGCATTTTCCACGTCATCCCCGTCTATCTCCATTTTATACGCTGTACAGAAGCCTCAACGTTTCGCTCTTGGACGGTTGCCTATGGGAAAATCCGTCGTCCTCTCCCTTACACTCGCGGTATGAAAAGCTAAGCCTCTTTGTACCTTTGGGAAAGCTTCCGGGTAAGCTGCTTAACAGTATTGAGAGCCGGCATCCGAGTGAGACAGTTACATTGATAAATATTTAGAGACGTTAAGAGATACAGAAGCTCGGATAGTTCTGTCACGGCTTCTCCGTCTCTGCGCCCTACGTTTTGCTTGTAAATTGTTAATATCTCGACCGTCGCGGATTCCCACGAAGCTTTCTTCCCCTCCACTCGATAATCTTACTCTCTGACTCTTTCTCTTTCACACAATCCCCCGGAGCTTTCATTTCCACGAGATCCTTTGTTCGTCAAAGCTTTGCGAAACCTTCGGCAATGACAATTTTGACTTTTCAACGAGAACGAAAATGAGACGTTTGGCTTTCCAATCGTCTCATTTTCGTCTCGCTCTCTAGCGAGACAAAATTTTAACAAACATGTCTTGTTCGAGTTTTATATAGAGATAAAATTATAGTCTCACGAAGTAAACATGGTTTCGTAAAATTATGAGAAATTTTAGGCGTTAAAATGATAAAAAAATAATAATTTTACAAAGTCTGCATTTATTCTAAAAATCTGTATGAAGGATCTTCAAATTCACCCTCTATGATTTATTGATCCGATACTAATGTGGCTTAAATATTAATCATCGAATATTACGATTGAAATAATAAAATATTACAAAGTAATTTAGACGTGATCAAAATTTCAATTTGCTTTTAAAGTAACTTTTATCTCACAACTCGTAAATTCAACGGATGCGTAAAAAGACCCTAATATAACGATACATAAGAGTTCGCGTGTCACTGTAGACTCGGTTGGGGGGAGATATCGTAATCGGCAGACACACAACCGAGAGGCGCGAGAATATCTTCCATAGAACATATGTCACGAACGTACTACTAAAAGAACATATATATATATATATATATATATACGTATATATTTGTCATAATTAAATAGAACGAAATTTCGTATCATTCGGGTCCAGTGATCCCTAAATTATTATCCATTCTTATCAGTATACTTTTATGTGTTTTTTTTTACTACGAATATCAAGTCCACCAAATGTCCGTTTTTGTAATCTCCACAGTGTTAAAAAAACCCGCGACATATTACTAATTCGTTGATAATAAATCGTTCTGTAATAAACACACTTGGTAGGGAGTTAGTAATTAAATGGCATTGTTTTAAACACAGTGGATTAAATTTTTTTTGTCGATACCGATTTAACTCGTTGAAATGTTACGTTAAGGGGGGAAATAGGGTTAGACGGTTCAAAAAATATATTTTTTTTTGATTTCATAAATTGTTAGTAAAACTATTGAAAAATATGTTCCCAAAATTTTAAATGAAAACTCCGACCGTTCTATTGTTATAAGCCATTGAGAGAGGAAATAGGGTTAGGACAGCGTTTTCTCAATAATTTTCATGAATTTTTTTATAGTATAAAAAATGAATATAATTTATTGAAACTTTGAGAATATTTTATACATATATTTAAGTATATACTATAAAACTTGTATACATATATAAAAGTATATACTATAAAATATTAGCGACCTCATATTGCTTGTTTTTCTTTGTACCATTTTTTCAAACGCGTTTTTCTGAAAACGACTTTGTTTGAACTTGCGTACACGCTAGTTTGAAAAGTTTTCAACCAATCGTTTTGAAAATTGGCAGTTACTTTCTTCGTAGTATTGCGCTCTATATGAACTATATATATAAAATCGGAATATTATCATTATTTAAAATAATTTTTTTTTGCAAATAAAGTTGTAAAAAATGGCAAAAAATCATGCTTTTTTGTTTTGACCCCTGTGGAAAATTCAATTTTCTATTTTTTTGATAGCATTTAGGTTCATATAGAAGAGACATATAATAAAAGAAAATTCCAACCTCGTTTGATTTCAGATGAAAATTGCAGCTTCCAGAATTTACGCAAAATGCTGAGTCTGATTGTGACCTGCAATATGGGGTCGCTAATATTTTATAGTATATACTTAAATATATGTATAAAATATTCTCAAAGTTTCAACAAACTATATTCATTTTTTATAGTATAAAAAAATTCATTAAAATCATTGAGAAAACTCTGTCCTAACCCTATTTGCCCCATTAAGGGATTAGGCCACTCTAGAGGCCGAAAAAATAAGCTTTTTGGGGATTTTTTTTCAGAAAAACTACAAAATAAATCGAGATTACAAAATAGGGTGTTTATCATACATATCAGTGACTGTATACACTAATTTTTTTGAAGCGATTAATTTCAAAATGGCGGCTGTGCAGCGTTTTTGCGATAACGTCTCCGTTTTTGTTGGCCGGAAACATAACTCAGACAATTTTCAAGCGATTCACTTGAAATTTTGAATATATCTTTAAAAATACATTGTCTGTGGAAGTGCATAGGATTTTTTTTTCATATTGCGTAGTTCATTTGTTATTAACAATTTTCAAACGATTTTTTAAGCAAATTTTTGACTTTTCACTTCAGAAGTGCGCCATTTGGCCAAAAATCAATATATCGAAAAAATCCTACGTACTTCCACAGGCAATGTTTTTTAAAAGATATATTCAAAATTTCAAGTGAATCGGTTGAAAATTGTCTGAGTTATGTTTCAGACCAACAAAAACGGTGGCGTCATCGCAAAAACGCTGCACAGCCGCCATTTTGAAATTAATCCCTTGAAAAAAATTATTGTATACAGTCACTGATGTGTATGATAAACACCCTATTTTGTAATCTCAATTTATTTTTTAGTTTTTCTGAAAAAAAATCCCCAAAAAAGCCTATTTTTTCGGCCTCTAGAGACGGCTAACCCGTTAATAAAAGATTGAAATACTCTTATACATTTTGATAAAATGTTACGATTCATATTTTGTAAAAGCATTGTTCAATTCTTGGAACCATCGATATTGCACGAAAATGATTTTTTATTTCCTCTGATTACATACAAAACTTTTGTATAAGAACGATCTTCATGGATCTTGCGTCAATAGGATTGGGTGACGATTGTTCATCAAAATGGCAGTGGAAGAGTAATAAAATGTGAACAAAGACAAATGGAGAAATGGAGGAAATAGTGCACGAGTGAAAGAAGTAAAAGTATAGAGGAATTATACGAGGATATAGGCAGGAAGTGGTGTGGCGCGAACGGCCATGAGGCAGGTATAGCGGCTGCTCAGCGGCACGACTTCCGGTGTGGATAACGCCGAACAAAAGGGGATCCTTTTCCGCTTGTCGGGCGTTTACGAAATGGATGTATCTCTGTAGTTCGTGTACATCAGACGGGAGCAAAAGTTTTGCAAAAATGTTGATCATATATTTTATTGATCTTCGATTTTATTTACTTTTTTTGTTTGGCCTTTTTTCGATGGGTTGTTTTCTTCCTACACGTAATTCCTAATATTGACAATTATTTTTTCGTATCCCTCCACTAATAATCCGCTCATTTATCCTGTTGAAATCCTGTTCGAATTTTCAATCGACCACTTTCCCTCACGCTCTTTGACTGCTCTTTGGCCGTCGACGCTCTCGTTTTAACACGTTCCATGGGGCCGATAGAGGTCGCTGACACACGGGCACATTCAATGTGTATTTACGGAAACGCGCTCATCTCACTATCTGGGCCACCAAATGCGCACCTCGCTTTAAGCATTTTCATTGGTACTTTTCCATTCATTTAAATAGACAATTATTCAACAGGTTACCGAGTAAATTTTTTATTATTATTAACGTAACCATCCAGAGAGTCCAAATGTAAATTTTTCGGTTATATCTTTCACAACTATATCAATACGTTCTTCGGTGCAGATGATCGTGAACAATTATAACTCTACAATTGAATTTTTCCGTAAATAAATACGAGTTAAAAATTCATCAATTTTGCCCCAATATCATTTTTAATAATTGAGTATGGTATGTTTAAAAAATTAATTCTTCAATCTCCAATTACCGCATTTGATGGGCTTCGGGTTAAAAAGAAATGAGCAAAAATCTAAAAATAAAATGTATGAGAGATTTTATCTCGTTATTTTCGTTTTTTTCTTCGTGTAAAAATTAGAGACGACAGGCTCCTGGCAACGTTCGTACGATGGGACTTTCGGTACGTTCAGTTCGTGCTATGTAGAGTGGAAGAATTCTTGCACGTGAAATTTTCGCGCTACCCGATCGTCGCGTGATATACGTTTTCCGTAGATCTGCCACCCGGAGCGACCTAATTCGATCGACCCCCATTCCTATTTCATCCCCCTAGATATGACCACACAAACACACACGTTGCACATCACTGTGCTACGTCATCGCGTATTCCTATTTATTTCTATCCCTTCTGGCCGTACTCTTTTCACGGTGCGACGCTCTCAAAGCTCTCTTTTCTTAGCAAAAAAAAAAAAAAAAAAAAACGATCGGCCAAATGCTGACACGTTGAAAGACGAGGATGAAAACGAAGAGGAACGAAAAGTTCCTCGAGTATATCTCGAATTCGTATGTAGGTCGCGGTGTGTGATAGGAGAAACGAGAAAAATATTTCTAGAATTCACTGACATGTGTACTAAATCAAAGTGGCTATTCGAGACACTTGGATCACTATCTTTCAGAATTTTAAATAAAAAAATTCAAAATCAATATAGTTTTCGTCGAAAATAGTTATTTGTAACTATTTTTACACAAAGGAATTTTACATGATCATTTTTAAAGGTTTTTCTTAGTCTATTGGTATTTATCGTGTCAATTTATTTCAAATCACATCATATACGAGGTCTGTTCGAAAAGTATCGCGAATTTTGAATTTCCGCACGCCACGTACATTCGATTTTCGATTTTTTTGTGGCGTTAGGTTGGTACCCATGTCCCTCACTTATGCTGAAAAAAATCGGCCGTTTTGAATGTTTAGTTAATTGTTGAAAGCTGTTTTGGTTAGACGTGTTTTGGCTTGTCTTCGATTTTTGCCTATTCCAAAAAATGGCTCGAAGCATCTGTACCAAATTTTGCGTGAACAACAAAATGAAGGTAGTAGTCTGGTAACTTAAGCCGATTTTCATGTCTTTTTTGGAGGGCGTTTTTTTTGTAGGAAAATAAAAATGAATCGTTCTGGATATTAAGGATGTTTTTATTTACATATTAAAGATACAAAAAAAAATTAGTTTGAAAAAATTGAATAGTTTATTATTATTATTATTATTGATCGAAGTTGGCACCTCGAAAAAAAAGCGCGTGGGTGGCCCCGGTGATTTTGGCTCTTGATGTTATCTGAAATCAAAAATTCTTGATAATTCTTAATCTATAGACATGTCATTCTGGTCGGAACTACTGAAGTTAAATTTCATGGATAAATAACAAAATGGCGGACTTTGGAAAAAAAAACTTTTTTTCCGAAGTCCGCGATTTTGTTATTTATCCATGAAATTTAACTTCAGTAGTCAAGAATTATCAAGAATTTAACTTCAGTAGTCAAGAGTTATCAAGAATTTTTTATTTCAGTTAACATCAAGAGCCAAAATCACCGGGGCCACCCACGCGCTTTTTTTTCGAGGTGCCAACTTCGATCAATAATAATAATAAACTATTAAATGTTTTCAAACAAATTTTTTTTTGTATCTTTAATATGTAAATAAAAACATCTTAAATATCCAAAACGATTCATTTTTATTTTCCTACAAAAAAACGCCCTCCAATAAAGACAGCTGTCAACAATTAATTAAACATTCAAAATGGTCGATTTTTTCAGCATAAGTGAGGGACACGAGTACCAACCTAACGCCACAAAAAAATCGAAAATCGAATATACGTAGCCCGCGGAAATTCAAAATTCGCGATACTTTTTGAACAGACGTCGTATATTCTTAAATTCATCAATCGATATTTACAAAAATATTTAAAAAATGTTGTTACTTTTTTTCCCCTCTCTGTTACCCTCCGAGTAAAAGTGAACAATTCTACAGAATTGCGAAACCTATTTTAATTATTAATATTACATTTTATATTGTTAAATCGACACTATACCGATTGGCAACATTCATGCTTTTAAATACAACTTGTTCGATTAGTTTCCGCGTTCGAGAATGAAAATAAAAAAAAATAGATCCATTGAAATTTCATTCGAAAAATTAATTTGAATTTAGTGGAGCAGGCAATTAAGTTTCCTGTATGGTGGCGTAGCTTGAAATCAATTCACGTAGGTATATGCTGTGGTTAGAGTTTCACGAATTTCGAGCGAGCTAATCCGAATTCCACTCTTGTGGTGGTCGCTAGCTCTCTCTCTCTCTCTCTCTCTCCCCCGCTGAAAATGGTCATTCGTGTGGTCCAGACTCGGACCCTTAGTGGCAATTCCCCGCAATTTCAGTGGCCTCGCGACACTATATATACCGATCTCGCTCCATAGTTTCTCGTTACAATACACACGAAAATCATTGTCACCTATACAGAGAGATCTCTTCTCGAACTTTCCGAACTTGCTTTTCTCGTTATCAAAGTCCATTTCGGTTCGAAAACAAGGACACTTTTGTCTCTGTGGTTTATCGTCTCGGTGCGGCGAATGGGGGAGGTACTTTGAAAATTTCCTCTTCCGCTCGCCGACACACTATACTCGCACATGCCACTTTGACCGTTCCTACACACTAGGCCCCTACTCAAAGTACTCTCGGGGTATGCGGTTGTCTCGCCCAAATCCGGAAGTATCGAATCGACAAAGTGCACGTTCCCTTTTAATGGGGCAACACCGTTCTCAAATTACTCTGGTTGTGACAAAAAAAAAAGAGAAAAAAGGTCTTTCCAACTTTTACGGTCTTTATAGACATATTCGAATTTGTTTTAATGTCAGTTCAGAGCATGCACAAAATTCATTTGTACGAGAATATTTACTCCAATTCACTCCTCTTTGATATTGATACAATTTATTTGTATTAAATAAAGTACATTCGAACGCGTAAATTTGGGTTTAAAAAAAAATAGGAAAAGCCTCTCCGGAATAAAATTGAACGAAATTCAAGAGAACGAAGTTCAAGAATGATGAAGAAAAAATAAATAATCAAATAAATAACGAGACGTAATGTGAACGGAGGAAATTACAAAGAGCGAAAATGCACCACCAATGAGATTTATATTAGTTCATTTCCGGCGGACGTTTCGCCTTTGGGCGTTTTTCTTTCTTTTCATCGTCTTTATCTCCGTGACTTTGGAGACTGTTCACGAAGACTTTGTGAATCACTCGCGGCTCTCGCATCATGTTCCCGCGGGACATTTGCGCTTAATATTGTACAAACTTCTATTCGAGTCGAAATCGCAACGGAGCAGACAAGATTTTCCTCTCGGGACTCTGTTTTATACGTATATATGTATATAATATATGTATTCCGGCTGGAAATTCGCCAGAAAGACACGAACGTGCGCTCTCGAGCCACGACGAAGATTTTCGTTCGTGCTGTCTTTTTCGGATCTTACGAATAACCCGCGTCACGGTACTTTTTTATTTTCATTTATTTTTTCATTCAACCCCGAGCGTAGTACGTATGATTTTGCGTCACGTGAGTATATCGGATGTTCGTCGACTCCAAACTCTTTTTTTTGAGGATCTTTTCCTGTTATTTAAAAAATTTTACATACATAAAGTTCTATGTATATGGAAGTTTTCGATATCGTGTAACTAGTAAAATGAGAGAGTCGCACGAGAGGTCGAAATCGCGAACGATCTCTTGTGGCTTTTGGCTCGACGCCCACGCGTCACTTCCGTTTCTGTTCTGTATACAACAGAGTATCGACGGCATACAGACCGGATCCTCCGCGAACAATATTCCGTACGAACTTTAATCGTTCTTATACCCTAATAACTGCTTTCTACTTTGAGGACTTAAAAGGGGAAATAGGGTTAGGACAGCGTTTTCTCAATGATTTTCATGAATTTTTTTATAGTATAAAAAATTAATATAATTTATTGAAACTTTCAGAATATTTTATACATATATTTGAGTATATACTATAAAATTTTTGAAGAATTTCCTTGAAAAACACCGAAGATATTAGCGACCCCATATTGCAGGTCACAATCAGACTCAGCATTTTGCGTACATTCTGGAAGCCGCAATTTTCATCTGAAATGAAACGAGGTTGGAATTTACTTTTATTATATGTCTCTCTTCTATACGAACCTAAATGCTATCATAAAAATAGAAAATTGAATTTTTTACAGGGGTCAAAACACAAAAACATGATCTTTTGCCATTTTTTACAACTTTGTTTGCAAAAACAAAATTATTTTAAATAATGATAATATTCCGATTTTAGGTTCATTTAGAGCGCAATACTACGAAGAAAGTAACTGCCAATTTTCAAAACGATTGATTGAAAACTTTTCAAACTAGCGTGTACGCAAGTTCATAAGAAATCGTTTTCAGAAAAACGCGTTTAAAAAAATAGCGCGCTCGGGGTCTGAAGGAGAGCTACTCACTTTAATGGCTTATAACAATAGAACGAGTCAGAATTTTCATTTAAAATTTTGGGAACATATTTTTTAATAGTTTTACTAACAATTTATGAAATTAAAAAAAAAAATCGATTTTTTGAACCGTCTAACCCTATTTCCCCCCTTAATTACTTTTACTAATTAGTCAATTGTACATGTGCAAGTGATTTTTTTCTTACTTCATTTTCTTTGAGTTAATTAAAACCGAGTTTGTACTTATAATTGGCAGTTGATAAACCGGTTTTATCTGTTATATGTGACTTACGACCATTATAACACAATATAATTTAAATTTCGAGTATCAATGTAATGATTATAGGTCGTAATTGAGCTTGCCACGTGAATTCATTTAGGGTCATTGCATTTTTTTTTTCACTTTTATTCACGACCAGCTGTGCCCCGCGGTTTCACTCGCATTAAGTTTGGTTTATTATCTGTTTTATACGCATTATGAGTACATAACCAAGTGGATCTCATGGAAATACCATCCGGAAATTATGTGGAAAAATAAAAGAACCAATCACTACAAAATAAACCGACGTCGCCGATGATGTTGAAGTTTCCATCGTTGGAATGCAACGAAAATATATTTTTTTATAACATTCATCACCTTCTAGGTTGAATTTTCGAAGACAACAATCGTTAAAACGTTCCTTTGGGGTTTCCTTTAAAGACCTGGACCTAAATGGGTAAGAGAAACCTGAACAATACCGAAAATGAAAATTTGAAAAACCTATTTTCGTTGTGTTCCAACGATGCAAACTTTAACATCATTCCCGTCGCCGTTTCTTAGGGTCATAGCATGAAGTTATATGGCCTAGAGCCTTCCCGAATAAACGAGCTATTTAATGCAAAAAGAATTTTTCAAATTGGATTAGATCCACCTTTATTATAGTAGTAAAATGTATGATATTCAATTTCATGATATTCCGATAAGCTTGCAATTCGAAGGATAAAATATTAATGAATAGATACATTATTTGTTATTAATATATTAATCACAAAGTTGATATTTTTTAATTGCATTTTCCAAGTTCAACATTAATTCCATAGTGATTTTTATGTATTTTTACGATCAGAGGAAAACAAAATTTACATTTTAATCCATTAACGGGTTAGGCCACTCTGGAAGCCGAAAAAATAGGCTTTTTGGGGATTTTTTTTTCAGAAAAACTACAAAATAAATCGAGATTACAAAATAGGGTGTTTATCATACATATCAGTGACTGTATACAATAATTTTTTGCTTAAAAAATGGTCAGAAAATTGTTGATAACAAATGAACTATGCAATATAAAAAAAAAATCCTACGCGCTTCCACAGACAATGTATTTTTCAAAATATATTCAAAATTTCAAGTGAATCGGTTGAAAATTGTCTCAGTTATGTTTCCGGCCAACAAAAACGGCGACGTCATCGCAAAATGCTGCATAGCCGCCATTTTGAAAGTAACCGCTTGAAAAAAATTATTGTATACAGTCACTGATATGTATGATAAACTCCCTATTTTGTAATCGCAATTTATTTTGTAGTTTTTCTGAAAAAAATCCCAAAAAAGCCTATTTATTCGGACTCTAGAGTGGTCTGACCCCTTAATTACTGATCCTTTGACGTAATGTCACGTAAAACATTAATTACCGTGATTCGCGAAATAATTCAACGAATAACGCGTGGAGCCACAAGCCTAATTTCAAACGAGAGTATAAACAGACGAATTATTGTGCAATCACGTGTCTTTCGTATAAAAGTTAATAACATTCCTCGAATCTGACCACTCCAGCATGGATATAGGTCAAAGATAATATTTACACATTTGTATACGTATAGACGTATAGCTAAATGAAAATAGAGTCACGCTGAGTGTGATATAGCTCGGGAGTACTTTAATCTATGTAAGTCGGGCACTCGATAAGCGATAAGTATCCTCGACCGTGTGTTGTAGTTATAAAACTGTGAATTAACGCTATCCTACATTAGCATCAAACGTGAGCAAGCAAATCCGAGCTCGCCAGTCACGAAAACTAATGGCCTATATATAACGTTCAAGGTTGTTTTCAATTTTTTTTTCCCTCAACAAAAAAAATGTTAGGAATTTTCATTAGCAAGTTACGTTCGATTCGTGCTCCATATCCAAAAAATATTCTACGTTTTTATCGATCCTTGGAGTTCGCCCGTGAATAATATACAATGAAGAAAAAAAACGAGCACAATGTGTGAAAATATGCGAGAGTATATTGTCATCGTAAATATTTTTACAAAGTATTCCGGATAAATACCGTAGCACAAAGCCGTTTTCACTTTGCCCGATGCTCTTCATCGTTTTTTCTCTCTCGAATTCGCAATACTTCTTTATGATTCACGATAATAATAAATAAAATAAAAGTATGTAACGTGTTTATCGATAAGTACACGAGCGGCGACGTGAGAAAACGCGAAGCGACGCCATTGTTATGACAGGAAACGAAGTCGCGCGAGTCGACAAGAGCTTGAAAAAAGGTGTGCATCAGCTGGTGCTAGCTGCACTCGCTCGTGCGTATTATTTCCTTTATTATAATTATTTCTCACTTCGAAAATCAACAAAACATTTACTTCGCGTACTTGGTATTCGTTTACTTGAGTAAGTTTCTCGGGCTCTAGGACTTTTCCATCATCTTACGATAACGCTTGGAGAGTTTGTTTGTTTGTTTGTTTGTTCGTCTGTTTGTTTGAACGCGCTAATCTCAGGAAATATTAATCTAATTCGAAAAATTCTTTTTGCATTAGATAGCCCGTTTATTCGGGAAGGCTTTAGGCTAGATAAGTTCATGTTATGACCCTAAGGAGCGGGGGTGGCGCGGATGAAACCGCGGAGCACAGCTAGTGAACAATAAAAATACATACTTTTCGACATCGATAAATCGATCCACTTGTTTAAGAAAGAGCACGATCGATCGATGATACGACAATGTTTATAACGAACGGTGTCTAATGCATTTTCAATGAAATAAAATGCTGAACGTACGAGGATATAGTGTAAAAACAATAATTTTTTAAATCATAATCGAACAATTACGTGTACGGTCAATTATTCAATAGAAGAAAAACAAAAATACACGTACCCTTCGCGTGTAATCCAGCCGAACAAGGGCTAAGTAGTATTTCTCGCGCGATTATCCTAGCAATTAACTTTTGGATCGTGTATATATAACACCTCGGACGCTAACTAACGGACGTACCGAATGGATGAGAGAGGAGGAATGAAATAAACTTGAGATTTCTCGACCACGAGAGACGGAATCGTCCGCGTTAATTAGCTCCGCGAAATTTACCGTCACGCCCGAACCCGACGATTCTATCGTGTTCTTATTTGAGGCGATGCCAGAGACACAGATGAACGAGACGGGCGAGGATAAGAGCTCTGCCAGAAATTGAAAGCCTTCCATTATGTGTATATATATGTACTTATCTCGTTTTCTCAATGTTTGATTTTCTTCTGTGTATGAGGCGTTTCAGGTCAAATCGGCAAGAACCGTGACCGTCATTCTTCTTATCTATTTTTTATATCTTTAGTACGTTGCGAGGGAACGTGAATAAACATCCGCGCACAAGCTTTTCGACTTTTGTGAAAATTTGTTCTATCGATTTCAACGAAAGTGTTAAATTCATACCGTTCGACGTTATTGAGTTTACAGTCAATTTTTGGGTTAAGCGGGGAAATAGGGTTAGGACAGCGTTTTCTCAATGATTTTCATGAATTTTTTTATAGTATAAAAAATGAATATAATTTATTGAAACTTTGAGAATATTTTATACATATATTTAAGTATATACTATAAAATTTTTTAAGAATTTCCTTGAAAAACACCGAAAATATTAGCGACCCCATATTGCAGGTCACAATCAGACTCAGCATTTTGCGTACATTCTGGAAGCCGCAATTTTCATCTGAAATCAAACGAGGCTGGAATTTACTTTTATTATATGTCTCTCTTCTGTATGAACCTGAATGCTATCAAAAAAATAGAAAATTCTATTTTTTACAGGGGTCAAAACAAAAAAGCATGATTTTTTGCCATTTTTTACAACTTTATTTGCAAAAAGGAAATTATTTTAGATAATGATAATATTCCGATTTTAGGTTCATATAGAGTGCAATACTATGAAGGAAGTAACTGCCAATTTTCAAAACGATTGGTTGAAAACTTTTCAAACTAGCGTGTACGCAAGAAAACTAGCGTGCACCAAGAAAAACAAAGTCAAGGCAGTAATGAATTTTCCTCGGTGTTTTTCAAAGAAATTCTTCAAAAATTTTATAGTATATACTTAAATATATGTATAAAATATTCTCAAAGTTTCAATAAATTATATTCATTTTTTATACTATAAAAAAATTCATGAAAATCATTGAGAAAAAGCTGTCCTAAACCTATTTCCCTCCTTAATGGCTTATAACAATAGAACAAGTCGGAATTTTCATTTAAAATTTTGAGAACATATTTTTCAATAGTTTTACTAACAATTTATGAAAGAAAAAAAAATCGATTTTTTGAACCGTCTAACTCTATTTCCCCCCTTAAGGGCTCATATACCGCTGCGCGCGCTAAAAACCGAGTAAATTTGAAGAATTATTATGAAGGTTATACGGTGAAGAAAAAATTAAATTGTTGATTTCACATTTTTTATTAACTTTTCAACTATAAGAAAAAAAATGTACACAAATTTTTTTAAAAATATTAACATTATTTTTTACCGGTATAAATGGACTACTGATGAAAACCATGGCGCCTCTTTGTCGACATCATAACTTCACCAAAAATTATCCAACCTGCAAAAACAAAAAGGAATCTCGTAAAATAATGTACTAGTAATAGTCTGACGGAGGGAATTTTTTTTTGTTTTAAAAAATATAGAAATTACAGTATTTCAAACTTTTGGATGCAATTAAAAAAAAAATAGGGTTTAATAATTTATAAAAAAATTGTCCAACCAAAAAATTAAAAAAAACCTCTCGTCAGACTACAGAGAAAATAATTATCAATATTTAAAATTGGCTGAGTTATCGTGCTGACACTGTCTAAAAACATAGTTTCGAGAAAAGGGCGTTTAAAGTTTCTGGTAGGTAGCCAACCCAGCCCGATGTCCGGTGACATTTATTGCCATAACTTTGAAACGCAGTGGAATTTTCTTAAAAGTTTTTTTTTGCAAAAATTCTTAAAAGTATAAAGAATAAAAATCTGTAAAAAAAATGGATTTTTTGAAAATTTCAGGGGTATGTGAGCCCTGAAATTCACACCGTTCGACGTTATCGATTTTACAGTCAACTTTTGGAAACAAAGTTTCTAAATCTGAAAATGCCCACGTAATTTTTCTATCATCCTGCAATATATTCAATAATATACCAAAGCCATGAATGGAATCCCCGGAGTGATTGACTGTCGATTTTTCCTCGAATTCCCCATACGCTCATCTCGCGTTTTCTCAATGCTTGATTTTCTTCCACTTGGACTCATCCACTGTCCTGACCAACTCTCGACTTTCCCTTTCTCTATCCGTCGTTCCTATTCTATTTACGGAACACTTGCACACGCCAATTTATACCGTCGGACAGTGAATGCCGGTAAGAGCCTTGGGAATTTGAAATGGAAATTACGGAATTTAAATTTTCAATAAAACATTATTTATTATTTGATATCGAATCGATTGAATTGAGAAAAAGGATCGATTAACAATTTAAAGAATGTCTTATCGAAAAGTCAGTTTCGATACAAATTGAAAATACAATTTTTTCCATTAATTTTCAAAATTAACGTTGAATTATCCGCTAATTTTTCGATGCACAATTGTGAAGGGAGGATTTCGGTAATTAATTTACGTAATTATGAATTAGATAGTAGAACAAATACGTATTTTGGTATTTTCGTAGTATTATATAACGCATATCGTTGTGTTCCGAACGAAACAACGGCCTGTTTCGCACGATATATGTGTGCGTGTATGTGCTCTAATTTGATTCGCCAGTTTGGGTTATATACTAATGGAGGATTCATCGTGCGTTAATTCGTTGTGCGAAATCAACGGCCGGGCGTTTCATTTGTAACGCGATGCGCGTCTCTCTTGTGTTCCATAATACAATTCTCACATATATATTAGCGAACGACCATGTCTACTGTAGAACCGCGAGCCTTTTCGACCCGAAATTAATTTGTGCTACGGGGCGCGTTCGAGGCATCGCGGCATAATAGCCCCAAGCATCAAACATTTCTCGCTCTTTGTATTAATAATTCACATTTGACTAACGAAAACCACTTTCACAAGTAGGCACAAATTAACTTATTATTTCTGAAAATGAATTCTCTTTTATTCACAAACTTACGATAAAAATTATCAAGTTCAATTATGCTATTTGCTTTATAATTATATTAAAATGCAATCTCTGTTTGAAAAATAATTATAATTTTCTTTGAAACAAACGACAAAACCCAACAATACCACTTTCACAAATATGCACAAATTAACTTTTTATTTCTCAAAATGATTTCTCTTTTAATAACAAACTTACGATAAAAATTATCAAGTTCAATTATGCTATTTGTTTTATAATTATATTAAAATTCAATCTTTGTTTGAAAAATAATTATAATTTTCTTTGAAACAAACAACAAAGCCGAACAAAACCACTTTCACAAATATGCACAAATTAACTTATTATTTCTCAAAATGATTTCTCTTTTATTAACAAACTTACGATAAAAATTATCAAGTTCAATTATGCTATTTGTTTTATAATTATATTAAAATTCAATCTCTGTTTGAAAAATAATTATAATTTTTTTAAGACAAACAACAAAACCCAACAAAACCACTTTCACAAATATGCACAAATTAACTTATTATTTCTCAAAATGATTTCTCTTTTATTAATAAACTTACGATAAAAATAATCAAGTTCAATTATGCTATTTGTTTTATAATTATATTCAAATTCAATCTCTGGTTGAAAAATAATTCTAATTTTTTTAAAAACAAACAACAAAGTCCAACAAAACCACTTTCACAAATATGCACAAATTAACTTATTATTTCTCAAAATGATTTCTCTTTTATTAACAAACTTACGATCAAAATTATGGAGTTCAATTATGCTATTTGTTTTATAATTGTATTAAAATTCAATCTCTGTTTGAAAAGTAATAATAATTTTGTTTGGAACAAACAACAAAACCCAACAAAACCACTTTCACAAATATGCACAAATTAACTTATTATTTCTCAAAATGATTTCTCTTTTATTAACAAACTTACGATAAAAATTATCAAGTTCAATTACGCTATTTGTTTTATAATTATATTAAATTTCAATCTCTGTTTGAAAAATAAATATAATTTTTTTAAAAACAAACAACAAAGCCCAACAAAACCACTTTCACAAATATGCATAAACTAACTTATTGATTCTCAAAATGATTTCTCTTTTATTCATAAATTTATGATGAAAATTATGAAGTTCATTTATGTTAGTTGTTGTATAATTCCATTACACTTCAATCTCTGTTTGAAAAATAATTATAATTTTTTTTTAAACCAACAACAAAGCCCAACAAAACCACTTTCACAAATATGCACAAATTAACTTAGTATTTCTCAAAATGAATTCTCTTTTATTCACAAACTTATGATAAAAATTATCAAGTTCAATCATGCTATTTGTTTTATAATTATATTAAAATTCGATCTCTGTTTGAAAAATAATGATTATTTTAAAAAAAATAAACAACAAAACCCAACGAAACTACTTTCACAAATATGTACAAATTAAGTTATTATTTCTCAAATGATTTCTCTGTTATTCATAAATCTATGATAAAAATTATCAAGTTCATTTATGTTAGTTGTTGTATAATTCCATTAAACTTCAATCTCTGTTTGAAAAATAATTCTAATTTTTTTCATAGGAATAAAAATTTTATCGCTAAGTCAATTCATAATCGCTGAAACAATTTCTTATGGAATTTCAATTGGTGTACATTGAACCAGAAATCTTTTAACTTCCTTAGAACGATACAAATCTGGATATTGATACGAGCAATTTCTTCTTTCCTCCCCCGGCATTTATCACCGCTATCGATGCTTTCGAAACTGCAGGCTTTTATACTTAACCCGTCTCTCTGTTCACAAGTATATAGTCAGCAAACTCTCATTGAGTATCTTGGTCTTGCAACTGGAATTACGTGACGCCCACGTACACCCACAAACTCGAAGCACCTACTCGCTCCCAACGACCGTTTTAACCCACCCCAACCGCACTGCCATTGACGTTTTTTTTTCAAATTGCATAAATATGCATCGAGCACGATCACATCGTGTCCCGTGTACGCGTTTCAATGCGAAAACGTGCATCAGTTAGATATATTTGTGATAAACAGTAACGTGCAACGGACATCTGTCGAAAAAGAGAGCAATTATGCCAAGGAACTCGAAGTTCCACTTGTCGACTCCGTGGACGTTTGAAAAAATAAATGATACAAAGTAAAGTGAAGAGAAAATAAAAAACAACAGCACCGATGTTGAAACGTCACTTTGACGCTGTGGCGTTTCAATTTATTCTTAAAAGTGCAAAAAGTGATAACGCTCTAATTACTTTTCTGCTTTTCTGCACTTAAAGTACGAATATAAAATTAACGTAAAAGAAAAAAATATGAGTCAGCAACACTTTTACTACAATATGAAATTAGTCATTTTAGTACTTTCGGAATAACGAAGAGAAAACATTGCTCCAATAAGGATTTCAATGATTTTTCTTCGTTCAATCCATTTGTCAATAAAAATCCTTTGTATTAATTGCACAATCATTTTGCAATATCGAAGATTATACGTGATGGAATGACGTGCGAACGATTATTACCAGCCACGCGGAATGTTTCAGTGAAAGATCGGAATATATAAAACAGAGAGTGAGAGAGTCCATTGTGCGGTCAGTGGATAAAACCCCGTTATCGAGGAATCGCGGCGCGAGGATACGTACGGAATGATTTATGCCAGACTGTTATGCAGTCGACGAGGAAGGCGTTTTTCAGCAACGCATAATCGCGAGGCATGACTCGTAGAACAACCATTTATGAACTTGTGAGGGAAAAAAAGAGGGACAAGAAAAAAAGATAGAGACATGAAAAAAAGTTGCTTTCCTTTCCCAGCCACAATAATTTTCGCTGCGCGCGTAAACATCGACTACCATACAAGAGGGTACAGTTTTCTTTTCCGAAAAAAATGTGCAACGAAATTTTTACAATATCGAAAAATATTCATAACCCACGCGAAAAATTTATTGCACTTTCACGATTTAATAATCTTCGGTAATTCGTTAACTCACAGTGTAGTACATTACGAAATGATGATTTGTTTTTATTGCTCATTATGAGAAAAGAAAAGAGAAGGGAGTTTCGGTTTATTAATTCACATGATGACAGGAATTGCGTGTACACACATGAATATTCATTTCCTGTTCGAAGGAATGAAAAAAAAATAATACAATTCTCGTTGTTAGAAATTCAAACTGTACGTTTCTTCATTCCGCATGCAGCATTTGTTTAATTCGTTTTCACGTTCGCATGTTCGAGGAGATAGTCACGTTTTTACGCGTACATGGACTCTCGCAGAGAGAGAAAAAGAGAGAGAGAGAGAGAGTGAATGATCTAACAGAAGCTTACTGGAGATCAGCCAATACGAAATATTCGTTTCCATCGTTTACGCAACAAAGACGATAGAACAATAATCACCAAAGTTGAACAGTCATCGATTCGACAATTTTGTTTGTTACTTTCTAGTCATTTGAACTGTTGACTTTCATTCATAAATTGTACACTTACCAAATGCGTATCGTTGGTCTGAAAAATCATCAAACAACCCTTAGCCGTGTCGCCAAACAATTGTGAAATTCGTTACGAGTCAATTCACAGGGGAACTCTCGAACAATGTTTTATTTGCTTTACAGATGAGCAAAGTCAACTGTTGATGGTGGCCGAATCGATTTTCAAACTTTGGAAATTCGTTTGTTTCTAAAAAAGAAAGAAAAGAAAAACAAAATAGTTCACTCGAATCCAAAGGTGAGATATGTCTCGAAATTCGTCATTGGACGCCGGTCCGACGTGACAGAGCAAAGATAAAAAAGTGTTTGGTAACTTTACGTCCTGAGTGTCGGACGGGAGGAAAAAAAAATCAAGATGAATCAATCAATATCGATGGAGGGTACGTCCCCGGGTGGACGAAGACTTTCACGAAGCTTTCATTCGTGTCTTCGTGGAGCTGACAACGAGGAGCTGGAAACAGGTAAAGAGAGCAAACGAAATAAAAAAGAACCACATGTAAAAGTCACACTTATGCCAATTTTAATTATATAAACAGTGTTTTCTTTTATAAAAATGAATAGTATTAATTTTCCACACATTTATCATGTGATTTTCCACTAAAATCACCTGGATAATTATTCGTACATTCTCTTTTACCCTTTACAATCCTGCAAATTATTTTTCCGTTTTTTTTTCCTCAATCTTTCTGCTTTTAATTCCCCGAGAAATTGCAACAAAATTCTTGTTTAATGCTGTCCGGTGCAGTATTACATTTAAAATATTCAGGCGTGCACTGAGTATTTTTCACGGTATATAGATAAGATGTACGATATAAGATAATGTGAGAAATGTGTATGTGTTCGTTTGTCCCCCGTATAAACGACGCGAATGCGTCGAGCACGATAAATATAACGAATAGTCGCGGTCGCGGCAACCTGTTTCTTTCGAACTCACGCGCTGACTCGAATCGAAAGAAGGGTGGTATCCACTTTTCCAACGATTTCATTAGTTCGCTTCCCTTCTATATAACTTGTCACCCTCTTTCCAACGCGGCTTCCCCGCGTTTTGCGTCTCTTTTCCAACTGACAATCTCATGCTGTACCTACGTGAGCGTAGGTGCTCACACGTTGTCGCAATATTTATAAAAATATACACGTATTCACAGGTTCACGTACACATTTACATATATTTATCGGTCGAATAAAAAAATACGCGCAAAAGTCCGAGGAAACTGCGTTTCTGCGGTTTTCTCACCATCGTATACCACTTCCAATACGTTGTAGTACCAGTTTTTAAAATAATTTAAAAAAGTATTTCTTTATGAGACGCGAATAATTTATTTTACATCGCTAATACATTTGCATTCCCTTAATTGCACTGCAGGAAGTTTCGCCAGTTGTTTTGCCGTTTCACGATATCAACAGCAAGTTTTTCTTTATTTTTTTTTTTTTACTAAATGCAATTTTCAGTATTCACGAAGTTGTTCGATGCACATTGTAGGAAACGATGAAAATTCTCTTCTCCAGCTTGATTCAATTTTCGCGAACACAAAACACCTGTGAAATCTAATTAATTTTTCGAGCCACATACCAGTTAGCTCGTTTCTATCGATATTAGAGACTCACATACCGCTGCGCGCGATGAAAACCGAGTCAATTTTAAAAAATATTGTAATGCTTATATGGTGGAAAAAAAATTAAATTGTTGATTTCACACTTTTGTTTAACTTTTCAACTATAAGAAAAAAAATTGACAAATTGTTTTTTTAAATATTAACATTATTTTTTACGGATATAAATGGACTGCTGATGAAAACCATGGCGCCTTCTTGTCGACATCATAACTTCACCAAAAAATATCCAATATGCAAAAATAAAAATCTAGTAATATAATGTAGTACTAATAATCTGACGGAGGGAATTTTTTATTTTTATTTATTTTTTCAAAAATAAAAAATGTACAATATTTAAAACTTTAGTATACAATTTAAAAAAAAATGAGTGTTTAATAATTTATAAAAAAATGTCCAACCGAAAAATTAAAAAAACCTCTCGTCAGATTATAGAGAACATAATTGTCAAGATTTGAGAAAAAAAAAAGTTGAAAAATATTAACAATTCGCTGAGTTATCGTGCTGACACTGTCTAAAAACATAGTTTCGACAACAACGCGTTTAAAGTTTCTGGTAAGTACAAGGTCCCGATCCGATCTCCGGACGCATTTATTGCTATAACTTTGCAACGGAGTGGTATTTTCTTGAAAGTTTTTTTTTTTTAATTCTAAAAAGTATGGAGAATCAAAATCTGTAAAAAAACAAACGATTTTTTGAAAATTTCAGAGGTATGTGAGCCCTTAAAAAGAATTAGTTATAAAAAATTCATGATAGCAAACAAAAATTTGTCTGGGTTCTCCGTCTTTTTTCAATTTTTTTTTTCGCTCCTTCTCATCCATTTTACGAATCACCCCCAAGAATCCCTCGTTGCTGCGGCATTATTTAGAGTAGGAAAGAAAAAAAGGGGGCGGGGTCGAAGTTTCGACGGTTGAAAACTCCGAATTTATGTGGGACGATTTTTAAACTTTTCGAAATTTTTAAAATCCGTCCTTTTTGAAACAGAAATGTCATTGCGAAGAATATTTATGCATCAAGGATTAAATGACAAGAATAATTATGGGACCGACCTGCAATAGTATCGAAAATCAAAAATCCTACTACTTAAAAAATCGTATTTTAATGATTAGAAAACGTAAAGTTCCGAAAAATTGTGGTGTTAGAAACTCGAGTTGCCGAACGATCAAATATATTAGAATTTGTATGTCCCGAAAAGGGTAAACAGACGACAGTGTATTAATTCGACGGGGCACAAAATTCCGACAGGGCAAAATTTCGATAGAGAGTAAAAGTAGCGCTACTAGTGGGCTCTGACGCTCGCTCGTGAAAAAAGATCCATAGGACATAACACCAGTGGTGCTGCCATCTAAACGCACGAATTGGAAATTTTCGGAATTTTGCCCCTTCGGAACTTTTATTTTCCGAATGCTGCATCGTCGAAGCCGTAATTTTCGGAGTCCGAAAAATTCGTATACCCGAGAATTCTTTTCTTCAATTTTATTGCGCTCGCACTTTCCGATAGTTTCTTGTTCGATAATATAATTTTCGGAACTTTGCGGATCTCTAAAAATCACCAATTGGGAATTTTTCAAGTAGTACTACCGACCGTTCGATAAATTGCTCTGTCGTCTGCGTACTCTTTCGAAAAAATATTTACTCGACGATATTAAATTCGTATCATTTTTGGTATCGATTCATACCCATTCGATGTTATTTACAGTCGATTATTCAAACTGTCGTCGGAATGAACCATGTGATTCGTACTATTAAAATTCGGAGTTTTGCATCGTCGAAGCTTTTACGATTCGAAACTTCGACTCGGCCCCAAAAAAAGCTCGCGGTTCAAACTCTGTCTGTGCAGATCTGAGTTAAACAAGTCATCCGGGTCCTCCGTCGATTATTTTCTTTCGTCCTATACACACACACATATATGTATATATATATATATACGATAAGAAGGGCACGATTTCGCGGAAGGTGCTCGTCGATACCGGGACATATGTCTGGCTATTGAATTCCCGGTGTAACGAGGTAGTGGATGTACCAGATCAACCGAGTAATATACAGAAACTGAAGACGAGAGAGTGAGAGAGAGAGAGAGAGAGAAAGAATTTCCAACGGACGTTGCAATTGCCCCCCTCCCCGTCTCGGACCGCGCGACGATGACCAGCTCACACTCTCTTGATCTCTATCCCACTTTGACACACATTCCCGCAAGGATATCTCGCTCGTTGCCACAAGGCACAAGCCTTCCGGGGGCTTTCAGTCCCACCTATATATGTAGAAATGTGCGTGATACACACTGAGTTGCCCTAACACACAAACACACACACACACACACTTTATATGTGATCCATGTAGGCACATACATGTATTCGTGTACAAGACGAGAGTTGCAACTCGGCACGAGACCACGAGTTTAATATTTACCTCTCGTACCACGCAGCCACCGCATCTCGCGGGCTCTCGGTCCATTCGCGCTTCACTATCTAACCGTACAGAGAGGAAGGAACACGCGCGCGCGCGCCTTCACCCGAGTCTTCACCCGACGTGCGACATCTCCGTCTCGCGTGTGTACATAACAGTGCTTCGCTGTCAAACGATTGTATTCATATTTCCAAATTTTTTTCCATTTTTGTTGTTGTTATTAACGATTTCACCGTGACGTTAGTTTCGAGGATGCCAAAGTGGAGTTATCGTTTGAGCTGTTGCCTGGTGTGCTAATGTCGTTAATTCACTCTCGATGGTTTCGTTGAAATGGGCTTAACGCCTTTTTTAAGTTTTATTTTATAATTTTTTAATCTATTTTCGGAGTGACAGTGCTATGTTTTCTAGTGATTTTTCGTGTTACTAATGGAGAATTCAGTGTTCCACGATAGAATCTCAAGGGGAAAAGTATCGTAGAGCGAGTATCCGTGCGAATGTCGATTACAACGTTGTCGCGGCTATCTGAGATTACAACATGAGAATCAGATATGTGGCCCAGGATACATCCGTTAATGGATACAAATGTACGTCTCGTTAAATCGTTTATCATACATTTTTTTTCTTTTTCTCCATATGTTAAGGGGGGAAATAGGGTTAGGAGAGCGTTTTCTCAATGATTTTCATGCATTTTTTTATATTATAAAAAATGAATATAATTTATTGAAACTTTGAGAATATTTTATACATATATTTAAGTATCTACTATAATATTTTTGAAGAATTTTCTTGAAAAACACCGAAGATATTAGCGACCCCATACTGCAGGTCACAATCAGACTCAGCATTTTGCGTACATTCTGAAAGCCGCAATTTTCATCTGAAATCAAACGAGGTTGGAATTTACTTTTATTATATGTCTCTCTTTTATATGAACTTAAATGCTGTCGAAAAAAATAGAAAATTGAATTTTTTACAGGGGTCAAAACAAAAAAGCATGATTTTTTGCCGTTTTTTACAACTTTGTTGCAAAAAAAATTATTTTAAATAATGATAATATTCCCATTTTAGGTTCATATAGAGCGCAATACTGTGAAGAAAATAACTGCCAAATTTCAAAACGATTGGATGAAAACTTTTCAAACTAGCGTGTACGCAAGTTAAAAAAACGTCGTTTTCAGAAAAACGCGTTTGAAAAAATAGTACCAAGGAAAACAAGCAATATGGGGTCGCTAATATTTTATAGTATATACTTAAATATATGTATAAAAATTTTATAGTAAATACTTAAATATATGTATAAAATATTCTCAAAGTTTCAATAAATTATATTCATTTTTTATAGTATAAAAAATGAATATAATTTATTGAAACTTTGAGAATATTTTATACATATATTTAAGTATTTACTATAAAATTTTTATACATATATTTAAGTATATACTATAAAATATTAGCGACCCCATATTGCTTGTTTTCCTTGGTACTATTTTTTCAAACGCGTTTTTTCTGAAAACGACGTTTTATACTATAAAAAATGAATATAATTTATTGAAACTTTGAGAATATTTTATACATATATTTAAGTATTTACTATAAAATTTTTATACATATATTTAAGTATATACTATAAAATATTAGCGACCCCATATTGCTTGTTTTCCTTGGTACTATTTTTTCAAACGCGTTTTTCTGAAAACGACGTTTTTTTAACTTGCGTACACGCTAGTTTGAAAAGTTTTCATCCAATCGTTCATTTTTTATACTATAAAAAATGAATATAATTTATTGAAACTTTGAGAATATTTTATACATATATTTAAGTATTTACTATAAAATTTTTATATATCTTCGGTGTTTTTCAAGGAAATTCTTCAAAAATTTTATAGTATATACTTAACTATATGTATAAAATATTCTCATTTAAGTATATACTATAAAATTTTTGAAGAATTTCCTTGAAAAACACCGAAGATATTAGCGACCCCATATTGCAGGTCACAATCAGACTCAGCATTTTGCGTACATTCTGGAAGCCGCAATTTTCATCTGAAATCAAACGAGGTTGGAATTTACTTTTATTACACGTCTCTCTTCTATATGAACCTAAATGCTATCAAAAAAATAGAAAATTGAATTTTTAACAGGGGTCAAAACAAAAAAACATGATTTTTTGCCATTTTTTACAACATTATTTGCAAAAAAAAATTATTTTAAATAATGATAATATTTCGATTTTAGGTTCATATAGAGCGCGATACTATGAAGAAAGTAACTGCCAATTTTCAAAACGATTGGTTGAAAACTTTTCAAACTAGCGTATACGCAAGTTCAAAAAAAGTCGTTTTCCGAAAAACTCGTTTGAAAAAATGGTACCAAGAAAAACAACGTCAAGGCAGTCATAAATTTTCTTCGGTGTTTTTCAAGGAAATTCTTAAAAAATTCTATAGTATATACTTAAATATATTTATAAAGTATTCTTAAAGTTTCAATAAATTATATTCATTTTTTAGGCTATAAAAAAATGCATGAAAATCATTGAGAAAACGCTGTTCTAACCCTATTTCCCCCCTTAATGGCTTATAACAATAGAACGAGTCGGAATTTTCATTAAAAATTTTGGAAACATATTTTTCAATAGTTTTACTAACAATTTATGAAATTTAAAAAGAAATTGATTTTTTGAACCGTCAACCCTATTACCCCCCTTAATGAGAATATTGTGCCACGGAGCGAATACATTTGGAAAGTAAAAATCCTATTGTTTCGTTCTTTCGTTAAATATTGTTTTTTCCCAACTCTTCTGTTTTCACATTCGTGCGTTAAATGAGTCGTGAGCAATCGGAGAATTATATCACAATGTGCAATCGACATTGCACAATTCTAAAGACAAATTTTTTATCACGATGAGTACTTTTACGAGAAGAGTTTCGTCAAATGTGAACAATCGATCAAATCCCAACGCAAATTATGTATTCCAAAAACATGGCTTACAACGAAAGAAATAATCAGGAATTTTTGGTACCTCTCGAAGCAATTAGAAGTTGTTTTTTCAATTGGAATTAATTGATGCACGGAATTTCGCCGGGCTGTCTCATCACAACTGTACGATCCTTTCTTCCCCACTATTCTGTACGGAAATACATTGTATCAGGTATTTTCTTACAAAAAAACTATATCACCCTTCCCCAAATCGGTCGACACAGTAAACACTGTCCCTCTGAAGCCAAGCGTGTTCGTACCGTCGAGTACCAGAAACATCGGTGTCACGAATCGACAAAAAAAAAAAAAAGCATTCACTCGGTCACGTATCGACATATATATGCCGTATATGTAAGAAAAAGAAGTAGAGGACGAAGAAAAAAAATTGTTTCGGGAGTAACCGCGTACTCGTACCGTCCCAAAACTCCTTGTCCGGTACTCGTAACCAGCCCAAACGCCGTTTGGTTGACATTCTTGCGCCCCGTTAAAAAGAAAAGAGACCCGTTATATGTGATACTCCGGGGGGAAGGGAGGCAATCGTATTTTGGACCCCGACTTTTATTTTCGTCCAACGGCATTTTGTCGTTGATTTTTCCATCGGGCTCACATATACATGCTCACTTTTATCTTACCTGAGGTCAATTCCAGCTGGTGTAGGGATAGAAAAAAAAATTAACTGACGAATGGCCATTGTAAGGGTACGCCTTATCCGTGGGGTAGAAAATTAGGGATAAGTTAATTCACCCAAAGAAAAAAAATTAGTTGTATGATCAATGAAAATGATAAATGGATTTTTAATTGTATTCAATGGCGTTTCAATGAAAAATGTCTCATTTTCCATGGGTCAATCGTTATCGTAAAAATCAAACGTGAAATATTAAAGAAAAATCGTAAACCAAGACAGACAAATACGATCGGGACAATTTGAAGTCCTCGATGTAAAAGTAGCAAAGTAGATTAGATAGCAAACGAGAGCAAAGGTGGAGATGACCAAAAGATATCGAAGATTGCACCCCGCAATGCGGGTCTCGTTTTCCACGGTGCCATTTTTTTTCTTTTGTATTCTTCATCCTCCCTTAGTTTATCGTTCTTTACACCAATTGACGTCCTTTTGTGCATCTTGCTAAACGGATGTATACACATCTCCGATACACACACCTCACTTGTAATGCAGCTTTGTGCGTTTCATGGGGTGTTCCTGTTTTGGTTTTTTTTTTTCTTGAATTCACTCCACCATCTTGGCTCATACGTATCGTGATTCTACGATGCGAAAGTGGGTTCGTATGTGCCAGGAGATAATGCAACAAGGAATGAAACGTTAAGGGGGGAAATAGGGTTAATACAGCGTTTTCTCAATGATTTTCATGAATTTTTTTACAGTATAAAAAATTAATATAATTTATTGAAACTTTGAGAATATTTTATACATATATTTAAGTATATACTATAAAATTTTTGAAGAATTTCCTTGAAAGACACCGAAGATATTAGCGACCCCATATTGCAGGTCACAATCAGACTCAGCATTTTGCGTACATTCTGGAAGCCGCAATTTTCATTTGAAATCAAACGAGGTTGGAATTTACTTTTATTATATGTCTCTCTCCCATATGAACCTAAATGCTATCAGAAAAATAGAAAATTGAATTTTTTACAGGGGTCAAAACAAAAAAGCATGATTTTTTGCCATTTTTTACAACTTTATTTGCAAAAAAAAATTATTTAAAATAATGATAATATTCCGATTTTAGGTTCATATAGAGCGCAATACTATGAAGAAAGTAACTGCCAATTTTCAAAACGATTGGTTTAAAAACTTTTCAAACTAGCGTGTACGCAAGTTCAAAAAAAGTCGTTTTCAGAAAAACGTGTTTGAAAAAATAGCGCGCTCGGGGCCTGGAGGAGAGCTACTCACATTAATGGCTTATAACAATAGAACGAGTCGGAATTTTCATTAAAAATTTTGGGAACATATTTTTCAATAGTTTTACTAACAATTTATAAAATAACAAGAAACATTGATTTTTTGAACCGTCTAACCCTATTTCCCCCCTTAAGGACACGGAGGATTCGTATTGGAATTGAGAGTCCTTCGTAAGGAGTCCTTGATAAGTCATACCTATCGTATCTATATATAAAACTCGCGGGCGTTACTGAGCCACAGGGCTAATAGGATAAATACATAGAGAAATGCCTGGGCACCGATTTTATCGGTCTCTCTACTCTTTTCTCTCGTTTTTATCTCCTTTCCACTCCAAGCACAGAAAACGGCACTCCCTCTCTTTCTCTCTTGTTTCAACTTCTTTCACGATACTTTTTTTGTTCAATTTTTTTATTTATTTATTTCTTACTCCCTGCACTCGCTACGAACAAACGCGCGAAGATCCACACTGCTCGGTCCCTCGTATAACCCCAACTTTACTTATGTACTATATCCATATATATATATATATGTACTTATTCAAGAAGATGATAATAATATGTGAGAATGGCAATTAAGTCCATGGAAGGATTTTACTCCCCCGAGGGTATTCTTCGACTCGGAATACCAACCATCGACTTTTCTCCTATTGCTGATATAACACAACTCGAACGGTGTGAGAAAAAAAACCGTCGAGTAAAAAGAAAGCGACTCCGCGTCAGACGAAGAGGTAGCCAGAAATAATTAATAATGAAAGCCGTGTGGAAATATTTTTTACTTCATCCTCGTGTATGTTACTTCACTTCGCTGTATATATTGTACAGACGGTAATTATAATTAAACCACGCTGAAAATATCATATTTATAGTTCTGCAACGCTCCTGAAATGTACCAATCTTCGTACCATTTTATATATATATCGTATTTACACGTGAACGGCGTTCCAACCGAAGAATGCATCCCCATCGAAAATGTTTGCCCGTTGGGTACGGGGGGTTTTTTCCTTTTCATTTTATTTTTTATTTATTTTTATTTTTTCCGGTAACGACTCTCGAAGCTTCGGCGAGATTAGTGAGCATTAGCCGCCGCGTTCGAGTACCCGAGTCTGGCACATGGAAATCGGGGCGCCAGGGTATATTTTCATTCGCATTACACGTGGGGAATTTTTTTCGTCACTAAAAGTGGTACTATACAAATTATTGCCTTTATTCAAGTGTTTCGACTTGAAAAAAGAAGAAAAAAAAAACATTGCCAGCTATAGAAACTCTCGAGGGATACAAATTAGTTTTGTTTCCACTTGATATTTATAAATTTACTTTATTTTAATTTAAGGGGGGAAATAGGGTTAGGACAGCGTTTTATCAATGATTTTCATGAATTTTTTTATAGTATGAAAAATGAATATAATTTATTGAAACTTTGAGAATATTTTATACATATATTTAAGTATATACTATAAAATTTTTGAAAATTTTTCTTGAAAAACACCGAAGATATTAGCAACCCCATATTGCAGGTCACAATCAGACTCAGCATTTTGCGTACATTCTGGAAGCCGCAATTTTCATCTGAAATCAAACAAGGTTGGAATTTACTTTTATTATATGTCTCTCTTCTATATGAACCTAAATGCAATCAAAAAAATAGAAAATTGAATTTTTTTACAGGGGTCAAAACAAAAAAGCATGATTTTTTGCCATTTTTTACAACTTTACGTACGCAAGTTAAAAAAAAGTCGTTTTCAGAAAAACGCGTTTGAAAAAATAATACCAAGAAAAACAAGCAATATGAGGTCGCTAATATTTTATAGTATATACTTAATAAATATATGTATAAAAATTTTATAGTATATACTCAAATATATGTATAAAATATTCTCAAAGTTTCAATAAATTATATTCACTTACTATACTATAAAAAAATTCATGAAAATCATTGAGAAAACGCTGTCCTAACCCTATTTCCTCCCTTAATGGCTTATAACAATAGAACGAGTCGGAATTTTCATTATTAATTTTGGGAACATATTTTTCAATAGTTTTACTAACAATTTATGAAATAAAAAAAAATCGATTTTTTGAACCGTCTAATCCTATTTCCCCCTTTAAGGGGAATTACAATAAAAAATGATCTCGCCTGAGTTTTAAACAAAATTCAAGATATGCCGTTATTTGTTATATAGATAATTCAAATGTCGGCTGGTAGGAAAGAAAAGGGGTAGGAAAAAATATCCATAACATTTTAACACCTAGAATTATGTGATTTGCCTCCTGTTGTTTATTAGCAATGGATATCGTTAGTTATTCGCCGTAGAATATGATCGAACTAGTTCTTCCTTGGCATCATCCCCTTCTATGTTGGTTAACGCCCCCCTGTGCTTCTTCTTCTGCTCTTGGAGCGAATATGAGCGAACCTACATATATCATGTAACTATGTATGTATATATATATATACAAATACATAGATATATTTATATATGTACGACGAAAGAATTGGAGCACACACGGATATGGTTGGCGCTCTCTTGGACCGTCCATTAAATTCTCGTGTGCGCTACGACGTGGAAAAAAGCTGTCCTCGCGAAAAACTCGGGCTCCCGGACCGAGTTGTACACCATACAATATACAGCATCCAGAGAGAGAGAGAGAGAGAGAGAGAGAGAGAGGAGAATTGTTGGTCATCTCGTGAGCTAAACTCGATCATACAGGACATATATATATTTATATATATAATAAGAAATGGGGTTGTGTAACTGAACTGATCCTCTTTATCTCTCCTCTCCATTCTTTTCCTTGTCGTCACGTTTATCGCGCTGACGAGAAGTCCGCGAGAAGATTCGCTATATCAATGCCCAACAGGTTGTTGTCTCTCTGGCGTTCTCCTCCTCCTATAGTTATTTGTCGTTTCGCGACTCACCCGTATATACCTCGGTGCAAAAGTATTTCAAGACGTCGTTATTCTCGCACCTTGCGAGAAAAAAAAAGCCACAAACAGACACACACACTCGTTCACATCAAACCGAGAACGAACGTGTGTCATGAAAAAGCTGATTTACAGATAAATGTTAGCTGGTAATCACTCGTGTTCGACGTGCCCGAGTGCCGTTCCAATTGGCAAAACATTTATACTCTTAGAACCTCGATTCTTTGGTCAATTCGTCGTGACACACATTTTTTTTTATTGACGAGATATTCAAGTTCGAAGAGAATTGACAAAAATCGCTATTCTGTAGGTGGTTGATTGCTCGATGTTTAACGAATTTTAGATGGAATTATTTGTGAAAACTTTCGGAAAACTTAAGTGACAATTATATCGAAAATTTGTTAATTCACATAAATACAAAATTGTCTCTATCTTTGATCTGTACTCGTCAAAACATCAGATCGTCCTTCTTTGTGTCGTGACAATGAAAATTATTATTAATACTTAAGGTACACACGAGTTAAACTTTTCTAATGGTTTTTTCTTTTCATCATTTATGTTACAGGTGAGTCAAACAGAGTCAAGTCACTGCCGCGTAATTCGAGATTTGAGCAAAATTCGCGGGATGTAAGAGGTAAGATGTGGAAAAAAATGATATAATTTCGTTCGATCGTTTATCAGTACGAAAACACAGCGATGAATCGTGAGAAATTTCACAAAGATTCATTAGCAATTTCCATTGCTTAACATAAATCAAAAAGTGAGGATACGAAAAACAAAATTGTATCCGAATGCCATAGAAAAACAACTATTAATTTACTAGTTTCGAATGATAATTAAAAAAAAATTCCTACTCGTTTGAGATTTCAATTATTCATTTCGGAACTTCCGTAACAGCGTTTATTACGCTCTCCCAGTGTATGACGTAATGTACGAAAGGGTGTGGAGAAATATATGCGGCAAAACGGTTGATAGAAATACAATATTCATCGATAATACATCTATATATATTTCGATGACAATATTGTTTCGAAATATCGAACTCCTACATGTGCCATATCATCCTCTGCACTGGCGTTAACTACCACATGGCCCACGCTGACTGATCAGCCAATCTGCTATCGTATGTATATAGCAACATAGTCACGTTAATAAAAGCACATATCCACGTTATAATTGAATATCGTCGGGGAAAAACTCATTCCCCAGAGAACAATACACGTTCGAGGAAACAAAAAAGATCCCCCGAAGCATTTTTTCTCTCCCGAGATTTTTTTTTGTCATCCCGCTGTCCAAGTTAATTTCGGGAAAAAACAGAAACTTCGAGCAACTCCGATTGACGTTTAATTGAATAAAAAATGCAACGGCACGATTGCCTCGTTCAGTTTTTTCCATCGATGCTTATATGTTACAACGTTTTGTGTTATTCAATAATAGAAAAATTGAATGAAACTTTGTTATCAAAGTTTCATTGTTCGAATGAAAATTGAACAAGTCAATCGTAATTGTCCATCGACGTTTACATTACGCCATAACATTTTTTTGTTCATTTGTCAACCTATTAATCGAAGCACCAAGCAGCATTTAATGTTGAATTGATATGTGATCGCTTAAGGGGGTAAATAGGGTTAGGACAGCGTTTTCTCAATGATTTTTATGAATTTTTTTATAGTATTAAAAATTAATATAATTTATTGAAACTTTGAGAATATTTTATACATATATTTAAGTATATACTATACAATTTTTGAAGAATTTACTTGAAAAACACCGAAGTTATTAGCGACCCCATATTGCAGGTCACAATCAGACTGAGCATTTTGCGTACATTCTGGAAGCCGCAATTTTCATCTGAAATCAAACGAGGTTGGAATTTACTTTTATTATATGTCTCTCTTCTATATGAACCTAAATGCTATCAAAAAAATAGAAAATTGAATTTTTTACAGGGGTCAAAACAAAAAAGCATCATTTTTTGCCATTTTTTACAACTTTATTTGCAAAAAAAAAATTATTCTAAATAATGATAATATTCCGGTTTTAGGTTCATATAGAGCGCAATACTATGAAGAAAGTAACTGCCAATTTTCAAAACGATTGGTTGAAAACTTTTCAAACTAGCGTGTACGCAAGTTCAAAAGAAGTCGTTTTCAGAAAAACGCGTTTGAAAAAATAGTACCGCTCGGTTATACACGTGGCGCGCTCGGGGCCTGAAGGAGAGCTATTCACTTTAATGGCTTTTAACAATAGAACGAGTTGGAATTTTCATTTGAAATTTTGGGAACAAATTTTTCAATAATTTTACTATCAGTTTATGAAATAAAAAAAATCGATTTTTTGAACCGTCTAACCCTATTTCCCCCCTTAATAACCGATTGAATTTATAACTTCATCTGGATCGTCGCAAAATCAAATATTTACGAGGTCGCTTCTTAATTTTATCGGTTCGAATAATTCGTGCACTTTTCCCTTGTTTTCTTAATTATATATTTCCTCTTCGAGACATTTATAATGTACGGCGAACGATTTATCGATGGTTCCTCATTTAAATTCTTCCCCCCGGACTACTTTGGGTCACTAACTTTTACTTCGTGCCGGTCGCGACGAAGAGGAAAAAAACGCTAGTGAGTCTGGAAATAAGCAAGTTTTACCATTTCTGGAGGTTATCGGGAGAGAAACGTTTTTTTTTTTCACTCCAGTACAACATTATTAAGCGATTCCATGCACGATTTACCGATTATTATAGCGCTGCGAAACAACTTTTAAATTCTCTTGCCAAATCCGTAATGTGAAAAATTCTCGTTAAATCACCTTTCTTTCTTTTATTGGTATCAATCGCTGAAACTCTTCTGTACACATATAACATATATGTATGGATATATGTCTTTTTTGACGTCATACACGCATGGATAGAGTCATTTACGTCGGCACTCGGGACAACCTCGTTACTTCCCACTCTCCGTTATAAAACCCAGTTATTACACGTCGGATGCATTAATTAATCGAAATTCGATCGTTGGCACACGTGGGCATTATTCACGTAGGCGGGAATCCCCTCGTGCCCTCCAAAGACATTTATATATAGGTGATAATATTTATAATCATTTTGTGCCATCACTAGGAATTCTCAATCTCTAAACATCAGTAGAGTGTAAAAAAAATCTAATCCATTATATTTTTAGTTGTTTACTTCGTTTTATCTTTCATTAAATAACATTTTTACTAATTTCCTCAGCGTTACGTAAATCTCCAATGATAAAATGAAAATTATTCATTAATTTTGATCTTTCTCCTTTTTGCATTTTTTCTCACCATCTATCGCTTCTCTTCGTCTCGATTCGTGGGAATACCCAAGTGCTTTAATTATGCCGATTTTATATTAAGACCTTGACGAAAGTTTCGAATATTGAGATGTTAACGATTGACGAGAAAAATTCGCGCATCCGTAATTATTCATGCAGCGATGAGAGATTTGATAAATTTGAATATGAAGCCTGAAGAATGAGAAAAAAATTGTTGAACGAATTACAGATGGTTGTTACCAGTAGTCGGTATTGTAGAAAACGAGCGCGCAAAAGTATATATCGATGCTCGGTAATGTAGGAATTGATGATGATGTGATCAACAGTCGTTAACGAAGTTTTCGTAAAATTAGAGATTCACTCGCAAGTGGCGCTGTTACACTTTGTCGATTTTGAAATAAAAAATGACTTACCCCGTGAGTCTCGCACGTGCATAATTTTCGTGATAACTCGATTTTCCCGAAAATCTTTCTAACGATTAATCACATCGATTGTAATCAATGAAAAACTGGTCGTTTTTAAGATATTGAAAACCTTTTCTGATATTACAAATCATTCGATCCAAACAATTTTCAAACATCCGGAAGATATTTCGTTTCATCGGAAAGATGCTTATAACAAAATCTGTTATAAGATCAGTGGGAATTAAGAGATCAAAGTAAAGAACACTTGTTATACTTTCCTAATTTTCTCCACGTTAAATAATATATTTTCGTTCGCAATTAAGGTCGGTTGACGATACGTTACGTGTACATAATATCGTATAAAATATCACATGTCGTGTAAACGTATATAAAGGACAATCTATATCGTATTCCATTGGCGTATGTACGTCAGCCATTAATGGCCGTACACCCCCTACAAGGTGGGGCTGATCGTTCGATCGGTTTGCTTATAAGGTCTTGGCTCGTCGTTCCTTTTCCAATACGTATACTGTATATATACATATACATGTGTGTATAATACATACAGCATTTGTATATACTATATATTACAGTATTCTCGTATAGCTATAGTCGCGGATCATTGACCGATGCAAGGTGATTCTTACGCGAGTGCATAAATCGACTGTATATAGTATATCTTTTTTCCCTTCTCATCAAGACTTCTTCTTTTCTTTTCCCCTCTTCATCTACCTCTTTCTCGACTTCTCTATCTTATTTTTCGTCTTCTTCTCCTGCCCCCACCGTATTTTCTTCTAAATCCGGATGCAGGCCCTACTCTCTCTCTCATCCTTACCTCCTTTGCAATCGTGCCCGTGATATCTCTTCCCTCTCGCTGTGTATCACGATATTTATCATTCTCGTCCTCACTCCATCCCGCTTCTGCCTGAATCTCGTGCGGCATCTCGCATATCGCTCGATTACGTACCGTCACGATCGCGATCAACAAAATGAAACGATCCCACCCATAAGTCGTTCAATACGACGTGAGATTGCGTTTTGATACAGACGAATTTAAAAAAAGCAAGACGCTGATCCGATACGATTAATACGCGGGGAGAAAAAAGATCGGGTCTGTTTACTGTCATCCGTAATTAATTATTTTCTAATAAAATTTCTCATGTTCCATTCTTACGATCGACAAATTGTTAATTCTTCCGTGAGGGATCGAGAGTATAGAGTAATTACTTCGGGATCGTGGTAACTAACAAAAATCATTTCACACAACAGTTGGTGTATTGTTCAATTTATGATTATATGGAAATTATAATGTTAAAATTAGTATAATTTCATCGTTATAATTCTGCGCTTTTGGTAATTTGTTGGAAAATCAATTTACGCTATAAATTAGTATTCCGAGTTATTCAGAGATAAATTAGTATAGGAGTTATTCAGAGATAAAGTCGCTCGTATTGTTGAATACGAGCGACTAACTATATGCGTCGATCTACGATTTTTTAGGCATCCCTCACGATAACGAGGAACAATGATAAGAAACAATTTAATCCTTAAGAGGGGAAATAGGGTTAGGGCAGCGTTTTCTCAATGATTTTCATGAATTTTTTTATAGTATAAAAAATAAATATAATTTATTGAAACTTTGATAATATTTTATACATATATTTAAGTATATACTATAAAATTTTTATACATATATTTAAGTATATACTATAAAATATTAGCGACCCCATATTGCAGGTCACAATCAGACTTACTTACTTAATCATACTTAAATATACGTATAAAAATTTTATAGTATATACTTAAATATATGTATAAAATATTCTCAAAGTTTCAATAAATCATATTCATTTTTTATACTATAAAAAAATTCATGAAAATTATTGAGAAAACGCTGACCTAACCCTATTTCCACCCTCAATGGCTTATAACAATAGAACGAGTCGGATCTTTCATTTAAAATTTTGGGAACATATTTTTCAATAGTTTTACTAAGAATTTATGAAATTAAAAAAAAATCGATTTTTTGAACCGTTTTGAATACAAGTAGACGGTAATTGCAGTGTTAATTTTAAGTTTCTCCATTTCAAAGTAACAAATTGACTTTCCTATTAACGAAACGGGCGGCAATAAACTGGTAATTATAAATTACGTGGACGAACATTATAGAATTAAATTAAGTATGGGAGAGGGACGATTAAAATTACCGTTTCGGAGTAATCGCTCATTCGTTCTCGTTGCAAATCGATTTCTAAGAGACATTAGCGAGAGAATCACAGACACATAACCTACAAAGCAACCAGCATTAACGAGCGATATCTGTATACGTTGCAGTCGAGTCTGTGCTAGTATCGGCAATTTTTCTCGACCCGAGGCAAATCGCAGACCCCCTTTTCCCATACACCAACACATGAACAGAGAAGCATACACATACACACGTGTTTCGTGCGACCAAGGGCCCGGAGAGAGACTCGATTGCACTCGTTGCGTTCACTCGAGACTCGTTCCTACATCGCCTGCTTATACTCGCGGTCTCACTGGCCTTCCAATCACTGCTCTTTTGCGATTTGCTCCTCTCGCGGCTATGCAACTTCCCAGCATCATCAACAAACACAAGAGAGCGACCTTCGTAAAGAATATTCCCTTCGAAGCGCGGTTTCTCGAGCATATACGTGCCGCAAGAACCAAAGATATCTTCGTGGTCGGACGTCTCAGTTGTTACCTTCCTTTTTTTTTCCTCATTCCTTCTGTCATTCTCATTCACCCCCGACGAACGCGATACTCGTTTTATCAATTTTTTTCAAAATGGCTAACATCATTTCGTGATAATTCTTTTTTTCGCACGATCCAAGATCCAAATAAGCTTCAGTTTCGCAAAGGGCTGAGATAATTGTTCGTTTTAGTGGTCGAGCAATCGTAAAGTTATTAGACACGAGAAAACACTCGTTAGCAATAAACGTTTGACTAAAGTCTTAGCGGTTGAAAACCAGCAAAAAATAGATAAAAAGTTTCAACAACTTTACATTTTTTCTCCTGACGTTTTTCGATAGTGTCATTCGCATTGAACTGCCACGTACAACCTAACACTGCTACAGACGCTGGTGACGTTCTGTTACGTTCTTTGCACACGCGGCTCCTTTCTCCCCACACAGCCCTATCGCTTTCCTTTAGGGAGGAAATAGGGTTAGGACAGCATTTTCTCAATGATTTTCATGAAATTTTTTATAGTATAAAAAATGCATATAATTTATTGAAACTTTGAGAATATTTTATACATATATTTAAGTATATACTATAAAATTTTTGAAGAATTTCCTTGAAAAACACCGAAAACATTAGCGACCCAATATTGCAGGTCACAATCAGACTCAGCATTTTGCGTACATTCTGGAAGCCGCAATTTTCGTCTGAAATCAAATGAGGTTGGAATTTACTTTTATTATATGTCTCTCTTCTATATGAACCTAAATGCTATAAAAAAAAATAGAAAATTGAATTTTTTACAGGGGTCAAAACAAAAAGCATGATTTTTTGCCATTTTTTACAACTTTATTTGCGAGAAAAAAATTATTTTAAATAATGGTAATATTCCAATTTTAGATTCATATAGAGCGCGATACTATGAAGAAAGTAACTGCCAATTTGCAAAACGATTGGTTGAAAACTTTTCAAACTAGCGTGTATGCAAGTTCGAAATAGGGTTAGGACAGCGTTTTCTCAATGATTTTCATGAATTTTTTTATAGTATAAAAAATGAATATAATTTATTGAAACTTTGAGAATATTTTATACATATATTTAAGTATATACTATAAAATTTTTGAAGAATTTCATTCAAAAACACCGAAAATATTAGCGACCCCATATTGCAGGTCACAATCAGACTCAGCATTTTGCGTACATTCTGGAAGCCGCAATTTTCATCTGAAATCAAACGAGGTTGGAATTTACTTTTATTATATGTCTCTCTTTTATATGAACCTAAATGCTATTAAAAAAAATAGAAAATTGAATTTTTTGCAGGGGTCAAAACAAAAAGCATGATTTTTTGCCATTTTTTACAACTTTATTTGCGAGAAAAAAATTATTTTAAATAATGATAATATTCCAATTTTAGATTCATATAGAGCGCGATACTATGAAGAAAGTAACTGCCAATTTGCAAAACGATTGGTTGAACACTTTTCAAACTAGCGTGTATGCAAGTTCGAAATAGGGTTAGGACAGCGTTTTCTCAATGATTTTCATGAATTTTTTTATAGTATAAAAAATGAATATAATTCATTGAAACTTTGAGAATATTTTATCCATATATTTAAGTATATACTATAAAATTTTTGAAGAATTTCATTGAAAAACACCGAAAATATTAGCGACCCCATATTGCAGGTCACAATCAGACTCAGCATTTTGCGTACATTCTGGAAGCCGCAATTTTCATCTGAAATCAAACGAGGTTGGAATTTACTTTCATTATATGTCTCTCTTCTATATGAACCTAAATGCTATAAAAAAAAATACAAAATTGAATTTTTTACAGGGGTCAAAACAAAAAAGCATGATTCTTTGCCATTTTTTACAACTTTATTTGCGAGAAAAAAATTATTTCAAATAATGATAATATTCCGATTTTAGATTCATATAGAGCGCGATACTATGAAAAAAGTAACTGCCAATTTGCAAAACGATTGGTTGAAAACTTTTCAAACTAGCGTGTACGCAAGTTCAAAAAAAGTTGTTTTCAGAAAAACGCGTTTGAAAAAATAGCGCGCTCGGGGCCTGAAGGAGAGCTACTCACTTTAATGGCTTATAACAATAGAACGAGTCGGAATTTTCATTTAAAATTTTGGGAACATATTGTTCAATAGTTTTACTAACAATTTATAAAATAAAATCGATTTTTTGAACCGTCTAACCCTATTTCCCCCCCTTAATCTTTCTCTCAAGTTTTCTTTTCCTCCCCCCATCTCTCCGCTCTTTATTCCAAGTTGAACCTCACGCCCCGAGACGACGACGTCACGGGTGTCGCTCGAGTATCTGCGGGCGTCGAAGAGCACGTTTTACGCAGTCCTGATGCAAAAGAGGCACACCGATGTCTGCCGCGCCGTGGCATTTGACTCGAGAGCCACCTAGACATAATATACTCACGGGAAATGATGCGGTAGGTTGTCGGATGGATGAAGCACGTAGGAGAGAGTGAGCATCTTCCGTGACGAGACCGGTAGCATCTCATTTATCATAGCTGAGGCGTGGGAACGGTCAACCTTGAAACCTAACACTTCTGTGTTGGGACTTCTGTGTTTTCCTCAAAAAGCCGACTGACAGCAGAGCAAATTAGGAAAGTTTGATAAACAAACTTTGCTCCGGGGGATCGAGAAAAAGACTGATTGATGATCCAAGCTTCAGGACATCTTTTTTTTCTCCCAGTTCTTTCTTTCCTCACCCTCTCAGCTTTGTGTCGCGGACTCGTACCTTCTAAAAAAACAGTCGTAATTTCAGACCAGTTGCACGAAACTTTAGCTCAAAAGTCCCCCGTTCCGTTTTTTTTTCTTTTCTGTGACGAAACGAAAAAACAAACTGTTCATGGATTTTATGTCGGGCAGATGGTTCAGCGTAAAGGATCATCAAGTGTGAAAATATACAAACCGTTTGCTTGCCCGTTTTTTCGCTTGAGCAAGATTATAAGGAAGTTAGAGTACTTGGAAAAATGGAGAAACGTTAGATTAACCGGAGATTAAAGACATTTTTTGTACACGATCTAACGGAGCATATATAGGTTTCAAAGCCAGGCCAATAGAAATCTGATATAGCTGCGGTGTGGTCGGGGAGGTTCAAGGAAAACGAGTGAGATACCCGCTGGACCTTCGGCTCCAGGTATAAATACCATTGTGCGACGATCATAGCGTTGCCAATGCTGTAGACTCTCTAGTGTTGTAAACTTGCGTTTCCACGAACAACGGAATCCCCCTTCTTCATCGCTCAGATACAGTTTCATTAGTGCGTTGAACAACACCACCTTTCCCTTTTTGCGATTATGAAATAACGCGCTCGCGAACTAATGAGAAGGCGCATTCAGTAAAACGTGAAGTTGTAAAACAGGTACGGAATGTATCATTCTACGAGCATGCGGACGTGAACGTAAACATCAGAATTTTAACGCAAACATATTGTACGGAATGCCCGGGTGAACGCGTTTTTTTTTTTTAACCGCTCGTTGAACAATCGTTGATCGTGAAAGGAAGAGCTCCTTTTCGTTTCAACGAATACTTAAATTTTTTATCCTCAAGATGTTTCGAGTCCAACATTTATTTTACAGTAGTTCCTTGAATGCAATTTTGACATAACGCACAGTCAAAGGCTTTGTGTGGGCGAATGGCGCCGGAACGACTGAGTTTACTCTTCCGTCACAGTCGTCGGCTCGTCTTTGAATTCGTTTATTTTTCCCAGTCTGCATTCGAATGACTTCTCAGACCGGGAGGGGGCTGTCGTTCACGCGGAAAATAGTCCACGAAACTCGGCACCCCGGATGAATCCGAATGTGTCAGCGACCCCTCCAAGATTTTCTGTCCTGTCGATTGTTTTTTTTTCCGACATGTCGCACGGAATTTTATAGTTTGAATCTATTTTTGCGACGTGTTGCTGGGTTTGTGATTATTTTAAGGCCTTAGTCCGGTCTAGAGCGAGATTTTTGACGTCGTTTCCAATGTGCAATAAAAAAAAAAAACTAACAAACAAAATTTTGAATGCGTGCATTTTTTCATATAAAAATTCGACAGCTCGGTGGGGTGGGTTAGAATTATTGGAAAAAGTTCCGTTTGCGCCCAATTTTTTTTCTGGATATGTTGATTACTTTCAAGAAACAATACCAAAGAATTTCCAACATCACCAAATTAAGAACCACCCTAATATATATATTTTTTTTTTCAGATGCATACAACATCGTCCAGAGTGGGCGCCGATTTCGGCGCACCATGTTGCAATAAAGCAAAAAACTACATGAAAATAATGAAAATAATTTTTTTTTTTAACGTACAAGTATTCTCTAAGGATCAATAAATGCACGTGTAAATTTTCATCAAGACAACTTCAACGGTTTAAACGTTATTGCACATTAGAAATGACGCCAAAAATCTCGCTCTAGACCAGACTACGGGCAGGATGTTAATCTTTGAGCAAACATCAAGTGTGATGATTCTTAATTTTTCTTTAAATCATTGCAACGCAAATACTTACTCGTTGCGTCATTTTATTATCTAGCATGACAATAGTTGTCAATTCGAGCTATTGGAATTATTGCGTACTGCTGAACCATATTCTCGTGAACTTTGTTACATTCTTCGTTTTCACCGTTTCTACGCTTTTTCGCGGAATGACCCGTTTTAGGATGACGAGCTCTGTCCTCGTGTTTCGCTGACTTTCCATTTCCCTTTCCTTGATCCTCCGGGGATTTGTCAATTTTTTTATCGTGATTCTTGGCTTCGTGATGATTATTTTTTCCCATTTTCAACGCGTAAAGTACATCCCTAGGTCCGCAATAGGTGGACGGTGGTAACAAGTCGAGTAGATCGTCGTATTTACCCCATTTTTTCGTGAAATAACGGGACAAGTCGCAACGTGGCCAGGGCTTCGTGACGCAGTGCTTCAGACCTAATTTAACCGAAAAAAAACACGAATGAACAATTTATTTTGATTTTATATTATAATATCGTTATTTTTACCTCCACATCCACCCCTGGGACAATCTTGCTGCAGTCCATTTCGATGATAACAGTCGCAATCGTAGTAAACGACTCCGGCGCGAAGTTCTCGCGATTTCACTGCCTTCAAACTGAATTTAGTCTTTTTCATGTCCGCTAAATCGTCCGCTGTTGATTTGTCATGTGTTTCATGTTGATCATGTTTCTCATGTTGCATGACATCATCATTATCGTTCGAAGACGTATGGTTTCGTTGATCTTTTCGTGAATCCGTGTGATGATTTTGCTTTCGGTTTTTCGCACATCTTTCCTATCATTCAATAAAAGCTTTTGTTCAATTTGACTAACATGATGAATCTATGGACAAGGAATCTTGTGGGCCATGGATCGTAAAAACTGAAATGAAAGTCGAGGGAAACTTGTGGTAATCAATTGTTGTTTAATTCGTCAATTAACAATACAAAATATGTACACGGGGTATTCGTTTTAAACTCCAAAATAACATCATCCGACGGGCAATTCTGATCTAACGCAATATCTCGTCTCCGGAGTCTCGTCACTTTCATCCTCGAATCTTCGTCGTCTTCTGCAACTCGAAACGAGAGTTCTCGCGTGTCGATTTCTTCGTTGCTCGTAACTCATTCGAAGCACGCTCTCGGGAATGTGAAGATAGCACTCGTCCTGAAGTCCGTTCCTCTTGGCGCGACAAGCCACGAAAGTTTCCACCGTCTTTGCCCGAAAGGATTCGGGATACTTGCTGATCAGCTCGCTCTCCCTTGGCACGTATACCGTGCTCGTTTCGCTCGATTTTTTCGAATCAAAAGCCGGACATCTTACGTAGAACGGTTCCTCGTAACGTGGAATTGATTTTTTTCTTTTTGGTTCGTAAGCCGGACACCTGACGTACAATGGTTCCTCGTGAATACGCTGTTGGAAATATGTATAAAATTAATGAATTAATGTGTAAGCGAATGCACATAATAGAAAATGCAAAATTGATGAATTGCCTGTACGCTGTTATGTTATCGAAGCAGAAAAATATTAAATGTTTCACATTCTGAGACAATACATAAATATTTCCAACGGTGTATATACCGATTGATTGCTCTTCGTCTCGTAAGCTGGACACTGAACGTAGACTGGTTCCCGGCAAATCGGGTCCGATTGATTTCCTTTGGAAGCGATAGCGGGAACTTCCCTCTGCGTTGCAGCAGGAACTTCAGGGTCTCCCTCCCTCGATACTCCATCCTCCTCTTCGTCGGAAATTATCGGTGTTTTTCGATTTTTTCCCGCCGAACCCGTCTTCATGTTCTTAGGCCTTTTCTTGTCCTTCTTCTGCTCCGGAGCCTTTGTCGACTTGGCGGACTTTCCATCGACTCCGGGTCTCCGTCGCGTTGGCGAACTTGCATTTCGAGGTCCCGTTGTCTTTGGACGTGGCTTATAATCGCGTAAACGATTGGGACCAAGTGGAACAGGAGCAATGTCCGGTAAAGAAGGTGCGGGACATTGGGAAGGATGTTCGAGAGCTTTGAAGCACGGTTGCAAGGGACACAGACACGAAGTTGGCCAGAGTAAAGGTGTCGTCAGTCTTTTGACGGGACTGTGTGACCTTTTCGTGGCACACGGTGCCGGTTGAACTCTGCAAAGTGACGAATCACGAACAGGTGACGGGATTGACGGTGGACAGCAATGGGGTGGACAAGTCTTTGGAGCATTGCCGATTCGTCCTTTTTTTAATCTACTGTACTTGAAAGGACCGACGCGTCCGTCCAACTCTGATGTTGTTGGACTCAGACCATTTCGTCTCTCCACAACCGATGTGACACCGTTCACGGCTCTTTTCGCGCAGCAATTCGTTGCGCATTTCTGAGGACTCTGGATACGAACTGCCCGAACGTTGACTGGTTCGCAGCAACGAAGCCTCGTTGCTGTCCCCGTTCCTCGATTATCTCGTAGATTGAGAATCGTCCTTTGTGGATCTCCGGGACGTTGGCATATTCTGGCTGACGGTCCATTCTCCGTAGGTCGAACGTCGAGATGGGTAAAGTGCCTGACGTTCGGAGTAGCTTCGGGAAGTGTGAGGGCCCTTGCACGAGGTCCCGAAGGACATATACTCGTTTCCAGATACTCGCAAGCCTGTTGAACACCTGATTCATGTTTTTTGTTGGACTGAGTCACCGTGGCGATTGGCGAACTGCCATCGTGCCTCACGAAGGTTTCGTAATGAGTTTCACAATCCCCGGAACTCCTTGACAATTGTTGAGGCACTTGAGTCACCCTGGCCACAGGTCCTTCGGGGGTCGTTGTGCATTGAATGAAAAATGCCGGTGGTTTGTAAGTGCCCGATGATCGTGCGACTGCGCTATCGGACACTGGTCCGTAAGTGAGTCTCGAACAAGGACCATCCTGACAGGCAGGGCCATTTGTTGTTTCGAGTATGGTAACTGGTTCAGTGCGGACAACCGATGGATTCAGATGTTCCGCTACTTTTCTAGCGCAAGCCACTGCTCCACCTGGACGATCGCGCGTCTCCAGGGCAAAGGACATTGGTCCTCCGACCTGCTTTCTGTTACAGGCTGATCGTGAAGTTCCTTGACCAGGATACGCCGCTACTCTGAAGGGATTATAATATTCATCGATTAGTTAATCATTCGATGATTCTTCTCGTCATTCTATTCGATACTTAATGAACGAAAGGGTTTGTGGAACGTCGAGTACTGTTTTTTTCGCACAATTTGAAGTGTACCTTGAGGAAGGACCAAACTCCGATTGTTTCGTCTCCAGAATCATGCAGGTTTTATTCTGCAAGATATTATCGCGAGTATCCGGTGGCACCTGGACCACCTGGGCAATGGGTTGGTTCCCATCGAGTCGACACTCGAACACCGTGTATCCCGGCGGATACTCTCTCCGACAGCAGGCTGGCGAGCTCGAGGCTCTTTCGGCTCGTTCGTGATTCCAGGAAGTCTGCGAAATCGATTCGCTTCATGGCGCACAAAATCTCAACGATACATTTATATACGTAACATTAGCGAACGAGCGTGAGATTCTATGCTTTATAATATTCATAGTAGGTGATGACCGATTGTATAACATTTTTGTTGTTGTAATAATGCATGAGAAATACTTTCCTTGTACTCGGTTCCTCGACTTCTTCGCGCCGCCTTTTCCAAGGAAAGCATTTCCGTTTGGTCCTTCACGATTTTGTTTTGTTTTTTTTTTTTTTTTTTACAATTTCTAACGCGGATTTTATCGTTTTCACTTTATTGCCGATTAATTAAACATCGACCGAATATGCAAAATAAGCGATGAAGTTGGAAGTTAGCGAGAAGATGAATTAGCCAATTAAGTGGTCTTAAGACCAGAAGCAGTTGGCGAAGTTTCGTATACTTCGTCGCGATTGTGAAACAGGATTGAAAGAACGAGCCGCGGTTTTACGCGTGCAATGCCCGCGTCGTCAAACGAGATAAAACGTTGACCATTTGGCTCTGGTCTTTCAGTTTTAGTTCGTTCTTTCGATCCTTTTTTTTTCTGTCGCTTTGTCACTTGAATACACGGGCTCGGCGTGTAGGCATCCGAGTGAATAAGAAGAGAAAGAGCGAAACCGCGAATACGACGTGCTCGGGTGATATATACGCAAATGGGAAATCGGCGATGAATCGACCGGAGGGATTTATACCTCCATTGGGCGCGAAGACTCGTTTGCCACACGGGTCTCTCGCGGCGCATGGAATAACCGAAGGGATGATTCGTGCTAGCACTTCGTTCTCCAATGCTCCTCGAGATGTAACACGCGAACGATCCACGATCCAGAGCAAATAGGAGGTTTATTTTTTTATTTTTATACACACACTGACAATGGTAGAAGACATCAGGTGATTCTAGAATACCTATAACGATCCGTTCGGTCACGATAACAATTATTCTCGTGGAACTGAAAGGGGTATGGCCACAGAAGCGGATGTAAAATCATGCGCACATTTAACCATTTTTTTTTGTATGAAAAAGTGATGTATTCATAAAACTAATTACACATCTATTTAGTATAAATATCAAGCTAATAAAATTTTTTTTTTTTGTTTTTTATTGTTATACAAAATGGCCGATTACTGCTGGTTGCTTTTGGTATCTTTTTCTAATCGGCGTGCTAAATAACTTGGACAATTTTTTATCTCGAACAGGAAAAAAAAATTCTCGTCAATCTACACCAGAATACCTAGAGAAGTACGTGCGGAATTTGAAAAATATTGTTTTATTCGAATATTGTAGGCATTTGAACTTAAAAGGAGAATTTCCAGTAAAAATGTTCGTATAAAACTGCTCATAAAATGAAAAGTTTTTAATTAATCGGAAATTCCGTACGTACTTCTCTGCGGAATGCAATTAGAAACATAATTTAAAAAATTGAAGACAATCGCGTAAAAATTGTCGCAGTTATTCATCACGACAATTAGAAAACGGTACCAAAAGTAAATAGCAGTCGGCGGTCATTTTGCATAACAAACAAAAATAAAAATAAAATCTTTCTTATTAGCTTGACATTTATACTAAATAAATCACATTTTCATACAAAAAGATAAACCAAAAAAGATACCAAAAGCAAATAGCAGTAGGCGGCCATTTTGCATAACAAAAACATAAAAAAAATATTTTCTATTAGCTTGATGTTTATACTAAATAGATGTACAATTAGTTTTATAAATAAATCACTTTTTCATACAAAAAAACATTGTTAAATGTTTTTGTTTTTGTACCCGCTACTGTGGCCTCACTTCTTAACATTGAATGACTAAAATTTTTTCTTACCCGTTCATTGGAATCCTTCGATTGTTTCACTGGCTGTGCACATAGTAATGCAACTCCTCCATTCTCGTAATCAGTCCTGAAATCAAATTAGTAAATTCATTGAACGAAATTATTTATCGTTCCATTGGTGTCCATTTGTGACAACGATGCACTGTAAATTTGCGAGACAAATTCCAGGATTCGTAACATTTCTAATAATGGTTTGATTAAGGGGGGAAATAGGGTTAGACGGTTCAAAAAATCGATTATTTTTAGTTTCATAAATTGTTAGTAAAACTATTGAAAAATATGTTTCCAAAATTTTAAATGAAAATTCCGACTCGTTCTATTGTTATAAGCCATTAAGGGAGGAAATAGGGTTAGGACAGCGTTTTGTGAATAATTTTCATGAATTTTTTTATAGTTTAAAAAATGAATATAATTTATTGAAACTTTGAGAATATATTATACATATATTTAAGTATTTACTATAAAATGTTTATACATATATTTAAGTATATACTATAAAATATTAGCGACCCCATATTGCTTGTTTTTCTTGGTACTATTTTCTCAAACGCGTTTTTCTGAAAACGACTTTTTTTTAACTTGCGTACACGCTAGTTTGAAAAGTTTTCGACCAATCGTTTTGAAATTTGGCAATTACTTTCTTCACAGTATTGCGCTCTATATGAACCAAAAATGGGAATATTATCATTATTTAAAACAATTTTTTTTTTGCAAATAAAGTTGTAAAAAATGGCAAAAAATCATACTTTTTTGTTTGAACCCTGTAAAAAATTTAATTTTCTATTTTTTTGATAGCATTTACGTTCATATAGAAGAGAGACATATAATAAAAGTAAATTCCAAACTCGTTCGATTTCAGATGAAAATTGCGACTTCCAGAATGTACGCAAAATGCTGAGTCTGATTGTGACCTGCAATATGGGGTCGCTAATATTTTATGGTATATACTTAAATATATGTATACAAATTTTATAGTATATACTTAAATATATGTATACAAATTTTATAGTATATACTTAAATATATGTATAAGATATTCTCAAAGTTTCAATAAATTATATTCATTTTTTATACTATAAAAAAATTCATGAAAATCGTTGAGAAAACGCTGTCCTAACCCTATTTCACATCCTTAACCGACAAACGCCAGTGAAATATTTGTCAGCATTATTCCAGGATTAGAGTATCCTGAGAGAGGGAAAAGATTTCAGGTATTCCTCCTTTCAAGAATGAAAAAAAAGAAGCAATCCCGAATTAATTTTCTTGATTTTTACTGGGCATTGAGGCAGCGGCAACAAACAAATTGCTTGAACGATTCACGGTACCAAGAAGGTCGTACCTGATTCGTGAACGATTGTCGGTACGCGCTGTTGTTACGAAAACATAATTACAGAACGGTAAATTTACACGGTAACAGTAGAGTTTAGTGTGTACACAGTGACACCTCGTGCACATAGTCACGTTCTTGTGCGCTCGTTAGTCCGTCGTCGTTCAGAGACCCCCAGAGGGGTTGTCACGCTCCCACCTTTGTCCGGTCGTCGATCCAAATCCGAAATAGGCATGCAAGTCGGTGTCCAACTTCGACTTACGTCCGTTCGTTCGCGGCGAACAAAAAATTAGCATAACTCGCGGTTTTCTACCCCGTCCCCGGTGTCTCCCTCCTCATCTCGACCTGTTAAAGAGTCTTCCGGCTTGCAGCTGCACACTTCGTAAAAAAAAAGAGAAAAAAAAACGTCGCTTCGAAAGAGTCTCGTGGTCCATGCAACAGACGCCATTCACGTGTCTCAAGCAATATAACGAAAGATAATAAATAATGTATGCTATATGTTTGCTTATGGCGAAGCGACGAAGAGGAGCGTTTTACATTGTCAATTTTTTATGAGTAATGGTGGGATGAGAAATAAGTGGGAAATAAAGATTTTATGCAGGTACTCCGATGATCGTAAAAGGATTAAAGCCTGAAATGTATCGATAAATTTTGGGATCTTTGAAGGATCATTAAAAAATGCTTTTCCACTTGATTAGTTCATTAGACTTCTTGTTAATATTCTCTTCTACCAATCGCGCCATTTCTTTCAGCTGCATTCTTATAAATTATCAAAATGTCTTTTCACGTAATAATCTGTAAGGATTTACCGTGACGGATTAGATAATTAATCGTTTAAACGGTTAATTACTATTTTCTCGTTAATTAAATACAATTTATTCTCACACTCATGATAATTCGAAAATCACTCACAAAAATGCAGTGTTTTTCTGCCTGCAGCATTGTGATTGTGGCATGGCTCGTTCAAGTCTCAAGCTTGAATAAAACTTGAAGAAATTTTCCCGACAAAGTCAACCCTTGAATTTCTACCAATGTGACTCTTGAATTGTACGACTGAAGAAACTTTCAATTTTGCTTCCTAACCGAAACTACGATGTTTAACCTGTACTACCGGACTTTACGTCAATTCTCACACGAAATTTCGCATGTCTTTTTTTTTTTTATTGAGGAGACTTAATGGCTTGTTCTAATTTTTATTTTTCAATGCCATTATACTATCGCAAATGCGTTCATATCGAGGGACAAAAATGTTGAAAAAGTGCACCGGTGATTCATGAGTTGTTTACTTTCGTATGACTATAATACTTTTCCCTTTCGTTTAACTAGGCAAAAACCGCTTTATCGTTTTTTCACACCTACAAATCAGCATCTAGTCTCACGTTATTCGAGTCTATCGTTATAGTCTGAGTGAAAAGTGCACTCTGCAAAAGTATTAGTGCACATACACAATTATATATATAGATGTATGTGTTTGGTTATTGTATACTCCACTGCGGTGCCCAATGGCGGCAACGTCGCGGTTTCGTATTATTTATAGACCTTTGATGAAAAAAAAAGGCGTTCCAGGTTAAGCCCCCTTCCGTTCTTCATTCACTTAGCCTCCTGGCGCCCTCGTAAATTAGACGAAACCCCCCTTTAGAAAAAAAACAAACAATTCATACACGCGGGAAATCTGCAGAGCCTGCGACCCTTTTTCTCTCTCAGGCTCTCATTTGCTCTAATGTTCTTCTTTCGCTAGATCGTAAAAGTTCATCGCGAAACTTCGAGGATTTGCCATGCATTCTCGTGGAATTTTGAGCACATCGGCTGAAGAAAAAAAAAAAACGGTTCTCAAATGAAACTCCGACCGAGCTGAGTTTCTTGGCGTTTTACCAAAAAATACGTTTTGCACAGACCTTCCTTGAGGCCGGGTTATCGAAGCTGCGCGCAGCCGAGCACTCGTGCGGTTTCGTTACGGCTGAATAGTGGAACGGGAATCACCGTTTTTTTTTTAACGGGAACTCCGTGATCCCCGCGTTTGGAGTACGTAGAGAAAAGGGGTAAGAACGTCACGAACGCGCTCTGGCAGCTTCAAAACTGTACAAATTTAAAAAAATCTAGAGATCTGGATGGGGTCATATGGAGGCGATAGATGAAGCACGTACGCTTCTTCTACGAGACAGTAAAACACGTTTAGTACGTTCTGTTATAGGGTTTGTTGACGATGGAACGCTTTTTTTAAGGGACAAAAGATTTGTCGCAGAAAAATGGTGTTTTTTTTTTAAATCTTTATGTATACGGGCACACTTCTATAGATTTTATATACTCGAATGCAAGAAGTTTACACATTTTCCAAATTTTTTAAAATAAATCCTTCATCAAGCTGGACAAATACCTGATTAATCAATTATTCGCGCGAAACATGATCGATTAAACATTTAACATACATTTTTAGGGTTCATTTTAATGAACCCTAAAAATGGGCTCATCAAACATTTAAGAATTCAAACATTTATCAATCATTCATCAATCAAACTTACATTTAACTTAGGGTTCATTAAAATGAACCCTAAAAATGTATGTTAAATGTTTCATTGATACTAATTACATTACATAAAGTATCAATAAGATAAAGTATTAACAAGCTCATATTTTTTGCATTATTTGATTTTTATGTTGACTTGAAGATTGAAAAAATATTATCAACACTGAAATACTTTGATTTAAAAATTCAAGATTCAAAAATTTATATTATATTGATAAATCAATATAATATGAATTTGTGAATATTGAATATTGAATATTGAATATTGAATATTGAATATTGAATATTGAATATTGAATATTAAATATTGAATATTGAATATTGAATATTAAATATTGAATTTTGAATATTGAATCTTGAATATTGATAAATAAATATAATATACATTTTTTAATCTTGAATTTCAAAATCAAAGCATTTTGGTGTCAATAATATTTTTTTTAACTTCAGTCAACGTAAAAATCAAATGATGCAGAGGGTATATTTATTTATCAATATTCAAGATTCAATATTCAAAATTCAATATTTAATATTCAATATTCAATATTCAATATTCAATATTCAATATTCAATATTCAATATTCAATATTCAATATTCAATATTCAATATTCAATATTCAATATTCAATATTCAATCTTCAATATTCAATATTCAATATTTAATATTCAAAATTCAATATTCACAAATTCATATTATATTGATTTATCAATATAATATAAATTTTTGAATCTTGAATTTTTAAATCAAAGTAATTTACTGTTGATAATATTTTTTTAATCTTCAAGTCAACATAAAAATCAAATAATGCAAATAGTATGAGCTTGTTAATACTTTATGGAATGTAATTAGCATGTACGCGATACGCTCTCTCAACATTCTCGAATCAAGGTCTCCATAACTATATATACCCTTGGAAGAGCCGAGATTTTATTCGTTTCGACGCAGCTGTCACGCGACGAAGCCACTGACATGCAGCTTAATCCCTTAATCCTGACATTTCAACCTCCTCACGCTGCTGTATTCATACAACAAAGGATTAACCGCCTACGAACACAGCAACCGGGAATTAATTAAAACTTCATACAATTCTCGAGTTTTGATAAGCCGTTCTACAGATTTGGCCGAACACTCTAATGACATCGGCGAGCTTCACGAGTTCAAAGTTACAAATTGGACGATAGTACCCATTAAAAATGGAAAAATCATCAATTTATTTTAATTCATTTTAAGGGAAAGGTCTTCGAAGATTTTCAATTTGTCGAACGGAAAATAAACAATGAAAACCCCGAATATTTTTTTCACGTAACTAGAAAAAATATTTCGAACGATCGTCGTTTGGGATTTGATTTTTTTTTCGCTAAGTAAAAAAAAGCACGTCTTCTCCGAATTTAAATCGCGCAGCCTCCCGACCCCCTAGTTTCATAATCATGCCAATTATCGTGTTAACAAAATAATTATAATTATTTATCGAACGAGAATTGCTCCTCGTTATTCTCGTAAATCACGTTCAAATGGTTTTTCATTTGAAATCATCGGTGGCCATTTTTTTTTCTTCTGCTTGACGTCGCGACGACACTTCTGTTCTTGCAAGCTCTCCCGACGATCACTTATCGCAGATTTCATGCATGTCATATATAACACGCACGACGACAAAGTGCTCCGTCAACTTATTATCCCTTCGTGGATACGGACAATCACGAAGTGGCGGGAAGGGGCAAGGGGGAGAGGAGGAGGGAGAGGATGCATTGTCGCTGAGAAACCGTGTGTGGGCAAACTGCGAATCATGCGCGACATGAAAAGAGCTTTAATGCTTTGATGTTGAACCTACTCATCTCTGCTTTTGCGCGCATTTACAAACGCGCAAAGTGCACGCGACCGCACCTCTCTCGTTGCATTACATACTTTTTATATATTAGGTGTACAAGTAAGTTTTAAAGGATTTTTTGTGACAATTGGATTTTTATTGTGCAAAAATGGTAATAAATTGAAATAACAATGGAGTCTGGTAACAATTGGAATCTTCGTTCAATAATGCCTCCAATTCTGCATCTTCAACGGTTTCTGGCGTTCCTTCACGTTCCTTATCCTTCGTGTCAAAATCACGATTTTTGAACCATCTAAACCAGTACTCACAAGTTGAAATTGATGGAACACTAGTCCCCATAAGACTCACGCAACAATCGATAGACCTTCAGCTAGTTTTTTCTTCAAACAGAAGCAGAAAAGTAAAGCTTCCCGCAAATTGCGTTTCGTTGCCACAAAAGTCGACATATTTGGAGCTCGGAAAAACTATGTTTTTTTTACACTTTGACAAAATGACACATACTGAAAACTAAAGCCTACTGATGACTCTTTAACGATGAAAGTGATTAGGTCTGATACGACTTAATATTAGTAACGCCCTTTCTTGTAAATCCTCTAAAACTTACCACTTTTGAACCATCTAATCCAGTACTCACAAGTTGAAATTGATGGAACAATGGTCCCCATAAGCCTCACACAACAATCGATGGACCTTCAGCTGCTTTTTTCTTCAAATCGGAGCAGAAAAGTAAAGCTTCTCGTAAATTGCGTTTCGTTGCCACAAAAGTCGACATATTTGGAGCTCGGAAAAACTATGTTTTTTCTACACTTTGACAAAATGACAAATACTGAAAACTAAAGCCTACTGATGACTGTTTAAGGGTGGAAATAAGATTAGGACAGCATTTTCTCAATGATTTTCATGAATTTTTTTATAGTATAAAAAATGAATATAATTTATTGAAACTTTGAGAATATTTTATACATATATTTAAGTATATACTATAAAATTTTTGAAGAATTTTCTTAAAAAACACCGCAGATATTAGCGACCCCATATTGCAGGTCACAATCAGACTCAGCATTTTGCGTACATTCTGGAAGCCGCAATTTTCATCTGAAATCAAACGAGGTTGGAATTTACTTTTATTATATGTCTCTCTTCTATATGAACCTAAATGCTATCAAAAAAATAGAAAATTGAATTTTTTACAGGGGTCGAAACAAAAAATCATGATTTTTTGCTATTTTTTACAACTTTATGCGCAAAAAAAAATTATTTGAAATAATGATAATATTCCGATTTTAGGTTCATATAGAACGCAATACTATGAAGAAAGTAACTGCCAATTTTCAAAACGATCGGTTGAAAACTTTTCAAACTAGCGTGTACGCAAGTTAAAAAAAAGTCATTTTCAGAAAAACGCGTTTGAAAAAATAGTACCAAGGAAAACAAGCAATATGGGGTCGCTAATATTTTATAGGATATACTTAAATATATGTATAAAATATTCTCAAAGTTTCAATAAATTATATTCATTTTTTATACTATAAAAAAAATTCATGAAAATCATTGAGAAAACGCTGTCCTAACCCTATTTCCTCCCTTAATGACTTATAACAATAGAAAACAATAACAATAGAAAGTCGACATATTTGGAGCCCGGAAAAACCATGTTTTTTTTACACTTTGACAACATGACACATACTGAAAACTAGAGTCTACTGATGACTCTTTAACGATGAAAGTGGTTAGACTATGGTCTGATGCGATTTAATACCAGTAACGCCCTCTCTTGTAAATCCTTCAAAACTTACTTGTATCCCCAATATTTTCTACACGTTACATGACACAACCGTATGGTGTAGTACATTTTTAAAAAACCGTACATATGAGAACATTTCAATTATCATTAATTTGAGTTGCATGAATGATATTTAAAAAAAAGTAATTTGGCGGAAAAAGTGGAATTTACGATCGTACTTTTAATTTTTATATTCTCGTACACACCCACGATATTTTCCGCTCTCCATTTTAGACCAAAGGCCGTACGAGCCATACAAATTTTTAATGGAGCTTAATATACATTGTAGTATGTACCGTCGTGTAATATATGCTTCGAACGCTCTCTGCTATTTCTCATCTTGATTCTTTCGTCTCTGCCCATCACCACGGTGCACCTCGGACCCTCGTAAAATGCTAATTACGTGCTGTTCGAGTGTACCGTGTCCATGAATAGCGTGCACACTCGTGCGGGATGCAAGAGATATCTCGAAGTCTCGACAATGAGAGCGAGAGAAAGGGAAGAGACGGGGAATATGGTCGTAATGTGACGAACATCTGACACGTTTTTCTTTCTCTCGCCCTTTTCTTCGTCTCTCGGCACTTCTCCCGCTGTAACACATCTTCGTAGTGACGAGATGCTCTCCCGTACTCGTTTTCTCCTCCCGGCTTGTCCCTCTCTCTCTCTCTCTCTCTAACATTTTCTTATCTACAATAGAGAGAGAGTCCGATGACCCCGCAAACCGCGTCTCGCGACACTCTATAACTCGACATTGTTTGACGTTGAGTACCTTTTGTCATCGGTTTTGATGAGGAACGGATAAGTAGGAAAAAACATTAAATAATCTTTTACACCATCATTAACATTTTGTACAAATAAACTTTTATGTAAACATCGCTGTTCGATGATTTTTCAATGCTATTCGAACGAATGACAATTTGATTGGAAACAAAAAAAAACCCTTCTTTATAGTTTGAATTTTTGAAAATGATGTCTTTGTTTTTTTATAAACTATGCGCGATTACTAATCGAGCGAACTCCAATTGATTAAGCTCTTATAACGAGTGAAAATTGAAAAATCCTTGAATCGAAAATAATTTTATTATATTTTGCAAATTCATTCAAATTCTCGTCCCTTATTTTATCAATTTCACGAATTTATTCTAATTCTCGTTCCTTATTTTATCAATTGCACGAATTTATCCAAATTCTCGTCTTTTATTTTATCAATTTCACGAATTTATTCAAATTCTCGTCCCTTATTTTATCGATTTTACGAATTTATTCAAATTCTCGTTCCTTATTTTATCAATTTCACGAGTTTATTCAAATTCCCGTCTTTTATTTTATCAATTTCACGAATTTATTCAAATTCTTGTCCCTTATTTTATCGATTTCACGAATTTATTCTAATCCTCGTCCCTTAATTTATCAATGTCACGAATTTATCCAAATTCTTGTCCCTTGTTTTGTCAATTTCATGAGTTTATTCAAATTCTCGTCTTTTATTTGATCAATTTCACGAATTTATTCAAATTCTTGTTCCTTATTTTATCGATTTCACGAATTTATTCAAATTCCTGTCCCGTATTTTATCGATTTCACGAATTTATTCAAATTGTCGTCCCTTATTTTATCAATTTCACAAATTTTCGTCCCTTATTTTATCGATTTCACAAATTTTCGTCCCTTATTTTATCGATTTCACGAATTTATTCAAATTCTCGTCCCTTAATATATCAATTTCACGAATTTATCCAAATTCTCGTCCCTTATTTTGTCAATTTCACGAGTTTATTCAAATTCTCGTCTTATATTTTATCAATTTCACAAATTTATTCAAATTCTTGTCCCTTATTTTAACGATTTCACGAATTTATTCAAATTCTCGTCCCTTAATTTATCAATTTCATGAATTTATTCGAATTCTCGTCGCTTAATTTATCAATTCCACAAATTTATCCAAATTCTCGTCCGTTATTTTATCAATTTCACGAGTTTATTCAAATTCTCGTCTTTTATTTTATCAATTTCACGAATTTATTCAAATTCTTGTCCCTTATATTATCGATTTCACGAATTTATTCAAATTCTTGTCCCTTATTTTATCGATTTCACGAATTTATTCAAATTCTCGTCCCTTATTTTATCAATATCACGAATTTTTCCAAATTCTTGTCCCTTATTTTGTCAATTTCACAAATTTATTCAAATTCTCGTCCCTTATTTTATCAATTTAGCAAGTTTATCCAAATTCTCATCCCTTATTTTTTCAACTTCGCAAATTTATTAGAATTCTCGTCCCTTATTTTGAACAATTTCATGAAATTTTCGAGACACCCGTTCGACATAATGCTTTTCACGCGAAGATGAGAGAGGCGTAGACGGTCTCGCACATTTTGCTGTCGACACGTTCAAAGGGCTCTCGGGAGATCTCGTTTTCTTGCACTGTGCTTCGCACGTACGTCGACACGTCGAGTTATACGCGGTTTGCCGTCGACGCTACAATTTTGCTCCTCTCTCACTTCGCGTCTGTCTCAAAGGATTTTCGCCGATATGCGCCTCTCGTTGAAAGAGACAAAACGTGGAAGAGGGCGAGGAAGATGAAAAAAAGCGAGAGAGAAAGAGATAAAGAAAGAGTGAGAAAGGATAACAGGGCGACGGTTCGTGTGTATGTGATGAGAAAAAAAATGTGTCTTGACGTATGTTTCACGACAAAAAGAAGCAGGATCCGCGCCAGGCCGCTCTCGCTACTCGGCCTCCACTTTCTATTACATCTTCTTTTTTTTTTCAGTCACTTTCGAGCTTTCTCGTTACGCCTTCTTTGAATCTCTATCGTGAAATTATTCATTTTTTTTTTTTCAAACAATTGTTGCAATCAATGAATTAATTCATTTATTATTCTCAGTCGAAAATATCAACGTCACTTCTTAAATTATTGATTAGTAAATTACTATTAATAAATTGTCACGTTTTTACGATAAATAGTCCCTTGTCATGAAATTCATTATATACGAATTAAATCATCAATTAAAAACATCGATTTATCATCTAATTAGCACTTTTTTAAATCGTTAAACGTGATAAGTATTATGCCCGATGCATTTCCATTAGATGTAAATAATTGATGCGAAAAAAATTCATATCAAATTGATAAACAGTAGGATTTGGAGAAATTTATTAGCACAGCCGATTCAACGAACGTCCATAGCTTCTCTTTAGTAGAACGAGATGACAGTATTGCCATTCTCACTATCGCCTTTCAACGCCTTTTCTTCACGACTCGCCGCACTGAATAAGAAACGAGATTTCGCTTAGCGTGTCGGAGTGCAATAAGTGCATTTTTATGCAGTCTCGGCGCATGCGGATCGGTCTGTGAATCTTTCGTTCACTCGACATTTTATCATTCCCCGGAGGGTGACGCTATTTCTCCCTTTTTTTCTTCTTCTCTCGCTCTCTCTCTCTCTCTCTTCATTCGCGGTCGTGAAGTTCGTTAAGATCGTGGCAATTAAGTCCCACGCGATAAAGGAAGCAATGGATATACGTGTATAAGTGCACGTATGTCGAATAATGGTGTTTGCAGAACTACATAGTTACCAGAGACAGTGTTAAAATTTACGATAACATTTCACGATTTACTATATCGATAGTTCAACTGTCGAAAATCATTATTTAGGAAATCTTGAATATTTAAATACACGAAAAGTGTCGTATAATTTTGTGTAGCAACAAATTACCAGAGTCAATTTGACTCCGAAGATTATTTCGTAAAATGATGGAAATTTTGGCCAAAAGTATTATCAACCGCCACTAGTCATATTTAGAAGCGATTCGTATAAAGTTTTTTTTATTGATGTTCAATATTCATGTCACGAGGCCCAATTTGGTTTCTCGTGGGTTTATTTTAGAAGTCTAGAGTGTGTGGATTTTTTTTTTGGAAATCGAAAGTATTCATGAAGATATCGCGTACTTTCGTAAAAGCTCAATGTAAAAATCAATCACTTCGGAGCAATAAACTCGGGCAATAAATTCCGCAAATGCTTTGAGGCTAGTAATTTTGATTTTTTAATTCCTTCAACTTTTTGCCTCAAGAATTTGATTATTTAAAACTATTATTCTACCATCTGTGTATGGTGCGATATGAGCATTACTAAGCTGTTAGGTCTGTTACTAAGCTGTCTAAGCATTACTAAGCTGTCTCGTCTGTTAGCAAACAGAAAAACAAAAGTAACCCACATAACTTTGGGTGTTGAAATGTGTTAGTTACGGACCTCTGTTTTCTAGTATAGATCCACACGGGATACAGTCATTTTTAGGTACATCCCGGTATGCACGTCGATGCATTCTCTGATGAGTATTGCATATATATATGTGCATGCACCGTGTGTCCTCGTGCGTGCCACGCTGCGTTTACATTCCAGACGGCTGTATTCCGCCCTGACCGTGGAAAATCGAGGCGAGGAAAATCAGGATCACGAGTTAAGGGGCTGAAAAAAGAGTCATATGTAAACAACTTGGTATAAATATGGCACACACTATGGAAATAAACATAAGATTTTTTTGATATTTTCTCCTCTCGAAATTATTTTTTCAATAAAACCAATGTTACGTATTAGTCGAACTTGGTTGTAAGCAACCGAAAAAATCTTGAATTTGAATGATATGATTTGATCTTGATTTGAATCTTGAGTTTGCATTTATTCAAGCGAAGCTAATTTTATTACAATTTATTAAATTCGGCTCTAATAAAATTGTTTTTTTTCAATATATTTGTATTTCTGCGTTGACTCGTTATTAATGACGATAGAGTGAGCGGAATTGATTTTATTATTGTAATATTCAAATTATTGGATCACAATAAATTGCCAAAATGAATTACGTCGACTGGTGATAAAAAAAATGATTCTAAACGATTGCGGGTCGACAGTGTGTCGTGTTGTTTTCGTTTTTGAGAAAAATTCCTATCTTTGGGAAATTTGTGAAAGTCTTTAAATTCGAAGGTTTTGGATTTCCAGCGTCGATATAGACCTTCAGAAGTCTCCTTGTGTTACCGTTCTTTTTATCTACGTGTTGTGTTTCGATGTAGAATTTCGGACCAGTTTACGTTTCGAAATACGAATGGCAAATTGCGAGAGAGAGAGAGAGAAAGAGAAAAAGAGAAAGAATACACGCACATACGCAGGCCATGAGATTTATTTATCGGGTGAAAAGGCGAGGCAAGATAAACGACTTTTTCGAACACTCTGGACCAGCTAAGCTCTCCCCACTTTCCCATTTCCCTTTCCTACGGTCATCCATGTCTTTTTATCGTAAAGGCTCTGCGCTGATTCCAGTTACGTATAGGCCCAGCTCCATTCCTGTACTATTACCAGGTATATATGTACATATATAACATTTCATATATACCAGAAAACTCGTATTAAATCCTGTGGCTGTTCGGTCATCGGGTTAAGCCGGTCCTGCCTCAGGCATTTTTATATACTTATCCAATATATATATAGAGAGAGACATACTGTTGAAAATGCGATAATACAAACTTCGAATTGCAAATTGTGTCTCGAGGTATAAACATCGTTGCATACTGCATTTATCCAATCTTCCTGCACAGAAGTACCTAGGAAAAATGTTCCTACACAGGTAAATCTATTCAAATAATTCATTCGCAATTTTTCAATTCTTAATTGTGAAATGGAAATTCTGAAAATAAGGGCGCGGCATACCGCTGCGCGCGCTGAAAACCGAGTAAATTTGAAAAATTATTATAAAGGTTATATGTTGGAAAAAAAATGTAATCTTTGATTTCACATTTTTCATTAACTTATCAACTATAAGAAAAAAAAATTTTGAATTTTTTTTTTTAATATTAACATTATTTTTTACGGGTATAAATGAAGTACTGATGAAAACCATGGTGCTTCCTTGTCGACATTATAACTTCACCAAAAATTATCCAACCCGCAAAAATAAAAAAGAATGTAGTAAAATAATGTAGTAGTAATAGTCTGAGGGAGGGATTTATATTTTTTTTTCAAAAATAAAGAAATTACAGTTTTTCAAACTTTAGTATGCAATTTAATAAAAAACATTAGTGTTTAATAATTTATAAAAAATTGTCCAACCAAAAAATAAAAAAAAACCTCTAGTCAAACTATAGAAAAAATAATTATCAAGATTAAAAAAAAAATAAGTTAAAAAATAATGAAAATTGACTGAGTACTGTCTTAAAAACATAGTATCGAGAAAAAACACGTTTAAAGTTTCCGATAGGTACAACGTGAAACCGATGTCCGGTCACATTTATTGCTATAACTTTGTAACGGAGTGGAATTTCCTTAAAAGCTTTTTTTTTTGGATTCTTAAAAGTATAAAGAATAAAAATCTGTAAAAAGAATCGATTGTTCTGAAAATTTCAGGGGTATGTGAGCCCTTAAACAAATATCATTTCGTTATTTAGAATTTCTAAATTTTGCCAAATTATGATTATTTTTTCTGCGTGCAATATAGAGCGTCTTCAGTGAAAGATATCCAAAATTCACATACATCAACAGCAGAAAGAAATGAAATGAATAAATAAAAAAAAAAAAAATCGTGAAATCATAACTTTTGTACATTTTAAGGGGCTAAATAGGGTTAGGACAGCGTTTTCTCAATGATTTTCATGAATTTTTTTATAGTATAAAAAATGAATATAATTTATTGAAACTTTGAGAATCTTTTATACATATATTTAAGTATATACTATAAAACTTTCGAAGAATTTCCTTGAAAAACACCGAAGATATTACCGACCCCATATTGCAGGTCACAATCAGACTCAGCACTTTGCGTACATTCTGGAAGCCGCAATTTTCATCCGAAATCAAACGAGGTTGGAATTTACTTTTATTATATGTCTCTCTTCTATATGAACCTAAATGCTATCAAAAAAAATAGAAAATTGAATTTTTTACAGAGGTTAAAACAAAAAAGCATGATTTTTGCCGTTTTTTACAACTTTATTTGCAAAAAAAAAATTATTTTAAATAATGATAATATTCCGATTTTAGGTTCATATAGAGGACAATACCACAAAGAAAGTAACTGCCAATTTTCAAAACGATTGGTTGAAAACTTTTCGAACTAGCGTGTACACACGTTAAAAAAAAGTCGTTTTCAGAAAAACGCGTTTGAAAAATGGGTACCTGAGTGACCGCTCGGTTCTTTCAGTTCATTAAGTTCCACTTTAATGGCTTATAACAATAGAACGAGTCGGAATTTTCATTTAAAATTTTGGGAACATATTTTTCAATAGTTTTACTAACAATTTATAAATAAAAAAAAAATTTTTTGAACCGTCTAATCCTATTTCCCCCCTTAATCGAATACACAAACGAAATTTCATTGAATTTCTTGCGTTAAATTATCAACACTTGAATCTAAGCGTATACAAATAATTTTTATACCTCTCTTGAATCGCGTTGGAAGTCTGGTCGAGTTTGGACTATAGAAAGAAACGGGGTGTAGTATAGGAAAGTCCCGTGCATCGTGGGATATATAAAGTCGAAGTTTTAAACGTTTGGAAATATTGGTGAGAGAGCGAGGGCATGGCAAAAGTGTTCTTGTGACGGCCGCGAGGAGCGCTGAATGTACCATGGAATTGAGGGAGACGTGCCAGTCGTGCAGATAGCCGCGGGTCTGTCTGGCGAACGGTCGTGACGCGACAATCTCGCGCCTCCTGTGCGCCTAATCTTTCTCTTTCTCGCGTGTGTAATTTTTGCTCGTTCCACGAGAAGTTCTTACGGTGAGAAAAAACGAGAAGAAATCGCGAGAAGAAAAAAAAAACACGTGTAATCAGTGCATTGCGTGAAGTTGAGAATTTTTTTTATTTATTTTACTTACAAAAAAAATCCTTTTTTTTTATCGTGGATGTGTAATCTGGTGCATGACGAATTCTCGATTGAAGGAGAAGAATTGTATACGAGAAATGTCATTATCGGACTCGATAAACCGAAAAGTTCATTTTGGAGCGTACAAAAATCTTGATAATTACTCGGAAACAATGAGTTAAGTGTAAAATCAATAGATAATCAACTTTCGTACGTCTATGATAATCATAAATCATCGTGATAATCAATTCTAATTGAAAAAGTCGTGTTGTGATGATAAAAGTGAAAGTGCGATTCGTTAATTATCGTTGATTATACACAGTGTTAAAATTTGTCTCATCGTGGCCGATAATTCATGTGATATAACCATTTCAATTATTTCATTGTTACTGCGAAACCTGAAGCAATCAAAATTCCTCGTACAATATTCTTTTTATTCCTTCATTGCCCGATTGCTCTCGATGAATTGAGAGAAGAGAAGGAAAAACACAAATAACGTTGATCCGTCTCGTTCGATAGTAAACACGTGCTTGCGTCCGTCATCGACGTTGCCAGATCGTTGAAGCAACTCGCTCAGAAAGCCCAGTAGTAAATGTCCTCGATGACCAGACGCCCGTGAATCTGTATAGTAAACAAGAAGGAAGAGGAATGGGAGAGGAATTGATAGAATCGTGTCGATAAACTGCTCGAATTTTACAGTTCGATTCTCGTAAATTTTGTAACACTCCAATCTCGCGGGCGGATACCGATTTTGTTCAATCGAAAGTATTCGTTGCGCGAGGACCTTGAATAGTCCAAGAAACGATTGTAAGGACACGAGGAATAAAGACAAGACGTAATAAAATAAGAAAAAAAAAAGAACAAAAAACGTGTTTGACGAGTCCCCGGACAGCTGAATTGAATTTACGTTACATGGGCTCCAATTTCAAACCCCCATTGAGTTGGCACATCGAAATAAACGAGACCCACGGGATAAACGAAAAGGTCATGTAAATCAGAAGAGAAGCCCCTCGCTTTATTCGCGATATTTTTCGGGATATACGACACCAAACATTTCCTACAGCCACTGGAGCTCCTTCCGCTGCGCCTCCCAAAAAGAAAAAAGAAAAAAGACTTTCAAAATGATCCTTGGAAATATTCGTTGAAGGAATTGACGCCGGTTACTTCGCGAAAAGCAACTATTGGCCAAAATGTTGGACAACACGGAAGATTCGCCCAAGCGAAGATCAACGTTTTACGTCTCTCTGGACGGTGAGCCACGGCAAAATTCGTCGAAACTCACGAAGACACTGTCGAACGTTGAGAATGAAAAATATACCTGCAACACATTTCCCATAAGCACATCGAAGAATCCGCCGAATGCCATTTTAACGCGCACGCTCAGCAACAACGAGACATTCGTTGGCAAACAAACGAGAAACAATGGTCAGAGAAGCGCGAGTATCGACAATGGGTCCGATGATAAATGTGTCGTTTCAACGTTGCCAGAGCCAAGGGGTAAGGTTCAGTCGTTAACGAGAATATTCGAGGCACCGAACACGAGAGATTGTCAGGAGTCGGGACGCGTGAAGGTTACGAACGATAGTCAACAACAACAGACGCGAAAGAAGGTCGAGAGAACGCGATCGTTCAAAACTATCGAAAGATTTCAGAGTCGTTTCACCGGTAGAAAGGATATAGGTCGAAACAACGGCAAAGAAACGACTTCCGGCAATGGAAACGGACGTTTGAACAGCACAATTGGTTGTGTCGAGACTGAACGCGACGAGTCAACGGCCGATAGAAAAAAGAAGAGGGAAGAGATCAAAGAGTTGTCCGTTGATGTTAATAAAGACGGCGACAATTCGAAAATCTTTAAGGACAATAACGAGGAGAAGAAGAACGACGTTAAATCACGAAAAATTTCTAAAGATAGTCGCGACGCGAATTCGCGAAATTCAACGGCGCTAAGCTCGCAGAATAATAATCATAATCAGCAGAACGATGGAGCGAGAAGAACGAAGCCAAATGGTAATGGAACTTCCGGCAATGGAAATAATTCGCGAAATATCGGTGGTAATCATTCTCTCGTTGTTGGTTCGTCGTCGAACACGACCACCTTTACAAATCTTCTAATTCGTCGAACTCACAGTACGAAAGTCGCGAGAAGCTCGAGTACACTCGTAAGATCGGCCGCCATTAATGCCAACAACAGACACGCTCTCTCTTCGTCGGTTTCATGCGATGCATCGTCCTCGAACAATCGTCATATCGTTGTTTCGTCGATTAATTCCGTCGATTGTTGCAACGACAAGGATTACACGTTCAACGAACGTTGCGCCATTCATGAGATTTCCGGTGGACATCATCGTGACGATTTTTCCGGTGGTAACGAATCATCGGCTTACGAGGATCCGGACGGCGACGCTGGTGTTCATTCAGGTAGAATTTCTGTTTTTTTTTTTCCGGCACATTTTACGGTCGGGTTGGATCATGAGGATTCATTGCTAATTTTGTCATGAATCTTCAGTCGCCGGATGATCTCACAGGTTATGTTTCAACCGGAAATACATGATATATTGATTATTATTATTATTTTTTTTTATTAACGATATTGCATTGAGATGAAGCGAGATCAATGTGAGCTGAACGAATTTATACGATATTTTACCCAATAGACGTTTTAAGGAGGGAAATAGGGTTAAGACATCGTTTTCTCAATGATTTTCATGAATTTCTTTATAGTATAAGAAATGAATATAATTTATTGAAACTTTGAGAATATTTTATACATATATTCAAGTATACACTATAAAATTTTTGAAGAATTTTCTTGAAAAACACCGGGGATATTAGCGACCCCATATTGCAGGTCCCAATCAGACTCAGCATTTTGCGTACATTCTAGAAGCCGCAATTTTCATCTGAAATCAAACGAGGTTGGAATTTACTTTTATTATATGTCTCTCTTCTATATGAACCTAAATGCTATCAAAAAAATAGAAAATTAAATTTTTTACAGGGGTCAAAACAAAAAAGCATGATTTTTTGCCATTTTTTACACCTTTATTTGCGAAAAAAAAATTATTTTAAATAATGATAATATTCCGATTTTAGGTTCATATAGAGCGCAATACTATGAAGGAAGTAACTGCGAATTTTCAAAACGATTGGTTGAAAACTTTTCAAACTAGCGTGTACGCAAGTTTAAAAAAAGTCGTTTTCAGAAAAACGCGTTTGAAAAAATAGTACGCTCGGTCATACACGTGGCGCGCTCGGGGCCTGAAGGAGAGCTACTCACTTTAATGGCTTATAACAATAGAACGAGTCGGAATTTTCATTTAAAGTTTTGGGAACATATTTTTCAATAGTTTTACTAACAATTTATGAAATAAAAAAAAATATCGATTTTTTAAACCGTCTAACCCTATTTCCCCACTTAAAGGCTCACATACCGCTGCGCGCGCTGAAAACCGAGTAAACTTGAAATATTATTATAAAGGTTATATGGCGAAAAAAAAATTAAATTGTTGATCTCACATTTTTTATTAACTTTTCAACTGTAGGGAAAAAAATTTAAAAATTCGTTTTTATTTCATAAATAGGGAAATTACAGTATTTTAAATTTTAGTATGAAATTTAAAAAAAAAATTAGGGTTTAATGATTTATAAAAAATTGTCCAACCAAAAAATTAAAAAAAACTGCTCGCCAGACTATAGAGAAAATAATTATCAAGATTTAAAAAAAAAAGTTAAATAATATTAACAATGAACTGAATTATCGCACTGACACTGTCTAAAAGCATAGTTTCGAGAAAAATGCGTTTTAAAGTTTCTGGTAAGTAGCCGTCCCAATCCGATGTCCGCGGTCACATTTATTGCTATAACTTTGTAACGGAGTGGAATTTTCTTAAAAGTTTTTTTTTTTTTTTAATTCTCAAAAGTATAAAGAATACAAATCTGTGAAAAAAATCGATTTTTTTGCAAATTTCAGGGGTATGTGAGCCCCTAAGAGATCGATAGATAAGTAGGGTCGTGAACAAAACGTTAAAAATTAGCTTTTAATCTATTCTTTTAACAACCTTTTTACATTTTCAATGAAAAAAAAAGGAACAAAACGTGCCGGAAATGTCCTTATTTTCTCGAAATGTTACTTTCCTTCCCGCATAGCGTATCTGTGAGGCGTGTCGGTTGAATGCTCGGGGAGAGCAAAGGCGTAACCGGACAAAATAGTCTCGATAACAGAGCGAGGCCAGGGAACGCACATAAAACAAGCCAATTTTAGTCAAGTATATGGTAAACTCGTGGGAACCCGAGCCCCCGGTCATTGGCCGTCCACACCGTACCTTCACAAATTCTACCCACCTAGCATATACAGATGCGAAGTAATGAGTGAGAGAGGGAGAGAAAATGGAAAGAGTTGAAGAAGGAGAAAAATTTTAGACCGATGCACGCAGGAAAAACTTTTACGATCTCTTACACCCACGTAAATTCACGGATATACGTGAAAATAACGTGTAGAAGCAGATAAAACTCAGGGATACGCGCAAGGAATTATCGTAATTACAACGAAGCAACGAAATTATAGAGGCCATAGGCTTTGGTCTCAAGTTCCACGTTCCCCAAGGACTCGGATATGAAAGATGCATTTTATATAAATATATATAGACCGTACTGTTGGACTCTTTGCTACTTTCCGATATGATGCTCTTTAGGGACGTGTACCATTCTCACAGAATGGTAAGTATTCTATGGTGAATGTTTATAGCGAAATAACTTCACTCTAGTGCATACAGATGCGTTTTATCGCAACGATATATCGACAGTCGTTCGATTTGGTTACCACGCCCATTCGAATAGCTCCAAACACACTATACGAGGTCTGTTCAAAAAGTATCGCGAATTTTGAATTTCCGCGGGGCTACGTATATTCGATTTTCGATTTTTTTGTGGCGTTAGGCTGGTACTCGTGTCCCTCACTTATGCTGAAAAAATCGGCCATTTTGAACGTTTAGTTAATTGTTGACAGCTGTTTTGGTTAAACGTGTTTTGGCTTGTCTTCGATTTTTGCCTATTCCAAAAAATCGATCAAAGAATCTGTATGAAATTTTGTGTGAAAAACAAAATTAAGTGCGCGGACGCATTCCGAATGTTGACTGTGGTGTATGGTGAAGCTACCTTGGACCAAAGCAACGTTTATCGGTGGTACAAAATGTTCTCAGAGGGCCGAGAAGATGCGAACAACGAAATGCGTTCCGGACGCCCGAGCACATCAACAACAGACGAAAACATCGTCGAATCACCGTTAGAGAAGTTGCTGAGGAACTAAACATATCGATTGGCTCGTGCTATTCGATTTTTACCAATGATTTGGGCATGAGACGGGTCGCCGCGAAATTCGTGACAAAATTGCTCAATTTCGAACAAAAACAGTGTCGCGTTAACGTTGCTAAGGAGCTGTTGGACTCGGTTCGCGACGACCCAAACTTGCTCCAGAGGGTCATAACTGGTGACGAATCATGGGTTTATGGTTATGACGTAGAAACCCAAGCTCGATCATCGCAATGGAAGCTGCTTTTTTGGAATAGGCAAAAATCGAAGACAAGCCAAAACACGTCTACCCGAAACAGCTGTCAACAATTAACTAAACATTCAATATGGCCGATTTTTTCAGCATCAGTGAGGGACATGAGTACCAACCTAACGCCACAAAAAAATCGAAAATCGAATATACGTAGCCCGCGGAAATTCAAAGTTCGCGATACTTTTTGAACAGACCTCGTATATACTTTATCCTCACTGCATCCCTCATTATACTCGTTTATACTGTATTGTGTACAGTACGAGTTTGTTAGTCGGAGGAGGATTTGAGGAGGAAAGTTGTTCAGCAACCTCCAAATTTATTCAAAATTGTGTACATTTAAAAAATGAAACAATTTTATGAGGATGAAAATTAATTTTGTAAAACGTTTCAAATTGAAATCAAGAATATTTCAGGGTTAATGTAACTGTTGTAAATTTTTTAGTCTTGTTAATAATTCAATTGCATGAAGATATATGCTTCAATTCGAATGATGTTGGATTTTGCATCGTTGGAATGCAACGAAAAAAGATTTTTTAGTACCATTAATCCGCGTTAAGGTTGGATTATCGATCACGAAAATGGTTAAAACGTTTTATTGGGATCTCTTTTAAGGTGCTGGGCCTAAATGGACAAGGGATGCCAGAGCAATACTGAAAATAAATATTTTAAAACCTATTTTTGTTGCGTTCCAACGATGCAAACTTCAACATCATCAATTCGATTATAATTACTTTCCGTGTTAACCCAGCAGAAATTTGTTTAAATAATGTGAATTAATTTTTATTGGTAAAGCACAAAAGGGGGACAGTCGTGGATGAATGGTGAAGGTTTAAAATAGTTTGGTCATTACTTATCTCGAACTTTAAATCATGGTCTTTTCGATGACCGAAAATACGACGATTTGACGTATGAAGGTTTTGCACTTATATATGGACGAGCATTAGAGCTCGTTAAGAAACTCAATGGAGCCTTTGAGCCGAGGTACTTTAACCGATTTTACGTCGATACGTATAACCTCTCCGAAATCACATAGTAAACGAGTGAGATAGGAAAATCATCGGTGAAGAGAAATAACCAGTCTGGGAACGAAACTGTTACTCCGAATCCCACATCAAATCTCGTTTCCTATTACAACGTTCAAACGAGACCCTTTGAATATTCCTCGTAAATCAACCGGTAAAACGTGTAACCTACGATCTCATACTCGTGTAACAATTTTCGAAATCTTTCGGCCGTGCTATATCACCAAGATTAATGACTCAGAGCGACCGATATCGTTAGAGACACTCGAGGGAATATAAAAACTTAAAGATTTTCAACGAAAAGCTGTTTTATCGAATTCATTTTCTATCCAATATCGTCGATAAACGTAATTATTATTCGATATTGAAATAAGATCAGTTACCAAATGAGAGAGACGAGGAAAAAAAAAACGTTTATTTACCAAATGTTTAGAATATTGGTTGTCGGTATAATTGTTGCTCCTTTTGGACATACATTGTTTCATGAATTAGTCATAATTAGGTAATCCTTAATTGATAAAAAAATTCGAAAGGCCCTTGAAACTTGTACAATGAAGAGTCTGGTCGATGCGGAAACAAAAAAAAAATTCACGTCTTTCGTTTAATCATCATTGAATCTACCTCGCGGATGAGACTTTGCACAATAAAAATTATTAATTAACAAAAATGTATAAAAACTTATGAAGGAAAATACAAAGACCTTCATCAGGGACGTAAATCGTAGAATTTTTTGTTGAATGAGAATAGACTGAGATCCGAGGAATTTCTTCGTTTTGTTTCATATTCATAGAATTTAGCGTGAATAGATGTGTAATGTCGCGATGATATAATGTACCCAGAGTGGCGAACAGTCAGGACGATAGTAATAAATTAAAAAAAAGGAACAAGTGTAGCAAAGGGAGTTAAAATGAAGATTAAATTACAACGTCGTTGGGGTAAATTGCGAGAAATACTTTGTGCTAGATGCGAGAGAGCATTTTTGTTATATGCGATACCGTTATTCGACGGAAGCCTCTCGTATACCAACCGGCGTCGCTTATTTATTTCTTCCCTCCTCTGACTGCGACATGAACCGCAAACGGCGAACTCCCTCGATCCGTTGCACTGTACATATATATATATATATATATATATATATATATATATATATATATATATATATATGTGTGTGTATGTACAAATATAAACCATAGAGTCTGTGTTCTCTTCACTCTATGCCTCGCACGAAGATCTCTTCTCAATTATCTCTCGCTCGCGCCAATTTAAACTCTTCGCTGAACGTGCGCTAGGACGAAAAAATCGCGGCACAGACACTGTAGCAAAAAGTTTATATACACGTTCACTCGCTATAAACGTTCGTCATACATCGTACAATGCATCCCAGAGCCTCGTTGCAGAATCGACCCACGGTCCATTCAATGTCCATCATATACTTAGCATTTCTACATCGGGAAAATATGGGATTTCTTTTGTTTCAACAAAATGTTTCGACAAAACGTTTCAACGATCAATTTTTTTGAGGGGCTCCACAACGATCCTTTTTAATTTAACCGAAGAAAAAAAATAACGTATCGAGAATTTCAACACGTTGTTAAAAAAGTTAGAAATATTTCGACGATCGTGTAAACAAATAGGCAGATCCGCAACTAAACAAAAATTATAGGACACTCATGCTTCATGATAAAAATAAAATATCCAGATACGAATCTAAACAAAATTATAGGTAATTCATTTTTTTTTCACGTCAAAATAAGGTCGTATTTATCGACACAGGTTTTTTGCAGTTTCCCGGTGCCGATGGTAAATGCAATAAAGCGTAGCTAAGACGTGTGCGGTCGCAACGAAAGTTAGGTTAGCTTAGCTAAGGTCGGGTAAGTAGTGATGGGGGAAAATATGGAAAAAATGGAATTGGGAAGGCGTAAAAACCCGAAAGGGTGTAACGCTAAAACAAAGACAGATAAAAAAAACTATACTTTCGACAAAGCTCCCGGAGCGTTCGGAGATCGTTTGTACATGCAGACTTTGTCGTAATTGTAATGCGCGTTGATCGGCCATCGAGCACGAAAAGTCTCGCGCGCGCGAGAGCGAGAGACTCGGGAGATTGGGGAGATCGTTCACGACCGGTTGGGGATCGGGTCTCTCGCGCGTCTTCTCTCGTATCGTGAGCCGTGCCCTCGAGCATTTTTGGGCGAGGGGCGGCCCCTCAAGAGATGCCTGGAGACCTGCATCTCTGAATTTTTCGGGGACCTACTTATGCAGTAGAGAACAAGGCGAGATCGTGAACGCGTGCGCTGGCTTTAAAAAAAGCATATATATATGTATATATAAATGTGAAGCTGCTCGAGGCAGTCCTCGATGGCCCGTTGGGACCACCTGCCCGTTCAGGTTCCTCTCCTGAACTTGCACATACACACGAAACACATACATTCTCGATTTTTCCGTCCCGATACGTCGTCGTTTTTTTTTTCCCTCATCCACGTCGAAGTCGCGAGCGTCGCCTACACTCAGCTCTGTCAGAATTCCCTGGCTATATGCTGATGATCCTTTCACTGTTCTTCCACATTGTAAGCAAACTCTCTTCCACTTCCGCAATAGATCGTGAATCAGAGATGCCGCAACTTCTTCTTCGTCACTCGTAATACATTTTTTTTTTCTATTTAGATTGGATGAACAGAAAAAAAAAACATTTAATTACATATACCGATCAGATATATCTGTAAACATTTGATTACGTATATCGATCAGATGATGTATCGTCACATTTGTGAGATACTGTAGCTGTATTTTACAATTGTAAGCGAAGTAAGATCGAGGCACGAGTCCTGAAATTGTCCTGTAGAATTTGAAAAATTCTCTATGTAATGAATTTTGTCTCTTGAATTGTTTATATAATGAATTTCAATGTTTAAATTGCCGATATAGGAATTTTTTATATCGATAAGATATATCTGTATTGATGTCTAGTGACATTTGTGAGATACTGTAGCGGTATTTTACAATTGTAAGCAAAGTAAAATAGCGATCGAGACACGAGTCCTGAAATTTTCCTCTAGAATTTGAAAAATTTTCTATGCAATGAATTTTGTTTATTGAATTATTTATATAATGAATTTGAATACTTAAATTGCCAATATAGGGATTTTTTATATCGATAAGATATATCTGTAATGATGTCTCGTGACATTTGTGAGATACTGTAGCAGTATTTTACAATTGTAAGCGAAGTAAAATAGCGATCGAGACACGAGTCCTGAAATTGCCCTCTAGAATTTGAACAATTCTCTATGCAATGAATTTTGTCTGTTGAATTATTTTTATAATGAATTTCAATGCTTAAATTGTCAATATAGGGATTTTTGATATCTATAAGATATATCTGTAATGTCTAGTGACATTTGTGAGATACTGTAGCGGTATTTTACAATTGTAAGCGAAGTAAAATAGCGATCGAGACACGAGTCCTAAATTCCCCTTTAGAATTTTAAAAAGTCTCTATGCAATGAATTTTGTCTCTTGGATTATTTATATAATGAATTTCAATGCTTAAATTGCCAATATAGGGATTTTTGATATCGATAAGATATATCTGTAATGATGTCTAGTGACATTTGTGAGATACGGTAGTATTATTTTATAATTGTAAGCGAAGTAAAATAGCGATCGAAACACGAGTCCTAAAATTCCCCTTCAGAATTTGAAAAATTATCTATGTAATGAATTCTGTCTATTGAATTATTTATATAATGAATTTCAATGCTTAAATTGCCAATATAGGGATTTTTTATATCGATAAGATATATCTGTTACGATGTCTAGAATTTGAAAAATTTTCTATGTAATGAATTTTGTCTATTGAATTATTTATATAATGAATTTCAATACTTAAATTGCCAATATAGAGATTTTTGATATCTATAAGATATATCTGTAGTGATGTCTAGTGACATTTGTGAGATACTGTTGCGGTATTTTACAATTGTAAGCGAAGTAAAATAGCGATTGAAATACGAGTCCTGAAATTTTCCTCTAGAATTTGAAAAATTCTCTACACAATGAATTTTGTCTATTGAATTATTTATATAATGAATTTCAATACTTCAATTGCCAATATAGGGACTTTTTGTATCGATAAAATATATCTGTTATGATGTCTAGTGACATTTTTGAGATACTGTAGCGGTATTTTACAATTGTAAGCGAAGTAAAATAGCGATCGAGACACGAGTCCTGAAATTGCCCTCTAAAATTTGAAAAATTCTCTATGTAATGAATTTTGTCTATTGAATATAGGGATGTCTGTCGATATAGGGATCTTTGATATCATCTAGAGAATTTTAACACTACTTACTAGCTTCAATGCTGTTTGATCGTCGCTCGCACCAATTCGATCAAAGTCAATATTTTCATCTCTCAAATAATTCCACGGCAGTTTTGGAATTCAGCGAAATTCCATATACAATTAAACATTGGATTTACAATGCTGTGACATATCTACATTCGTGTGAGTATTCAGGAATAAGGTATGAATAATTTTGTTTACGAATAACGTACACACACTCGCACTGGAGCATAATCTATTCATTATAGAATCGTGTTAGCGTAATCGCTCAATCTCCTCTTCAATAGACATTTCTCAGAAATATCTAATAGCAGTTAAACTAATCCCTTCTGTATTCTCTCCGACAGTAAATGGCACAGCAGCTAGACATTTCATTAATTTCGTAGGACAAGATAACACAGTGATTAATAATTATTTCCAAGTAATATGTAATGGATATTATATAGATATAGATGTACCTTCAATGTAATTTACACGTATTTTCATTAATAACAATTATACATAGGACATCATGAGCGTGTGTGTTTAAAAAAAAAAGTTCCACGACCGTAATTCCATAAAAAAATTATTCCATTTAATTATTCGTGCCTCAATATGCCACGACAAAACCAACAACGATTAGTAATCTTGAAACAATTCTTTCACTCCCAACCGCTGGATATCATGCTCCGAAAGAAAAAAAAAACGAATAAAAAAATCCAGTACCATTAAAGGGATAAAAAAAGGTTTCTAGTACATCGCGATGTATCCACCCCATGAATTCTGTAACCCACCTGCACATCGAATCGTCGTTTCGATGATTTAAAAGGGGAGAAGAAGAGTCACGGTGCACAACCCCTATTGGCTCCTCCCTATATCATTTCAATTACCGCTACATAGCCATACAATATATATATTTTTTTTCCCTTTTTCTCCCGCGTGATTTATCGTAACAAATCGCGGTAACATTTCAAATCAGAATTCGAGCAATCTCTGGCGGCTACAAAGCCAGCCGAACGCTACCGGTATTTGTACTTCGAAAAATGTATGTCAATTTTCACGCTTTTTCATTGCTTCTTTGGTAACTCCATTTTCATTTTTATCGAACCATTTTCGACAATGGAATTGGTGTGCGTAGGCAAAGAACAGGAGGGTCCGAAAGAGTGTCGCAAAATGAATTAACGACGTGACCGTGACGCCGCGATTTTTTTCCTCTATTCTCAAATTTTGTTCTCTTTAACCCCCTCCGGTATTTCTCTTGTATGTCGTTTTTTTATTCTCGACCTCGCCGACTCTCTCGTGAAATATCGACGCCCGACGAGTTTACTGTAGACCACGTATGTTGCAATATTTTTTTTTTTTTATTTCGTTAAAATACCACGTGAAATGAAACACGTGTACACGTCAGGGAAAATCGAAAAAAAAAGGTCATAAATCCATTATAAAACGCGCGTTTGGATGATGACTATATGCTTTCCGGTGTCTTTTTACTGCTTCACGTCATCGGCCTCGGAAACACTGTGGATTCGACATACCTGACTCTGTATTTCGAGTTATTTAAAATCAGGTATGAAGTTTGAATGGCTGCGTGCTGTAAGATGAAATTCATAAAAATCAATCGGTGATGAAAGTGTGCTGAATGTGCTCTCAAATCGAAAATTCTCCTCTGATTCTCCTCAATGAGTTTTGTGTCGCGCGCTCGAAAATCCCATGTGAAAATGCAAAAAAAAAAGCATTTCGCGTATCGTTGTGTGAAAATTCGTCGGTGCAAAAAGTGCCCGATCTACAATAATCCTGATGCAAGCAATTATTTAATAATGCACAGTAGATCTAGCGCGAAAAAACTATCTAAAACAATAAAAGAGTTTATTCAATGGTGGCTAAACTTTTGTTGACAATGACGAAATAAATGTTTCATTATTATTACAAAATATCGCAAGATGCAATTGGGTCAAGTTGAAGCGAAACACGATTTTTTTTAAGTTACACTTGCAATTCAACTAAGAGGTGAAATAATAATGAAACGTTGATTTGACAGATCCACTAAAATATTTATTACCTTTATGGTAATAGTCTGGTAACTTAAGTTGGTTTTCATGTCTTTTTTGGAGGGCGTTTTTTTGTATGAAAATAAAAATGAATCGTTTTGGATATTTAGGATGTTTTTATTTACATATTAAAGATACAAAAAGAAAATTTTTTGAAAAAATTTAATAGTTTATTATTATTATTATTATTGATCGAAGTTGGCACCTCGAAAAAAAAGCGCGTGGGTGGCCCCGGTGATTTTGGCTCTTGATGTTATCTGAAATAAAAAATTCTTGATAATTCTTAATCTATAGACATGTCATTCTGGTCGGAACTACTGAAGTTAAATTTCATGGATAAATAACAAAATGGAAAAGGACGTTATTTTCCAAAGTTCGCCATTTTGTTATTTATCCATGAAATTTAACTTCAGTAGTTCCGACCAGAATGACATGTCTATAGATTAAGAATTATCAAGAATTTTGTATTTCAGATAACATCAAGAGCCAAAATCACCGGGGCCACCCACGCGCTTTTTTTTCGAGGTGCCAACTTCGATCAATAATAATGATAATAATAAACTATTAAATTTTTTCAAAAACATTTTTTTTTGTATCTTTGATATGTAAATAAAAACATCCTAAATATTCAAAACGATTCATTGTTATTTTCCTACAAAAAAACGCCCTCCAAAAAAGACATGAAAATCGACTTAAGTTACCAGACTACTACCTTAAATAAACTCACTGTTCAGTGTGTACTGTGTAGCAGAAACGACTGTATTATACAGCTAAAAAGATACAGTAATGGTATGAGGGGAAGTAGGATGATTCTTATCTCAATCCGTGTGCGCGTTACAGCGTGTAATACCTGATAAATCTCGTTGCAGCTTCCGAGCTGATTTGTCGATGAGAAATCTTATTTCTACGATATTCGATTTATTTTTAATAGTCCTTCAATGTGTATCACGTTAAATATTCAATGAACTTTGACTAAAGTCGATTACTTTTAGAATAAACATTCTTTTGAATATTTGGCTATCTCATTAATCTAATTTCTCTTCACTTCGCTGTTTCCTTCACTGTTTTTATCGAACATTATCTAGCTACAGAAATTTCATTTGTTGAACATTCGTTAAAAAAACCATAGGATCGAGCAGTAAAACGTCACAACGTTAAGTATATATGTATATATATATAGGAAAAAATGGAATTCTCGTCATTACGGAACGCTTCCACAATTCAAAATATTACGAAGAATTTTGCCGAGCAACGACAGCAACGACTGAAACATTGAAAGTCGACCACTCTAATACACGAGCGTACGTACGCGTCCTCCGTGAGTTTATTGCTTAATTGATGCCTCGACAATTGTTGCTTGGCAATCAAATTCATTATCTCTCTTTTACATTCGGTTATATATCCATATACGCTTGCATCGAGGAGACTCGATGTTTTTCTCGTTTGCTATCCATCCAATTGTCTCGTCGAAGATCGACGGTAATTCGTCGGCTTGTATACAATTCTGTTAATTAATCATTCAAGCCGTATAATCTTACGATTCCAAATTAGACGGCAATTGTTTCGGCAAACGTAAACGTTCTTAATGGGACATAGTGAAACGTACATATAAACTCTTTGGAATTTTTAATTCGCGTGCGCGGGGTTTGTTTGAGCTTTAGTGAAATTTCGTTTATTGACCTTGTAACTTTGTGCTTCTTGTCTATCGGTGTTGTTGGCGTTCTCTTTCGAACGTGAGAATTCACGGGATTCGAATTCCCATCGTGGGAAGAGGATGGTAAGAGAAGATTTGCGAACGAGTGTATACCTAAAGATTTACTTCCTTCTCGATGTCCATGTATCTGTATATGCGTGCCAAATCCAATTTGATTCCGTTCGTACGTATCTTCCTCGCAATTACCACAGTTTCTTTGTTCCGCAATCGATATTATTGATCCGTCGATAGATTTTGTAAAAATAAAAATAATTGCGTGTCCTCGCTATTTTCACGGATTAAAAAATCGCGCATGGAGAACTGCGCGAGGGCTGACGGATCAATGTGGAATTTAGAATCCTGAGGATCATTTATCAGTACCATATTTGTCATTATGGTTAAACTCCTCGATGTAACCGCGTGCGTATTTCGTTTGGTCATGCATTCTCTATTCGCACACGAGTCTCAAGTGTCTCAACCGACAAACAGATTGCCAGGTATGCATCCCCTGACACTGGCACACAGCGAAAAGCACGTTTTTCTTATCTCATCGCTGTAGGATGTTATATACTATATGCATATATATGTATATCTATGAAGTCATGAAATTCTTTTACGCGCATTGCTCTGTTACATATTGTATTATCAGACTTATACGTTTACAAGTTTCACCGTTACTCTACGCTTCACCCCGTTATTTTTCACGTCCATAAATCAACTTTATTAAGTACTTTGATTTATCTCACGTTAATCTTCACATATGATTATTAAAATATACAATTAGGATTCTTTATCACAGCTTAAGGCCTGACATACCGCTGCGCGCGCTGAAAACCGAGCAAATTTGAAAAATTATTATAAACGTGTTATGGTACAAAAAAAATTAAATTGCTGATTTCACATTTTTTATTAACTCTTCAACTATAAGAAAAAAAATTTACAAATAAAAAAAAAATATATTAACATTATTTATTACGGGTATAAGTGAACTACTGATGAAAATATCATAACTTCACCAAAAATTGTCCAATCTGCAGAAATAAAAAAGAATCTAGTAAAATAATGTAGTAGAAATAGTCTGACGGAGAGAATTTTTTGTTTTTTCAAAAATAAAGAAATTACTGTATTTCAAATTTTGGTATGCAATTTAAAAAATAAAATTAGTGTTTAATAATTTATGAAAAATTGTCCAACCAAAAAATTGACAAAAACTCTCGTCAGACTATAGAGAAAATAATTATCAAGATTTAAGCGAAAAAAAAAGTTAAAAAATATTAAAAATTGATTGAGTTATCGTGCTGACACTGTCTAAAAACATAGTTTCGAGAAAGACGCGTTTAAGATAGTAGTCTGGTAACTTAAGCCGATTTTCATGTATTTTTTGGAGGGCGTTTTTTTGTAGGAAAATCGAATGAATCGTTTTGGATATTTAGGATGTTTTTATTTACATATTAAAGATACAAAAAAAAATTTGTTTGAAAAAATTTAATAGTTTATTATTATTATTATTATTATTGATCGAAGTTCGCACCTCGAAAAAAAAGCGCGTGGGTGGCCCCGGTGATTTTGGCTCTTGATGTTATCTGAAATAAAAAATTCTTGATAATTCTTAATCTATAAACATGTAATTCTGGTCGGAACTACTGAAGTTAAATTTCATGGATAAATAACAAAATGGCGGACTTCGGAAAAACAGTCCTTTTATTTTAGCAAAGAAGGGGTTGTAAAATAAAAAGGAATTTAACTTCAGTAGTTCCGACCAGAATGACATGTCTATAAATTAAGGATTATCAAGAATTTTTGATTTCAGATAACATCAAGAGCCAAAATCACCGGGGCCACCCACGTGCATTTTTTTCGAGGTGCCAACTTCGATCAATAATAGTAATAGTAATAAACTATTAAATTTTTTCAAAAGATTTTTTTTTTGTGTCTTTAATATGTAAATAAAAACATCCTAAATATCCAAAACGATTCATTTTTATTTTCCTACAAAAAAACGCCCTCCAAAAAAGACATGAAAATCGGCTTAAGTTACCAGACTACTACCTTAAAGTTTCTTGTAGGTACAACGTGAACTCGATGTCCGGTACATTTATTGCTATAACTTTGTAACGGAGTGGAATTTTCTTAAAAGTTTTTTTTTTTTTATTATTAAAAGTGTAAAGAATTAAAATCTGTAAAACAAAATTGATTTTTTTGAAAATTTCAGGGGTACGTGAGCCCTTAAAGCTCCATATACAAAGATTTAACAGGCCGATAGTTATCCCGATATATATTTACGCGGTCTTCAATCATCAGCATTACGCTTTAAATCTCAATTTCGATTCACCAAAGGATAATTCCATTTTTGAGTTTTTTTTTTCCTTCCGTTCCTTTTCATTTCACGTAATCCGAACACAAAACGTGGCATATACAGGGGTGGTGCAGCTGCAACGAGCTGCAGGTAGAGATGAAAATTGTGTATCGAAGAGAGGGAGAAATGTTTTTTTTTACCGCGTTGTTTCGTCCTGACGAGAAAAAAAAACAGAACTAGGGCGAAAAATCAGGAAGCGAGGAAAACACGATGGTAGTTGCATCAGAACAGTTGCAACGAACCCCCCCGAGGACACACAGTACCATAGAAACTGGCTGTTTCTTCTTCGTGCATTATATATCCCCTCGAGGTTTCGTCAAAAAGTCGCATCGTAATTTCCCGTGACAATGCTCGGTGACCTGCTCACGCTACCGTATGCGTATACACGTGCGTTATCTACTAAAAATACGTATTATATTGCATATGCAAAAATTCGAGGGTTGCTGATATTCATATCGTATCGAAAGTAGAGGAAAATTGCCAAAGAATAGGAATGATCTAATTATCTTATTACTATAATAGAGCTCGAGAGTTTGTATGTTTGTTCGAACGCGCTGATCTCAGGAAATACTAATACGATTTGGAAAATTCTTCTTGCATTAGATAGCCCCTTTATTCAGGAAAGTTCTAGGCCATAGAACTTTATGTTATGATCATTCAAAGGAGCGATGGCAGCGCGTTGAATCGGGGGACGGAAATTTAACGAGGGTTAAACCGCGGTGCACAGCTCGTATATTATAATATTGTCATTTACCAATTACTAACGCTATGTAATTTATTATTTTACTCTCACGAATAACTAATTAGTCATGGATCGTAATTAGTAACAACAGAATTATCATTTTTTTTATGCTACTCGATATATTTATTATTCCTTCGGCGAATTACAATTCAGGTTATACAATGGGGTCAAAGAATTAGAAATGTGAATATAAACTGTGTTCGGCGATCGATTGCCACGTCGGAAAAATCCTGTTTTGTTAATTACAGATTCCAATGCACAAGTAAGATCAAGATAACGATGTACGAGGAACGACTCGTAAGAACTCTGGAATTATAGTAGGGAAGATATCGCTCAGGGTTGCTCGAATCACAACGAAGTCAACGTCGATATTTTCTTTCACCCATATTTCGCGTTCGCTTTGTAAAAAGCACGTGTACCTAACGATATTTATCGCCGGGGAAAAAAGGTACACCCTCTTATCTGTGTCTGTTGTGCATCCATGCAAAATGAACGTGGAAAATACGTGGATCATCGTTTCTTTGCTTTGGGCAAAATGTATAGATCGTACACGATCGTTTGCATGATTTTTTTTTCTTTTTTTTTTTCTTTGTTATTCTCGTATCAACATCACTATGTTTATACGCAGTATTATGCCAATCGCAACGTTATATGCACGATGACAATGGGTTTTACCAATGGGGGTTTTCCTCAGGGGTACCATATTGTGTCGTTTATTTTATCCTCCAACGTGTACTTAGGACGAGTGTTATAGTATTGTATAACCCACGTTCTAGGCAACTTTCTCTAGATAAATAGTTTTCATAGTTTGCATGCAAATGCATATATACATATATATGTATATTCGGGCGATTTTTTTTTTCGACTATTTTTTTTTTCAGTCCCCACCCGAAATTTTGTTGGATATGTTGAAAAAGAAATTCCCTGAAAGGTACAGGCCTTAATATTAATTCTAAGTACTTTCCCAAAGCGTGAGAAGATTTTCCATCTAAAATACACGTAAATGAATTTTTTTTTTTTTTTTTTTTTCAATTTTTTATAACTCAGCCGCTTTTTATGCTATCATATTGTTCTTGGTTTCGATTTACTCAGAATAAAACAATCTAAAAAAGTGCCTTTTGCGGCGAAAGTGTAAATTGTACTGGTGAGTTGGTACGGGTCACTGGAGTTGATTTTTACCCAAAATTCTCGTTTTTTTTGCTGTTATCTCCGAAACAATTAATTTTACGAAAAAAATGTAAATGAAAAATTTGTTGGAAATTTAATTTTCTACGAAAAAGGTCCTATCGATCCAATTGCTTAGATTAATATTTCTTGAGACATTGAACTTTAACTTATGAGTAGTATAAAATTTATAAAATATGAAATATTAAATAATAAAAAAAATACAAAATAAAAAAAGTTCAATATCTCGAGAAATATTAATCTAAGCAATTGGGTCGATAGGACCTTTTTTATAGGAAATTAAATTTCCAACACATTTTTCGTTTACATTTTTTTCGTAAAGTTAATTGTTTCGGAGATAACACCAAAAAAACGAAAATTTTGCGTAAAAATCAACTTCAGCGACCCGTACCAACTCACCAGTACAATTTACACTTTCGCCGCAAGAGGCACTTTTTTAGATTGTTTTATGCTCAGTAAATCGAAATCAAGAACAATATGATAGCATAAAAAGCGACTGAGTTATAGAAATTTGAAAAAAAAAAAAATTCGATTTACGTGTATTTTAGATGAAAAATATTCTCACGCTTTGGGAGAGTACTTAGAATTAATATTAAGGGCTGTAACTTTCAGGGAATTTCTTTTTCAACATATCCAACAAAATTTCGGGTGGGGACTGAAATAAAAATAGGCGAAAAAAAAAATCGCCCTAATATATATGTATATATATTCTGCATCACTGCCTATGTCGATATTATATGAATATATGAAAATTTCAAAGTTTCCGGCTTTTGAAATTACATTGAAGTACGCAACACGAAATGGCTGTATCGCAAAAGCCACCAAGAGGTTCTCGTTTCTCGCTCTCGAGATTTGTAATTAAATTTTACCCTCAAGCCGCACCACTCTCACGACTCGACCATTGTATTCCCATAGTTCTCGGACCATTGTATTCTCATAGTTCTCGGACTTTCGAAAGTGGAACAAAGTGCCAAGAAGTTTTTGGCACTTTCAAAGTGCCATTTATAATACCTCGGACCTTTTGCCCTATTTTCTCGACTATATTCCTCACGTTCTTCTTTCTCTATCAAGCTTTTTTTTCGATTATTTTCTAAGCTACTGTAATTATTATTGTCAAAGAATTAATTGTCAAATTTCTAAGTCGATTTCTCGGGATGCTTTTATTTAATTTTTTCATTTTCTTGCGCTTACCATTATAATGACGAAATTGAGATTGTATGACAATTTTGATGAAAATTATAATCATAAATATTTGAAAGTGAATTCTTAACTTTCACAGACCTTCGTCCTTAATTTTTAAAGTGAACTCGTAAAAAGTTCAATATCGTTATTGGATGTAGTTTCTCTTGGAACTTAAAAAAAAAATGTCCTCCAAGTTTATTCGAGCGTCAAGCATCGTCGAGCGATAAAATCGTAGAAATGCATTTTAGAAATTCAGGCTATCTTCGAGAATACTTATTGGCACTTTGGAATCGGTCTACACGCGTATAAACGCTGAGACAAAAAGAACGAAATCAACAGCAATGCCACGCACACGACCTACATCCCGGTTGTACGGACGAATAAAAATTCCTCGACCACTTTTCTAGGCAATACTTATCAAGTTCAGTGCGTTGATCAGCCGGATGCACGTCGTATATGAGTATATAAAATTGTACCGGTGTATAAACGGTGCAGCGTGCCGCAGCGCCACTTATTCGAATGAGTGAGGGGGACCGGTTGATTTCCAAGTGAATACTTGCATACGTATGTACATAAAGTACGGTTGCAGGTGCGGCCTCGCAACGGAGAGAAGTCCTCGTCGTCGTGCAATAACGTACAGAGAAACATTGCCAGTAATCATTCGGGACGTTTGTCATTTACACTGATAAAGGTACAAAGGAGTTTTGAAAAGAAAATTAGCCTTGTCACTTCTCAAGCCAATTGTACGAAATTTTTGCAGCATAATTCAAATTTATCTATTAGGATCTAAGTCTTGATGCTATGCATTTCCGCATTTTTTTTTTGAAATGCCTTTTTTTACTCCAAAACGAATAAGTAATTGTTCAACTAATTATTTTCGCTACATCTCGTTATTATTGCAAAAATAGAAATGATATTCGCCAAAAATGTGGTTCCAACACGAGCAGTACCAGTATCGAACCGAATGCTCTCGTGCAATTAATACTTTTAAGGGGGGAAATAGGGTTAGGACAGCGTTTTCTCAATGATTTTGATGAATTTTTTTATAGCATAAAAAATGAATATAATTTATTGAAACTTTGAGAATATTTTATACATATATTGAAGTATATACTATAAAATTTTTGAAGAATTTCCTTGGAAAACACCGGGGATATTAGCGACCCCATATTGCAGGTCACAGACTCAGCATTTTGCGTACATTCTGGAATCCGCAATTTTCATCTGAAATCAAACGAGGTTGGAATTTACTTTTATTATATGTCTCTCTTCTATATGAACCTAAATGCTATAAAAAAAAATGGAAAATTGAATTTTTTACAGGGGTCAAAATAAAAAAGCATGATTTTTTGCCATTTTTTACAACTTTATTTGCAAAAAAAAAATTATTTTAAATAATGATAATATTCCGATTTTAGGTTCATATAGAGCGCAATACTATGAAGAAAGTAACTGCCAATTTTCAAAACGATTGGTTGAAAACTTTTCAAACTAGCGTGTACGTAAGTTAAAAAAAAGTCGTTTTCAGAAAAACGCATTTGACAAAATAGTACCAAGAAAAACAGGCAATATGGGGTCGCTAATATTTTATAGTATATACTTAAATATATGTATACAAATTTTATAGTATATACTTAAATATATGTATAAAATATTCTCAAAGTTTCAATAAATTATATTCATTTTTTATACTATAAAAAAATTCATGAAAAATTATTGATAAAACGCTGTCCTAACCCTATTTCCCCCCTTAATGGCTTATAACAATAGAACGAGTCGGAATTTTCATTTGAAATTTTGGGAACACATTTTTCAATAGTTTTACTAACAATTTATGAAATATAAAAAAAATCGATTTTTTGAACCGCCTAACCCTATTTCCCCCCTTAACGCATATCCGGTTATGAAGATTTCACTCTATTCCGATTGATTCGATGTATTTTTTTGTTTCGCGTCACTTTCTCGAAGGAAACGGAATCATTCGGGCTTATCGCAAATGAGAAATTTAATTAACCCCTTACATCGATTAATCACACGAGTTTTATTAGATTTGTGTGCATGTAACCGGCGCGTTTTCTTTTATTCTTCCTGTCGAATCTCGTGGGATGTGTAGAACTCGAAGCGAGGCAATTAGCGATCTGGTGTGCAGCATGTTTTATGGGGTATCGAAATGCATATATGGCTTTCTAAACCAACCAATATAACGTATATGTATATAGTGCATATTATATATAACATGGATCTGCATACGTTTGCATTTTTTTTTCACTTTTCATCGCTCACGAAGTCGGGGATCATCGAGCTCTGCCGTTTCTAACTAGTTACGCAAAACCCAGCAGAAATAGCGGGTATCAGTTTTTATTACATATTTATTTAACTGGGAGTTTATTCGTTTTCCGCGACGAGAGAGAAGAAACGAAAGATCACGGCACTTTTTTCACTTTTGAAAATCCCTACTCGCGGTTATTCTAATTTGCTTCGCTTTATCGTAATTAATTATAGTGCTCAGCAGCAGACAGAGCTGCTCTGCTATCAAGCACTTTCCCCTTCTCCATACCCGCATTCGCGGTAAACGATGATCAGAGCAAAAGTCCGCGACGATCCTGCTCCGATTGCCTTCAACCATTCCGAAAAGCCCTCTCCCCCATTTCTCTCTGTCTCTCTTTCATCGGCCAGTGGAACCATTTCGAAGTGAGTCAGAGCCGAGATTCTTGCCCGTTAAACCCCGAAGACCCACGAGCGTTATTATAGCCTTGAAATTCCGCGCGATAACCGCAGAGACTTGAATGGAGTTCGTGCCGCAGGAAACGAGACTCGAGAGAGATCGATCAAGGGACCTCTTTGTGCCCGATCTCTTGACGATACGAGATCGTTAGTGGAAGTGCTGTACGTGTGATATATCGGTACGTATATACAGGACTGCATGTAAAAAACGAAGAAAAAAAAGAAATGTTATTCAATGAGATTTAGCGAGAATTGATCGGATGCTTGGAATGAAAACGCAGATGGGATGACCTCGAGTATTTCAGAGTTTATTGTCGAAGTAAAAGTACAATAAAATTATATTTTCCGCCAACTGTGATGTTTTCTCGTCTAAAAAGAAAAATAGCTTTCTTTATCGGAGGTAAAAATTGTTTACTGAACAAAGGCAAATTTGTTCTTCCCTCTTTTTCCACGTATGTGTAAGGATATAAATTATTCCCTTGGCTTAATCGGAGTGACTTTGTATTTTTTTAAAGTGCAGATGGTTGTCGTTCAATGTTTACTTTGGCTGCGCATCCATTTTTTTTTCCAACTCACATCAAGAGAGAGAGAGAGAGAGAGAGAGTGAAAGTGAAAGTAGAGACAATTAGCGCGAAATAATGGCACCCTGTATGTAGTCTCTTTGGGGGGTTAAGGCGTTGGAACTTGGGTAAAGGGTTGCGGATACATTTTTCAAATAAAAAAAATCCCCGACCCAATGCGAACGGCTCTTAATCCCCATAAAATGTCCCCTTTGTGATGTTTGCCCAGGCAGCAAGGTTTCTCGCTGCGCGGCTCTTTTTCATTATCCCGATGATCCTTTAAAAGCTAGTTTATGGCTTATGGGACGATACGTACGCGCGCAGGCAAATCCATGTGGCAATGTTGCTATTCAGAGACTTCGGTATTTGAACTGCTTTTCCTGCCGGGGAGTATTAACTTTAGTTAGCAGGAGAGCAGGGAGCAATGCACACTGCTTCAAGAGGGGAAATAGGGTTAGACGGTTCAAAAAATCGATTTTTTTTTATTCCATAAATTGTTAGTAAAACTATTGAGAAATATGTTCCCAAAATTTTTAATGAAAATTCCGACTCGTTCTATTGTTATAAGCCATTAAGGGGGGAAATAGAGTTAGGACAGCGTTTTCTCAATGATTTTCATGAATTTTTTTATAGTATAAAAAATGAATATAATTTATTGAAACTTTGAGAATATTTTATACATATATTTAAGTATATGCTATAAAATTTTTTGAAAATTTTTTTAATTTCCTTGAAAAATACCGAAGATATTAGCGACCCCATATTGCTTGTTTTTCTTGGTACTATTTTTCACGCGTTTTTCTGAAAACGACTTTTTTTTAACTTGCGTACACGCTAGTTTGAAAAGTTTTCAACCAATCGTTTTGAAAATTGGCAGTTACTTTCTTCATAGTATTGCGCTCTATATGAACCTAAAATCGGAATATTATCATTATTTAAAATAATTTTTTTTTGCAAATAAAGTTGTAAAAAATGGCAAAAAATCATGCTTTTTTGTTTTGACCCCTGTAAAAAATTCAATTTTCTATTATTTTGATAGCATTTAGGTTCATATAGAAGACACGCATATAATAAAGGTAAATTCGAACCTCGTTTGATTTCAGATGAAAATTGCGGCTTCCAGAATGTACGCAAAATGCTGAGTCTAATTGTGACCTGCAATATGGGGTCGCTAATATTTTCGGTGTTTTTCAAGGAAATTATTCAAAAATTTTATAGTATATACTTAAATATATGTACAAAATTTTTAATATATGTACAAAGTTTCAATAAATTATATTCATTTTTTATACTATAAAAAAATTCATGAAAATCATTGTGAAAACGCTGTCCCAACCCTATTTCCCCCCTTAATATTTCACGTAGTTTCAGTTTTCCAGGCGTCTTACCATACGGTCCACATCATCGAGAAAGTCATTGTTTCCAGCCGTATGAAAAATAAGATGCCATTTCATTGGCAAAGAGTGGCAGCAGTTTTTTTTTAGTAACTTTCCAGTAAGTTACTGAAAATTCCGGACTTTTTTCAGTAACTGACCAGTAAATTTTAGCAATATACTAGAGAAAAGTTGCCGCTACTCACTGTTCATAAAATGGTACCCTTGATGTCTTTTCTCCCGACACTAATCGCGTCTAGAGTCCTAGGCTGTTAAATTTTCAGGCTATTGCAGAAAATGTCGCAAACTTCTTTCATTCATGTTCCGGACTCTTTCTCGGGAGGAACACTAGTGGAAGTTGTTGATTTTTTTTACTTCCTCTTTCGCTACCGTTGCTGTGGCGCAGCGGGGCAGTTGCAGCTTCTCCCGTGCTTCAGCCTATTTACGTTACCAACGAATGCATTGTCGTCCTACAGCCACGTTGCACCTCTCCTGCATCCTTCTTGTTTCTTTCTTTTTTTTTTAATTTTTATATCTCTTTGTGTATTTCGCTGTTGCTCCGGCACAAGCGACACTGCATACAGATGCGAGATGCATGTATATACATACATGGGATAGAGAAGCTGGGTTTGTTACACACGGCGTGACGCGTGCATTCCCCTCATTGAATTCCCTCTCGAGTCTCCGCGTGAGCATTGCCCATAGGCGCACACCGCGTTTGTACCCGCGGACTTTGAGAATTTTCGTCGTCTCGTTGCTTCGTTCGCTCTCTCTCTCTCGCTGTGTGTGTGCTCCTCTCGAAGACCAGACCGGTTCTCATGCCCGACACGTATAGTTTTCGTACAGTGTGTTAAACTACTATATGTACTACTATGTATAGGAGGTAAAATAACAAACGTCAACCGAGTATCGGCAATTTACAATCGTAAAGGTATTTCGCTTGCTGCAAGATATTTGAAATAAAAATGATATTGTACGAGCCTAAGAAAAAAAAAAATATAAACTCACGACTCTTTGCACGAAATGACGAAAATTATTGACTATAATTATGTGAAATATCGTGTGTGTATGCGTAATTGCCGGTGGTTATATTGCAATATCCGCGAAATAACTACCGTGCGAATGATTGAGTCGATTTGCCGAGTGAAATTTTGCAAATAAACCGCGTTTTCATTTTCACGATAGAAAGGATAAGTTTTTTTTTCGATCTCACGCTCTCTAGCGAACTGTCTGTACAGGTACGTGTACTTTACGTGTACCGCTCGATATACGCTTGTACATACGGTACAACTTCGGTCTGGGTATGTACGCAACGGAGTCAAGAGTTTGTGTATGCAACTCGATATAGTAGCGGGGTGGGGGATGTCAGTTCTCTTGTGAAGGTAGCAGCACGCCACCGTCGCGAGATATTCTTGCTTTTCAATTTGCATGTATATCAGTTATGTACGTGTGACTACTATGAGGGGAGTGTGGTTGGACTTCAATTTCTCGCAGAGTATTATGGTGTTATGGATAACGGTGGAGTCAACGAATCATACGAAACCGTATACGATTAAAAAAATCGTGAATTCATATTCATCCTATGATATTATGAACATAATAAAATTATGAACATTACGAAACTTTGAACATTATAAAATTATGAACATTATGAGACTATGAACATCATGAAATTATGAATATTATGAAACTGCGAACATTATGAAATCACGAACATTATGAAATTATGAACATTACAAAGATATGAACATCATAAAATTATGAACATTATGAAATTATAAACATCATGAAACTATGAACGTTATCAAATTATGAACATCATGAAATTATGAACATTATGAAACTGCGAACATTATGAAATCATGAACATTATGAAATTATGAACATTATGATCATTATGAATTTATGAACATCACGAAATTATGAACATTATGAAACTATGAACATTATGATCATTATGAAATTATGAATATCACGAAATTATGAACATTATGAAACTATGAACATTATGAAATCATGAACATTATGAAATTATGAACATTACGAAATCATGAACATTATGAAATTATGAACATTATGAAATTATGAAGACTGTGAAGATTATGAACATTATGAACATTATGAAACTGCGAACATTATGAAATTATATTCATTATGAAATTAAGAAGATTGTGAGCATTCTAAAAAAGTTGAAATTATGAACACTAGGGAATTATGATCGTTAGGAGGTAAAGATATTGTAAAGTTTCGAAATTATCGTGGTACACGAACGCCAGGAAGTTACAAATGTATTATACACTGTAATGCCAGGAATATATACACGTATATAAACTGTGCATGGGAGAACTCCAGGAAGATTCACGGTCTCGCTCGTTTCGCGCGAGAAGCTCATCTCGTGTATACCGGGATAGCCCCGGCGCGCGGTTCGCAGCATCTCTCGTCTCCACTCACTTTGCAACCTGCGAGAAAGATGAAGAGGAGCCTCATCTTCCCTCTCCCTCTTGGTCATTCACGCGGGTAATGGCTTCGCACTCGTTCCATTCGTTTTTCCCAAGCCATCGCGCGGTATGACTCACGTTTAAACGGCAGCCTCCTTCCCATGATACTTTTCTTCTCCCTCGCTCTTTTTCCCCAGTCTCATCGTTCTGTCTCGTTCTAGTCAACTTTTAGACAGTGAGCCACTTCCACGTATCCTCGTCATTCTCGACATGGATTAACGACCCCACGGAAATAATCTTTTCCTGAATCCTACATAGCGAATTGAGGTTGGCCTTTCCTTACGCTATTATCTTTCACGGTAAATCGATACAGAGAAAATGATTGTCGAAAGGGAGGAGTGAAGAATAATCGGATAAAAAATCAACGAAAATGATCGAAAAGATCATAAAAAAAAGGGTTAAAACCTTTTGTCTCCGATTTATTTTAATTTGAAGATAAGTCGTTAAGTATTCTTTAGACAAATTGGGTTCGGTGATCGAATTCCTTTTTATTGATTCGTTACCTGAATTTGATACTCCATTATTATCGCACGCCAGGAGACTCGGTGCGGGGTCATGGCTAATCGACCTGACGTTCGTTCGACAGCGGAAATAAACGTCGTACACTGTACAATTGTGCTGAAATGTGTCATTAATACCGTTAGCAAATGACGTCGAATTGTCTATGCCAATAAAATTTGTTTAATGAAATTTTGTAAAATTGTATTTCATAACAAGAAATTTTCGAAATTGTATTTCATAACATGAAATTTTCGAAATTGTATATACTATAATGAAAATTCGGAGATTTAATGACAAACGATTTTTCAATCAATTTCTTTCACCAACAATATGGTATTAAATGATTTTTTCCATTTTTCTTTGCTCATTCCCCTGTCGCCCTAAATGCCTGTCTTTTTTTCTCGGCCACGGTATACTTTCATTGACACTTTGGCGTCCGCAAATGTTTATTCAAAGCCACTCGTAAACGATGTCATCAAGGGCCAAAATCGCTGAGCTAATATTTTTCCTCTGGCTTCTCTCTGCTTGCCCCCTTTTTCTCACCCCTTTCGTCGTCACTTCTTTCGTTACTACTTTCTCAAGTGCGATTATGCGCCTGGCTTTAACGACTCAGCGGATGTCTCGGCGAAAAGTCTCAAGTATCCCTCTTGGCGTGTCGGAGAAGGAGGAAAATGACAATAATAAAAGGGGTGTCGGAGATCGAGAGAGAAATTGGATGAAAAATGATAAACAATTAAATTCATCAGAGAATGAAAAAGAATCGAGCACGAGGAAATTCAATTAATTTCCGTCGGTGATGAAAAGCCCTAATTACAGAGACTATTGTGTATACTTTCGACGATTTTAACATCACGATTCCCCCATAGTCTGTACCAATCTCGGACGTTAACCGCACGTAATTTTAAGTTATGCAAGACTGTTTACTGCCGGAGTTCGTTGATTAAGCAATCGTGCGAATGTAACGAAAATGTCATCTTCTCGTTTTGTACGCTAAGATTTATCTAGGAAAGTAACTAATTTTCATCGCGGTCACAGTGAGAAGTAATTTTTCATTTCATCGCAATAATTGTTACCGCACTCGGGCAAAAAAAATAGGAATCTGTATTCCTTTAATTATACAACAAAATGTATGAGGAAACTATGTGCAACTTTCAATTTACACCATTTCCCTCTTTTGTCGTAAAAATTCGAAATTACATAAAATGCAAACGAATCGATTTTCGCCCAAAATCTATATCAAATGTCTCTGTCCTTCTAGTCTATTGGTGTAATGAATTTTAATAGAAAATCTTAAGGTAGAAGTCTGGAAACTTAAGCCGATTTTCATGTCTTTTTTGGATGGCGTTTTTTTGTAGGAAAATAAAAATGAATCGTTTTGGATATTTAGGATGGTTTTATTTACATATTAAAGATACAAAAAAAATTTTTTTTGAAAAAATTTAATAGTTTATTATTATTATTATTATTGATCGAAGTTGGCACCTCGAAAAAACACGCGTGGGTGGCCCCGGTGATTTTGGCTCTCGATGTTATCTGAAATCAAAAATTCTTGATAATTCTTAATCTATACAAATGTCATTCTGGTCGGAACTACCGAAGTTAAATTTCATGAAAAAAACTTCAAAAAAGTTTTTTTTTCATGGAAAAAAAAACTTTTTTCCAAAGTCCGCCATTTTGTTATTTATCCATGAAATTTAACTTCAGTAGTTTCGACCAGAATGACATGTCTATAGATTAAGAATTATCAAGAATTTTTTATTTCAGATAACGTCAAGAGCGAAAATCACCGGGGCCACCCATGCGCTTTTTTTCGAGGTGCCAACTTCGATCAATAATACTAATAATAATAAACTATTAAATTTTTTCAAACTAATTTTTTTTTGTATCTTTAATATGTAAATAAAAACATCCTAAATATTCGAAACAATTCATTTTTATTTTCCTACAAAAAAACGCCCTCCAAAAAAGACATGAAAATCGGCTTAAGTTACCAGACTACTACTTTAAGAATTGCTCGAGCTGGAACACAATCAGATCCTATCCTCGACAAACTAATAAAAGAATGGTGTGTCAAGTGGAGCACGTTTGCTGGAATCATTGCCGATATTCAAAAGTTTGAGTGTTATCCATCATATGAACACAGACATTTTGTTATAAATATGATTTTACAACATTATTTACAGCTTCAATTTTACGTTGAAGAGAAAAATGTTATTTCACAATAACGAAGCTTTCTCTATGAGGAAGCAAAAAAAAAAGATGAAAGATATAACAAACTTTTCGTTGTATAAAACGACGACTACCGTTTCCCCCTCCGTCGTAATAAAATCGATGACGAAAAAACAAGTCGCGCTACGAACTGTACTGTTCTCTCAGCTTTTTCTCACTTCACCGTTCTCCCCACGATCACTGCTCCACGTTCTCGTAAAATATTAATCACAGGTCGTTCTACACAGGTAGAACGGAGCTCGGGCGATATCACGCGGGAAAGTAGATCGATTCGCGTGAGAAGTCTCGACGAGGATACCATACACGAAGTTGTAATATAGGAGTACACATAAAGTTTACAATAAACACACGAATAACACACCCGTTACCGCTACAAACATACACACAAGCATATTATTCTTTTCCTCGTTTTACTCTTCTGTAGCCTACTGTCCCACAGCATACTCCACTGAACTACGAGATATCAGCGTGCTCCTTTCTATATACCGCCACGTGCATGCATACATTCTCGCCTCGTGGTTCGCCCTACCCCCTTAACTTTTTCAAATGTGTTACAACCGCCGTTACAGAGCCGCCGTACTCGCGGCGTGTATTCATTAACTCGCGGTACGCGCACCGGCTCCAACTTGTATTCAATTCTTTGTGCAAGTAGATTACAGTCACCGGTTGTAATATGCCGGTGGAGTATCGAGAGGAAGCAAGAAAAACAGTAGTATCATCTTAAATGCATCCGTGTCTTTATGAAGGAAACGAAATTTTAATGTAGCTACGTCTGTGATGCACTTTTACCATGTAGTTACATTGTGCGCTGGAAGCATGAATAGAAAATTGTTGCACTACCAATTGCCAGTGGCAGAACGAAAGAGATGCAATCGCCGTACACCGACGTTCCTATCTTTACCGAACGAGACATCATTTTAACTTCACTTTTCTACGGTACACTTTTACAATGCATTTTGATTATACACTGGAATAATAATGATAGGACATTTTTTATTGAATATATATTGTTAAAAGTTGTGCGACGCGGCAGTTCCCAGTCAGTAGAACGAACTGTAGATGTGATCTTTTGTGAAATATCTTTAGAAACGAAATGACGATTTGAGGGGGTAAATAGGGTTAGGACAGGGTTTTCACAATGATTATCATGAATTTTTTTATAGTATAAAAAATTAATATAATTTATTGAAACTTTGAGAATATTTTATACATATATTTAAGTATATGCTATAAAATTTTTATACATATATTTAAGTATATACTATAAAATATTAGCGACCCCATATTGCAGGTCACAATTAGACTCAGCATTTTGCGTACATTCTGGAAGCCGCAACCTTCATCTGAAATCAAACGAGGTTGGAATTTACTTTTATTATATGTCTCTCTACTATATGAACCTAAATGCTATCAAAAAAATAGAAAATTGAATTTTTTACAGGGGTCAAAACAAAAAAGCATGATTTTTTGCCATTTTTACAACTTTGTTTGCAAAAAAAAAATATTTTAAATAATGATAATACTCCGATTTTAGGTTCATATAGAGCGCAATATTATGAAGAAAGTAACTGCCAACTTTCAAAACGATTGGTTGAAAACTTTTCAAACTAGCGTGTACGCAAGTTAAAAAAAAGTCGTTTTCAGAAAAACGCGTTTGAAAAAATAGTACCAAGAAAAACAAGCAATATGGGGTCGCTAATATTTTATAGTATATACTTGAATATATGTATAAAAAATTTCTAGTATACACTTAAATATATGTATAAAATATTCTCAAAGTTTCAATAAATTATATTCATTTTTTATACTATAAAAAAATTCATGAAAATCAATGAGTAAACTCTGTCCTAACCCTATTTCCCCCCTTAATGGCTTATAACAATAGAACGAGTCGGAATTTTCATTTAAAATTTTGGGAACATATTTTTCAATAGTTTTACTAACAATTTATGAAATAAGAAAAAATAAGATAATTCTATTTTACAGTAGATTTTTATTGCACACTGGAAGAATCATGGAAATAAATGGTATCAAATGATTAATTGAAAATTAACGAAGGCACGTTATACCAGCGGTAGAACGAAAAAACGCGTGTGAACCGCCTGAAAAAAATGCGTATCTTCACGACATGAAATTTTTATGCAATTCGTTTACAATGGACTTATATAATACAATTTCATTTTCCGCCCAGAATAATCACAATGGGAAATTGTATTCGACACGAATTTATGTTACGTAAAAGCATAATGTCAGTAAAAAAAACAAAAAGAATAAAGTTATGTTTTTCGTATGACATCTATATGTTTTAAATCGAAATGAATTTTTAATGCACTTTCACCGTGCAGTTTTATTATGCACTGAAACAATTATATTAGAAAATTAAAGTAGACGTATAAGAATTAACTACAATTGGCAAACGCAATCCATCATCCTTAAAATGCATCGAAATAATAATCAATGATAATAGAACGCAAGACAATATCAATAAACGAAAATATAATTTTCTTCAGACGATCGAAGCCACCCAAGTCGTCCGATAAGACGGGCAGCGTAGGGTTCTCTCTTCCTCTTCTCGCTTTCTTCGCAGCGTGTGGGCTTTTCCATCAGCAACGCCAATAGAACAGTCAGTAGCAAAATAGCCGCTAGACTTGTCACTGATGTGTGCAGATGGGAAGCATCCGGATTTAGATCTTGAATCGGCCGGATTCATTTCGAACGTGCGTGTGTCGCGACGTTTCCGGTGACGCCCTTTCGTTTTATCTTTTCTCTCGTGGGTAGGATAAAGAGGGGAGTTGGCGCGGTAAGCCGCGTGTGCCAGTTCTTCATAGAGAATATGAGAAACCCCAATATACTTTTACTTCTTATTCTTACTGACTTAAATGTCGCCTCCCCGGTCTTAGGCAAAATGCGTCATCCGGTAGTTCAACGAGACTCGGACAATAAGAAATAGAGCGTGGAATTCGAGTGTGCAAGGCTTTTGATTCCTGGCTAGTTACATTATGAATCAGCTCGAGGGGGGAGGGAACTCTGGTTATACTGGCATAAAAATATAAACGTTCGCACGTTCGAGTTGCGTGTTGTCTTGATTCCTTTCCCTTACCTCGTTTCTATTCTGCCTCTTGCAATGAAAGCCGCTAAAAACTCGTGGCGACTGCCATATTGTTGAGTCACAGGATTTTCCCGTTGTTTTGGACGTAAGATTTATTGGAAAATATTACTTTTTCGGATTTTAGAAACTTTTTTCCTCTAGGACACTTGGGTTTTTTGTTTTGTTTTTATTACTTTTGTATGGGATTCAATGGGAATTGAGAATGAACATTGAATGTGGGGTAATAGTTCAAAGGGTCGGTTAATTTGTGAAAGTGTGGTGAAAAAATGTTCTTATGTGTACCGGATTGATATTATTCTAGTGACGATGCTCGTGCAGAAAATACACATCGAGCAGCATGAATCAGCTACTTCAAATCGTGTGTCGTTCATCTCACGAGCACGTTTGTAACGTCATCGTTATTATCTCGCAAGATTTACTACCGTTCCCTTAACCTTTCACCGTAATATTTCTGTGTTATGATGATACAGCTGCTGGTACGATCTGTTTATGGAAGTATTCGACTGAATACCAAAAATATCGATAATTTATTGATAAATCATTGCAAGCAATTAGTTTACAAAATTATTTATCCATTATTCTTCAGTACAAAAGTAAGACCAGTGTCAATTTACAAGAGTTTTCTTAAGGTAGTAGTCTGGTATCTTAAGCCGATTTTCATGTCTTTTTTGGAAGGCGTTTTTTTGTAGGAAAATAAAAATGAATCGTTTTGGATATTTAGGATGTTTTTATTTACATATCAAAAAAACAAAAAAAAATTTTTTTTGAACAAATTTAATAGTTTATTATTATTATTATTATTATTGATCGAAGTTGGCACCTCGAAAAAAAAACGCGTGGGTGGACCCGGTGATTTTGGATCTTGATGTTATTTGAAATAAAAAATTCTTGATAATTCTTAATCTATAGACATGTCATTCTGGTCGGAACTACTGAAGTTAAATTTCATGGATAGATAACAAAATGGCGGAGTTTGGAAAAAAGTTTTTTTTTCCAAATTCCGGACTTTGGAAAAAAAAACTTTTTTCCAAAGTCCGCCATTTTGTTATTTATCCATGAAATTTAACTTCAGTAGTTCCGACCAGAATGACATGTCTATAGATTAAGAATTATCAAGAATTTTTCATTTTAGGTAACATCAAGAGCCAAAATCACCGGGGCCACCCACGCGCTTTTTTTTCGAGGTGCCAACTTCGATCAATAATAATAATAATAATAAACTATTAAATTTTTTCAAACAAATTTTTTTTGTATCTTTAATATGTAAATAAAAACATCCTAAATATCCAAAACGATTCATTTTTTTTTCCTACAAAAAAACGCCCTCTAAAAAAGACATGAAAATCGGCTTAAGTTACCAGACTACTACGTTAATCTTTCACGAGAGCTGATTAATATTTCGTTACTTTTTTTTTAATCAGCCGCTACCGATTACTGATTCATTGAAAACGTTAAAACTATATGAATTTTTGTTCAAAAATTTATATAGTTTTGACGTTTGAGCGACAAATAGATTTGATGATGGGAAATATTCAATTTCCCATATCCGTTGACTAAATATTATCAAAATATCGTAATACAATTTTCTAGAGAGTTCAGCTACCAAACGCTCATCCACTTTTTTTAACGACCAATTGTTGATTAAGGGGGGAAATAGGGTTAGGACAGCGTTTTCTCAATGGTTTTTATGAATTTTTTTAGAGTATAAAAATTAAATATAAATTATTGAAACTTCGAGAATATTTTATGCATATATTTAAGTATATACTATAAAATTTTTGAAGAATGTCCTCGAAAAACACCGAAGATATTAGCGACCCCATATTGCAGGTCACAATCAGACTCAGCATTTTGCGTACATTCTGGAAGCCGCAATTTTCATCTGAAATCAAACGAGGTTGGAATTTACTTTCATTATATGTCTCTCTTCTATATGAACCTAAATGCTGTCAACAAAATAGAAAATTGAATTTTTTGCAGGGGTAAAAACAAAAAAGCATGATTTTTTGCCATTTTTTACAACTTTATTTGCAAAAAAAAAATTATTTTAAATAATGATAATATTTTAGGTTCATGTAGAGCGCAATACTATGAAGAAAGTAACTGCCAATTTTCAAAACGATTGGTTGAAAACTTTTCAAACTAGCGTGTACGCAAGTTTAAAAAAAGTCGTTTTCAGAAAAACGCGTTTGAAAAAATCGCGCGCTCAGGGCCTGAAGGAGAGCTACTCACTTTAATGGCTTATAACAATAGAACGAGTCGAAATTTTCATTCAAAATTTTGGGAACATATTTTTCAATAGTTTTACTAACAATTTATGAAATTAAAAAAAAATCGATTTTTTGAACCGTCTAACCCTATTTCTCCCATTAATTAATTCTACTATAAAAAAAAATCGTATCCATATACGATTTTTTTTAATAGCAGAATTAATGGATTTGTAAAAAAAAATGACAAATCCATATAGGATTTTTTTAATCGTAGAATTAATCAATCAACAATTGATCGTTAAAAAAAATGAATGAGCGTTTAATTGCTGAATGTCTTCAAAATTGTATTACGAACGATATTTTGATAATATTTAGTCAACGGATATGGAAAATTGAATATTTCCCATCACCAAATCTATTTTACTTTGTCGCTCAAATTGTCACGAACCAATCAAGGGTGGAAAGCCCCTCTCGTGGTGCGTCACAACTCCAATACCGCACGACACACAACATGTGAAATGATGAGAAAACGAATCGTTCGTGCCCACGTACTATTTGTGCTGCTGCACTCTCCTGGAATATAACTCACGATATATTGCTATATAGTACAAGCGTATAAGTACGAGAAGTGTGGATTGCATCGAGTCCGCAAACTCCAATGAATCAGCCACAGGCCGTCAAGAGTCGCCAGCGAGAGAGAGAGAGAGAGAGAGAGAGAGAGAGAGAGAGAGAGAGAGAGAGAGAGAGAGAGAGAGAGAGAGAGAGAGAGAGAGAGAGAGAGAGAGAGAGAGAGAGAGAGAGAGAGAGAGAGAGAGAGAGAGAGAGAGAGAGAGTGAGAGAGAGGAAGAGAGAGAGCGAGAGCGAGAGAAGTAGATTTACCCGGTCGTAACTTACGTCGGTCTTGACTACTGGCTCTCCCTCACTTCCCTTCACGAAATTCGTAATTACAGTGTCGCCCTTTATTCCACTCATTTTCTCGTGACTCGGGGCCACTGTCCCCTGAATCAGCGTCTATATCTGTACAGAGAATAGCGAGATAGAATGAAGGAAAAGCAAGAATCAACAAAAAAAAAAAAAACAGCACGATATAGTGTAAATTCAATTTATTACATTTTCAAGTATTTACCGGTAGTTATTTATCGGAATGACTGTATTAATTTTAATTGATTAATTTAATTACGTATTAAATAATGACCAGCAGATACAGTTTATTTCGTACATTTTTTACATAAATTCCATAATTTGCCGATATGTGATTATTTCAAAGATTCCAGAACCGTCAGATCGCGTCTACATTCAAATGTAGATCGAAACGACTGACAAGAATATATAAAGTCCAATCGGTTCGTATTTCTATTTTCCGCCTGATTGGGCAATTTTAACGCCAGCTTCGATTGGAAAATGTTGTGCTCGTCGAAAGAAACGTGACGCGGAGCGAACGATCTGAAATAAAATGCACAGGCCCCGTCAGTGTGCATATTGTCGTTCTTTCGTGTCTGTCCGTGAGTTCACGACCGACGAAAGCGATTGATCGAATTCACGAAAGGCATTACACTTTCCATTCGCTTCGTGCGATACGAATCTTTTTATAGAAAAGAAACGGGAATTGATTATATTTGAATACATTATATTTGTATTGAATCCATTTTATTTGAAGCAAATAAATGTATTTTGCTCATTGTTCTCGCTTTTTTATTCGACGATAGGAAGATTAAAAAAAAAAAGAGCATTGAAAAAACTGGAATGAGAACAAAATAACGTCGAGTGAAAGTAAACAAAAGTATTGGGATATGAATTGTTGAAATATGAACACCAAGAACAGAGTGTTTAAATTTATGACTGTAAGAATTGATTATAAATGTTGTACATACAATTGGAGCAATGAAAATGTTTTAAAGATGTATTTTCGTTTTTGTTACAGGTGAGTGTTGCGGAATTCCGCGAGAGATAAACGGTAGTTTGCCGGAGCTGCTGATTTGACCAAACGAAAAGTATATCACAGGCTCGTTCGTATCTTAAAATATTATTATATTTATATGTCGTATAGGCAATTTCGCGAAAGCTCGTTAAAAAGCCGACCGCGGGATCGAATAATCGTTTTGCAATTTTCTTAATTATTTAAAAACTTTCAACATTCGGCACATTTGTTAAAATCATTCGAAAATATATTTCACGTAAACGTCACGATTGGAATAATAAAACAAAAATTACAAACAACAAACGACATAATTATAATATTCCGTACATCAATGAAATTTGAATAATATTTCGAGCTCAATTTCACCATTAAATGAATATAATACAATATTTTGGGATTTATATTTCGCTTAAAATTTCGTTGCTCGATGTAATGAATCTGTGGATTTTTTTTTTTTAATACTCATTACCTGTGTCGACAACGCTAAATTCAAACCAACGATTAATCTAGCTCAAAATTCAAGGGGAAATGATCGGCGAGCGTTTGATTAATTATTGTAGGATTAGGAAAGACCTCAACGCTTCTAAATCATTCATGTGGTCCAACGTGTTATATATATATAAAGTTATATATAAGAATTTATATGAAGACAGATGCGTTACAGATGAGGGCGAACGCGGGGATAAATAGGATTATAACGTGATTATATATATAGGTATAGTTCATTGACCGTGTACAGCCTCTCTCCGTCGTTCATTTATTTTCTTCTCTTCATGGCGTCCAGGCGGCAATCATGAAAGAGGTCAATTTTCTCTCTTCCTCTCTCTCTCTCTCTTTTTGGCTCTCTGTTCGTTAATTTTTTTTATCTCCGATGTGAAATGATCGACTATTTATTCGGATCGTGAAAGCATTTGCGTTATCTATAAAAGCGTTATCACATTTCTATGCGAAGCCCTCGAAAGACAACAACGCGTTCAGCAAATTTTTATTTATCAAACGTAATCGAAGTTTTTTTTTCTTCATCCAGTACTAATGTATCAATATATCATTGGTGCATTAAAGTTCCGACGGAATTTCGTGGGTGAGTGTGAATTAAATTGTGTTCGAACGACTCTGTCTAAGAAATAACCAGGACGGTCTTTGAACCGTTCTCAATTAATTCTTAATTAGCTCCAATTGATGAGGCTTGATTCTCATTAAGGGGGGAAATAGGGTCAGGACAGCGTTTTCTCAATGAATGTCATGAATTTTTTTATAGTATAAAAATGAATATAATTTATTGAAACTTTGAGAATATTTTATACATATATTTAAGTATATACTATAAAATTTTTGAAGAATTTTCTTGAAAAACACCGGGGATATTAGCGACCCCATATTGCAGGTCACAATCAGACTCAGCATTTTGCGTACATTCCGGAAGCCGCAATTTTCATCTGAAATCAAACGAGGTTGGAATTTACTTTTATTATATGTCTCTCTTCTATATGAACCTAAATGCTATAAAAAAAATAGAAAATTGAATTTTTTACATGGGTCAAAACAAAATAGCATGATTTTCGCCATTTTTTACAACTTTATTTGCAAAAAAAAAATTATCTTAAATATTGATAATATTCCGATTTTAGGTTCATATAGAGCGCAATACTATGAAGAAAGTAACTGCCAATTTTCAAAACGATTGGTTGAAAACTTTTCAAACTAGCGTGTACGCAAGTTAAAAAAAAGTCGTTTTCAGAAAAACGCGTTTGAAAAAATAGCGCGCTCGGGGCCTGAAGGAGAGCTACTCACTTTAATGGCTCATAACAATAGAACGAGTCGGAATTTTCATTTAAAATTTTGAGAACATATTTTTCAATAGTTTTACTAACAATTTAGTTGTTAGGAGTTGCGATAATTCTTTTCATTCCTGACAACTTTTTTTTGTATCCCCTAATAATTGTTGCATCATACTATACCCAGAATGTTATTAAAAACTAAATGAAATGGCTTAATTTTATTTAAGAAATTTATTTAATTATTAAAAAAATATAAAATCTCTTATTAATTTCAAATTGCATTGTTTACGAGGACCATTTTATGAAAATGTCAAAAGAAATCTTTCACAAAAATCAAACGAGTGTAGAAATATACAAAAATTAATTTTGCTCGTTTTTGAAATTTTTTTATTTTTATTTCTCTCACAGTCGTATAGTTTTCATCTCTAAACCACTCGTTCAATGATGTCTTTACCCTACATAGATAAAAATATAGAAAACGTCGAAGATCAAAAGATTGTGAATTATGTACATATATATATGTATATATATGTGTCAGGGAAAGCGCGCGTTGCTCCGATTCGTGTCGATGATCTCACAGGCTGGTGCACTCGAGGCTCGTACATAAATAGCATGTTATATAGCTACGTTTACGCTCTCCCGCACTATATTAACTGCGAAAAATACAAAAGGGCGTAATTCACGCGATCTAACCGGTAAAATGACGCGGATTACGTACTGTTTTGTTTTTCAGAACACGGGATATCGCGATATATGATGTATTTCCCTTACGCGTCTGTTGATAAATAAATGGCTTGTGCATCGCCTAAGAGAAAAATACACAAAGTATAAATTAAGATGGGAGAGTGTGAAGGGACGTTGAGAGAAAAAAAAACATTGTGTGTACCTAAAAGAGCGAGACGAGTAGAGGAAATAAATGGGTAAAACAGTAGTTGATAATAATATCTCGTGTAAAAGCGTCGTGACTGGAGAACGGTCCATCGTTCAATCACCCACAGGGCGTTTGCGCGTTTATGTTCATGCACACGTCGTAATATACAGTATGAGAGATACATATATCTCGTTTAATACACGGGCCAGTAGAAGGCAAACGAGCATCCGGTTCCGGTCGGGCACGCACTTTTGCTCGATCTATCGTGAACCATTATAATAGAAAATTATACGTTATTAAGGAATAAATTCTTCTTAAACGTACATATATAAGTTTTCCAAATCGGCGATCTCCCCTTTAAATTGTCATAATAATTCTAACATTACTTACGATCGTTTTACAATATGTTTATCGGTCATACCGTATGTACAACACTCGATTTAAATCTCACAAATTCAATCTATCAGCAATAAATCGTGCTGCGTGTAAAGCGAGATTAAGGGCTCACCTACAGCTGCGCTCGCTGAAAACCGAGTAAATTTAAAAAATTATTATAAAGGTTATATGGTGAAAAAATAAATAAATTGTTGATTTCACATTTTTTATTGACTTTTCAACTATAAGAAAAGAATTTAAAAAAATTTTTCTTCCATATTAACATTATATTTCACGGGTATAAATGGACTACAGGTGAAAACCATCGCGCCTCCTTGTCAACATCATAACTTTACCAAAAATTATCCAATCTGCAAAAATAAAAAAGAATCTGGTATAATAATCTAGTAGTAATAGTCTGACAGGGGGAATTTATTTATTTTTCATAAATAAAGAAATTACAGCATTTCAAACTTTAGTATGCACTTTAAAAAAAAAATTAGTGTTTAATAATTTATAAAAAATTGTCCAACCAAAAAAATTGAAAAAACCTCTCGCCAGACTATAGAGAAAATAATTATCAAGATTTAAAAACGAAAAAAAAGTAAAAAATATTATTCATTGACTGAGCTATCCGGCTGATACTGTCTAAGAACATAGTTTCGAGAAAAACGCGTTTAAAGTTTCCGGTAGGTACAACGTGAACCCGAAGTCCGGTCACATTTATTGCTATCACTTAGTAACGGAGTGGAATTTTCTTAAAAGTTTTTTTTTTACTTCTATAAGTATAAAGAACAAAAATCTGTACAAAAAATCGATTTTTCGAAAATTTTAGAGGTATGTGAGCTCTTAAATACAGTGATCAGAAAATTTTAATGTTTTTTCCGAATGAAAAATCATGAAAATTGTTATAAAATGAATGAAAAAAAAAACAAACATTTTTCATCTTTCTTCAAAATCGTCCCTCATTCATTCCCCACGATTATATCCAAACGGTTCATTAAGGTCGGAAATAGGGTTCGGACAGCGTTTTCTCAATGATTTTCATGAATTTTTTTATCGTATAAAAAATGAATATAATTTATTGAAACTTTGAGAATATTTTATACATATATTTAAGTATATACTATAAATTTTTTTAAGAATTTCCTTGAAAAACACCGAAGATATTAGCGACCCCATATTGCAGGTCACAATCAGACTCAGCATTTTGCGTACATTCTGGAAGCCGCAATTTTCATCTGAAATCAAACGAGGTTGGAATTTACTTTCATTATATGTCTCTCTTCTATATGAACCTAAATGCTGTCAACAAAATCGAAAATTGAATTTTTTACAGGGGTCAAAACAAAAAAGCATGATTTTTTGCCATTTTTTACAACTTTATTTGCGAAAAAAAAATTATTTTAAACAATGAAAATGTTCCGATTTTAGGTTCATATAGAGTGCAATACTATGAAGAAAGTAACTGCCAATTTTCAAAACGATTGGTTGAAAACTTTTCAAACTAGCGTGTACGCAAGTCCAAAAAAAGTCGTTTTCAGGAAAACGCGTTTGAAAAAATAGCGCGCTCGGGGCCTGAAGGAGAGCTACTCAATTGAATGGCTTATAACAATAGAACGAGTCGGAATTTTCATTTAAAATTTTGGGAACATATTTTTCAATAGTTTTACTAACAATTTATGAAATAAAACAAAATCGATTTTTCGAACTGTCCCCTATTTCCCCCCTTAAAGTATTATCAAAAAAATTGATGCACCTTGCGATTAAATTAATTTTCCACCATCACTTTGTTGCTATTCCCCCCCCCCCCCCCCGTGACCTCGTAACGTCGCGATGACATTGAACTGATAAAATGATTTTAAAAAAATTACTAGGGGCGGTGAGTGGGGCGATGCACTTTGCAGTCAGGCATTGCGTTTAGCAACGAGTGGCGCGTGCTCTCGCGAGTGCGCGCTTGCAGCTGCATTAGATGTATCTGACGGTCGCGCGTTTCCAACCACCTGCGTTTGAATATGTAGAATGCGTTTTTTTTTCATTAATTTTTGTCTCGTTTTATTCAACGTTTCCATGTTTTCTACGCTCACACCTCAAACGTATCGAAGTCAGTGCGTTTACGTCTTTTTTTCGCTTCTTCATTTTTTCCTTTTTTTTTTCTCGAACTTCGTGCAACAACACGTGCAAGCACACATCTGTTCGACGTGCTAAGAGCCCATACACGCAAGTCACGTGCTGCAGCCGAGCTGTGTGCTCCAATTACTCGCCAATTATCACCGATAAACGAGCTTACCGGAGCGGAATCAACGATCGAGCGACGAGATAAATTTTTTTCCTTTCGTAAACTACGAAAAATGTCTTATCCACGGTTACTTTTCTTTACTATGAAAAAGAAAAAGTTGCTTTGTACGAGAAATTCTTCACTTTTAATTTCAAGTGATTTTCATGGTGATTAACAGAATTTTTGGTATACACTTCTCTCTTTTCGTTGTTGCGTACAAAAATACGTACAAAATTATTGGAGTATGTAAAAAAATAAAAAATATATTCAAAAATTGCAGAAATATGCAAGTAGTTTTTTTTTTTTTATCGTATCGAGTTGAGAACCTTCGGGAGAACAGATCGTCGAGTACTGTATCATGGTGGAGCATTGTGCGATGCTGGGTAACTACAGTTCCAACATTTTCCTCATCTCGATACTTGGAGCCCCGGTGTTCACCGATCGTCTCTCGTTCTCATTGAATTCACAACTTCAATTCATGTAATTTCTCTCCGAGCACTTTTTTTCCTCTCGTCTTTAGCTAATTCATTTCCGGAATTCTCAACTTTTACGACTGTGTACCGTTGATTTCCTCATTTATCACCGTAAATTGCGGTTGGTTCATAATGTTTTTTAACGTTTGTTGTTATTTCACAGAAACACAGATGTCGATAGTTACGTTAAAAAATCGTTGTAAAGAAAAAAACAAAAATAAGCGCTTAACGCCCAGGGAAAGCTAAAAGGATGCACTTTAGAAATTCAGTGCATTCCATAACTGTATGTATGCGTATGGCATGTTGGAATCGCGCCGTTGAACGAGTTATGGCTTCGCAATAATGCCCGGCGTGGCCTACTTTTCCACTCGCATTTTACTATTTAATATCGGCATACATTTTCTCGATTCTGTAGCACAAATAGAAAGATGAGAGATTGTTACGTTTGTACACTCTTCAGCTTCTTCATTCTTCTATTAATATATACATGCACGAGTACATTCATCGATCATCCATTCAATTTTCGTACTGGCTTTATATACTATAATGTGTACTCGCGTTATTTGCACAAAGGAAGAGAAATTTATTTAAAAGCTCATTGAATCGCTCGGTCTACCGTTTTGGTTCTTCGTTTTGTATTTTTTTCTTTTCAACGAATAAAATGGGTGTAAAAGTATTGATTTTATTGATTGATATAGCTGTTTGGATCAAGGGGTATGGCCACGGTAACGGGTATAAAATCATGTGCACATTTAACAATTTTTTTTGTATTAAAAGGTGATTTATTTATTTAAAACTAATTACACATCTATTTAATATAAATATCAGGCTTTAAAAAAAAAATCTTCTTTATTGTTTTGTTATCCAGAATGGCCGACTACTGCTATTTGCTTTTGTTGTATTTTTTTCGGGCGTGACATTTGGCATCCACAATTTTTGACCCAGAACAAAAAAAAAAAAAAATTCTGGTTAATCTACATCAGAGTACCGAGAGAAGTACGTACGGAATTTGAAAAATATTGTTTTATACGAATATTGTAGGCATTTGAACTTAAGGGGTCAGGCTACTCTAGAGGCCGAAAAAATAGGTTTTTTTGGGGATTTTTTTTCAGTAAAACGACAGCATAAATCCACATTACAAAATAAGGTGTTTATCATACATATCAGTGACGGTATAGAATTATTTTTTTGAAGCGATTCATTTAAAAATGGCGGCTACACAGCGTTTTTGCGATGACGTCTCCGTTTTTGTTGGCCGGAAACATAACTCAGACAATTGTCAACAGATTCACTTGAAATTTTGAATATATCTTTAAAAATACATTGTCTATGGAAGTGCTTAGAATTTTTTTCGATATATTGATTTTTGGCCAAATGGCGCACTTCTAAAGTGAAAAGTGAAAAATTTGCTTAAAAAATCGTCAGAAAATTGTTAATAACAAATGAACCATGCAATATAAAAGAAAAATCCTGCGCACTTCCATAGACAATGTATTTGTAAAAATAGATTCCAAAATTCAAGTGAATCGGTTGAAAATAGTCTGAGTTATGTTTCCGGCCAGAAAAAACGGAGACGTCATCAGAAAAACGTTGCACAGCCGCCATTTTGAAATTAATCGGTTCGAACAAATTATTGTATACAGTCACTGATATGTATGATAAACATCCTATTTTGTAATCTCGATTTATTTTGTAGTTTTTGTGAAAAAAAATCCCCAAAAAAGCTTATTTTTTCGGCCTCTAGAGTTGCCTAACCCGTTAAAAGATGAATTTCCAGTGAAAAATTTCGTATAAAACTGCTCATAAAATGGAGAGTTTTTGGTTAATCAGAACTTCCGTAGGTAGCTCTCTGCGAAATGCAATTAGAAACATAATTTGAGAATTTGAAGTCAATCGGGTAAAAATTGTCGAAGTTATTTATCACGCAGCGCGTTCGGGTAGTTTTTGAAGATGGTAAAGCATCGTTTATGCAAAAAACATCGATATTTTGAAAATTCTACCGTGGCCAAACCCCTTAACATTTACTTGAAGAATAAATCAATAAATTATTATCTTTGCTCAATTGGATGTTTTTTTAAATTCTTTAAGAGAATAATCATGAGTGTGAACTGTACGGAAGAAAATAATTCTTAAAAAGAGCCCTGTGAGTAGCGAGAAGTAACAGAATGCCAAACGGTTTTCGCGATATCCGCAATTTGACCTCGATCGTTTTGCACGAATCTCTCGAACCGTCATTCCCCCTGTAATGCACTTATAACACATATAAAATATATGCATATATGCATGCGACCCAGCAATTTCTGACGTAATGAGCCAGCACACAACACGAGACGAGCTCTCGAAGTGCACAACCGCGCCCTCGAGGGCTCTCTCCGAGAATCGCGGGTGGCTATACATATATAACATCTCTTTTTGCATTATCGATGCCCATGCGCGAGAGATTGTTCTCGCTGTGGTGGATGCTGCGCGCACTCGCAGAAATTCGGGCACAAAGGGATATCTCGAGTACAGGGGGACGCGTGAGACCCCTTGAATCGCCTCTTTACATATATACCTAATTGCGAAATGCACAAAGCGCGAATCGAACAGCAAATAGCATCCGAGGATTTAGTCTACAGCGCACTCGTCTGCGTTACTTTCGCGTTTATTTGTACGGAGACAAATATCGATATATACATCAGTGGTACATAAAAAAAAATTATTTTTATTCACGTCAAATCAAATTGAATTCGATTTAATTAAACGAATTTACAAATAATTTCCTAAATTTACAAATAATTTCATATATTTACAAATAATTTCGTAAATTTATAAATAATTTCGTAAAATGGCGAATTTTATTGTAGTAAAATTGTTAAATTTTGACAAATTTCTTTATCGATTTTTAACGAACATCCTACTGCTTCTTACTTTTACATTCAGTATAAATATTGCAATTTACAGCAATTTCACAATTGCAAAAGCGAATACAGTAACAGTGCTTCATTTTGGGAGTAATTTATGTTAAAATAGCAAATAAAAGAGCCATTTTGTTAAAAATTAATATTTTGCTTATTCCTTCGATTAAATACTAAATAATACCTTATATTAACGAAATCGTTTTTGTTTTTTCATTTTGGATGATCCAATCCAGAGATATCGTGCTCACGGCAAGACGCTTTTTTTTAGAGGAGCTTCCGGAGATCCGCTAGAGCAGCTTGAAAAATCATTATTTTTACAAATAAAAAATATGAAAATAAAGTTAAAAGTCACCACAATATGTATATAAAATTTTGCGTCAATACATTAAATTGTCTTTGCAGGAAAAATTTTTGAAAAATCGCTTTTTTTCGATTTCCTGACTACGTATAACCCATTAACGTTATTAGAAAATGTTCATAAAATCACAAAGCTCTGTGTACGACAGTTTTCATATCGTTATTATTTCATTACCACTACATTTCTATATTCTAATCGACATTTCAATTATTCAAATCATTCGGTCCCCGTTGCTAAGGGCTCTCGATCGATATTTCCGTGACTATAACTGTATATTGAAGAAGTACTACGAGGAAGACATTCTATGTTATCGTATAGAACGATCGTCGAGACGATCTAATCGAATTTTCGGTCCACGACCGTTTCGTCTTTCGGCTATGCGGAGAAATTTACCGATGAAATTGGAAATATATACGTAGACGTTATCAGCAATTTCACGAATCTTATGTCGTACGGAAATTCCTCGTTCGTGTCACAGAGTCTAAATGCGCGTCTGTATGGAGAATAATTTATTCTTCGATAAGGATAATTTAATTACATTTCAACGTAACGTATGGTATATATAGATGTATAGGAAGACTTTACATGTCGAGTTAAAACGCAAGTCAATTCTATTTCCGTGTGTCAGACGTGAATATGTCAAATTCACCTCCCTCCGGATAATAACCGCTGAGAAACTCGTTCGTGAGTTTATCGGCGTGGAATTTATTCGCGAGATTCCAAGCACGTTGAAACTTCGCGAGATTGTGAAAAAAAAAACTATACATATAAGCTGAACGAAAACTCTTCGATCTTTGCATTCCACGCTAATAATTTCATTGGGTTAACGTTTCTCGTCGATTTGCATAGATGCATATAAATGGCGAATGAAGCAAGTGAGTTGAAAAAAAAAAACTTCAACCTTTTATTATTCCAAGTTTCGAGTCCACACTTATTTTCTCATTTCGGTCTTTTAATTTCCGCACGAACGAGCATCAAAGTGAACTAATGATAAGTCAGAACACGAGCCAGGTAATAATTACGGGAAACTCTACGAGCTAAAGTAGCCAGTTCCAATTGGCACTCGTTGTAAATGTAGACGGAAAATGTTGATGGAACAAAAAATAAAACTGAAAAAAAGACTTATCGCATGCTCTACTCCGGCAGTTCGAGTGTCTCGCGCTCGAATTAACCGTGCCACTCGATCCGTTACGAAATATCGTCTCTTCCGGTCGAAAAGAGTTTCCGGTATGAGGACAGAAAGAACGACCCCCCGCCGGTGACTGTGCGAGACAGCTGGGTTTCAATTAACGCCAAAAAAGCGCACGAGGCACATTATATCGTGAAGGCGCGTGAACCCTAAGTATTTTTTGACAAATTCGAACGAAGCCCCTTTTTGGTGAAGCGACGACAGAATAATATAAATCGATTAAAAGACATAACGTAGGATGGCACACGTGTCAATGGCATTTAAACATTATCGTGCAATTCTCTCGCTCGTAATTCAAAACGAAAAAAAAAAAAAAAAAAAAAAAATGTATTATAAAACGCCGAACGAAAATTCTTCACTCTTCGTATTCCACGCTCATAATTTCGTTGGATTAACGTTTCTCCTCGTAAAAATAAAATTAACTTTTTTTGGTGGAATTAGTTTTTGATAAACGACGACAGCATAATACATATTGATTTTAAAAAATAACGTAGGATGACACACGTGTTAATGGCTCTTAAACATTACCGTACAATTCTCTCGCTAGTAATGCAAAACGCCAGCAAAAGAGAATTTATTATAAAACACCAATATTTTTATCCCGTTCGCCATAAATCATTAAAATGACTTATTTCTATGTTTATTATTTTATTTAAAAAAAAATGTATACAAATTTCGTGAGGAAATTTAAAAAATTATTTTGATAATAAAACACCCAATAAAATGACAATTTGGGAAAATAGTCCTTAATAATTTTGCGAAACGTGTTATAGAAAATTATAAAACCATGATTTTTATCTCGTTCACCATAAATCATTAAAATAAATTATTTCTATGTTTGTTATTTGATTACGAAAAAATGTATACAAATATCCTGAATAAATAAAATATGAGTACTTAAGGGGGAAATAGGGTTAGGACAGCGTTTTCTCAATGATTTTCATGAATTCTTTTATAGTATAAAAAATGAATATAATTTATTGAAACTTTGAGAATATTTTATACATATATTTAAGTATATACTATAAAATTTTTGAAGAATTTCCTCGAAAAATACCGAAGATATTAGCGACCCCATATTGCAGGTCACAATCAGACTCAGCATTTTGCGTACATTCTGGAAGCCGCAATTTTCATCTGAAATCAAACGAGGTTGGAATTTACTTTTATTATATGTCTCTCTTCTATGTGAACCTAAATGCTATCAAAAAAATAGAAAATTGAATTGAAAAAAAATCCCCAAAAACGCCTATTTTTTCAGCCTCTAGAGTGGCCTAACCCCTTAATAACTTTGCGAAGCGTGTAATAAAATATTTGCACTTTTTATTATATTTCATAGGGAAACAAATTTTTCGCACATTCATCCGGTATGCAACAACGAAGCTGTTTGTTACGAATCCAGAATACTATAAATCAAAACAAAAACAAAATCATATAACGAGGATCAAATCGTATAAGCAAATGCACCGTCAGATATATTACGTATCTTGCAACGTTTGCACACGCGCACATATACGAACGCACAAATTGGTGCAGAAATGCATGTGCGTGCGTCCCAGTAATCAAATAACTCCGTCGCACACACATATTGCGATAAGAGACCGTTCGTTTTGTTTAGTTTATAGCATGACCTCGGAATCTTCTGCAATATGCAAGTCCTCGCAAAATGTTACGTGTTTCAAAGTGCATACATATGGAAGAGTTTCTGTTTCACTATTATGCACTCGAGCATCTTCCTGTCTCGGCGATTCTCTAACGGCTGTGACTGCTTCCTCGTACGCGGATCTTCCGTTTACGTCATTTTACGTTGTTTATCGTTCGTATACCACAGACAAGCTTCATATGCCCCTATTACTTCTCTAGTAAATTGAATAAAAAATGTATTTTATTAAAATACTTTCTCTTCGAAACGAAGTAATTTTTAAAGTCTTGCCAAAGTTAATATAGTTACCGGATAATGTACGATAGAATTGTCGAGCTTTTTTTACCCTGTGGCGTCAGACACATTTGTGAAAATATAAAAAGCATAAAAAAAAATTCATTTATCGATAAAAAAATAATTTATTGTTATATAATGAAAACATATCTTTACAAAACTATATTTTTGTACATTAAGATTTTTTTTTAATTATCAAAATAACATTTTACGTTTGCCTTTCTGTACGGGTTTTTCTCTCACATTTCATTTCGCGCCAATTGTCATGAATTAATACGACTTTTCATAGTTACAATTTATAAAATACTTTCGCCATTGCTATTTAAATTAATGTGTAACACTGATCACGCGGATACATTTCCTACTCACCTACATATAATGCGATACATTAAATTTGTATTACGGTAACGCCGATCCCACGCTCCTTGCGTAACGCAAACAGCCTTCCGCACCATGCTGCCCGTTTTGCCATTATACCAGTCTGCGCGTTTTCGCTCATTTACATTTTCAACGCGTAGTTCCCGTAAAGAAAGAAAAAAAAACGATCTACGTGGCGCCTCTGCAAGCTTTTTAATGGTATATTTTATGATGCTATTTAATTTTTATTTTGCAATCTCTTCGCACTTTTACACCAGACACTTGTGGCATTCTTTAAGGGGGGAATAGGGTTAGGACAGCGTTTTCTCAATGATTTTCATGAATTTTTTTATAGTATAAAAAATGAATATAATTCATTGAAACTTTGAGAATATTTTATACATATATTTAAGTATATACTAGAAAATTTTTGAAGAATTTCCGTGAAAAACACCGAAAATATTAGCGACCCCATATTGCAGGTCACAATCAGACTCAGCATTTTGCGTACATTCTGGAAGCCGCAATTTTCATCTGAAATCAAACGAGGTTGCAATTTACTTTTGTTATATGTCTCTCTTCTGTACGAACCTAAATGCTATCAAAAAAATAGAAAATTGAATTTTTTACAGAGGTCAAAACAAAAAAGTATGATTTTTTGCCATTTCTACAACTTTATTTGCAAAAAAAAAATAAAAAAAAATGATAATATTCCGATTTTAGGTTCATATAGAGCGCGATACTATGAAGAAAGTAACTGCCAATTTTCAAAACGATTGGTTGAAAACTTTTCGAACTAGCGCGTACGCAAGTTCAAAAAAAGTCGTTTTCAGAAAAACGCGTTTGAAAAAATAGTACGCTCGGTTATACACGTGACGCGCTCGGGGCCTGAAGGAGAGCTACTCACTTTAATGGCTTATAACAATAGAACGAGTCGGAATTTTCATTTAAAATTTTGGGAACATATTTTTCAATAGTTTTACTAACAATTTGTGAAATTAAATAAAATCGTTTCTTAAATCTTTACCATTGCTGAGAAATCGTTTATTCATGATATCGTAAGTATTATAATTATTATGGAAAAAGAAACAATTCTAAATTCCCAAAAGATGATTCTCCATAGTTTGTTTACAAGCATACGAAAATTTAAATAATTCCTCTACTCGTAACCGATAAACTATCTGGTTTTATTTCCTCACGTTTGTTTTTCACTAGTGAGTAAAAAAATGCTAATCTTTCAGGCTCGTGCAAATAAATTCTGAAGCGAGCGTGAGTTTTATAATCATGAAAAAAAAAAAAATCCACAACCAATTGAATATCGACTGTACATTGCCACCAGACGTGCTATACGAGTTTCTTATGTCATATGATTTATTATCATTTTTATCACGTTTCCATTTTCAAACGAGCGGAATCTCTTCCCGTTTATAAATATCTCTAGCTGCCGCATATCTATATAAAGAATATCCGAGCTATAGATCGTTTGGAGACTTTACCGATTCACTCGCGACGCGTTGGAATCGCTCAGAAGGATTCCTTCGTTGCTACTTTATCAGTAGTCAGCGAGCTATAGCACATAATACGCAATGACGTGTATATATCCGTAACCATGGAATAGTGGATGTTCAGTGAGATAAATAAGAAAGTCGAGGAAAAACCCTGGCTTCCATCAAGGAACGGGAAACCGCGTCGGGTAGCTCTATCAACCATCGGCTATAACGTGCAAATCTCCACGAAGAAATCCGTTATAATATTGAAAAGACAGAAAAGTTCGTGTTGTCTGTCTGCGTGTATGTCTGTATAATTTTGTATGATGAACGTTGCAGGCCAACAAGCCTGATTTTTTTACGTAATTTTTAATGCGAAAACACGTTTACAACCGGTGCACTTATGATGCGTTAAGCTTATACCATAACGGATTGGAATATGTACTTGTAGCGACATTAACGAATAATAATGAGATTTTAAAGAAGAATTTTGAATTGAAATATTGATACATCTGACTACAATTTATTGCTGTTGAATAAACCTCATTGAATGAAAAATAAGTTAACTTGTCTTTAGAAAAATCATCGAGAATCTTTAGTTTTGCAAATAATAATTATTATTGATAGTTTGTTATTTTTATTAGCATTTATCTATCGTAGATTGTGCATACTTGAAAATAAATATTGATTCATCAACTTTTCAGACAATATATTTTTTTTCATTGAAGATCATGCACACGTAATAATAGACAGTAATAGGGATATATGATGTTCAATTAAATCATCAAATCATTGATTTTCATTTTTTCATTTCATTTTTATTCAACAATAATTATGATTCAAAAATGTATCGACCCACACCGATTACTTTTAAGGAGGGAAATAGGGTTAGGACAGTGTTTTCTCAATGATTTTCATGAATTTTTTTATAGTATAAAAAATGAATATAATTTATTGAAACTTTGAGAATATTTTAAACATATATTTAAGTATATACTATAAAATTTTTGAAGAATTTTCTTGAAAAACACCGGGGATATTAGCGACCCCATATTGCAGGTCACAATCAGACTCAGCATTTTGCGTACATTCTGGAACCCGCAATTTTCATCTGAAATCAAACGAGGTTGGAATTTACTTTTATTATATGTCTCTCGTCTATATGAACCTAAATGCTATTAAAAAAATAGAAAATTGAATTTTTTACAGGGGTCAAAACAATAAAGCATGATTTTTTGCCATTTTTTACAACTTTATTTGCAGAAAAAAAATTATTTTACATAATCATAATATTCCGATTTTAGGTTCATATAGAGCGCAATACTATGAAGAAAGTAACTGCCAATTTTCAAAACGATTGGTGGAAAACTTTTCAAACTAGCGTGTACGCAAGTTCAGAAAAAGTTCAAAAAAATTGTGGCTTCCAGAATGTACGCAAAATGCTGAGTCTGATTGTGACCTGCAATATGGGGTCGCTAATATCTTCGGTGTTTTTCAAGGAAACTCTTCAAAAATTTTATAGTACATACTTAAATATATGTATAAAATATTCTCAAAGTTTCAATAAATTATATTCATTTTTTATACTATAAAAAAATTCATGAAAATCATTGAGAAAACGCTGTCCTAACCCTATTTCCCCCCTTTAATGGCTTATAACAATAGAACGAGTCGGAATTTTTATTTAAAATTTTGGGAGCATATTTTTGAATAGTTTTACTAACAATTTATGAAATTAAAAAAAAATCGATTTTTTGAACCGTCTAACCCTATTTCCTCCCTTAAACAAACGAATCGCTTTGATTTTTATCGCAATAAAAATTTGTTGATTTAAATAAAATGTGTTAAACAATGAAAAAGGCGCGGTTGTATAAATATTGGATAAGCATTCACCCATCGCGGTAATCTCGAAATGTTGGTTTAGATGAAACCTAAGAAGGAGAGAGGAGTTGGAGTAGTAAAGGGAATGTGTTTTTTTTGGGTCGTCATTATTCCCTCACGATTTCACGCTCTCGTGACGAGAGGCTCCCACATAAAGGAACCTTTCCAAATTGCAGTCCCAACTATAACCTTTCTCAAAAGCGTGTACGAGTCTAGGGAGCCGCGAATTCATGGATTATTCATCAAACGAGATATGATCGATATCGACAGCGTGTGTGCTGGTAATGGTAGAGTATTTTTGGACTCAGTCGCAGCACTCTGGTCTATATGTACATATATTGTTGTGAAAGCATTGGGATTTCCGATTTACCGTTTTCGCTTCCCCCCTCGAAATGTATCGACTAAACCCTTTTTCAACCCATACCAGTCATAAATATGCACGCATAGATTCAGAACTACAACGTACGAATAGAGCCATTTTTTCTATTACATCACCGCTCGCTCGTTGTTTGTTAAGCAAATACGCATAAATTATCCATTACCGAATCGAAATAGACCAACGAAAATTCATTCGGACACGGACACGTCGCGTACGAGCTTGTGCAAAAAGATTTATTGTTATTCGTTGAACGGGTTAACCACACGGTGGTCGAATATAATTGGACAAGGTTGATGGGACGAATGTTCGATGTATCGATCGTTACGAATTTAACTGGGAAGTTGTGAATATCGGAGTAAGTAATATTGCACATTTCCATTCGACGATTCAATTCTCAGCGATGTTTCTTCTTGGTATACCGGTGAATAAATGCATTTAAATAAACAACGAAACAAAAATAGAGAAAATCTACAAATTTCCCTACGAATTTCATTCTCAATGTGGCAAAAAAAAATTGCACTAAAGCTGTTAATTGCTTGGGCGTTTTTTTTTTAGTAAGAAACATTTCACGTAAATAGGAAAGAATTTTTTTTCAAGCCCCAAACCTAATTTTCACGATGTTTATATAACCGCGAGAAAAAAAAAACAACCCCAAAATGTTCGTTGGGTCAGAATCCAACGACGTGGAATTGCGATTGTAAAGTCGGAAGTTTATTGATTCGGAAAAACATACCGTTGGAATTTGGCTCGAATAGAAATTGACGAAGGTCTGGTACGGAAAGTATTTTATTGACGCTTGACAGGATCTTCTAGTTATGGCCCAGTGTTTGACATACGCTGGACCGCCCAATTTCTATCTCCTCGCTACTTTTTGCCACATGCAAGCTGAATTCGTTCGGAGCATTCGTTGTTCTCATTACAATTTCGCATATGTCGTGTAACGTCCATCGAAGTGGGAGTTAACGGCACGCCCGATTGTCGTTTCATAAAGAAGCACTTTTTTTATCTCTTTCTTCCTCTCTCGTGGCATTGATAAAAGTGACGAATGTGAGAGCACCGGGAGAAAGCGCTTATTAAAAAGTCTCTGGACGTCGCGACCAGCCGATTAAAATAAAAATTGTCGTTCTCCTATCGCACACACACACACACACACACACACACGCACGCACGCACGCACACACACACACACACACACACACACACACACACACACACACACACACACACACACACACACACACACACACACACACACACACACACACACACACACACACACACACACACACACACACACACACACACACACACACACACACACACACACACACACACACACACACACACACACACACACAGACAAACCTATGTATATATGTTTTTTTTGTATTCTATATACGTTGCAGTTGCTCACGAATTTCTATACTATTTTAAATGTGATGGCAGTGTTCACGATCGGTCGACCGTAATCGATTTGTGCTCGTTCGATTCGCGTCGTTGGCCACGGGGTGAAGTGTTACGTGAAACCATATATATATATTTAGGAGTGTGGTGAACCCTGGCACGCACTGCTATTTCTACAAATTAGCCCTCCACCCTCGGACCAGCATCATCCACCCCTTAAATTGCTCTGACCCCACATTTTTTTTTTCTGTATTGAAATTTTCCCTGAAAATTGGAGTAAAGTTTGTCTATTTTCAAAATGCACTGAGAAAATAGAAGCATGCAAGCATCCATGATATATATCCTATAATTGTATACCAAATTATGTACAAGTTAATAAAACACCATTTTTTTTCAAAAAAATAACATTTTATTAGAATTTCATTCTCACGTTATAAGATTTTTGATTAAATCGAAACAAGAATCTAATTCATGTACAAAATATTGTGACAATATTTCGAGATACGCAGAAAATTTGCGGTAATAAATAACATCATACAAATAAACATTATACATCGTTCTTTTGTAGTGAATTGTTGTAAATTTCTCTTGTAGTAAACTGTTGTAAATTGCGCTGACTCCACATTTCTTTTTCTATATTGAAAATTTCCCTGGAAATCGGAGTAAAGTTCGTCTATTTTCAAAATGTACTGAGAAAATAGAAGCATTCAAGCATCTATGATATATATCCTATAATTGTATACTAAATCATTAGCAATTTATTAAACCACCCATTTTTTACAATAAAATAATATTTTATTAGAAAATCATTCTCACGTTATAAGACTTTATTAAACCAAAACTAGAATCTAATTCATCTACAAAATAGTATACATCGTTCTTCTGTAGTAAATTGTTGTAAATTCCTCTTGTACTAAACTGCTGTAAATTGCTCTGGCCCCACTTTTTTTTTTCTATATTGAAAATTTCCCTGAAAATTGGAGTAAAGTTTGTCTATTTACAAAATGTACTGAAAGAAATAGAAGCATTCAAGCATACATAATATATATCCTATAATTGTATACCAGATTATGTACAATTTATTTAAGCATCCATTTTTACAATAAAATAACATTTTATTAGAAATTCATTATCACGTTATAAGATTTTTTATTAATGTACAAAATATTTCACGATACGCAGTAATATTCCGGTAATAAATAACATCATCCAAATAAACGTTATACATCATTCTTTTGTAGTAAATTATTATAAATTGCTCTTGTAATAAACTATTGTAAATTGCTCTGACCCCAAATTTTTTTTTCTATATTGAAAATTTCCCTGAAAATCGGGGTAAACTTTGTCTATTTTCAAAATGTACTGAGAAAAATAGAAGCATTCAAGCATACATGATATATCCTATAATTGTATACCAAATTATGTACAATTAATTAAACCAGCCATTTTCTACAAAAAAAATGACATTTTATTAGAAAATCATTCTCACGTTATAAGATTTTTGATTAAACCAAAACGCGAATCTAATTCATGTACAAAATATTGTGACAACCTTTCAAGATACGCAGTAAAATTGCGGTAATAAATAACATCATACAAATAAACGTTATACATTGTTCTTTTGTGGATCGAAATTTTTCTCCCGTTTGTATAGACTGTTTACTCCATAAAAAATTATCTACTGCAAATAAATCTAGTCTGTATGAAAAAAAAAACGGGATATAGATAAAAGAGAAAAAAAAGGGCGGGGTGGTGATGGTTTTTCCGAAAATCGTTTGTAAAACACTCGGCCATATAACTCATCGTGCAGTAGTCCCGAGGGGCGTTTACAGGGACAACGCCCTGAATAACTGCATCCAACGGAGATTCGCTCGAAACGCTGCAACAATAAACAGTCCGTGTATGCAGCTTTATTCAATGCATTTTATATTATATGCATCGGCGACACCACCGGTGACGGGCAAAAAGTTCGTAATAAAAGAACATTTTACTAGGATGGGTCATCGTATCCGGACATACTGAATACAATATAACATCTATACGTCAATACATGAGCCAATCGCTGTTAAATTTCCCAACGATAATTTGTCACATTGATTCGAATTTTTGCACAAATGCAGGACATAAAATATCGCCCGGAACATCTTTTTCACATAGAATTCGACATTAATGAAGAAAAAGAGAAAAAAAAACGTATCTCTTTTATTTCGTGCACCTCTTTAATTTTACATACCCCAAATTACAGTTGAATTCCCGACGGTTGCTTTGACACAGAATTACAAGGATATTCCCGTGTCAAATCAGTCGTAACGATAAAATACTAAACTGTATTGGACAGAGACGGAATTTTCAACGATTCATATCGAAACCAGCCAATAACTTATAACGCCCTTGCGGATGAAAATTTTCACCGTACACACTCCTACATTTTATTTCCACACGATGATTACATATTTGTGTACAATACACAAGGGATAATTCTCTCAATCCTCCTTGTCCCTCCCAAATCGACATCGTAAATAAATTTCCGCCGCTACCGTGGCTGTCGAACATAATAATGCCTCGTCACGCTCTCGCTTACTTCTTCGTCCGGTTTTTTTCACTCAAACATTTTCAGCGTCCCCAAAAATTGTCAATGTTTAACATCCTTGCGCGTGTCGCATGCGTCATTCAAGTTCTTACATATTGTACAATGTAAATCGTACAAGCGTTTACGCGTTATGTACGTCGTTGCAAGAGCGCATATATCGACGTTGATGTGAAACATTTTGGCATTGTTACAATGGACCGCACACGGAGAGTTTCATGCTGCTGCTACTGTCTCGTAAACACCATCTCTCTCTTTCTCTTTCGCCTTTTCTCTCTCGCAGATATCTCTCGCAGGCCGCTTCCGACGAAACTGAAAACGAGATATGTATGTAAAATGGGCGAAACTGTGTATAAATCGTTCGGTCATCCTCCGGCTATAAATATCGTTTCGGACAATGGGCGTGCGGAAACTATATGGCTACTGATGGTCTCTTGGTGTTACATGGAGAGAAAAAAACGCACGTGGGCAGCTGAGGGTCTTCAAAAACGAGTCCCGTGGGCAGTATATATACACACGTTGTAATATATATATATATATATATATGACAAACGTATATTTGTACAAATATACGGTTCGTATACGTGTATTTATTCTGCAGAAGATTCACAATGGTGTGTGTGTGAGATTTCCGCGAGAGAGAGGATCATTGCTTTTCGATTATGTTACGAGTTCGTAGCCCGTCGAGTTGATTATGCAGCTGACATTTTTCGGAGATGTTAAATAAAAAAGAGAAACATTAATCCGGTGTCGCAACTGTGCTCGAAAAAAAAAAAAAACAAAAACGATGTGCCAGATATATAGAGCGAGTTCATCATGAATTCACTGTGACAACCACTAAGTAACTACTTTTAATAGAAAAACTATTAACAATTTATAGAATTTACTGGCTGGAGGTAGGGTCAAGTGAGGTCAGCAGCCAAATAAATGTTGTTTTTTTTTGTCACCACGACATTTCTGATGAACTTTAACTTCTTCCATTATTCCAACAGATCTTTGTACTTGTTTTTGGCTTGACCTGGAAGCATTTGTGTTTGGTCAAGAATGCAGATTATATTGGCAAGAATATTCGCTGATTTTTTTTTTGTTTTTCGAATTTTCTTCCAACATTGCTTTAGTTCAACATCTCATGCTTTATTACTTTATTCCTAAATCTTGTTCCACGGTCATTACTTACGAATTACTATCGCTAATGCAATTGTTCCTTGACCTCAATTCATGCGAATCAATTGCAATTCGCGGCAGTATCTTTTTACGGAAACTGAGGATAATTGACAAAAATTAAACTTAACTACATTTAATAGACAAACTATTAACAATTTATAGAATTTCGTGGCTGGAGGTAGGGTCAAGTGATGTCAGCAGCCAGATAAATGTTGTTTTTTTTTGTGACCACGACATTTCTGATGGACTTTAACTTCTTCCATTATTCCAACAGATCTTTGTACTTGTTTTTGGCTCGACGTGGAAGCATTTGTGTTTGCTCAAGAATGCAGATTAGATTGGCAAGAATATTCACTGATTTTTTTTTGTTTTTCGAATTTCCTTCCAACATTGCTTTAGTTCAACACCTCATGCTTTATTACTTTATTCCTAAATGTTGTTCCACAGTCATTACTTACGAATTACTATCGCTAATGCAATTGTTCCTTGACCTCAATTCATGCGAATCAATTGCAATTCGCGGCAGTATCTTTTTATGAAAACCGAGGATAATTGGGACAAAAAAAACGCACGCACTAGTTGTCGAACGGGGTGTTAGTCCCTTATTGTGATTACAAATTCATGCACTTTCTTTCGGGGACAGTATGGAAAAGCGTTTTTTTTTACTTCCTCTTCGTTGCCGTTCGCATAATTTTTTCTGCAAGTATACGCACGCGACACTAATGGGCGATTCATAGTGTACGGGACGACAATACCATTCGAGTCACCCCGTTGTTGCGGCAGCATATAATAAAGCTATAAATTAAGACAGAAAGACGAGTCCCGCGCGAGGACGATTCCATTATTCACAAGCGCTTCTAGCCCTTTACACTCAATTCTTTTCTGTATATACACTGTTCTATACATAATACTATATTGTATTTTACGATAAGGCGTCAACAATCGTACATATATAGTACATGAGTTTAGAAGTTTTTTGGGCGCGTTAACAGTCGTCGTTGGTTTAATGGCCTGTGAATCTTGTGAATAGCGCCAATGTGTAAGGGTATATTATACCGGTTAAGCGGTTTAATCCTCGCGTCTATATATGACGAAGAAAATGACGCAATGGACTACCCTGTTGTTGGCCAATTCCATAACGTCCAGCATTCTCGAGTACATTGCCCTCTTTTCGTTTACGATCCTGCGGAGTGGATGTCCTCGATGGTTTTTATCGATCTCGTCCCTCGTAAAAAAAAAAATAACAAAAAACGTAATAGCGACGCGGTGAAAATACGTGTATAGTAATGTAGTACATATAGCGGAGGTTCGTGCACATTGTAAAGTTTAAGGTATTATAGTACAAGGACTATCGAAGTACTCATCTGGTACTCGATGATGCAGAAAGCGTTTATTCATTCAAAGTACCAAAATGACCATCCATACGGGACAGGGTGCACATAACCAGCTGCTGCTCCCTTTTTTTCTTCACTTCCACCTTTTTGCATCCCTCTGTGTACTACCCCTCGTCGACGAAATCCAGTAATTTCAACATTTTATTAATGATTATTTGCGTTATTTGACGAATCAATAATGATTATTCAATAGAGCTGAGACAATTCGATTTATTTGAAAAGAAAAACTTATCTGGCATTCGTAAAAAATTTTCTCTTTATGATAGGCTGAGAATTATATTTTTAAAAAACTTCAGGAACGCAAATTTCCATCTTAACGAATTTTATTCGCCAACAGATTGTAGGATAAGAATTTTTTAAGTTCTAATATTTAAAGAAAAACAATTGTTCAAATTGGTCATGAGGGTTTAGACGAGATTCGATGAAACGACAATATAATTTGCATTCGTTTTATAATCAGAGCACAATATGACAATACGTAGATTTATGGTGAAGATTCAGGACGAAATGACCATCGGCAAGGGGACGATAAACAGCTGCTGCTGATGCTGATGCTGCGACCCCACGCGAAAAAATACGTCAGGTTCACATTTGAATGGATAACTCCACGATGAAAGGGTAAAAGCTATAGTATTCGCTCTGATTTAAGAGGGTGGCTAAAGAATGCGTATGAAAGTCGAGTGGGATCAGATTTAAAGCCACTAACGGTCGAATCAATTTGGTTTTATCGGATTTTTACTTTCTAATGTAATTTATTTAATGTTTTCAAATGTCAAAAAAGCGTTAAATAAAATCCAGATAACGCGAATTGAAAACGATTTTTTTCCAAGCTGCTTTGTAGCGGAGTTTTTTTTCGTACAATCGAGGATCGCGATAAACAGACAATCAAGGGAGCTCTATGACCATTTTTATCGCGCCATTATCCAATATACGGTACAATGGTGACGTTGAATTATTTTCCTCGTATTTATACCGTTAAAAATCCTTTTCTCACAGCCCCTTCTCCGTTCTTTGCACGAATGAGGTACGGCGGAAAGATAAAAGCTTTGTAAAGAGATTTTTCCGTGATCTCTCAGACGAGGACAGTGCAACGCCCAGATTAAATTTCTCATTTCTAACCGAACAACCCTTGGTATCTATAACAGCACAGAACTCCCGTTGTTACGAGAGAAAAAAAAAGATTGTAGATAGAATAATCGATGTAATGACAAAAAAAAGAGCTGCCTATAAAATTTCAACGGATTCAAAACGTTAAAAAAATGTCTTTCAGCGGTATTTTATATATTTTCTATTCTCAATCCCAAATATCGTTTGTAATATAAATATTTATATCAAAAATATATTATTAAATATATTGAATATTTATATCATAAATATATTATTAAATATGTTAAATATATTATATTATAAAATTTTTTAATATTAACAATATTTGGGATTGAGATAAAAAAAAAGATTGTATATCTACAATCTTTTTTTTCTCATCGATTATTCATCAATTCATCGATTATTCTATCGAATAATCGATGCTCCCTTTTTTTCTTCACTTCCACCTTCGTCATTACATCGATTATTCTATCGAATAATCGATGTAATCGATGTTTTTCGTCATTACATCGATTATTCGATAGAATAATCGATGTAATGACGAAAAAAGAGCTATCGATTAAATTTCAACGGATTCAAAACGTTTCAAAAAATGTCTTCCACCAATATTTCATATATTTTTTATTCTCAATCCCAAATATCGTTTATAATATAAATATTTATATTATAAATATATTATTAAATATATTGAATATTTATATCATAAATATATTATTAAATATATAATATTATAAATATTTTAAATATAAACGATATTTGGGATTGAGATAGAAAAATAATATTGTAGATAGAATAATCGATGTAATGACAAAAAAACAGCTATCGATAAAATTTCAATGGATTCAAAACGTTTGAAAAAATGTCTGTCAGTAGTATTTTATATATTTAATATTCTCAATCCCAAATATCGTTTATATTTAAGATATTTATAATATAATATATTTAATAATATATTTATATTATAAATATCGTTTATATTACAAATATTTATAATATAATATATTTATAATATAAATATATTATATTATAAATATTTTTAATATAAACGATATTTGGGATTGAGATAGAAAAAAAAGATCGTAGATAGAATAATCGATGTAATGACAAAAAAAGAGCTATCGATAACATTTCAACGGATTCAAAACGTTTGAAAAAATGTCTGTCAGTAGTATTTTATATATTTAATATTCTCAATCTCAAATATCGTGTACATTTAAAATATTTATAATACAATATATTATTAAATATATTACATTATAAATATTTTGAATATAAACGATATTTGGGATTGAGAATATTAAATATATAAAATACTACTGACAGACATTTTTTCAAACGTTTTGAATCCGTTGAAATTTTATCGATACCTCTTTTTTTGTCATTACATCGATTATTCTATCCATACAATCTTTTTGTTCTCGTAACAGCGGGAGTTCTGTGTTGTTATACTATAGATACCAAGGGTTGTTCGGGTTAGAAATGAGAAATTGAATGTGGGCGTTGTATGGGCCTCGTCTGAAAGATCCTGGAAAAATCTTCACAAATCTCTTTACTGGTTTGTAAATTTATATTATCAATGAACGTAATAACATTTATTGATAATATAAATTTACAAATAACTTTTCTCCCTAGATTCTCGAAAAAAAAATGGCTTTTAACTGTACTACATTGTGATGCCATTGAGTTTCATTTCATCGTTGACGAACGTCCTCAACGAACAATGGCGTCTCTATACAGAAATTATCATAAAATAGCTTCGTCCGTTTCTAGCATCCTATATCGCGCTGTATTACGCACCTATCTAGTAATATACTGTGCATTGTACTTAAACACGCATAGTCAAACGTTATCGCGTCATCAAAGAGCCGGAGTGATGTCACTGAATGTTGAATAAACCAGTAAATTCCTCCTTGAATCTTTCTCTCCCTCATTTTAACACAGAGCGCACGGCATCTCTCGTTTAGACTCTTGGTGATTTTCGTTATAGCTCTCGTAGGAGTTAGTGTACGAACGTACTTCTCGTTGTCAAGATTGTTCCGAAGCGTTTATCCGAGTTATCGCAAAAACCCGAAGGACTTTTAGAGTCCCATCCGCGTTCTCGTTCGTGCCTAATCCACTATCGAACTTTTTTTTCCTCTCTCTCTCTCTCTCTCTCTCTCTGTATCTCTCACTCTCATTCGTTCCTCTCTGATCTCGTACCATCCTAGAGTATCACCGTCGAAGTGTTCTACAATTCTGTACCCATCGTACTTTCGACGCCCGCGCGCGCTCTCGGTGAGATCGATACCAGACTCTCTGTACGTTATGGACCGAGACCTTATCGCGAACGATTCCGCGAGAAGTTTGCATTACGGAACGAGAGACTCTCGTATAGTCGTCGTCGATGAATCAATACAAAAAAAAAAAAAGAAGCTTTTCTTGACCGTGAGGTGGCTCAGATGCTGATTGGTGATACGATATAGTTCAAACCTTCTCTCGATCACTTCCGGTTCGACTTTTACCTTTTAATTATTATAAGAGAAGTTTTCATTGGTTATTGTTACATTATGACTTTGTCGAACGTGTTGAAAGTATTGAAATTAATGAAAAATATACGATCCCATTTGCAACTGGATAAAAGTAGATTTTATTTAATTCAAGTAAAATTCTGGTTTATCAAAATCTTTGCGTTACCGGCGTACATTACAGTAATGAAAATATTTAAATTCGAATATACGATGGAGTTCGTCGAGTGGGCTAAAAGCCAAAAAACGCGTTCGTCGTTCAATCTCGTTTCTCAGGCAATGAAGTTTCGTGCTTGCGTCTCTCGATTGACCACGACGAATCGGGAACAATCGAATATCGCTAACGACTCAAAGCTCATTGCGGCTGTGACTCCCGTTCGATCCAATCAGCCACACCGACCACGCTGCAATTTTTTGCGAGACTAACGATCGTCCGTTGGTGGAGATTGCGTAATTCGTGAACTTGGTGACGAGGGGAGGAATTCAAGAGTTTGACCTCGAGACAGAACTATCGTGAGCAATTGAACCGACGAATGCCGAGAATCAAAAACTTAATTCGAACATTTCATTGATCGCTCGATTATGTAGATTTTTATAAATTTTTTAACAAGATTTCATAGATTACTTTTAAGGAGTTTGAAGAATTAACTAAATTTATTATGATAATCATTCATAGTTAAGGGGTATTTTATTACAACTAAAAATAATGAATATCTTATTTGCTTATTAATCATCTGGAGCACGAATAAGAAAAAAATGTCGAGTGTACGATAAATTAAAAGATACTGCGAAGAATTAACGATAAGCTCATCGAGGTCAAGATCGAAAAAGTAAGGATTGTAAAGAAAGAAAATAGGGTGGAGCTAGCGAACGACGTCATGTCAAAAGACTGCCTTTGTATCGTACATTGCCGAGTGAATTACTGCATCGTGTGCACTTTTCAACGCAATTGGCCTTGTATCGTTCCCGCCATCTACCTTCTCTGTTAAAGTCAAGAGTATCACTTTCAAGGGGGGACTAAAAGTTCAGGGGTTGCTCGGGCAAATATGCTCTCACTACCAGCAACCCCCCAATGTAATCCCTACTTTACCAACCACTGTATATACCTTTTGTATGCTATATAGGCGACCGAGGGTAGATTTATCCTCGTGAATTTTTTCTTTTCTTTTTGCTCCACTCGTACTTACCGGGATTCCCGTTTGGCGCCGCCGACGTCGTTTAAGGGGGGAAATAGGGTTAGGACAGCGTTTTCTCAATGATTTTCATGAATTTTTTTATAGTATAAAAAATGAATATAATTTATTGAAACTTTGAGAATATTTTATAAATATATTTAAGTATATACTATAAAATTTTTGAAGAATATCCTTGAAAAACACCGAAGATATTAGCGACCCCGTGTTGCAGGTCACAATCAGACTCAGCATTTTGCGTACATTCTGGAAGCCACAATTTTCATCTGAAATCAAACGAGGTTGGAATTTACTTTTATTATATGTCTCTCTTCTATATGAACCTAAATGCTATCAAAAATATATAAAATTGAATTTTTTACAGGGGTCAAAACAAAGAAGCATGATTTTTTGCCATTTTTTACAACTTTATTTGCAAAAAAAAATTATTTTGAATAATGATAATATTACGATTTTAGGTTCATATAGAGCGCAATACTATGAAGAAAGTAACTGCCAATTTTCGAAACGATTGGTTGAAAACTTTTCAAACTAGCGTGTACGCAAGTTAAAAAAAAGTCGTTTTCAGAAAAACGCGTTTGAAAAAATAGTACCAAGAAAAACAAGCAATACTATGAAGAAAGAAACTGTCAATTTTCAAAACGATTGGTTGAAAACTTTCGTTTTCTACCAATCGAAACAAAAAATGGCGTTTTCAGAAAAACGCGTTTGAAAAAATCGCGCGCTCGGGGCCTGAAGGAGAGGTACTCACTTTGATGGCTTATAACAATAGAACGCGTCGGAATTTTCATTAAAAATTTTGGGAACATATTTTTCAATAGTTTTACTAACAATTTATGAAATAAAAAAAAATCGATTTTTTGAACCGTCTAACCCTATTTCCCCCCTTAAATTCGAACGAAATTCAATCGTTTGCGAAAATAAACGTCTCAATTCATCCGGCATTCATTAATATCAATGACGGGCAATCTATTCGACGCCCCATTCGTATATGAATAATTGCCATGTCTTTCCCCCTCGTGAATGTGTCGATATATACCGATGTTTAGCATTTGCAAACGTCACAAATACGTCTTAGCAATCATTATTTTTATCACCATGCATTATTGTTATTATTACACTCCATTATGCACAATATGCTATCGATATATCAACGATTCAACAGAAAGAAAAAGGGGTGTAACGCTGGATGAATGAAAAAAAAAAGAGATTCATAATACCATACGAAATATTATTTGATGGGAGTACTCCGCCTGATGATTATGTCAAATGACGATTGTCTTGCACAGGAGGTGCACTCCTAAAGGGTTTTTTTTTGTTCTGTTCAATTTCGTACTATTGCCACATTGAAGAAATGGAAATGCAAGGGGACAGAGTGCAACAGGGATCACGTATACCTCGTAAATCGTATCATTAATAACATTTTGCTCTGGGGTTCTTCGAAAAATGCAATCATACCTTGTATTTCACAATGGGACATCGGAATGAGACACCCGTTGGGCATGCTTGTGGAGTTACATATATATATGTATGTATAGGAGGCAACCCCCACGTGTACGATTCATAACAGGATTGCTTGTACACCGCCCCGATTCTCGTTGGCACTCGTTTTATTATTTCATTCCGTTTCAACGTCAATTCAACTGGTATATTCCGACTGGCTACGAGCTGCACTCGTCTGAACGCAGCATGGAGCCCAAGGACCATTCTCCGTGGAAATCAATGATATTTTACTACCGTCAGTTGAGAACGGCACTGTAATCGTTGAATTCCTACAACAATTAATAAAAATATACTTTTGCCTTCGTTCACCGTGAGGACTCACATACCCCTGCGCGCACTGAAAATCGCGTAATTTTGAAAAATTATTATAAAGGTTATACGGTGAAAAAAAATATTAAATTGTTGATTTCACATTTTTTATTAATTTTTCAAGTATAAGATAAAAAATTAAAAATTATTTGTTACGGGCATAAATGCACTGCTGATAAAAACCATGGCGCCTCCTTATCAACATTATAACTCCACCAAAAATTATCCAGTATGTAAAAATAAAAAAGAATCTAGTAAAGTAATGTAGTAGTAATAGTCTGACAGAGGGATTTTTTTATTTATTTTTTTCAAAAATGAAGAAATTACAGTATTTCAAACTTTAGTATGCAATTAAAATTTTGTAATAAAAATGAGTGTTTAATAATTTATAAAAAAAATTGCAGTCAAAAAATTAAAAAAACCTCTCGTTCGTCTATAGAGAAAACAATTATCAAGATTTAAAAAAAAAAGTTAAAAAATATTAAAAATTGACTGATTGTGAGTTATCGAGCTGACACTGTCTAAAAACATAGTTTTCAGAAACCAGCGATTAAGGGGTTATACGTAGTTGAAAATTCATAAAATCGATTTTTTTTTTATTGCATTTTCGGAACGTACATATATTTGAGTATATTCTCTGAAAATTTCAAGTCGATCCGGCAAATATTCTTCGAGATACATGCATATTTGTAAGGACGTTCGGAGCGTTACAAAGTAGGCGGCCTAAAGACCGGAGTAGCAGCATGAAACTTTAAACGCGTTTTTCTCAAAATGGTGTGTTTTCAAAGTCAGTGAGCACGATTTCTCAAAAACGGCTCAACCGATCGGTCTGCAATTTTAACACAACCTTCTCAGATATATTCTTCAGGTATTGATCGAAGGAATAAGATTTCCGATAATTATTTCTATATTTTTAAAATAATTCAACGAAAAAATTTTGGTCAAAAATCGGAATTTTTTCTTTTTGGAGCCACCATTTTGTCAAAAATCAAAATTTCGACTATTCCTTCGATCAATACCTAGATTTATCTATCCACTAATAGAATCTTTTTGGTTTTTTTTATTTTAAATAATCCAAACCCGAGATATCGTGCTCACCGCCCGACACCTTTTTTTTGGAGGACCTCCAGGAGATCGTCTACAGGAGCAGTGTAAATCGATATTTTTTTAAATGAAAAATGCCGATATAAAGTTAAAAGCTACCACTACATTTATTAATACTTCTTGTATTTGTCAAATAGAATTCCTTTTCAGAAAAAGTTCGTAAAAAAACGACTTTTTTTGGCCTTGCAACTGCGTATAACCCGTTAAAGTTTCTGGTCGGTACAACGTGAACCTGATGTCCGGTCAAATTTATTGAAATAACTTTGTAACGGAGTGGAATTTTCTTAAAAGTTTTTTTATTGAATAATTCTTAAAACTGTAAAGAATAAAGATCTGTAAAAAAAATCGATTTTTTTTAAATCTCGAGGGTATGTAAGCCGTTAAAATAGCGCTATTACTGCCTGAAAGACTTTTGAACAATCGACAATGTGGTGCAAGTTAAATAACAGAGTATGGATAATAAATTTAAAAAATATGCATCACTCTTACTTGAGATTAATTAATAAATAACGTTTTATTAAGTACACGAACGATCGTGAACTCCCCATGTCAACATCGAGAAACTTTTCTACTTTTTGACGAGCGAAACATTATTTAATGTCTATCGCTGAAGAATATGAGCTCGCTTATTGACACTACGACCTCGATCTTTTTTTTCTTCTCGAACCCAACATTCATTCCGTAGGCTGCTAACCCCACCACTGAATCGTACATGACACAATCCTCGAAGGAACCCGACAAAGTATTCGCTTTTTACAGCAAGACTTTCGAACCGTCACTGCCTTACTTTTCTTTCTTTCACCGATCGCTCGTGTTCCATCAAGAATATGTTGCAGCTGCACTTCTGTCCCGGTTCAACCATTGACGAACGATCGGTGAAAGACCCCAAGTTCCGCAAGGGACGACAAAAAGGACCCCACAAAATTGATGACGATTAGAAGACCAAAAAAAAAAAAACCCCCCGAGTCATCGTTATTAGACCCACTTTGAATTCATAACGGTGAATTCAAAGTGATGGACGCTACTGTTACTTTCGGAGCTTCGCCATTTTTTTTCTTCCTTTTATACCTTTTTCAGCATATAATTTGTGCTTATCTTCATTTAAATTCGTAATGCCCTTTCAATAGAATCCTTCGGACAGAGAACCAATTCCCCGACGAACATTTCATCCATCATTCTCGCTTTTTCATTCCGTCGAGTCACTTTTGATTCCCACTGATGCGTTATCACACCATCTACTAATGTATGAACGTTTTTTTTCGGTTCAGTGCTGAACGATCCTAAAAGAAGAGGGAAAAAAAAAAACTGAACCCCCAACGAGTTTTTTTTCACTTTGCTGACCAAGTGACGTACATTTGCATCACTAATGTACAGTTCCATTTCCGGTTTTTCACCTAGCATCATGTGTTTGCTTTTCTGGAGGCAACCTTTCAAACGTCATGCATGAAACTAAAATACACACGTACTCCCGGCTTTTGTGTTATTTGTTTTTCATCATTCGTTCATTCATCTCCTTCACTCGTTCGTCATTAGAATAAAACGTCCTTTTGCGTATTGAATTTATGGTCTCGTAATCGAGGACCAGTAATGAAAAATTGTGCCAGGTGTCCGGGAACTTTTTTCTTTCATCTACATGTCTTTCTTTGTTTGTCCCTTCGCCGTTTGACAGGCTAAATATAATCATCGTAATATTAGGTCAATTCTTCGCTTGACAGTGTCCGTAGAAAATTGTTTTCAGTCTCTAACATTCCAGTCTGTGCTAAACGTCTTGGCCCGTCGTCTTTTGCGTAGACTCGCGTATATTGTACGAAAAATCCTTTATTCAACTTCCCCAGAGGATCTGGAGAACGGGTCATTAACGAAAACCTGTAACGGAAGGCGCGTGCGACCACGAGAAGTCCGATCTTCTCTCCGCGATGGTCATTAGAGAAAACGAGTATACAGAGAGACCCGGAGCAGCACGTACTGTGACCGGCATACTCTCGATGTAGGTTTAATGCTTTTGTTTGCTTGAACAAACCACTCGCCTTCTCTCCATCTATACACGAGCGTGTCTTTTACTCTTTCGTTCCTTCCTCATCTTTCCTTCCTTTCCTCTTCAACCGTTCGACAGGCGGACCAGTTTCTCTTGTTCTGACTTGAGGAATTGCGAGACCATGTGGGAATACTCGCTTTTACAATAAAAAACCGGTAACAACAACGAGATAATACATCCCGTAACTCCGCTTTCTGCCAGGTGCATCGTTCTTGACTCTAACCGACTTGTGTGTAAGCAATTTTATTGAGACGGGAATCGAAACAAAAACAAAACTTAATAATGCATTATTGAAAGTACGAGATTGTTATTTTTGCTCGGAGACAGGACAGGAATCGTCGGACTTTTAAACAAATATCAGGTCTTCGAATAACGCAACTTACAATTCTCCATCTTCAAAAATCTTGCTCTTCAACAGTTTAACTCTTTTCATTTTATGAAGAAAAAAAGAGTTTTTCTCGAATCTACCGAAATTCTGAACTCATCAGTCCGTGTGGAATTTCTCGAATTTATTGAAGCCTGCGAAAATTGTTAGCAGTGACTTTTGTCACAAAGATACGAGGAACAAGGGGAGGTTGGACATTTTTCTTTTTACGCGAACCCATGAAGAATTAAACGTATAGGGTGGAAAAGAAGAACGAAGGAAAACCCCGCGGAGACCTCTTATGCGGCACAAAAGTTGTGTAACCAGGTGTTCCTCGGGACTTGTACGAGTCGAGATGCGGTTCGACTAAGACGACAGCGTACACACAATTGTGCCGGGCCCGATAGACGCACACGCGCTAGTCGTAAATTTTCTATGCCTCGTCACTTTGCGTGTGTCGCGGAAAGATGTTAAAAAAAAAATTTCGGGACGAAGCTCACGCCTCCCCTACAATAAAGCACGACAGTCTGTAGTTACTTTTCTCTCTTTTTTTTTTGGTTACTTTGAGTTTGGACGACACATGTAACTTCTAATGTGACCGAACAGAAACACACCTGGAGCGTTTTGCCGTCGTGTAAACGATCTCTTCACCACAAAACATTCGATATGCGTAAGCATCATAGAAAACCGGTTCCCACAATTTTGGAGCACATTTTTGGGGCAATGCACCCTGAACGAATTGCACCCTTGTCCAAAATTACGATCTCAAGAATCATTCGATAAAATGTGTGACGAGTAAACAGCGAACGAAAAATACAAATAGGGTCGAACAAAGTATTTTCTGTCTTTTCGTTTCTAACTCGTATTTTTTGTGTAAAAGGAGGACGTTTTTTTTCAGTCTGAAAACATTACTTTTTTCTTTATCCTATGCGAGTTGCGAGTTTTTTTCAGTCACTTCAACAATCACTCGATCAACCCCCAATTGCTTCTCTCGTCAATTTCCCTACATAAATGATGTCGTTGAGCCATGCATTTTTTAAGTGGGGAAATAGGGTTAGGACAGCGTTTTCTCAATGATTTTCATGAATTTTTTTATAGTATAAAAAATGAATATAACTTATTGAAACTTTGAGAATATTTTATACATATATTTAGGTATATACTATAAAATATTAGCGATCCGATATTGCAGGTCACAATCAGACTCAGCATTTTGCGTACATTCTGGAAGCCGCCATTTTCATCCTAAATCAAACGAGGTTGGAATTTACTTTTATTATATGTCTCTCTTCTATATGAACCTAAATGCTATCAAAAAAATAGAAAATTGAATTTTTTACAGGGGTCAAAACAAAAAAGCATGATTTTTTACCGTTTTTTTAAACTTTATTTGCAAAAAAAAAATTATTTCAAATAATGTTAATATTCCGATTTTAGGTTCATATAGAGCGCAATACTATGAAGAAAGTAACTGCCAATTTTCAAAACGATTGGTTGAAAACTTTCCAAACTAGCGTGTACGCAAGTTAAAAAAAAGTCGTTTTCAGAAAAACGCGTTTGAAAACATAGTACCAAGAAAAACAAATAATATGGGGACGCTAATATTTTATATTATATACTTAAATATATGTATAAAATTTTTATAGTATATACTTAAATATATGTCTAAAATATTCTCAAAGTTTCAATAAATTATATTCATTTTTTATACTATAAAAAAATTCATGAAAATTATTGAGAAAACGCTGTGCTAACCCTATTTCCTCCCTTAATGGCTTATAACAATAGAACGAGTCGAAATTTTCATTGAAAATTTTGGGTATATATTTTTCAATAGTTTTACTAACAATTTATGAAATAAAAAAAAAAATCGATTTTTTGAACCGTCTAACCCTATTTCCCCCCTTAAGAGGTTATACGCGGTTAGGATTGAAAAAAAAAATATGTTTCATTTTCGTAATGTACATATATTTCAGCATAAACACAGAAAATTTCATGTCAATCCGACGAATATTCTCGAAGTTACCCGCATATTTTTAAAGACGCCTCGAAGCCTTTGAAAGTAGCGTCGTAAGTTTGAATGCGTTTTTCTCAAAACTGTGTTTCCAAAGTCGGTGAGCGAGATTCCTCGTCGACGGCTAAACCGATCAGTCTCAATTTTTTACACAAGCTTTATAAATATATTTTTTAGTGATTAATCGAAGGTTTTTCTCTTGCCGATAAATATTTTCCATTTTATAAACAATTTAAGGCCAACATTTTGATCGAAAATCGAAAATTTCCTTTGAGAAACCGTCATTTTGTTAAAAATTAATATTTTGCATATTCCTTCGATGAAATACTAGATAATACCTTATATTAACGAAATCTTTTTTGTCTTTTCATTGTAAATGATCCAATCCAGAGATATCGTGCTCACCGCAAGACGCATTTTTTTAGAGCAGCTCCCGGAGATCGGTTATAGCAGCTTTAAAAATCATTATTTTGACAAATAAAAAATATGAAAATAAAGACAAAAGTTACCACAATATGTATAAAAATGTTTACGTCAACAAATAAAAATGTCTTTCCAGGAAAAATTCTTGAAAATCATTTTTCTTCGGTCTCCCGACTGCGTATAACTCCTTAAGGGGGGAAATAGGGTTAGACGGTTCAAAAAATCGATTTTTTTTAATTTCATAAATTGTTAGTAAAACTATTGAAAAATATGTTCCCAAAATTTTAAATGAAAATTCCGACTCGTTCTATTGTTATAAACCATTAAGGGGAGGAAATAGGGTTAGGACAGCGTTTTCTCAATCATTTTCATGAATTTTTTTATAGTATAAAAAATGAATATAATTTATTGAAACTTTGAGAATATTTTATACATATATTTAAGTATATACTATAAAATTTTTATACATATATTTAAGTATATACTATAAAATATTAGCGACCCCGTATTGCTTGTTTTTCTTGGTACTATTTTTTCAAACGCGTTTTTCTGAAAACGACTTTTCTTTAACTTGCGTACACGCTAGTTTGTAAAGTTTTCAACCAATCGTTTTGAAAATTGGCAGTTGCTTTCTTCATAGTATTGCGCTCTATATGAACCTAAAATCGGAATATTATCATTATTTAAAATAATTTTTTTTTCGCAAATAAAGGTGTAAAAAATGGCAAAAAATCATGCTTTTTTGTTTTGACCCCTGTAAAAAATTCAATTTTCTATTTTTTTTGATAGCATTTAGATTCATATAGAAGAGAGACATATAATAAAAGTAAATTCCAACCTCGTTTGATTTCAGATGATAATTGCGGCTTCCAGAATGTACGGAAAATGCTGAGTCTGATTGTGACCTGCAATATGGGGTCGCTAATATTTTTTAGCATATACTTAAATATATGTATAAAAATTTTATAGTATATACTTAAATATATGTATAAAATATTCTCAAAGTTTGAATAAATTATATTCATTTTTTATACTATAAAAAAATTCATGAAAATTATTGAGAAAACGCTGTCCTAACCCTATTTCCCTCCTTAAACCTTCGTGTTATTTCTCAATTTACATAATTCATTCACCGAGAGTGATGCATGATTGATTCCCACAATCTTATGACCCTGCGGACACACATCAAAAATCTCTTCTCATCTCACGCTCGAGTCATGTAGAAATCATTTAGCATCCACTAAATGCAAATTTTTCGTTCCATCATCATCCTTCGGCGAATGTTATTACAATATATTCGGTTTTCTTCCTAACGCGTCCGTTAATGAAAATCACAGTCTGCGGTGTTTTTTTATTAAACATTCTTTCTATTTATATTTACCCTTTCCCCTCTCAGGACGATATTCGATTAAATTATTTCGTGAATGCTCTCCCGAGAGGGTTAAAGATCTCGAGGGGTCTGGGGCCGTTTGGACCTTTAATAATTACGAGGCAAGAAGCCAAACGTGGTATATACTTGCACGAATTTATATACGTACACATGGGTGTTATATTATCGTGAATCATCGAGTGCTATTTGCCGCGATATTTTTACGTCCCGAATATAATCCATTTTTACTTATTGTCCGAGAGTTCACTCAAGTGCCGCCATGGTACCGCATATAATTTGGCATAAAACACGAGAGCGTTAAATAGCCACTGCTTCTGCGTGTACATTTTCGTACAACGGTAAACGTTGTTGCGTGTAAAAACCATTATATACTCGTGTATTCACGAGTGTGTATGTGTATAAAATAAAATACATTGCAAACGTGCACTCTTATATATAAATTTTTCTCTTTAGCGCGTCTTGTACAGCACGCACACACGTGTGCAACCCTCTCTTTGCACTCTTGTACAGAGCCCAGAAAGTTGTATGAATTACGGACGAATGTGTGCTCGCGCGATGACTGCTTTCGGTAGTTACCGAAAGCAGTCATTGCGCGAGTATATCGAGTTCGAGATACTCTCGGTTTGAGAAAAGGGGACGTTAAGGGTATTTAAACGGTTCGGCTCTCGTAAACGGTGAAAGGGACGAAAAGAAGAAAAGACCGAAAAATGAAATAGTAGGTCTGACCTCTGTGGGGAACCCCTTGAGAATGCTAATTAGGGGTGGACATTTTTCCTTCCAATCCTTCCTTTATATTCTTGACGACTTACTCTTCAATAACAGTCTCTGATCACGAGAAGGATCGATTCCAGAAATATTTTGCACGAGGGTCGAGGAAAAAAACAACAATTCTGGGATGATTGTATAAAAAACGTTATCTCATCCCCTGTGGATTCTACTCGATTGACGCTCAACGTCGATTCCATGATTACTTTCTTTTTTTTTTCCCTTCACCCTCGTTTCAGGCGATATTGCCGTAATGTCCTGTTTGTGGATCTCCTTCGTTCAATATCAGTACTCAATCTCTGCCTTTTAGGGGGGAAATAGGGTTAGGACAGCGTTTTCTCAATGATTTTCATGAATTTTTTTATAGTATAAAAAATGAATATAACTTATTGAAACTTTGAGAATATTTTATACATATATTTAAGTATATACTATAAAATTGGTATATACTATATACTATATACTATAAAATTTAAGGTAGTAGTCTGGTAACTTAAGCCGATTTTCATGTCTTTTTTGGAGGGCGTTTTTTTGTAGGAAAATAAAAATGAATCGTTTTGGATATTTAGGATGTTTTTATTTACATATTAAAGATACAAAAAAAGATTTTTTTGAAGAAATTTAATAGTTTATTATTATTATTATCATTGATCGAAGTTGGCACCTCAAAAAAAAAGCGCGTGGGTGGCCCCGGTGATTTTGGCTCTTGATGTTATCTGAAATCAAAATATCTTGATAATTCTTAATCTATAGACATGTCATTCTGGTCGGAACTACTGAAGTTAAATTTCATGGATAAATAACAAAATTTATTAAAAGGACTTTTAATAAAGGTCCTTTTTATAAAAGGACTTTTTTTTTCCAAAGTCCGCCATTTTGTTATTTATCCATGAAATTTAACTTCAGTAGTTCCGACCAGAATGACATGTCTATAGATTAAGGATTATCAAGAATTTTTGATTTCAGATAACATCAAGAGCCGAAATCACCGGGGCCACCCACGCGCTTTTTTTTTCGAGGTGCCAACTTCGATCAATAATAATAATAATAATAATAAACTATTACATTTTTTCAAACAAATTTTTTTTTGTATCTTTAATATGTAAATGAAAACATCCTAAATATCCAAAACGATTCATTTTTATTTTCCTACAAAAAAACGCCCTCCAAAAAAGACATGAAAATCGGCTGAGTTACCAGACTACTACCTTAAGTATATACTATAAAATAAAAAAGACTCAGCATTTTGCGTACATTCTGGAAGCCGCAATTTTCATCTGAAATCAAACGAGGTTGGAATTTACTTTTATTATATGTCTCTCTTCTTTATGAACCTAAATGCCATCAAAAAAATAGAAAATTGAATTTTTTACAACTTTATTTGCAAAAAAAAATATTTAAAATAATGATAATATTCCGATTTCAGGTTCATATAGAGCGCAATACCATGAAGAAAGTAACTGTCAATTTCCAAAATGATTGGTTGAAAACTTTTCAAACTAGCGTGTACGCAAGTTAAAAAAAAGTCGTTTTCAGAAAAACGCGTTTGAAACACGTGACGCGCTCGGAGCCTGGAGGAGAGCTACTCACTTTAATGACTTATAACAATAGAACGAGTAGAAATTTTCATTTAAAATTTTGGGAACATATTTTTCAATAGTTTTACTAACAATTTATGAAATAAAAAAAAAAGCGATTTTTCGAACCGTCTAACTCTATTTCCCCCCTTTAGCGATTGCGAGAATCGTCCTAATATTTGATCCTTTTGTGCAGTCGTTTTTTTTTTTTTAACTTTTTTCCCCATTAGCTATTACGAACGATGATGGATGGACGTGGCGAGATCGAAAAGATATTTTCTTTGTCAGTATTGACTATCGGACACATTTTCTCATGCGAGTGACTGATTTCTTGTCTAGAAATGTCATTGGTATTTGCTTTTTTTTCGTGCATACACGATTCGTTTCCTGTCCAAATATTAAAAATTACATTCATAAATTACATCACCATTATGTTGAAAGTAATGGGAAGTAATGGTAATGTACCACTTCGATTTTTAATAATATTCAATTTATTTTCTTATTTTTATTGATTGAATTGTAACAAGCTATTTTCAAGAGAAACGTCTCGTTCCCGAACGTTCTTTTTTTTCTTGACTTCCCGATATTTCGATGAGATATATATTCACTATGGACAATAAGTACATTGTATCGAAGGAGGGAAGAGAAATTTGGGAGTGGTGAGAGGAGACTGGGAAATGTGTATAGAAAAAGGTGCAGAGGTATAAGCCCTCGTCGAGGCGAGGACATCGAGAGCTCCACACAGTCTCCGAGAAAGAAAGAAAGAAGAAAAAAAAATCTTTTCGTCGAGGGCCCGGGGCTCATTGTTTCGTTGTTCATGGGGTGTAACGTGCTTCCCATATAAATGGAAAAGAATACCCGCCGGGCGCACGAGTCTGAAACGTTTATTTTTCAACGTCTCATTGTGTCAACCTGGACATCATCACAGCTGCATAATATTTCGAAACGTGAAACACCGATTTATTAGATTCGTACGTGCATTTTTAATGGAAACGCAGAGATTGTGAAATAAATTTTGCTTCGACGATCGAAAAGAAATTTATTTCAATCTCTCGCCCCCCCCCCCTTTAAAAGGACATTAATTTCGATGAAAATTTATGAAAGCATGTAAACTTTCGAGCACATGTTTATTAGCCATTTGATTCTACACGAGACGTAAATTGGATTTACGTTTCAATTCCACAAACGTATAGATATTGGACATTGTACGGAACTTAACGACGTTTCCCGGCTTGAATTTCCGGCTCGTTATCCTTCAAGCGCATCGGGTCACAACGGCGGGGTCACGTTCCCGTCTGCAGGACCTTTGACTTCTCACGGGTCTAGTTGCAGCGATATCTTCGAGCGTGGTTGCACATTGAGACCTCAGCGTTAAATTATAAATGGGAAACCCCCCCCCTGAGGATTTTAATGTCTCGAAATCTAAGGGATGTGCTCGTTAAGAGCGATTTTCAGCAATAATTTTTCAAAGGGTTTCCCCGTTAAATCTTTGATATCAGGAAAAAGGGCTTTTCCCTTCAGTAATGCTTTCCGTTTTTTTTTTATTTCAAAAAATTCGATCCCCGTCACTAATTTTATTGAATGGGATTAAGAAGAAAAAAAGCGAACCCTCTCAAACGACCCTTCGAAAGAGTATATCACGTTTTTTTTCCAGCTTTAAAGTCAGAAGGAACTTTTTTTCCTTAATTCCTAAAGGAAAATCCCATCCCTTTCACCGCGAATAATTCTCTATACTCACAAACCTCGTAGATCTTACATTCTCAAGGACGGTAAAAAAAAAATCGGTTACACCAATTATCCGGGTAGGAAAACGTTGCGCCCTCGGTTACAGTCACATAAAGTACCGGATTTCTTTTTTTTTTAATTCCAAGAGGGTCTCTTTTCGCTCTTAAGCTTGTAGAGCATGGAGGGGCGTGAGAATGAATCGGAAAATATTTCTCCGCAGAGACACTGGACCAGAACGAAATTCGATGATTTTTTCTTTTTCAGTTGAATTCACGAGACGTTAATAAATTTTGTGGTTCTTTGTTCAACGTTCCGATCCTTCGAATAATCTAGGCGTCAATTTATGCTAATATTGACGATATATTTTCGTTTTTTTTCTTACAGACACATCCTACGAGAAAGCTTGCAGAAGGGGTAGTGCTCCTGCTACCCCTGTTCTTGGCGCAAGACCGCTGGACGTTACACCCAACAGAATAGTCGTGAGTACAACACTTTTGATTATTAAAATTAACCCTCCGCGGTCGCACTGGGACAATTCCGTCACAACCGAAACACGTTTTCCAAGCGTTTTCGCTCAGATACCGATTTATAGTGAAAAATATAATAACTTTTGTACTTGAATAATCGTGGATTCACATTCTAGAAGGATTCAACAGTGTTCATGATTTTTCTCAGATTTTTCCAAGCAATTTAACAATTTGAAAACTGTGCGTGAAAACTGTGGACCTAGTGCGACCGCGGAAGCAGCGAAATTACAGTGCGACCGCCGAGAGGGTTAAAAAATGCCAGAAATATTTTCGAGCGATTCATTAATTTTCACGTTGGTTAAGGTTTCTCGTGAAATTCATTTTTGCGAATAGCAATCAAATGTTTCATATGTGATATTGAATTTATTGGTAAGGGTAGTATTTTTCCTAAACATCTTAATTGTTTAACATAAAAATATTTAAGTATAATATTAGTGTAATATTTAAGTGTGTTTTAGTGTAATATTTAAGTATTTCTCATTGAATTTCGACTCGAAATATCATTTTACTAAAACCCCATCACTTCCATTCTATTTCAAGTACAACTTTGTCCTGGAATCGATATATCCAACAACAAAAAATCTTCCCAACGTTAAACACGGCGAGCAAAATAGATTTTCTCTTATTCGGAATGTTTTTTTCGCTCGTAAAAAAAAAATGGTTACGACAGCTTTTCCATTCGATCTCAAATGATTTGTAACAACATCGTGATATAAATTTTTTCCCTTTCTTTTTTTTTCTGGAAAAAACGTTTTACCGCACTATCTCATTCCTGACAGCGGTTATACCTGAGCCCATAAACCACAGATTTTCTCGTTAAAACAGTTTTTCCTCGATGTGATCGAGCCTCGATCGTTTTTTCTTCTCTCTACTCGCCTTATAATATATATCTATATATATATTTGGTTCGTGTGTTCCTTACCGCGCCATCCTCCCTTCCGGTATGTTCTCGATTCACCTGGTGTATTTACACTCTCCGGACTCTTCCTCAGACACGACGAGGAGTTCACGGAGCGTGTGAAAGATAGAAGCTATATATATTAAAATGACAATGAAATCCGCGAGAATGGATAGAGAACGAGCTTCCGCGTTATGTGATCCATTAGTGATTCGAGGGGGGGATTGTCGAATGTACTTAAGGTTATATCATATATATGCTGTACTTATAGTACAATACACTATATAATCACGAAATACGAATTATCGACGTTCGAATTCACACGCTCGTGATCTCGCATCGTTGATTCCCAATACACTCGAAATTGCCTCTTACACAGAATTTTTTTTCTTCGAAATCGGATCAACGATTTTCCCGAAAAGTTCATTCTCATTTTTCACTCTATCGGGAGGATCGGGAAAAAAATTACCGTTCCTTCAGGACTGCGGGGATGTACGTTCCTAAAAATCATTGGAAATGTACGTTAAGGGGAGAAATAGGGTTAGGACAGCGTTTTCTCAATGATTTTCAGGAATTTTTTTATGATATAAAAAATGAATATAATTTATTGAAACTTTGAGAATATTTTATACATATATTTAAGTATATACTATAAAATTTTTGAAGAATTTCCTTAAAAAACACCGGAGATATTAGCGACCCCATATTGCAGGTCACAATCAGACTCAGCATTTTGCGTACATTCTGGAAGCCGCAATTTTCATCTGAAATCAAACAAGGTTGAAATTTACTTTTATTATATGTCTCTCTTCTATATGAACCTAAATGCTATAAAAAAAAATAGAAAATTGAATTTTTTACAAGGGTCAAAACAAAAAAGCATGATTTTTTGCCATTTTTTACAACTTTATTTGCAAAAAAAAAAAATTATTTTAAATGATGATAATATTCCGATTTTAGGTTCATATAGAGCGCAATACTATGAAGAAAGTAACTGGCAATTTTCAAAACGATTGGTTGAAAATTTTTCAAACTGGCGTGTACGCAAGTTCAAAAAAAGTCGTTTTCAGAAAAACGCGTTTGAAAAAATGAGTGACCGCTCGGTTATACACGTGGCGCGCTCGGGGCCTGAAGGAGAGCTACTCACTTTAATGGCTTATAACAATAGAACGAGTCGGAATTTTCATTAAAAATTTTGGGAACATATTTTTCAATAATTTTACTAACAATTTATGAAATAAAAAAAAAATCGATTTTTTCAACCGTCTAACACTATTTCCCCCCTTAAGTCTACAATGTACGAAATATATATTGTTATTGGATAATCGAGGAAAATTAAAATCGATCGATCAAAATGTATGTTTCTCACTACTGTGGACATATTCACTCAAGAATCTTTTAGACATTTTCGTTTCGTAACAAACACGCGAGACATATTGTGTCTCGATACATTGAAATTAAATAATCATAGCGTGTAATTTGTGCAAATGATTATTAATGGACGTTTGAGCAATATTTTATCTTTTCCTCGTAGAATATTATCGATAAGGTCTCTCGATTATGCACTAACGTGCGTGATTATGCGAATTAAAGTGTATGTCCACGGTAGTGGGTATAAAATCATGTGCACATTTAACATTTTTTTTTGTATGAAAAAGTGTTTTATTTATAAAACTAATTACACATCTATTTAGTGTAAATATCAAGCTAATAAAAAATATTTTTTGTTGTTTTTTTTTGTTACACAAAATGGCCGAACACTGCTATTTCCTTTTGGCATCTTTTTTATTTTGAGGCGCCCCACGGCGTGACAGTTGGCATCCACAATTTTTGGCCTACAACAAAAATAAAAATTCTCGTTAATCTACATCAGAATACCCAGAGAACTTTGCTTTATTTGAATTTTGTAGGCGTTTAAACTTAAAAGGCGAATTTCCAGTGACAAATTTCGTATAAAACTGCTGATAAAATGGAAAGTTTTTCATTAATCAGAAATTCCGTACGTACTTCTCTGCGAAATGCGATCGGAAACATAATTAAAAATTTTGAAGTCAATCGGATAAAAATTCTCGCAGTTATTTATCACGCCACGCACTTGGATACTCTATGGCCGTGCCAGAGGTAGGTTTACCCTCAAAGTTATACGCTCAAATTCGGTGAAAAAAATATATTCTTGCTATAAATCGAATAGTAACTTATTTTCATGATGATAAAGCATCGTTTAAGCAAAAAAAAACATCGATTTTTTGAAAATTCTACCGTGGCCATATCCTTTAAACGTTTGGGCACTTATCGTCGTCGTCTTTTGATCTTTATCATAATGTTTTTTTCTGTTTTCCATCATTATTTATCTTTCGCAATTCCGTCAATATAGACATAGACATAAAATGAGAATATGCGTGGCGTCGTGTGGATGAACGTTGAATAATTTATGTATCTCGCACCCCCGGGATGACAGCGGTTGACTTTTTACCTGTGCCCGTTGCTTTATGCCCGTCGGGGGTATCTTTATTAAATCGTCGATCATCCTCCGGTTTATCGAACCAAAATCAAATTTCCCTTCTTCTTTCACATCTATTCTCTGAACTATATCCGCATGTGTATGCATCTCGCACGTAATAAACAGATCGCGTCTACCGTACTAAAGTTTAACGAAAAATCCATCCCCTGATCCCTTTTTTTCTTGTGATTTTTGCATCCGTATCCGTCATATAAGAGACGAAAGATCCACGAGCATACGAATTACCAAAATTACCATGACAATGAGCACCCGCGGGGATGAAATAATCGATTAAGTCAGAACGGCGTTCTTTACCGTTACGTCAGCACCGAAACGATATTTATGCATGCAAACAGAAAACCAGTCACGAGAAAGTCATTGCTATCTTTCTTATTTTTTTTTCCCAAGTGACTCGCCGAGATGCGCTTCCAGTGGATGGGCAAAAAATAAAAAAATTATCGAGTGAATACATGAATGAATTTAAAAAAAATAAGGGTTAATTAACAATCAACGTAGATCGTAGTACATAGTATGTTGCGTGAAAAAAAAAGACTTTTTTCTTTATTATTTCGGTTAATTTAATTTTTGTTTCAAATAACAATTTACAATATAAATATTTGCATTGCAAGTAACACTATTTTCGTTGGTTTTATGGGTCTTGTGGGTTTATCTAATAATTATTTGGAATTTTATATTTTATATAATAATTCATAGATATTTAATTTCATGTACTATGATGATTCTTCAATTTTTTAATTATTGAACGTATCGACATAAATCCTAAAATGCACGGTTGAAAAGTTACCGTTGTTTTTAAAGATTCACGAAAAAAAAAAATGTTCGGTTAATAATGCCTCTTACAGTCAAATGCATTGTTTATTTCGATTCTAACTCTCGATCGTATACTTAACACCTTATTATCGGCAATATCGAGTATTCATCTCTCGTTCCAAATCGCATATGGCGAACCGTCACAGGGTGGTCTGAAACCGTCCGCACCAAACGACGTGAATCAATGATCTAATATTCCCTTGGCTCGCTGTAATTAAACGGAGCTTGGGCGTGGGTAAAACATCGAATTGAGTGCGAGAGAGAACGAGAGCGCGTAATTAACGTTCGACAATCCAAACAGAAGGTGCACCACGATCATGCATGTACGAAGTCTGTTCGAAAAGTATCGCGAATTTTGAATTTCTGCGGGCTACGTATATTCGATTTTCGATATTTTTGTGGCGTTAGATTGATACTGATGTCCCTCACTTATGCTGAAAAAATCGGCCAATTTGAATGTTTAGTTAATTATTGACAGGTGCTTGGTTAGACGTGTTTTGGCTTGTCTTCGATTTTTGCCTATTCCAAAAAATGGATCAAAGAATCTGTATCAAATTTTGTGTGAAAAACAAAATTAAGTGCGCGGACGCATTCCGAACGTTGACTGCGGCATATGGTGAAGCTACCTTGGACCATAGCAACGTTTATCGGTGGTACAAAATGTTCTCAGAGGGCCGAGAAGATGCGAACAACGAAATGTGTTCCGGACGCCCGAGCACATCAACAACAGACGAAAACATTGATGAAGTGAAGAAAATAATATTGGCCAATCGTCGAATCACCGTTAGAGAAGTTGCTGAGGAAATAAACATATCGATTGGCTCGTCCTATTCGATTTTCACCAATGATTTGGGCATGAGACGGGTCGCCGCGAAATTCGTGCCAAAATTGCTCAATTTCGAACAAAAACAGTGTCGCGTTAACGTTGCTAAGGAGCTGTTGGACTCGGTTCGCGACGACCCAAATTTACTCCAGAGGGTCATAACTAGTGAGGAATCATGGGTTTATGGTTATGACGTGGAAACCAAAGCTCAATCATCGCAATGGAGGCTGCTTTTTTGGAATAGGCAAAAATCGAAGACAAGCCAAAACACGTGTAACCAAAACAGCTGTCGACAATTAACTAAACATTCAAAATGCCCGATTTTTTCAGCATAAGTGAGGGACACGAGTACCAACCTAACGCCACAAAAAAATCGAAAATCGAATATACGTAGTCCGCGGAAATTCAAAATTCGCGATACTTTTTGAACAGACCTCGTATACATATAATCCTGACGTCGGATTTAACGATTAAATATATATAAATACTGTACATGTCACATTGAAACTTTTGATCATTTCGATACATCGTTAACTTCGTAACGTAACGAGCGAGCCATTGTTAAATTTCGGACAAGCGGCTCTTTCCGTTTTAATTAACACTTTTGTGCATTCGATCATGATTTTTGTTTCATCAAAGTGAAAATTCCTCTTGTCATCAGTCATTATTTCTTCAATTTGGGCATTGTATCTGTTTTAATTCAGTAATAAAATGAATAATTAAGAGTCGAGCAATTTAACAAATTGTTATCATTCTTTCTTCAATTTTGCACTACTTTTCATTTTCATTTAATTATGAATTCCTTTTTTTAATTTAACAATCAAATAAAACAGTGTATATGATAAAAATTCTATTGATATGTATCTTATAACCGTGTTAAGATCGCACGTATGTTAATTCCTTGGAAAAATTGACCGAAAAACTTTTGTTCACGTAAAAATGTCCTCATTCTCGTCGTAACTTGTGTACACTTTTCAACTCTTGTCTCTCTTTCTATTTTCCTGTTATTCTCTTTCTCTTGGGGAAAGATCCCAATGGAATGCCACTTCCTCGTAGATGGCTATCGATGAAGAAGAAGAAAAAAAGCGACTCCTCTCTCTCTCTGTCTGTCTCTCTATGTTTGCCAGAGGGATTACTCGAGTCCGCGACAAATGCGTTAAAGCTCTGTCGTCGAATAGATCGAATCTTCGAGTTACTCTTTTCCCTATTGCCCGTTCGAGAAAGATACGGACGAGGTAGAGGAATAATTTTATCGTAGGAATCCAATGGACCAAAAAGTTCAGTACAATAGAAATACCGATTCCGAAGACACAAACACTTTAAATCTTCGTAGACAATTCAGATATTAAATTTAAGACAATTTTTAACCGCAGACACAAAACATCATTGATTGGACTTTCAAAAAAATCACGAACTAAAAATGTCGCAACAACATTTACTTTGTAATTAATAAAAATGCAAACAGTCGGTTATTTCATTTTTATTTTTAAAACAAAAATCGGAGCGGTTAAATTGAAAACAAAAAATGCAATATGCCTTCGAGGAATTTCAAGGTTTCGATCCCCGTGACAATCGTGCCAAGAATCTTTGTTGTATCGTTTTTGTCCCTTCTCTCACCGGAGGAGGATTCACAATGAAGGATCATTGCGTCGAGCGGAAGTGTCGTCAACCGCACCCCAACAACGATATTAGCATCAACCTCGTGGTTGTATCTTGCAACCGAGTCACACACTCTTCTTCGCGACTTTTGTACAAACGTCACGAGTGTGTCTCGTCTAGAATGGAGAAATATTATAGTTCCTTCCTCAGATCTCTCTCTCTCTCTTTCTTTTTCCGTATTCCAGCACATCCGGAAAAGTGAAATAAAAGAAAAATCTTTTATGTTGACGGAAGTACGTGCATTGAATTTTTGTCCTTTGAGAGAATTTGCCTTTTTCAATTATCGTTCAACGGTTTAAAAACTGCTTAGCTTTTTTTTTTTATTATACCCGAGCTTTTTGATATCAATGTTTATGTTCTTAGAAGTTTTTCCCGCTGGCTGGCTGCACTGAAAAGTCTCGTGGAATCCTAATTATATTTGCAATTTTTGTATTTCTCCTTTCCAAGTTTCCCTCCGGGGTAATCGCGTACTCATACTCATCTGCCAGGATTAAAGGTTACAACGTGAAACTTTTATGTCTACATATACATATTTATGTACATATACAGGGTGTCCCAAAACTAGCATGTCAGAGTGCGACGGTGCTATCAAAATAAAAAAGTTTGACCTCAGTAAAAGTTTCATGGTTTTCGAGAAAAATCGTCTTTTTTGATTTTTCGAAAAATCGCTACCAAGTACTTGTTATGAAAGTCCAAATCGTAAGCAAATCAAAGTCCAAATTCACACCAAATCCTAAAGTGGTCAGAAACACAAACGAAAACAGCGAGAATAACAAGAATAGCGATTGGCCAAAAAATTAAAAAAAGCGATTCTTCTGAAAATCGCTATTCTTGTTATCTCGCTGTTTCCGTTTGTGTTTCTGACCACTTTAGGATATGGTGTGAATTTGGATTTTGATTTGCTTACGATTTGGACTTTCGTAGTACAAGGTAGGTAATTTTTCGAAAAATAAAAAAAGACGATTTTTCTCGAAAACCATGAGACTTTTACTGAGGTGATACTTGTTTATTTTGATAAACGGAGCCGATCTAACCACTGCGTTACTCTGACGTGCTTGTTTTGGGACACACTGTATATAGCGATGCATAAATGAGAAATGTTTGATACAGCATCGTTGCAATTTTCGTAAGTTTCCCGGAAACCACGTTCATCCTGTGGCTACGCGTCTAATCTCTAAAAGGAGAATGAGAAACGATTGGTTGGCTCTCATTGCAAGTCACGTATAACTATGTATACGTATAGTATGGACAAGCTTTCCTTCTTGGCCGTTTCCGGGCACAAAATACCTCGGGGATTTGCCCTTTATTCTTTGTATTTTCTCGTCGAGAGTATATCCTCGACGTTTAAGCGTCTGCGAGAGCTCCGAAGGAACTCGAGATGAAAAATTCACTCTCGAGACGTAATAAGATATATTGGAGAATATAATAAATTGTTATTAATATTTTTTTTATGAAAAGAAGCTCAAGCATTTCGAGATTCACGTCGAGTCAAAGAAAATTTAATAATAACAATAATAGTAATAATAATAATTGGCATAAGAGTGGCAAATTAGAACTTTGTTCAGGTGACCATATTGAAGTATCAAGATCGAAGGCTATTCTCTCTAACGTTAGAAAACCTAGTAACGCGATCCTATAAGGGCACGTGAGCGATCATCCCATCTGTCGATCAACGATCCCATCTCAGTTTTCCTCTTTATTCTCATTTTCTTACCCACAAAGGAATACACAAACTTTTGATACACGCCCCTAATCGATACTGCGACTCAAAGAACTTGAATGCTTTTGGAGGCTGCGCCGGAGCAACAAACGAATATAATAGAAACATCTGAATTTCGCCGCAGGCCTGTTACTAACGATATTCCACAATGTGGAAATTCATTCGTGAAAATGCAATACCCATTCGATGCAATATCCGTTCGGTGTGCTCTGCCACAAATTTTCGTCAAAGATTTTTCGTTCATTCTCATATGGAAAATAATAATGATAATTCTCAATGAATAATTCTCTAAATATCCTTGATCCAATGTTTGGATTGTGTTATTTACATAATAATACTTTGGTTTTGATAAAAGAAAGAAAAAAAAAGAAATCGTACGTCTTGGTACTTTTCTACAAACAATGTACTCATTGATTCTTTTAAAAAAATAACGCTCTTACAGCTGTGAAAGAAATTGCCAAATTACCCAAAATGCCTTTTCAAGAATGATTTTTTTCCATGACACATCCTTTACTCTGTCATAAGTGGGAAAAAAAGTAACGAACGACTAAAAAGCAAATGTCGATGACGAAAAAAACCCAACATTAAAAAAATGTTTGAAGTGTGTTATTTTCATAATAATACTTGGGTTTCGAAAAAAATATTTAAAAAAGTAAATCGTACGTCTTGGTACTTTTCTACAAACAATGTACTCATTGATTCTTACAAAAAAGTAACGGACTTACAGATGTGAAAGAAATTGCCAAATGACTCTAAATTCCTTTTCAAGAATGACTTTTTTCCATAACACATCCTTCACTCTGTCATAAGGGAAAAAAAAGGTAACGAACGACTAAGAAGCAAATGTCGATGACGAAAAAAACCCAACATTAAAAAAAAGTTTGAAGTGTGTTATGTTCATAATAATACTTAGGTTTCGATAAAAATATTAAAAAAAGGAAATCGTACATGCCTTGGTACTTTTCTACAAACAATGTACTCTTTGATTCTTACAAAAAAGTAACGGACTTACAGATGTGAAAGAAATTGCCAAATGACTCAAATTCCTTTTCAAGAATGACTTTTTTCCATAACACATCCTTCACTCTGTCATAAGGGAAAAAAAAGGTAACGAACGACTAAGAAGCAAATGTCGATGACAAAAAAAACCCAACATTGAAAAAAAGTTTGAAGTGTGTTATGTTCATAATAATACTTAGGTTTCGATAAAAATATTAAAAAAAAGGAAATCGTATGTCTTGGTACTTTTCTACAAAAAATCTACTCATTAATTCTTATAAAAAAATAACGCACTTACAGATTTGAAAGAAATTGCCAAATGACCCAAAATTCCTTTTCAAGAATGACTTTTTTCCATGACACATCCTTCACTCTGTCATAAGTGGAAAAAAAAGGTAACGAACGACTAAGAAGCAAATGTCGATGACGAAAAAAACCCAACATTAAAAAAACGTTTGAAGTGTGTTATTTTCATAATAATACTTAGGTTTCGATAAAAATATTAAAAAAAAGGAAATCGTATGTCTTGGTACTTTTCTACAAAAAATCTACTCATTAATTCTTATAAAAAAATAACGCACTTACAGATTTGAAAGAAATTGCCAAATGACCCAAAATTCCTTTTCAAGAATGACTTTTTTCCATGACACATCCTTCACTCTGTCATAAGTGGAAAAAAAAGGTAACGAACGACTAATAAGCAAATGTCGATGACGAAAAAAACCCAACATTAAAAAAACGTTTGAAGTGTGTTATTTTCATAATAATACTTAGGTTTCGAAAAAAATATTTAAAAAAGGAAATCGCACGTCTTGGTACTTTTCTACAAACAATGTACTCATTGATTCTTACAAAAAAGTAACGGACTTACAGATGCGAATAAAATTGCCAAATGACCCAAAATTCTTTTTAAGAATGATTTTTTTCCATGACACATCCTTCACTCTGTCATAAGTGGAAAAAAAGGTAACGAACGACTAAGAAGCAAATGTCGATGACGAAAAAAAACCCAACGGTAAAAAAACGTCTTGCACCCGTTTTCACGATACCTTTTCCCCGTGGATTAGCGTTTTTCCAACGGTAAAACCGACGAGGGACGGACGAGAAAAATTCACGCACGTCGTCACGAAGAAAACACGCACTCGTTTCCTCCCCTTTCGCGACACGTTTCACCTAGTCGCGAACAAACGACCCGCGAAATCCCATGATTGATGATCCTTGCTGTATTAAAAACAAGGAAGAGAAGGCTTGGTAGAAAATGAAAATATAAAAAAAAAAAAAAACATTCAAAACGAAAGATGCAGTTGGATAGATGCGCGTTGACGAGACTCGAAGATCGCAGGCGTCGTTGCTTCAGAGACGGTTAGGATTCGGTACCCGGATCTCGCATAAGAGGGACATGCACGAGGGTGCGTCGCAGGTGGGGGGAATTTTGAACTGGTTTTTTCAGGGTGCGCAAAGTCACGTGATCATACCCGGAGCAATAACATCGGATTTTCACTACTTTATGCTCCTGTGTGTCGTAACGACTTACATAAACGACACGTACGCTTTTGATACGTTGAAAAAAATCATTTTAAAACAATTTTTCATAAAAACAAAATGTAATTATCGTTTATCGATGTTTACGTAAAATTTCAATGTTCCGATGAGAAAAGAACAACGGGTGAAGGAGAAACATACAATTTTTTTCAAATAATCATAAATTACTCTCCGAATAACAGTTTCTCCCTACTTCGCTCAACGATATTTCTTCGGTTTCAATGAGGAAGAACCTGAAGAATGAATTTTAGGAAATGTCTATATCGTGCTCACTCGTGTAGAGCATGTTTCGTGAATTTCTGCTCAATTGAGAACCCCTCCAAGAAATTTATGTCGGTTTTCGGGACGGCCGACGTACGATGCGATCTCACAACGGGGGTAGGAACCATGGCGTTATGGATTCACGAAGCACACCACCACCACCATCACCACAACTGTCTCGATTCTACCTTGAAGGATATATCGCACTTACATCCATTGAATACGATATAAACTACGCGGTAAAAGAAAACGACATGGAAACTACCCCACCTTGCATCATCCCCTCCTTCGAATTTACGTGGAGGGGAGAAATATGTTTTTTTTTCTTCTTATTTTATTTTTTTCTCTTAACGCACAAAGGTTGCTGGATGCCCCCTCCTTCTCGTCGTCTACTCCTCGCAAGGATCCCTTGACTTCGTTTCGTTACCCCCGAAGAGAACGCGGACGGTAAAACTCTTCGACCACACAGGGGCGCGCTTTACCCCTCCCTTTTGCTTCTTTCTTCTTTTCTTCATTCTCGTCTCTCACCTCAAAAACCCGTACGTCTGAGCATCTGCAGTCGTAACTGAGATTTTGCCGCGATCGTTTCAACCTCTTAGAATTTCGCTCGACGGGTTTCGAGTGTTTTTTTTTTTCTCTGTTTGTTGTACTTTTGTTTTGAAATTTAATTCAATCGTGTTCAATATATATCGTTTATACCGTTAACATTGTGTTTGTTAATATAAATTTTGCCTTAAATTATTTGCGAAAATATTGTTAATCTTGCTAATTTGATAAAGCGTGAATCGTTTTGTTTTCCTTTAATTTGTTGCGTTTTTTTAATTAAAAAAAAAACGAAAAGAAGGGACACATGCTCTCAAAGTGTTACTTTTTAGGACAGTTTCTTACAAATATTTTGTCGTTACAACGTCGATATAATCGCGAAATTCTCGAAATATCATCTTCCGAGCAGCGAAACGAAAACGGTCAGTTAGGCGTGACGAAGAAATTTATCATCGTAAAACGATTGAAGAATATTTCTTCTGTAAGGCTCTGGTCCGAATATATATACAGCGAGGATATCGATGAAGCTACGTTAAAATATATCCTAGCGAGAAAGAAAGAGAATGTGTAAATTGACGTTAATCATATATATTCTCGAGCAAACGGAAACGAAAGAAATTTTCAAAGGACTTTGAAAGCTGTTAAAAGTTTGACGAAATTTAAAGACATTCCTCAATTAGTGTGAATCGACTTGAGAGGGACTCCGAAAGTATTGAAAATTGTATTTATTTACAAAAAATTATTGAACCAACGTAAGTTATTATTTTTACCGAAGCAAGAAAGGGATTGTTTAAAAAAAAAGAGTGTAATTCCAAGGCTTGAAATATCGTCCAATAAAACGAAAAATCTAATCTCGTGAGGTCCGGTGCGATTGTTTTTTTACTTCTCCCTCAACACGTAGTATCGACTGATTTCTGTCGCGGTCGCGTTTTCGTCCCGTTACGTGGTTGGTCACGCGGTTGAAGAACCCCTTATCTCGCGTGTAAACAAATGGCCCGATAAGCCTTAAACGTTGACCGGTTTAACTGCGATGTTACTGTCACGATAATACAACGTCCGAGTTTCATCGAAACGAACCGGAGGCGCATGACCTGAAAGTAACCCGCGATGAGTGCATTTCACGTGCAACATTCAGACACGCTTGAATTGTTGCGTGAAAAAAAAAAGACAGGGTAATTGAAAATATAAACAAAAATTACTATTATCCGTTGAGCAATAAATAAAGGATTTGTTTGTTTGTTAAAAAAATAATAAAAGCTGAAACAACAAGGATAGAATAACGTGGTGGTGTGTTTGTGTGATTATCATCGGTGAAAATCAATAGGATCGATACGAAGATAAACGAGGAAAAGAGATTGGAATTTTTTGGAGCATGTAATAATAATCACAGTGAAAAATCAACGAACCTGTGAAGAAAAATATTTTTAAAAAACTCGATAAAACATAGTGTTTTGTGGCGCATTTTTTTAGCGAAAGTGCGATTACATGAAAAAACGTGTTAACTGCGAGGAAGTTCGTTCGAAGAAATCGCGTAGGTTCGTTTTGAGAAATACTAAGAACAGAGAACGCGGGTCCGGTGGGAGTTTGAAAAAAGTTGTACGAAGGCTCGGTGCCTATTCGATCCATGTCATTGATCAAATTGACTGGATTATACGTTATCGCGAGGGCGTATCGATGCGGAAGAGGAAGATGTGCGTGAGGATGATGGAGGATAACGAAGACGACGGAGTAGTTAACGTTATAATCAACTACTTTGCAAATAGGGTAAATAACATTCAGGAAGAGTTTTCGCAAATGTACTACGGTATATTCGATTGTGTCAACGTCTATTTAACATTCTCATCATCTACGAATGATTCGCTTCTAAAAACACATCTAAAAAAATGATTCACTTTTGTTTAAGAATTAAAAAACGTTCGGTTTTTCAATCAGTTTTCAATAACTCGTCCTATAATTATTAAAAAAGTTATTTACAAGTTACGTTTTCATTTTTTATTTTGTCAATAACTTTTTTCATTTTGGCTGGCATTATTCTTGGATAAATATTCTTTCTTATGAATAAAATGAATTAACTCACAATTTTTAATTATCTTCCATCGAGGGCCATGAAAAATGGAACATTCTCATTCGAAAATTCACGAACAATCAGGTTTTACCATCGATTTTCCATCTCACTTTATTTTAACTTTATCATTTTTTTTTTTCATTAACGCGGTAGTCTGGTCTAGAGCGAGATTTTTGACGTCATTTCTAATGTGCAATAATTTTTAAACCGTTGAAGTTGTCTTGATGAAAATTTACACGTGCATTTATTGATCCTTAGAGAATACTTGTACATTAAAAAAAAAAATTATTTTAAATATTTTCATGTAATTTTTTGCCTTGTTGCAAAATGGTGCGCCGAAAGCCGCCTCAATCGGCGCCCACTCTGGACGATGTTGTATGCATCTGAAAAAAAAAAAATATATATATTCTCAATCTGTATGAGTATTCTGAGCACTGGTAGCAGAATTGGTACTTAAAAAAATTTTTTGCCAAAATGGCGGCCTGCTGAACTTTCATTAATGATATTTCATTCATTTTCGGGTATTCGACGAGTTATAAAATGTCGGCAAAATTATTGTTCAACTCAATTCTGCTACCAGTCCTCAGAAACAGGCTACCTAAGGTACGTGCAAAATTTGAGCCCGATCGGTCCATTAGTTATCGAGATATCGTGGGCGCCGATTTAAAAAACATAGTTCTGAGATAAACGCGTTCAAAGTTTTGACATCGTTAAATGAGCGACTCAGTAGCCTCTGCGTTAGCTGCTTTCCCGACCGCGCTACCTGAGCGCGCGGCTTGCTTAGAATTTTTATTTCTCGGCTAATTTTTGAAATATCAATAAACGGTTTTCAGGAGCGTATGAAGAGAAGTCTAAGGAATAAGAAAATGAAAAAAAAAAAAATTGTTTTTTTTTTTCAAATTTCTAGACCAGACTACCGCCTTAATTCTTAAAAAAAAGTTCTTCGAATTTTTAATTGCACGTTTTCGCTTTAATTTTTATTTTTGCTGTAATTATTTTTAAATAAATAATTTTCGAATAAAATATCAAATGTTAGATAGAGCAAACAACAAAGTGATAATTCAGAGTATGAGCGAAGGTCAGCCCACATATTTATATATGCTGTAGATATAATAACGATGGGATTCGCGACCACGCGTGACACTTTCACAAGACTTTCCTACGCGCGTTCCCCTCACGTGGCAAGAAATCCGATGTAACGTCAGGTAAAGGCTATTCACACGGACATAACATGCGCAAAGATATTTCCTCTCACGCATATACACGCGTCTTTGTATCTCGGATAAATGTTTTTTTTTTTTTTTTTTTCTTGCGTTGGAGAGTTATACACGTGATCACCGGTAAACTCCACCTTTCACCGTAGGAACGTCGATGAAAATCCTCGGCTTAAGGCCAGTCGACGATTTCTTCTTGACCGCTCGTCACCGCCTGTGCTAACGTTTGTTATAAGAAAACTGGAAAATTCACGATTTTACGAAAATTTTGAATAACACTGCGAGTTTCCACGCTGTCCGATAAACAAATCAAATGCCACTCAAGTTTATGATCTACGTGTTAAATAATTACTTTGCACGGTGAAAAAATCGAATAGAGAACTGAATCGTGTTGCTGCTGCGAGCACGAAAGGTCAATTCCAATCTATTATTTTTATTTTTTAAAATTAAATATCATTTCTCAATAGATTACCAGTAATCCTTCAAATTCAACGTTCACGTCAATTGCATTATTTTCGTTCGTCTATGTTTAAAAAAAATCGTGCATCAATGTCCGTGATTGCGTCTAATAATTAATTGAGTCGATAAATCGTGATGGGAAATGGAAAGGTCAATCTCTCAAGTATCTTTAATTGAATACATAATCTCCCACGAAGTTCATAGCTGCTGTATCAATTTCATTTAACGTATATCTCAAACGCGAATTCTGTCTCTTGTTCTCTTTTTGTCTCCGATGTTACGCTTTATGTTTTTAACAAATAATTAATTACACGATGCAACGAGATTGATTAATCAGTTGTGCAAAATCGAAAGTTCGCCCCGCCGATTTTACCATCCCGTAGTCTACGTTTTATTCTCTTTGCAAATTTCTCCCTGACGTTCAACAACGACGAATAGCAACAAAAATGAAGTATAGCTAATTGTTTTCGTTTGTTGTGATTTTCATTTTTTGCAGAACTTCTTCTCGAAGAGATCGTTCCGGTCGAATCCCCTTAAGAGAACGAAGAGCGTGACGAAGCTCGAACGACAGAAGCAACGAGGCGCCGGACTTCGTGGCTGTCGATCACACGAATCTCTACTCTGCGGTCAGGCGGTGACCTCGATGGATCTAGCCGCTGTAACGCCATTACATCCGAGTCTACTCGGAAGACCTCATTGTTTTCAAGTAACGCCGAGCACCGGTGGACCAAAGTATTTTAGCTGTAGAACGGCGCACGAACGAGACCAATGGCTTCACAGGTAATACATTTTGTTTTGCTTTTCAATTTTTTTTCGATGAAAGATCGTTATAACCGAGAGAAGAGATCGAAAAAAGTGAGAAATTTGATTTTTGGAATTGAGAAATAAATAAAATGGTGGATGTACGAAGGTTCATATTTCGAGGCAGTGTATGAAATGGGCTGATGACATTTTATCTGTATAAATGAAAGTAATAAAATTTCCGCAATGTATTTCTGATCGTCGAGATTTGTGTAAAATAAAAAATCATAACCGTTATATTCTCAATGAAGTATTTTTGTATTCCATTGATTTCGGAGTTATTTTGCTTCACCAGAAAATTGGGACTTCATTTTGTGTTTATTCCCTTCTTAATCATTCAAGCTGTAAAATGGCACTTGATTCATTTAGCTATCAAAGTATCATCAATTTTTCTCAGATTTACAAAGTCAAACCATCGATTTTTTGCGAGTTTCTTGCTTACATACCCCTTGCCATAATTTTGATTGTTGATGATCGAATTTTCCCTTAAGAGCTACGATAATTGAGATTTGATAAATGAAATGGGGTGCTTCGAGTTCTACTAGCGACGTATTGAAATTAATTTTTAACTCTTCGTCGATTCTCGTTTTGGTAATATTAACAAATTTGCTATTCTCCTAACGTAGCTTGAGAAAATCCGTGCAACCGGACGCGGAGCAAACACGTCGAACCGACAATTCGCTGCAAATATGGCTACTCGAGGCGAAGGGTGTACCCACGAAGAAACGTTACTTCTGCGAGGTTTGCCTCGACAGTACCCTTTACGCTCGTACAACAGCCAAAGTCAAGACGGAATTGTGTTTCTGGGGCGAACACTTTGACTTTCATCATCTGCCGTCGGTCAATACGATTCAAGTGAATCTGTATCGCGAGGCTGACAGAAAGAAGAAACGCGACAAGAACGTTTTGATAGGTAAGTCTCAAATGAAGAAATACAATTATCAATTATTTATTAATCTATCGAAGAATTGAAAAAATCTAATTCTCCGTGGATAGATGACACAGTGGACGAGTTGCGAAATTTCGTCGATTGATCATCTTCAAACTAATCATTTAGTCAGAAAATATTTTCGATTAATTCCAAAGGAAAATCCAAAAAGACATCAAAGCTTGATCTTAGACCGTATTTTAATTGCCGACTCCAACAACCGAAAAAAAAATCCCGTAAATAATATACAACGGCAAGCAGCCCCCCGTTCGTAAATTCAATAATTTTTCACAACAACAAAAACACTTAACGTTTTTCAGGTTCCGTCAGTATACCAGTTCACAACGTCACGTCTCGTTATCTCACGGAAAAATGGTACCCGGTTGTCGGCGACAAGGGCCCGTTGAAAGAGCCACCAGCATTGAGGGTCAAGTGTCGTTTTCAATCGGTCGACATATTGCCCGTTCAAGTTTATCAAGAATTTTTGGAGTACCTGAAAACCGATTATGCTTCTCTGTGCGAAAAGCTCGAACCGGTTATCGGCGTCAAAGCGAAGGAGGACATCGCGACTGCTTTGGTAGCCGTTATGCAACGGGAGAAGAAGGCTCCGCAGTTTTTGGCCGATTTGGTCATGATGGATATTCATAGAATAGGTAGAAGAGAACACAGATATCCGCAAAATCATTGACAGCCGAGAAAGATTAATATCGATTGTTGTTGGTGAACAATGAAATAACCCTTTTTTCTTGATCTTTTTTTAGATGACGAGAGGCTCACGTTCCGTGGAAATTCTCTGGCTACGAAAGCGATGGAAGCCTATCTCAAGCTGACGGGTGATCGTTATCTCCAGGAGACACTGGGTGCCGTTGTGCGCGGCGCGGTCGAGGGTGGTGATTGCGAGGTTGATCCGTTGAAAGTAGCGTCGGTCGCTGCGCTTCACAAACAACAGCACAATCTTCGTGCCGCGGTTGAGCTCGCTTGGAGCCGTATATTGTCGAGCCACGCGCATTTTCCCCTCGAATTGCGCGAATGCTTTCGTATATTTCGCGAACGCTTAGCGGAATTGGGACGTGAGGATATCGCTGATAATTTAATATCGGCATCGATCTTTCTCCGATTTCTCTGTCCGGCTATTCTCAGTCCGTCGCTCTTCAATATTACACACGGTAAATACTTTTTTTTTTCTCGTTATTGTAATTATCTTTTTCTCCATTGACACTAAACTTCCCGGCACTTTACATATACCGATTCTTATCATAAGGGGTTATATCGACGCTGCTTACGAAAAGTAGCACGATTCAAATTTCTTACGAAAACTAACACGTTTCGAATTCCACCACGAAAATCAACACGTTCCGATAGTCGACGCGAAAACTAGCATGTTTCGGCTTTCACCGCGAAAACTAGCATGATTTGGCTTCTGCCGCGAAAACTAGCATATTTCGATTTGCACTGGAAAAAAGTAGTATATTTGCCGAACTAAATCGAATAAGATTCAGAACTTTTACAAATGTTTTAATAATTTTTTCGGGAGCAACATAAGGAATAAATGAAAAACATTAAGGGTGTATCGCCCGTACACCCTTAAACATTTATATTCGTTTTCTATTAAAAAAATAATAACATTATTGAAAATACGATTCGCAAATACGATACGCAATATTCCACCACTCAAAAACTAAAATTGTTCATCAATGATATTTTTCATGACTTCAAGTTTCGGAGTCAGCGATGAAATTGAACAAAATTATTGTTTATAAAAAGTATATTCTACTTACAGTCTGAAGAATCGTTCATTGTGTTTTTATTTCATTAAAAAAAACACAATCTTGGAGTGATCAACGACTTAAGTATAAAGTACAGTATAAGTATAAAGTACAGTTGACAAAATCTTCGAAACAATCGATTGAGATATCTCGAGAAATGTCAGGTCTTGGACGAAGTAGCAAGAGGGAAAAAAACTGACATTGTTAGCTCTGCATACACCGCAATTGTTTTCGATTTTCTTTTCTCTAATTGTTTTGACCATGGTTTTTTTTACTCCAAAATGACGAGGCATTTGCTGTTTGCCATCTTATGACAAGCCTAGCAGACCAAAATTTAAACAGTAAAATATGTATGAAATAAATTCAAACAAAAAATAAAACGGTATAAAATGGCAAGCATAAATATTTCGTCAATTTGGAGTAAAAAAGGATGTTCAAAAAACGTGGAGTAAAAAATGACAAACACTTTCAGTGATACTGAAACGCGCTAATTTTCGCGGTGAAAGTCGAAACCTGCTAGTTTTCGTGGCGAATATCGAAATGTGCTAGTTTTCGTGGCAAAAGCCGAAACGTGCTAGTTCTCGCGCAGATATCAAGCGTGCTTGTTTTCGTAAGAAATCTGAAACGTGCTAGTTTTCGTAAGCAGCGTCGATATGACCCCTTATGAAATAAACGTTGATTTTTAGAAAGAAATTTTTAATTTATTGAAAGAATTATTTCGCAACATAACTTCTCATTTCTAATAAAATGATCAAACAAATGTACAGAAAGTTCGATGAGTGAAAGAAATAACGATGAATGTACGATTTTAAAGTAAATTTTGAAAAGGGTCATTTGACCCCACTCGGTGCGTTTAGTGTTAAAGACAAAATATTTTCTCAAATGGCCGGACGATTCGCGTAAGCTAAAATTCGCGTCTTTCACTTTGTTCACCCAACAGAATATCCGAACGAGAAAGCAGCGAGGAATCTCACGCTCGTAGCAAAGACCCTCCAGACACTGGCGAATTTCACGCGTTTTCAGGGTAAAGAAAATTTCATGGAATTCATGAACGACGTGCTCGAACGCGAGGCACCGTCGATGAAAAACTTCTTACAACTCATAAGCGTGAGTATCACTTTTATCGTCGGTATCACAAAAAATATCGTCGACAACCAATAAAGATTGAAAAAAAAAAAAAAAAACAGAAAGTTGACAAGCGAACTAATCTCGGGCGTTCTTTCCGCTTTTTCTCATTTCCCCAGAGCCCGTTGCCAAAGGACGCGCCATCGAACAATTCTCTCGAGTTCGACGGTTACATAGATCTCGGAAAGCAATTATCATTGTTGCACGGACTATTGCGCGAGAGCGTGGCGGCAACGGCATCGTCGACGTCGTCCCGTTTGCCCGAGATACTCGACAGAATATCGGCGGCGCTCGATCAACCAGGACCAAGTCCAACGCCGGTCTCGCATCGTTATCCGAACATTCAGAACAATATATTCCGTTACAACGATCCGACGATCGGTAACAGCAACACAAATCTCTCATTATCGGCGACATCGACGCTGAGCAATCACAGCACGTTGAACGGGACGTTGCGCGACAGTAACGAGATACTGCAGTCAAATACATTGGGACATCAGAGTGCGAGATCGCCGAATGTCGTCAGAGCCGCGACACTGCCTCGTAACGCATATTTACCGGCAAACGGAAAATTACAGTTACAAATAAGCTCGGACGATTATCATCCGCTTGAGGCGCCGGCTTTTGTTTCGCGCTCACCGACACCGATAACACGTCAGCATAGGCCAATAGCGTCGAACAGAAGTGGCGCTGGTTATCGATTGACCGCGAGCGCGAGTCTCGCTAACGTGAACAATTGCCAACAGAGCGTACCGACGAGTCCGACGCGTTCGGAGAGTCATAGCAATCTCAAAGATTCGAATTACAATATAAATCAGAGTAACGCGACGAGCAACGTCACGGGAACGCAGCATCAACTACAGCAGCAGCAGCAGCAACATCAGCAACGTCACAATATCGCGAGAATACAAAATCACGAGAATCACGAGGATAATTACAATCACAATAATTACAACGTGTCACGCTCGAGCAGTCGTAATCATTGTAACAAGGAGGAAAATGCGAATCAGACGCAACAACAAAATTACAATAACGTGACGAAAACGACCGTTAACGCTAATCCGACGATAGTAAATCATCCGTCGAGCAATATAACGCTCTCGATAAATCATCAGCCAAATAATAATTATAATATTGGCAAAACAACGAGTCACAGTGCGACGACGGTAGCCAATGGTAATTTGGATGAATTTTCCGATCTACTGAGATACGCCGACGACGAGGTTTCCGAATCGAAGTCGCAAAAAGGATCGCAAATATCTATATCGCAATTGAGCAATGTCGCGTCGTCGGGTTATCAGAGTTTTGCCGCGTACAGCCAAAGCTCGAGTCCCGTTGATCTTAGCAACAACGCTAATCCGCATATTTTAAACGCCGCCCCGCTAGCCTTTGCCAATCCCGTTTATCACATGGAATCGGGACGCGTTAGAACCGGACGAAGGGGCAGCAGCAGTTCGGAGGAGAGAGACGGAAGTGGTGGCGGCGTTGAGGCGGTGAGGGGCGTCGATCTTAGTCCTTCGCCACCGCCACAACCGAGCATCCGTAATATACAACGTAACGGACAGAATCAATGGAGAACCGTCAATTCGACTCATCGAACGAATTCCGAACAGCCGCAAAATTCGTGCTGCAATAATTTACGAAGGAGATTGTCGCTAGATTCTACGAGAGATCTGTCGGACACGAGCGAGGAGGAGAGCTGCGCAACGAGACGAAGCAAATCGCGCAGTCATCGAAGCATCGATCAGGTTAGATTGAATGACGTCTAAAAAATACTTTTTCTTTGTTTTATTTTATTTTATTTTATTTTCCTCCGTTCCGACGTACAGCGGGTCAAAAAAGTATTCATGCAACTTGTTTTTTTGCGATAACTTTATAGACATAAGCGATACGCAAAGAAAGCCAATTTTATTTAATAGTACATCAGGTACAGAGATAAACTGCAAATGGAGAATTTTTTTCCAGGAATAATAGAAGAATTATGCAAAAAAACGAAAATTTTCGGGCCAAAAAAGTATTCGTACACTTACGATTGAGCTGCTAAACCTCGATATTCACTCACGGACGGTCTGACCTCTGCGTACAATGTAAACAAGTCTTCGTTTACACAATGGTTTTGACCTATTCCATGCGGTAGTAGATCTTCAAGCTCTGAGCAGACATGATGGCAAAGAAAAGCGAAATATCAATATCCATGTGAGATAGAGTGATTTTTCTTCGGAAACGCGGTGAAAGTTATCGAAAAATTAGTAAAGAACTAAATCTAAGTTTCGCAATAGTGCAATATATAATAAAAAAATACGAAAGAACAAACAGCACAGAAAATAAGCCACGAACCGGTCGACCGAGAATTCTAACGGTACGAGAGCGTCGGAGTATCGTTACAGAGGCTCCAAGAAAACCGTTCACAAGTGCTCGCAGTTTAGCGAAAGATGTCGCGTTAATATCGGGGAAGAGCGTGTGTCCTCAGGCTATTCGAAACGTTTTGCATTTTGCCCAAATATACGGCAGAACTGCCCGCAAAAAACCATTAATTAATAATATAAATCGAGAAAAACGTTTAGGTTTCGCAAAAACCTACGTACAAAAATCTATAGAATTTTGGAAACGTGTCGCATTCTCGGATGACTCGAAGTTTAAGGGAGGAGTAAGGGTTTCAGCGTAAAAAAAAACACTTTTTTTGCGATTTTTTTTCTCAGATATGGATTGAGCAATTTTATTCGAACCTTTTGTACATTATTGACCATACTTTTGACAATGTTGTGTAATTTTTTCATGCAGAAATATTGAAGCCTAAGCCCGTAACAGAGCTTCCCCCAGAAAGTCTTGGAAAAAAAACAATTTGCGGTGTTCACTATAACTCGGCCGGAACCATGAAATTTTAGAAAACCATGAAAATTTAGTCAAATTATAATCAAATCTTCCCCCCAACGTTCTCTGATAATTTTTTTTTTCATTTAAAAATTTTTGGCGGCCATCTAAAGTGTGAACTGTTCTTTTCCACGAAAAATTCCGCGATTTTGTGGGTGGGAAACACCCTTAATGTGAAAAAAAAAAAATTTAACTAAACGTTGGGGGGAGGTATTTTATATGTAGAGAATGTGTACAAAGTTTGAAATGAATCGGTCAAGTAGTTTTTAAATGGCAGTGAACACGGACTTTGAAAAAGTAGTTTTGATAAAAACGCGTCTAAAGTTTATGAAGTAAAAAAATGAAGAAAAAAAAAATTTTTTCCAACTTACACGGAATCATCGATTCCAGCTCGTTTTTTCTTTTAAAATATTGTAGTGTATAGTATACACTATATACTATATACACAATAGCAATGAATAAACTGTATACCTGTTCGACAGCTGCACTGCTAACCCGACCGCCCGCTGCCGTTAAAGGTATAGCGTTAAAGGCCAGGAGATTAATAAGACAATAACTTCAAGAACATTGCTTAGATCGGTTTAAAATTTTAAGGACATATTCTTGAAATGTTAAACAATAAGATAAGACAAAAAAAAATTCGATTTTTCGAAAGTGAAAACACTTACTCCGCCCTTAACATCTTCGGGTCCGATAGAAAAAAATTCGTCTGGCGGAAACCAAATACCAAGCTCCGACAGAAAAATTTAATACCGACTGTAAAGCACGGCGTAGGAAGCGTCATGGTTTGGGGCTGTATGAGATATTATGGCGTTGGTAATCTGGCTTTTATAGATGGTACAATGAATGCCCAGAAGTCCATCGACGTGTTGCGCAGCAATTTGAAAGCAAGTGTAGATAAAATGGGCCTGGGTGGAAATTTCTACTTCCAACAAGACCCGAAACATGCTGCCATGAAAACGAGGGAATGGTCACTCTATAATGTCCGCAAACAATTGATTACACCACCACAATCTCCGGACCTCAATCCTATTGAAAATTTGAATTGAATGAATTGAATTTGAATTTGAATTGAATACGTATGATCCTTTCCAATTCCATTTCTTCCAATTTTTTCCCCTGTCACTTCCGACCCGCACTTCGCCGAGCTAACTTAATTTCCATCACGCCCGCGGGCGTCTTAGCTACGTTGTATCCCATTTGCCATGGGCACGCGCCAAGGTTATACGTTGGAACAAAATTAAATTGAAAAAATTACTATTTAGTTATTTAGTCTCAAGGCTCTGGAACTTGACGCCCCGTAAGAGTAATTCAATTTAAAAAGTTAGTCAATTTAATAAAATAATTGACAATTTTTGGAGATCATCGATATCTATTCCAATGAGAAAAACCACTCTGTCTCTCCAAATGGTGGCATTCGGTCTCGTCTACCGTTCTCCGAATTACAAATGTACTTTACTAATCGCAGGCTTCAAATTTTATTTTTCATACTATCCGTAATTAATTCACTCTCGTATGTAAATAACGTACACACACACACATACACACAAAACGTTGTCCATTTTACAACGTGTCACTAACGCTCCGACATTGTTTGTCTCGATTCCAGTACGAGGTGGAAATCGAAAGGTTGCAGAGTAGCGTTGACCGTCTACGTGCCCGTTTGGGTACAACCGACGACACAGAAATTGACGGAATAGCACCGGACGCCAAAATGAAGAGCATCATCTCCAGGTATATCAACGTCATACTTTTTTCATCACCTCAATTCTTGATTTCTCACGTTTTTTTCTTACCTTTGCGTTGAACCGGGCGTTCGTAAAGATACCGGTGAAAACTTCGCGATAAAATTTGTCTTTTTCGTCTGTAAAAATTAATAGGTTCATCGGATCATTCGTATTTGTTTTTGTTTCTCTTACAACCCTTCGATAGCGTTCACTTCTGTGCTGTAGAATTAAAAAAAAAACAACCTACTAGTTCGAACAATATGGCTAGTTCAAATTTATCACGCATTGGTCCATTGCATAATTTCATTCATCGGCATCGTTAGGATTTCGAGTGAAAAATTAAATGCTTCCCGTTGTTGATCTTTCTTCCTCGTTTATTTATTTTTCTTCCTCTAAATTCACCGGTGACATATAATATCTCAGAGGATTTTTCGGATCAAATAAAAATTCTTCGTAGCTTGACGACGTTGAAAAGAATTATCCCTGTGTTTTTTTTTTTTTGTATCACTGTGGTCTCACGAAAACGGTCTTATCGAAATGAATGTGTGTTTAACTTATTGTGTGTTCCTGTGCATTCTATCCGCTGCATTTGGTATACTCTGGCTTGATCTGGATCTTGGTGTAAGAGTCAATTATATTTCTAAGCTTTTCTCCGTTTAACAAAAAATGAAAATTAAATAAAACAACACTTTTTTATTATATCACTGAGTGTAATGACGACTTTTTCAGATACACATATTTTTTATTTAAAAAAAAGTCATTCTTTTCTTGAGTCTTGCAAAAATTAAAAGTTCTTTTTTCGGTCAATGTTTCCCAAGGAGCTTGGGATAACGTTCCGAGCGCGAGTCAACATCGTCGTTTGTTTATAGACAGACACACACACACACAAACATCATTACACATTTGTAATTTCGTTTCATCGATAATTTTACAATCCACATTTATAATATTAGTATATCATTCCGAGATCAAATAGTTAATCATTCATCTGCACGGATATGTCACAATTATTGTTTTTTTTTGTTTTTCGTTCAATTTTCATTCTTTCATTCCTTTTTTCTGTACGTTTGCTCGCTAAAGCTTGTTTATTTCTTTTCATTTTATACTTCGTTTTATCGTTGAAAACGATATTAATGGCGAAAGAATCGTTGGAACATTGTGGGAAACGGAGGAACCAACGTTCATTTTGCACATTTGAAGTTTATACATGTTTACAATTTATTTGCCATGAAAAAAAAAATGCTGCTTGTCCCAAACTCATTGAAACCTGATTAATTTCTCTAACGTGGTATACGCAAAATTAAAATTTTTCAAAAATTCCTATTGCAATGGTACTATGAATGTGGAATTTTTCAATATTAATTCCTTGATTAGGTTCAATTGCTGTGGTAACCGTAAAATATAGGGTAAAGAGGTTAAAAAAAATAACTGCAATTGAATACAAATAAAAAATTCATTTGCGAAAATTGGAAAATTAAATTTTGCTCATCTCCGTTTCTAGCTACACAATTTTCTTAATTAAAAGAACATTTTTCGTAAGTCAAAGGTTTTTATTGGGTTTGGATGCGAATGTAAAAGGAAGAAAAAAATTGAGTTACAATTGATCGTTAGCAAATTGCGACACACTTGGATTACGAATCCCGAAAAAAAGGCTTTTTCGTGAATTCCAAGTGTATCGAAAGTCTGCAGTTTTCTCCACGTTGCCGCTGTAAGCGAAAATTGTTACGAACAAACGAAAGTAGAGTGGAGATTCTCTGCTAGACTGAAAAGCGTACTTGTTGGTGTTTTTTTTTGTCTCCGTCATTATCGTTTCTATTATTCGTTTGTTTCAATCGCGACGCGGAAAATGAAAAAAAAAAAACGTTAATTCAAGGTGTCATAAATTTTGATCGCAGGTTGATATCCGTGGAGGAGGAATTACGACGGGAGCAGCAAAAGATGTCGGCAGCATTGTCGTACAAGCAGCGCGTGATCGACGCGCAGGAGCAACAAATTGCCGCGCTCGACGCTGCGAATTCTCGTCTCATGTCGTCAAACACAAGACTATTGTCCGCATTGAGCACGCTGAAGCAACGTTACAACGCTAAGGCATCGCACCCGAACAGCGAGGCCGCTGCTCTCCTACAAAATATCGCTGACATTGGCGAGCTGAAAAGTTCGTCGTGTTAGACGAGCGAAAAGTTCGAGAACAAAGAGAGAAAGCGAAAAAAAAAACGAAAAGGTTTTGTCGACGACAATGTTTTCCGTTTGATTTTTAAAACGTATGAAAAACAAAGCGTGTTTCAATACCGTTGACGCATTTTCGCTACGTCCTTACGGTTTTTATTATTATTTTTTCTTCACTTTACACGACTCGTCTACGTAGGGTTTTTTTTCTTGCAAAACCTACGTAATTCACCCGTAAAAATGTTACTCGACGAAAATTTCGTGGGATCCGCGAAATAGAGGCTACTTAGCTAATAGATATAGACACGAGAATAAGTAGATCCATTATTGTCGAACTAACGTCGAATTAGAAAATAGGATAGTTTGTACACGATGAAAGAAATGAAAACAAACATATATATTACAAAATTACACACACATACACACACACACACGCTGCTCGCGATACTCGGCAAATTTTCGTCGGAGCAACAGTCAAGATTTCTCTCTCGAATTCACTTTACAATTTTTAATCGTTCGAGATCGTGAGATAATTCACCTTTATTACCCCGTACTTGGACAAAATTGATGTTAACGCATGAAATTAATTTTGTTAGATTGTTGTTTTTTTTCTCCGGAGAATGTGAAAAATATTGGAATTAAAGTGTAATCAGTGTGTATGTGTGTGTGTGTGTATGCGTGTGTTTGTGCGTGTTTTGGTGTTTTACGAGCAGAATGAAACGTACCATGACCCTTGAACGCAACCAGGAGAGTGTATTGTGTACCGCTATTAAGATTATTATATAACGTTCTCGTAAAGCCCGAAATATTACAGCGTCAAGAGAAATTGAAAATTTCAAAGTTCTATGACGGGTTAAAAAAAAATCGTCGGTACACTTGTATATTCGTGTATATTTTCTTCGTTTTTTTAAATTGTAAGTTCCCCGTCGCGGAATTGACGAAATGAGATTTACCCCCCCCCCCATTGCCAATGAATAATCTCAACGCGAATTATTCAAGCTGTTATCTCGGAATACCGCCCCCCCCCTTTCTCCCGCCCCGAAAATCTTTGATCTAAGTGATAATATTTATTTAGTAGTTTCTACCAAAGATGAAGATTTTACATTTTGTATAAAAAACAAATATTTCATGACGTGTAAGATGTTTTATTTTTTGTTTTTTTTCTACTTCTGATCATCCAATCGTATTTTGATGTATACCCCGATCTTCCTGAAAAATCGATCCGGTCGATTCAATCGGGAAATATATCGGTCGTATCGCGTGGATCGATAGATGTTTTTACGGTGAAATTCGTTTTGTTTTTTTCACGCGTCTTTTTTTTCTTTAACGGTTAAAAGAAAATGTATATTATTTTTTTTCGTTTATTCTTTCTCAAAGTATCGAGAGTCAAAGACAAATTAATTTATACCATAATGAATGAAAACGCATATTTGCATGACCCCCCTCTGTACTATTTTCCCTCGACAATTTGCGCGTTAGATCGACGCGCGTTCGTTATTATTTCTCTTTTTAACATCACCCCCCAACGACAATTATCGTATAGCCATATATTACATTGCGAGTGAAAGTGATCGGTAAATTTCTTTTTTTTTCCTCATTCGCATCGCGAAAACCAATTGGAACGCGCGTGAAAATATATTCGGACCGAAGTGGAGCGAGCGAATCGTGCGCGTTACTACCAATCGTGGGCGGAATCGGTTAAGAATGAAATTTTGCGTGCTTTTGCTGAGAGAATGGCCCCACGGTGCGAAAGAGATTATCGTAAGAAAATGAAAGAAAGGACAAAAAAAACTGTTAAGACTTAGTCTAATCCTAATTAAATGAAGAAAAAAAAGAAAAGTATTATTCCTTCGATCTGTACAATAAGGCACTATCCTCGAGGAGGATATAATTATTATTATTGTTGTTTCTTTAGTTTTTTTTCGCACAAATATTCTTGTATAGAGATTATTTCTGTTTTCTCTCTCTCTCTTTCTCTCTCTCTGTCTTTAAATATTCATCTTTACTTTTGTTTCTCCCTTTTGTTTGATAAATTCTTTTCATTTTGTATTTTTCAACATTAAATTAATATATTATATATATTGATCGCTAACATTGTTGAGTGGCAAGAGAAGAAAGTTGGACATATATACATACATTATTGCACTCCTTCGTTCTCTTGAGAAAAAAAAAAAAACAGGCCCAATCAATGGAATGAACAATTTACTAAGCATTGATACGTTCTTTCTCAAATATCAATCACCTGTATTTAAGCGTTTAGTAATTATTAGTACTACTACGAACAAATAAATATTGATTATAGACGGTAAATAATGGTGGCGACTTCTTTCTTTCATCCCTCATTTCCAGTTTATTTTTCCATTCAATTTTTCTTCCAGAATCGTAAGGTTGCTGCGGTTTGGACATCTTTAAATTTTTGAGAAAACTATATGGGAAATTCGTTTCTTTTTTTTTTTCAAATTCAACTTTAACAAAGTTTCGAAGGATTCAAAGGATTAGATTGGCATATCCCGTTGATGGAAAATCTAACGTTATTTTGATCGAAAGAAAAGAAAAAAAAAACGAATTGTATTGTAGAAATGATAAAACGTGAATGGTGAATAGTTCGTTTCATGTTTTTTCCACGATTCTAATTTTTATATTTTTTTTTTATATTTCTTATTAAATTTATCTATAACCTCTTATTACGCTACATCGTTTTATAATCACACGGTAAACAGCCTGAAAGAACTTAATGACATAATGCACGTCTATGAATATTTATGGAGCCGCAAAAAAACTCCAAAAGCACTCGGGGTTTTCGTGTAGTTTAAATTTGTCTTTCTTCTCTATCATATTGTTCTTAACAAAGTTGTTGCATCATTGATGTCTCTCCAAGATATTTTTCTCTCTTTCGCCCATAAACTTGGTCCCGAATGCAGAAAATCATTCGTATCGATATGTTTTGTTAAAAAAATACGAAGAATCGTCTCCACGTAGATTGTCCAAGCTCTCCGGATCAGAGAATGTTACACGTTTTCGACTGAAACACATTTTAATCACAAATTACGGAAAATCTTCGTCATTCATACTTTGTTTAGTTTATTATCTTTCGATTTAAAAACTCTGGTAAGTTATTTAAACGTACTTTTGCTTTTGTGTTCGTGGTGGTACTAGCTTTTGTACCGTTCTCCACTTCTTGCTTCTTAGTCTTGAATAACTTTGACATTTTTCCCGCTAGAAATATCAGGAAATTGCGTTATTTTTTTTCGTAGATTATGATCGTTAAATATTTTTGTACTATCAAGTACTCAAGGCGACGACATTTGATGCCGATTTTTCTTTTTTTTTTGCCATTCTGTTTGAACGATGAGGGCTCACATACCACTGGATTTTCAAAAAATCGATTTTTTTTACGAAAGTTTATTCTTTATATTTTGAAGAATTAAAAAAAAACAAACTTTTAAAAAAATTCCACTTTGTTACAAAGTTATAGCAATAAATGTGATCCGACATCGGGTTCACGTTGTACCTACCAGAAACTTTAAATGCTTTTTTCTCGCACTACGCTTTGAGACAGTGTCAGCACGATAACTCGGTCAATTTTTAATATTTCTTAAGTTTTTTTTTTTCTACTCTTAATAATTATTTTCTTTATAGACTAACGAGAGGTTTTTTTCAATTTTTTGGTTGGACAATTTTTTATAAAATCTTAAACAGTACTTTTTTTTTAAATTGCATATTAAAGTTTGAAATAAATGGAATTTCTTTATTTTTGAAAAAAAAATTCCCTCCGTCAGACTATTACTACTACATTATTTTTATAGGTTCTTTTTTATTTTTGCAAATTGGATAGTTTTTGGTGTAGTTATGATGTCGACAAGGAGGCGTCATAGTTTTCATCAGTGGTCCATTTATAATAAAAAAAAAAATGTTAAAATTAACAAAAAAATTTTTTTAATTTTTTTTCTCATAGTTGAAAAGTTAATAAAAAATGTGAAATCAATAATTACATTTTTTTTTCACCATATAACATTTATAATAATTTTTCAAGTTTACTCGGTTTTCAGCGCGCGCAGGGGTATGCGAGCCCTGAATTTATGCTCAAGACAAAAAAGCCTCCTATCTCATAGTGGTAAATTTGGTAAAATACGTAAAAATGAACGTGCATTTTTCAATATGGGTAATTTTTTTTTTCAAACAATATTTTTAAGTACGTAAGAAACATACCGGTTCTTGGAGCCGGTGTGTGCACAACATCGGCATCGTCCGGAATAATTTTGATGTCTTGGTCGACCGTAATATTGTCCTCGACATCGTCAAGACTATTTTGTCCATCGGCTTCGGCAGTTTCATCGGTACCGGCTCGCGATTTTGCCGATTTACTCTTTTCGCTACCAGCCGATTTCTTCGTCGAACGTTCATCCTCACTTTTCACATTTTCCTCCTCGTTAACTCTCGTCACTGTCTCGTCATTGTCAAACGGAAGCTCCGGATCGCGCGTGTCCATGACTTTTGCCTCGATATCATTCTTATCGGCACTTCCGGTCGAGCCCAATCTCGACGAGGAGGAACCTTGTCTACTTGATTGTGAATTTTCTGCGCTTGCGATCTTTTGTCGAGGTGGTTTTGGCGGCGGTACCGGAAGTGGCGGTGTAACGGGTTCGTCCATTGTCTTCGAATCAACATGGCTACTAGCCGATTTCTCTCGTTCTTCGATCATCATTCTGCTTACTCCTGAACCGGAAGACTTTCGACTCGTCGCTCTTTCGATCTCTTCCATCTCCTCGATCTCTATCGCCATATTTTTTTCCACATCAACGCTTATTATCGTTTCCGCATCATTGTTCTTCTCTGTTATTTCCACATTATCGTCATTTTTCTCACTCGTGCTGATCGATATTTTCGAAATTGTTTCCTCGTAGTCGGCAAGTTTCATCGGACTTTCCGGTTTCTCGACGCCGTTCGTAATTTCCATTGTACCGTTTGTCACTGTTTTCACACTTTTTTCTATTAATGTTGAAATTTCCTCGCTCGCATTGCTCTCCGTGTCCTGTTGAATTATTTCCGGTCCGTCTGTCGTTGTATTGGCGCTCGGAATTCTCGATACGGGAATTTTCAACGGTGGCAAAGGATTCTTCTTCGTTACCTCGAGCTGTTCCTCATTTTCCGTCGTTTTCTCGTTATTCAAATCGCGTCTTCGACCCACCAAAATTGTGTGACAACCACCGCACGATACGTCGGAAATTATGAGCTCCTGATACTTTGACGCCAGTGTCAATTCGTGAACGTTGTTCTCGTTCTCCTCCAAACCGAGTTTACCGTGCCTACCGTCACCGCACGTGTATAATTTTCCGGACTCTGCGACAATGATTAATGTACTTATCGATGATATATATGAAACAACGAGGGAGCACTTTTCAATTTGTATATTAATTTTTGTCTTTTTTTTTACCAGTAACGATCGCGAGATGACTCTCGCCGCATCCAATTTTCTTTATAGCCTCACCCTGTAGCACGTCAAGCGGTAAAATGTTTGGAGTTGGAATTTCGTTAACGCTCAAGCCCATGCCCAATTGACCATTGGAATTGCTGCCGGTGCAATAAATCTTTCCATCCTCTGTACAAAATGATTTATCCGTTATAGTGTAAAATATTATTTACAATATTGGTCGTACTTTAATTTATAACACAATACTCTGTTGAATAGATATATTCTTTTTTTTGTTGCGATGAAAAATCATCTACCACCAAATATGATTGTGTGATGTCCACCACAAGCGACGAACGCAGCGGGTCCGGATAATTCCATCTGTTTCGGTGCGACCTGAGTCCTAAAGTCCAATGGAATTCCTAATTTACCGCTCTCGGCTTCACCGCAGACAAAGATGTTGCCGCTCTCTGCGATTAAATTTATTGTTTAAATTCATTCTTTAATGTAAAAAGTAATGTTTTAACTACGATAAAAGTTACAAGTATTTTTTTCTATATGTACAAAGTATTGGAAATTAGATAAAATAAGGAATGGACAACGTTCGAATATAAGAGAATCATTAAAAATCATTTTATGATAAAATCACGATGACTGTCAAAAGCTAAAGCTACAAGTTTTTTCCACTTATGTACAAAATACTGAAAATTTGGCAAAATCAGGAATGGACAATGTTCGAATATGAGAATCATTAGAAATTATTTTATGAGAAAATTACGATGATTGTCACAGTGATGAAATTCAAAAAACCACATTTCCCAATAAATTACGAATGGTTTGATATTATCCCACAAAGCCATGAATTTTACATTGAGCAATTGTTTCTTACAAAAAAAATTAAAGTAATACGTTACATCGTTTCGTTTTAAAAAAAATAGTAACTCGAAATAACATTGATTGAAATCTCTTCTACATGCTGTGACAAAAGCACTAGATAAAAGTCACAATCTTTCTCGTTATCTCGAAAATATATACGTCGATAATTCGACGATAAAGCATGCCTTGCCTCAAAAAAAAAAAAAAACTATCTTACGATCAATCGAATCGGACATGGATGGACACACTGCATTTCATGCTAATATTAATATCTTTCACGATCGATCGATTAATTTAATATTCTCACCGGTTAAAAAAGCCGAATGATAATATCCGGCACTTATTTGCTTGACCGGTTCGGGTATATGAACCTTCGTGGGTTTGTCAACGAGACCGGAAGTGCCAGGAAGACCCAATTGTCCCTCGAGATTGCTGCCCCACGCGAGAACACAACCGTCGCTCGTAAGCGCCAGGGAATGATGAGAACCGGCTGCTATCTGGGCAACTTTTGGTCCAACGTTACCGCAATCGTGTACCATAAACGGCGAACTTGAACTGTCACCGACAGCTTGACTGCCACGACCAAGTTGCGACTCTTGATCGCTACCGCACGAAAAAATCTTTTGTTCTCCCGTGCATATGAGTGTGTGAGCTCGGCCGCACGCCACGTGCGTCACTTTCTCCGGTTTCAGTACTGCACATACGCAATGAGAAAAATGATAAGCGAAACAGCGAAATCTTCGTAATAACATATTTGCGACCTAGGAAGAATGAAGAGAAAAAAAAAAAAAAAGAAAATGATGGATAAATTGCGTGCCACGATCGGTCGTGCACGATTACCCACCCTTAACGCACGAAGGCTTGCTGACGTGATTCTTGTGGCCAAGACCCAGTTGACCCCAATCGTTGCTCCCGAAGACGAACAGCCTTCCGCTTTCTTTTCACGATCGTCGGTGAAAAAGAAAAATCGTCACGAGAACGAGAGAGAGAGAAAATTATCGAAGTGTTGTAAACGAGGTGGGAAAGAAAAATGGTACCTTGTTATACATGGTATCGTGATTTGTGGGCACGTACGTCTGACGTCATTATACGAAATATGGGTTAAAAGGGAGTCTATACAATGAATCCTGGGACCGTGGAAATCTAATTGTCAAAATATCGAAGATAAATGAAATGTCAAACGATTGTATTTGTTAAATTATAAATCGTGATTCTTAAATGGTTGTTTTTGGTCGTAGAACCAAGGATAAAATGACATGACCGATTTCACAACTACCTGTCGTTCATTGGAAAAATTATTGAATCATTTACTCAAATGTCAATGTTTAAAAAATATTTTATTACACTTTTAATGAACTAATCGTTGCAAAACTCGTTTTTCTTTAAATTCTTCGATAAAAATATTAAAATTCGAATAACATTAAATATCAAACGTAATAAACATAATGTTCGATAATAATTGCAAATTCTAAACAATTTCTACGATTTCTCCCCTCAAGATATGTTTATCAAAATTTTTTTTGATTCTCGATATCCGAGTATATATATTAACTATAATAAACGAGAAAATTGCACGAACGTTGATGTATATTATCGTCGATGCGCTTGTGGCGTGTGTGCGTATCGATTCGTCGGACAGTGGCTATTCCCAAGGGTGTGTGTACTATATATTCCCCAGCAAAATACCCCCGGGGTACGGTTGCAGCGATGCATATTTAGCGAGCTTTTCTTCATCGTCTATACATACACCGACAAAGTGTAGCCAGCTGCTGTAAATCATTCGAGCTTCGATCCTCGTCCTTCGTCATCATCGCCAAATATACACATACGAAGGTACATATGTGTAACTACGTTAAATTATTGTATGGAACGTTCCGTGTCAATCTGACCAATACCTAAATCTTACCATGTTCGAATTCATTATTACAGCCAAACTCAAATCTCTCTGTCTCTTTTTTTTAAATTTCATTCTGAATTAATTTCCTGAGTAGAAATTGTCGTTTGAAGATAACAAAAATAATTTTGCAAAATTGCATTTCACGGTTTACAGGAGTGATTTAAGGGGTATGGCCACGGTTGGATTTTTGTAAAAAAACAATGTTTTTTTTTGCTTGAACGATGCGTTATGATCATTAAAATTTTTTTTCACCGACTTTGAGCGTTTAACATAAACCTAACTCTGGCACGGCTATAGAGTACCCGAGCGCGCTGCGTGATAAATAACTTCGACAATTTTTACCCGATTGACTTCAAATTTAAAAATTATATTTCTAATTGTATTTCGCAGAGAAGTACGTACGGAATTTCTGATTAATTAATAAGTACTTTCCACTTTATACGCAGTTTTATACGAAATTTTCCACTGGAAATTCACCTTTTAAGGGGGGAAATAGGGTTAGACGGTTCAAAAAATCGGCTTTTTTTTTATTTCATAAATTGTTAGTAAAACTTTTGAAAAATATGTTCCCAAAATTTTAAATGAAAATTCCGACTCGTCCTATTGTTATAAGCCATTAAAGTGAGTAGCTCTCCTTCAGGCCCCGAGCGCGCCACGTGTTTCAAACGCGTTTTTCTGAAAACGACTTTTTTTGAACTTGCGTACACGCTAGTTTGAAAAGTTTTTAACCAATCGTTTTGAAAATTGGCAGGCACTTTCTTCATAGTATTGCGCTCTATATGAACCTAAACACTGAATGTTATCATTATTTAAAATAATTTTTTTGTGCAAATAAAGTTGTAAAAAATGGCAAAAAATCATGCTTTTTTGTTTTGACCCCTGTAAAAAATTCAATTTTCCATTTTTTTGATAGCATTTAGGTTCATATAGAAGAGAGACATATAATAAAAGTAAATTCGAACCTCGTTTGATTTCAGATGAAAATTGCGGCTTTCAGAATGTACGCAAAACGCTGAGTCTGATTGTGACCTGCAATATGGGGTCGCTAATATTTTCGGTGTTTTTCAAGGAAATTCTTCAAAAATTTTCTAGTATATACTGAAATATATGTATAAAATATTCTCAAACTTTCAATAAATTATATTCATTTTTTATATTATAAAAAAATTCATGAAAATCATTGAGAAAACGCTGTCTTAAGGGATCAGCCCACTCTAGAGGCGGAAAATATCGGCTTTTTTGGGGACTTTTTTTCAGAAAAACTACAAAATAAATCGAGAATGCAAAATAGAGTGTTTATCATACATATCAGTGACTGTATACAATAACTTTTGTTGAAGCGATTAATTTCAAAATGGCGGCTGTGCAGCATTTTGCGATGTCGTCTCCGTTTTTGTTGGAAGAAAACATAACTCAGACAATTTTCAACCGATTCATTTGAAATTTTGAATGTATCTTTAAAAATACATTGTCTATGGAAGTACGTAGGATTTTTTCGATATATTGATTTTTGGTCAAATAGCGCACTTCTAAAGTGAGAAGTGGAAAATTTGCATAAAAAATCGTCAGAAAATTGTTAATAACAAATGAACTATGCAATATGAAAAAAAATCTTACGCACTTCCCTAGATAATGTATTTTCAAAAATTTAAGTGAATCGGTTGATAATTGTCTGAGTTATGTTTCCGGTCAACATAAACGGAGACGTCATCGCAAAAGCGCTGCACAGCCGCCATTTTGAAATTAATCGCTGCAAAAAAATTATGCTTTACAGTCACTGATATGTATGATAAACGCCCTATTCTGTAATCTCGATTTATTTTGTATTTTTTATGAAAAAAAAACCCCAAAAAAGTCAAATTTTCAGCCTCCAGAGTGGCTTAAACCGTTAAATTCAAATGCCTATAATATTTGAATAAAACAATATTTTTCAAATTCTGTATGTATTTCTCTAGGTATTCTGATGTAGAATAACGAGAATTTTTTTTTTGTTCTAAGTGAAAAATTGTGGATGCCAAATGTCACGCAGTGGAGCGCCTAAAAAAAAACAAATAGCATTCGGCCATTTTATATTAACAAAAAAACAAAAAAAATATTTTTTATTAGCTTCATATTTATACTAAATAAAAAGATGTATAATTAGTTTTATAAATATATCACTTTTTCATGCAAAAAAAATTGTTAAATGTGCAAATAATTTTATACCCGCTACCGTGGCCATATCCCTTAAGCGTACAATAACGTAGAATTCCAAAAAAATGAATTGTGAGAATATAAGAAAAATAATTATTCATTTACTCTTATTAATCCTTCCATTAATTATTTCGCAGGAACTAAGGTTTTCGCGAAAAGAAAACGAGAATTTCGCGTTATGCATTTACAACAAAATTATTTAAAAAAAGTTAACGATTGCGCAAATAATAATAAGAAAAATTAAATTAATAGTTGTTTCAGTGGTGATACAAAAATGATAAAAGAATAATGAATGCGTTGAAGATGGTCGGGATGTAAACAAAATTAGGTGAATTGGGATAGAATGACCCATACGTAAATGAGTTCGTGAAACACTTTGCGAGTAACATTTTGTTCACGGAGTGGATATTAGCTTGTACGGTAGACTATCCGCACGTGAAACGCGAATTACTACCGACACTTGTGTCGAAGCAACGCGTTCTCAAACTACGTGAGAAGATAAAATATTAGTATAGCCTTGGATTGAATAAAAACGCAACGACAAACAATTTTCCATGTTTGTCGTCCTTGATTTTTAAATAATCGTTAATTTTTTTTTTCGCGGATTAACGATTAAAAAAACATTAATCCTAAGAAAAGAAATAACTCAGCTCGTTAATGTAAAAAGCATTGAATTGCATTTAAGTGTTGAATTTATGTAACTCATCAGCCAGAGAAATGATAAATTATATCGTAATGTGGTGCGCTCGTACGTTTGCTTTATCACGATGCGGTGGAGATATAATGTATATATATATATATATATATATATGTATACGAAAGCACGTGCTCGCTGAAGTAGTAACGGCAGGGCGGGATAGTTCATCAGGAAGTCGTTCACATATTGATTTTCGCATAAATCATTCATGGTTCGTGTGATGTCAAAATCGATATATATGTATATATATATATATATATATATATATATACTAGGGGGGCTCTGCCCCCCTGCGCGCTTCGCGCGCCAACCCCCCCCCCCCCCCCCCCCCCCCACGCCTCCCCCGCCGCCGCTCGATCCCCTCACCCAGCCTACTCGATCCCGCTCGCTCTCCTCAACTCTTGTACACGGCGGCGACGGCGGCGGCAACGGCGGCGGCGGCGGCGGCGAAATATTTATATAATATAGAGATATATATATATATATATATATATATCGATTTTGTGATTCGAATGTGTGTTTGTGATGTGTGACTCGCATATCTCTGTATATTATATAAATGTTTCGCCGCCGCCGCCGCCGCCGCCGTGTACAAGAGTTGAGGGGGAGAACCCGGGACGTGATGGAACGGGGGTGGGTGTTGGCTCTATATATAATATAGAGATATATCTATGATTTATATTAATTATCTATAGATGATAGATAATAGATGATAGATGATAGATAATCGATGATATTTAATAGATAATATTCGGGGGGGGGGTTGGCGCGCGATGCCCCCCTAGTATACAGTGTGACAATTATAAGGTGGCCATGTATTTTTTACTGCTTTGGCGTTAAAAAATCGGGGAGTTTAAAAAGCGGTTTCCGAAGGATTTTGGATGCGCTTTTCGAAAAAAAAACATGTCGCTGATGTGAGACGTACCATTCTTGGGTAACGAGAAATTTTTTTTCGAACAAAATATAAAAAATGCTCTTTTATTTTGGAACAATAAAGTTCATTCAATTCTGTACACGAAACACTGGTCGCAAACTCGTTTCAAGGTTTTTATCGTGGAGAAAAAAAATGTTGAACTTGCATATTTAGTGAGTGTATCCGTCTTTAATTTCGAGAACAGTAGAACAACTACAGCAGTAGTCATGTTGGATCACGTAGTATCTGTTTGATTTCACGTCCGTCGGAGAGTGAGGTTCAGAAGGCCATGACTATCACGACGAGAAGTGACATAATGCTGAAACTTGGATCCGAAGAAAATTAAACACAGCAAGAACGGGCAAACGTAGCTCGACCGATCCTTTTCTGATTAACGATAGCCGTCGTATCTTTATCGAATAATTATGAAAGATCATTCGGCATCATTGATCAGTGAAGGTGAGGTAAAGTTACGTTTGTCTTATCTTAAACTTTCACAAGGCACGTTCACTGCAAAATGTCCGGTTTGTCAGTGGTTTTCGTCGCCTTTTAAACAATGCCCATGGCGTGAAACGTCTCCGTGCATGGAAACCTTGTCCATACAAAATTACATAAAGCGCGACGGCGAACGTAACTCGACCGATCCTTTTTTCATTAACCATATCTCATCTCGATCGAATCGTTTTAAGACCATTCTGAACACTAATTTTACAACCATTCCGAAGACTAATGTTGGTCTTAAAACTAGTCTTCGGAGTGGTCTTAAAACTAGTCTTGAGGATGATCTTAAAACTAGTCTTCGAAGTGGTCTTAAGACTAGTCTTGAGGATGTCTTAAAATTAGTCTTGAGAATGGTCTTAAAACTGGTGTTGAGAATGGTCTTAAAACTAGTCTTCAGGATGGTTGTGATTCACAACTTGTGAAACTAGTCTTAGGATGGTCTTAAAACTAGTCTTGACAATGGTCTTAAAACTAGTCTTCAAGATGAGTATAAAACTAGTCTTGATGATGGTCTTAAAATTAGTCTTGAGAATGGTCTTAAAACTGGTCTTGAGAATGGTCTTAAAACTGTTCTTGAGAATGGTCTTAAACCTAGACAAGTTTGAAGACCATTCTCAATACTAGTTTCACAACCATCCTGAAGACTAGTTTTAAGACCATTCTCAACACTAATTTTAAGACCTTCCGGAGACCAATTTCACAACCATTCTAAAGACTAGTTTTAAGACCATTCTCAAGACTAGTTTTCCAACCATCCTGAAGACTCAAGATCATTTTCAAGGTCAAGTTTACAACCATTCTAAAGTCTAGTTTTGAGACCGTTCTCAAGACCAGTTTTAAGACAATTCTCAAGACTAGTTTTAAGACCACTCCGAAGACTAGTTTTAAGACCAACATTAGTCTTCGGAATAGTTGTAAAATTAGTGTTCAGAATGGTCTTAAAACGATTCGATCGAGATAAGATATCGTTAATGAAAAAATGATCGGTCGAGCTATGTTTGCCCTGTCTCGCTTTATGTAATTTTCTATGGATACAAGGTTTTCATGAACGGAGACCTTTTGCGTCATGTGCATTAATTAAAAGGCGACGAAAACCATTGACAAACAGGACAATTTGCAGTGAACGTGCCTTGTGAAAGCGCGATGGACCGATGCGCGAATACCTTAGATTCACGCAAAAAAAAAATTATTTAATATAAGCCAAACGTAACTTTACCTCACCTTCTCTGATAAACGATGCCGAATGATCCTTCATAATTATTCGATAAAGATACGACGGCTATCGTTAATCAGGAAAGGATCGGTCGAGCTACGTTTGCCCGGTCTTGCTGTATTTAATTTTCGTTGGATCCAAGTTTTAGCATTATGTCACTTTTCGTCGTGATAGTCATGGCCTTCTGAACCTCACTCTCCGACGCACGTGAAATCAGACAGATACTACGTGATCCAACATGACTACTGCTGTAGTTGTTCTACTGTTCTCGGATTTAAAGACTTTAAGTTCAACATTTTTTTTCTCTACGATAAAAACCTTGAAACGAGTTTGCGACCAGCGTTTCGTGTACAGAATTGAATGAACTTTATTGTTCAAAAATAAAAAAGCATTTTTATTTTATTCGAAAAAAAATTTCTCGTTACCCAAGAATGGTACGTCCCACATCAGCGACATATTTTTTTTCGAAAAGCTCATCCAAAATCCTTCGGAAACCGCTTCTTAAGCCCCCCGATTTGTCAACGCCAAAGCGATACAAAATACATGGCCACCTTATAATTGTCACACTGTATACATACATATACACTAGGGGGCTCTGGCCCCCTGCGCGCTTCGCGCGCCAACCCCCCTCGGGCCATTCCATTCGGCGTACTCCCGAATATAAATATCATCTATCATCTATCATCTATCATCTATCATCTATCATCTATCATCTATCATCTATCATCTATCATCTATCATCTATCATCTATCATCTATCATCTATCATCTATCATCTATCATCTATCATCTATCATCTATCATCTATCATCTATCATCTATCATCTATCATCTATCATCTATCATCTATCATCTATCATCTATCATCTATCATCTATCATCTATCATCTATCATCTATCATCTATCATCTATCATCTATCATCTATCATCTATCATCTATCATCTATCATCTATCATCTATCATCTATCATCTATCATCTATCATCTATCATCTATCATCTATCATCTATCATCTATCATCTATCATCTATCATCTATCATCTATCATCTATCATCTATCATCTATCATCTATCATCTATCATCTATCATCTATCATCTATCATCTATCATCTATCATCTATCATCTATCATCTATCATCTATCATCTATCATCTATCATCTATCATCTATCATCTATCATCTATCATCTATCATCTATCATCTATCATCTATCATCTATCATCTATCATCTATCATCTATCATCTATCATCTATCATCTATCATCTATCATCTATCATCTATCATCTATCATCTATCATCTATCATCTATCATAGATGAATATCATAGATAATAGATAATAGATAATAGATAATAGATAATAGATAATAGATAATAGATAATAGATAATAGATAATAGATAATAGATAATAGATAATAGATAATAGATAATAGATAATAGATAATAGATAATAGATAATAGATAATAGATAATAGATAATAGATAATAGATAATAGATAATAGATAATAGATAATAGATAATAGATAATAGATAATAGATAATAGATAATAGATAATAGATAATAGATAATAGATAATAGATAATAGATAATAGATAATAGATAATAGATAATAGATAATAGATAATAGATAATAGATAATAGATAATAGATAATAGATAATAGATAATAGATAATAGATAATAGATAATAGATAATAGATAATAGATAATAGATAATAGATAATAGATAATAGATAATAGATAATAGATAATAGATAATAGATAATAGATAATAGATAATAGATAATAGATAATAGATAATAGATAATAGATAATAGATAATAGATAATAGATGATAGATAATAGATAATAGATAATAGATAATAGATAATAGATAATAGATAATAGATAATAGATAATAGATAATAGATAATAGATAATAGATAATAGATAGATAATAGATAATAGATAATAGATAATAGATAATAGATAATAGATAATGCGAGTCACACATCACAATCACACATTCTATATATATTTTTGTGCTCGTCGATGTTCTTCCCAATATCTTGTATCTCTCGTTAATCCCTTTTTAATACGACACAGATGTGCTTTCTTATCTATAGTAGAAAAATTGTAAAAGTGCTTTTGCCATCTAATCAATTATTAGATATTTTACGAAATACATTCGAACAACATACTAAGACAACATATTAACATATTAAGATAAGAAATCTACAAAATTAATTATTCACGCTATTTTCCTTACGCTGTAAGCAGTACTACCAACACACGTATTTAACATTAAAACATAATTCACATGAGAAATTTTGTTGGCAATAATCGTTATAATTATTTGTTTAATACCAATGTAACATCGAATTAATAACGATTTTAGAAGATCGATAGTCTTGTGAATGAAAAGCAAACGCAAACGATTTGGTCAATTAATTCCAAACATCATTTTTTATCTACAAATCTATAGGTAAATTCATTTGAAAACCTTAACTTCAAGTTCACTTGACGAATGAGAATATTGCGATTAATGATACTAATAATAATTGGCCATTCTAATTGAAAGAAAATTGGGAGAAGCTCTATAGCTTCTTCTTTTTTTTTTAATCCATTCATTGCTCTATAGCAATGAAAAAAAAACGAGACACACCGTCGTGTTAGGGATGATCGGCGTGACTTATGAATGTAACGCGCATTAGTGGCAGGGTAGGCGTGACCTTAATAATAAAAAAACGAGGGAGAAAGGGGTTCAGAGAGTCATGGTAATTCGGAGGGTTGAGGCGCGAATTCAATCGATTTGGAGCAGGCGAAAGGTAACAAAAGGAGAGAGACGTATGTATAAATAGGGGTTGAACACTTACGGCAAACAACGGCGGAGTGTTCGTCACCGCATGTCACACTGACCACCGGATCTTTTCGTATGAAGAAATGCGACGCGACATTTTCCGCAAATCTGCTACGACCGAGCGTAAAAACAGCGCCGGTATCTGAAATTTAACAAAAATTACATGCAATGTGTTATTTTTATTCATTTATTTTCAGCAAACTTATTAATATAATTTGTAAATTATCATTAAAATTTTATTTTGTTACCAGATGATCATTTTTAACTCTAAAAAGACATTTAGAAATTATATGAATTCAAACCCAAAGTCCTTTGTATTCAAACGATGTTTAATCGAAATGAATTTTGTTTACTTCAAATAAACTTTATTTGAATTTGTCTCAATCCAAAGTTACTTGGACTTGCGATTTCATTTCCAGATGTTCTAATCAAATGATTCCTGATTCGTTCCAATAAACTTTATATTTACATAAAAATAAATCTATTCTCGTTAAACATGGACACGAACATCATTAGGATGTCATTCACCTGGTTCCTGAGTGGAGGTTTTTTTCCTTTTTTTTTCCAAATATATCGATTAAACAAAAGAGCGACATGTAGTGGCCACTACGCAAAGGGGTCCGAGCCGGCCGATTCGTATGGTCGTCACGAATAATTGGTGATTCATTTTAGTCGATGTGAATTTTTGTAGCAAGGTCGCGAACGAATTGTAGGGGTGGGTCGCTCATTTTAATGACTGACCATACGGCGAAGAAATACTTTGACAAATAATATTGATAATAAATAGAATTATACGCTAGAGCGGCGAGCAGATAGTTTCAATTGGTCTTTCGATATATTGTATATATATACTTGGAGTTACGACGGCAAAGTTGTTCTTTTACCTCGCTTACCTGGTTATTAAGGAAACAACCCTCTATTATACTTTCTAGTTCAACATCTATTGAATTAAAATAAATGATGTACGAATGCTTTTAAAGTTTAACCAAGTTCATTAATGCTCGAATTTGATTAAACACTAATTCTGTAAAAATTAATAATGATACATTTAGAAAAGTGAACTTTAGTTTTGATAGAAGTGTTGAAAAAATATGCTTATATTTCGACACTGTTCTCGTCAAGTTTAAAACTTAACGTCTGGTCAATTGATTTGAACAAAGATGGTAATTTTTTAAAATATCTTTTTCGAAACATTTCCTTTTGTATTCAATGCTTGTTCTTTTCAGACTTTAATTAATCCTCCATTGTATGGTGTTTTTATAGGAGATTCCTGTGATCTAACGATATAATTCACATTAGGACCCTTTACCCAGTCATTTATTTTTGTATGAGCAATCCTCTAATAATTTGAAGTTTAGTTAACTTTAAATTTTCGTTTAATATGTGCCTTTAGTCATATTGATGATGATTTTGAGATGGCAAAAAAACTTTTTTCTCGCGTTCAAAGCTTGCGCAAACTCAATTGGTTCTAATTGGTGCACGAAAACGTTTTTATTTTATGATTCTTTGACTTTGCAATTAAAAATATGATTAAAGAGCTGTGGCCCGCGGTTCTACCCGCGTTAAATTTCCGTTCCCCGATTCAACCCACCCCCGTCGCACCTTAGGGTCATAGCATGAAGTTATGTGGCCTAAAGCTTTTCTGAATAAACGGGCTATCAAATAAAAAAAAGTATTTTCTAAATCGGATTAGTATTTCTTGAGATTAGCGCGTTCGAACAAACATACAAACATACAGACTCTCCAGCTTTATTATAGTATCAGGATAATAAGAAATTCGTTTGACCAATTGTTAATTGGTGTGTCGACACTATAGACCGAAAATTAATGGTCACAGCGTTTCTTTGTCACAGTTACACGTATGACAATAATAATTTATTCTATAAATATGTACAGGATACTTATACACTTGTATACCTGTGTTATTTCAGGGTTTATGGATTTTACGTAAAAATGAGCTCTGATATATCTGACCTTCACGATGATGGACTTTTACCTTCGCACCGTTAATACGGTTTAAGACGAAAAATTTCACGAGTTCGCGCGAACAACTCGGCTATATCACTTACATAGATCGGCCTCTATTTCAACGTGACGTTTTGATGCCCACTATTCCACGCGGGGGTGGATTCTTACACGAGAGTCCGTTACGAACCATTTACGATTTTACTTTTCAACGACGAAGGAGCGAAATAGCCGGGAGTTTTTTTTATTTATTTTTTATTTATCAGCCTCTGTAATCTCTACTTCTAACTGGCACGAAAAAAGGATATGTATACGAGGGTATGTGTACTCGTATACTCTCGCTATATGTGACTTATCCTCGACGGTCAATGAAAGAAAAAGTTGAGAGAGAGAGAGAGAGAGACAGACAGAGAACGTGGGGATAAAGAAAAAAAAGGTTCTTCGCAGACGTTCGTGTGGGCGATCGAGGTATATTAATGAGTACAGGGTGAACGATTATTCCATAGAGTCAAGTGTATATTTGATAAAGAGAATAATGGATTTATCGTGCTTCTTAGTTCTCGGGTGGGCAATTTGCAGACACTCAAGCGATGGTTATATATTCCTCAGGTTGTCGGTCGAGAAACACGCGAGTTTTTGCATAAATATGGAATTCTTTTGTTTTTTCTTACGAAACCATAGTTCTCGTTAATTTAGTGTTAGTGATAAGATCGTCATTTAGCGGTTTGAAATTACTGAAACAAATACGAAACATTAGAATTTCCAAAAGTTATTCATCTTTTCTTTCTAACAATGTCCACAATAGGTAAAAACATTCCACCATTTTCAAGCTTTGAAAATAGATGTAGTAATCAGTTTTTTAATTAATTATGGATTGATAGTTCAAAGTTCAGGGGTTGATTATAAATTTATAATAATTTTGTTTTATCGTCTCAATAAAAATGTCTGGTTCTTTAACGATTTAGAGTACAGTCTATATTTCCATTTTCTGGTATGTACAAAATATTACTTTCGTCCTCGCACTCCCCTATTAAGTGTCATGAAATTTCTTGAGATCTAAAAACATATTTTCCCCACGTCCATTGCGTTTTTGCATAAATATCGAATTTCTTGTTTACAAAACCATAGTTCTCTTTAATATAGTGTTAGTGCTAAGATCGTCATTTAGCATTTTGAAATTATTGAAGCTAATATGAAACATTAGGATTTCTGAAAGTTATTAATTTTGTATTTCTAACAATGTCCACACTCGGTAAAAACATTTCATCATTTTCAAGCTTTGAAAATAGATGTGGTAATCAGTTTTTTAATTAATTATGAATTGATAGTTCAAAGTTTAGGGGTTGATTATAAATTTATAATAATTTTATTTTATCGTCTTAATAAAAATGTCTGGTTCTTTAACGATTTAGAGTACAGTCTATATTTCTATTTTCTGGTATGTATAAAATATTACTTTCGTACTCGCACTCCCCTATTAATTGTCATGAAATTTCTTGAATTCTAAAAACATTTTCTCCACTTCCATTACGTATTTTGCATAAATATCGAATTTTTTTTTTACGAAACCATAGTTCTCTTCAATTTAGTGTTAGTGATAAGATCGTGATTTAGCATTTTGAAATTATTGAAGCAAATACAAAACATTAGGATTTCCAAAAGTTATTCATCTTTTATTTCTAACAATGTCCACAATCGGTGAAAACATTTCACCATTTTCAAGCTTCGAAAATAGATGTTGTAATCATTTTTCAAATTAATTATGTATTGATAGTTCAAAGTTTAGGGGTTGATTATAAATTTATGATAATTTTGTTTTATCGTCTTAATAAAAATGTCTGGTTCTTTAACGATTTAGAGTACAGTCTATATTTCTATTTTCTGGTATGTACAAAATATTACTTTTGTCCTCGCACTCCCCTATTAATTGTCATGAAATTTCTTGAATTCTAAAAACATATTTTCCTCACGTCCATTGCGTTTTTGCATAAATATCGAATCTCTTTTTTTTACAAAACCATAGTTCTCTTTAATATAGTGTTAGTGATAAGATCGTCATTTAGCATTTTGAAATTATTGAAGCAAATATGAAACATTAGGATTTCTGAAAGTTATTAATCTTTTATTTCTAACAATGTCCACACTCGGTAAAAACGTTTCATCATTTTCAAGCTTTGAAAATAGACGCAGTGATCATTTTTTTAATTACTTATGGACTTCTATTGTAATTCAAAGTTTAGGGGATGATTAGAAATTTGTAATAATTTTCTTTTATCGTCTGAATTAAATTTTCTGGTTCTTTAATGATTTAGAGTACAGTCTATATTTTTTTATATTTTGGTATGTCTAAAATATAACTTTCGTCCTCGCACTCCACTGTTAATTGTCATAAAATTTGTTGAATTCTAAAAACATCCCCACGTTCATTATGAAAATGTCGCTTCCGGCGGGTAAGTGAAAAAAAAAAATTTGAATCGTTAAATAACGAATTAAATCTGCTCGTTAGTAGGCGAGCGCAAGGTTTCAGCATTTCTCAAGACTAAAAAGTGATTAATTAATGTTTTTTTCATTCTCGGGTCTCGCTATTTCTGCGTTTGCGATGTATACACACACCAGTTGTGGACAGCAATGCAAATTTTGACCGTTCAGTGTCGTTTGACGATCATGAATCAAGCTGGTATTTCGAGTCCGGTTGTACAGACACAATATAGATATATATATATATTCACGTACTATATTGCACATATATAGAAAGGTCAGTGCAATGCAATTCTCGATGGATGCAAGTCCAGGGGTGGGTGGGATTTACGCCTTCGGCAACGCCGCGCGTCGCTCTTATCAAAAGTTCAAATGTCCCTTTGCATAATTCATCGCACATTCATCCTTCGAGTCTAACACACGAGAAAACGCACAACGTCATACATCTCGAAGATTTAAAATATATTTCCATCCGTGTTTATCCATCTCGTAAATATTGCGGAGAAAAAAATAGAAGACACAAGAAATTATCGTAAAATATCGTGCGAAATAATACCTGAAAAAATAATTCGCCATATATTTATCGTTATTTTCACCGAAATAAAAGTTCCACAATTTCAAGAATGATCGTTACCAAAAAAATAAAACAAAAGAATGGCAAAATATTCGAAGAATTTGCGAATAAAAATTTTCTAAGATAACAGTAAAGTCGAGTCGTTTTTCTCCTCTCAATGCATTTTTCTTTTGTTCTCCTAGGTGAACAATTCACGATACTCGATACTCTCACGGTTTTTATAATAAAATCCGTCGACACTTATTTACATTTATCGACAAACGTCCAGGGGCATATTAGAAAATAGGGGCGAATAGAAAAATTGAAAAAATTGGAAAAAAAAAAGAAAAGAAAACGCCATCATGCCATGGGCCGTTGACCTGGAAGCGGGTCGGGGATCTATATGTAACTACCCTTTACTGACGAAAAAGAATAAAAAAAAAACATTATATGTATTGGTCACCCCCATTGGTCAGTTTGTGGCGATTGGGGTCACGAGAAAAATACATTGCGAGGTGGAGTAGACTCGAGAACATGAATTTCCCAGTCTCGAGCATCGATATGATTGGTGCAAAATAAATGAATCCTCGTTCAATCAAAGAGATAAAAAAAAACAATATACATTCATTGTGATTGTTTGTAAATTTATTATAAGCTGTGCTATAAGAAGAAGAAAAAAAAGACTTTCACCCATCGAAACTTAGTTTACGTCTGAGCTGTGGGATAGATACCACCACCCCTTTTCCTATAATTTTAGAGTTCTACACACAGTGACAATCGTGCGACGACACGACGTCAAAAGCACACGGTGCAAAGTCGCATTTACCGTATTGTTTCGCAAATGGTATCACGACGATTCAAAGCATTTTGTTTATAAAATGTTTATAGGAAGAAAAAAAAACTGTAAAGGATTGAGAAGGTGCGATAGAAACTACGAAAAAAAAAACAATTATTATCTTGTGCATATTGAATATTTTTTGTTTGTTTGTTTGTCAACTCTTTACCGGGTATGTTGTCTATGTCGGGGAGTCCCATGTTTACACCTTGCGCCGCGAAACGAGCAGAATAACTGCCGGCTTGGCATGGCACAGCGTGGTGGCAACTCGAACTTCGACGTTGCCAGGCAACTGGAAATCAATTCTGAACGGTACTTTAGTTCCCCTTGGTGAGCGATAGGAAGGGGGATTTGCGAGAAATTTTCCTTCTATAAACATTTTATACGAGAGATAAGTTTTTTTTTCTTTTTAAAATGTGATTTATCGAAATTGATATTTGTATTTTTTGAGCAATCGCTGATGTATAGTAATTTATATTCTTGAGGTATATTATCGATTATTTTATGATCGAGCTCGAAGAGTTTTTCTGAATTCTATTATTTTTATCGTTGTTGTAATGGACAATTTCGATTGTTTATTATAAATTCGATTAAGGCACGATGTACTTAATGGAATGAGGGCAATATTTTTTATAAATCTCTATCGTTTTATCGACAGTAATGTATGTTGACCGGTACTAAAAATTCATTGTGTTCTTAGCAACGAAAAATACACTGATTTATGCCGAATTCTCGAAATGGACATTATCTTTCAGGTTTTCAATGAATAATGCCATTATTTTCTTTCTTGAAAAATCATCCACTAATTAGCAAGCCGAAATTTTGAATTGAAATTTCTCGATTAGAAGATACATAATTTTTTTTTAACGAATATTATCAATATTTGGCACAAATGTGTGATTATATTTGCGAATAATTTATTACTAATGGTTTTATATCTTAAGGAAGTTGTCTTGCGGCATCGAGGTCAAATGACTGTTCAATAAGAAATGAGTTAAAATCAACAATGAAACACATTCCGTATGGTTGCTGATTTGATTCATTTGTCATGAGGTATAAACGGTTGTAGGTATAAGTTTGTACGAGGATATTAAGGTTCTTCTCAATAATACTTTGTGAATCGTTCCGTGACTCCTCCTTTTCATGGATTCGTTGGAATCCTCAAAATCTAATGCACAAGACTCTCCCCTAACACTCTGTGTTAAGTACTTGATGTTAGCCGTTAAATTCCACGTGAAAAAAAGTTCGACGTGGAGTTCCAGGATCGAACGATAGTACAGTGAAGGTACTTAATTTCTAATATATTCGTCATTTGATTTAATACACCTATCACCGAGCCAATTTCCGTAAAAACTGATGCCGTACGTCACGCTTCATTAATCTCCGTTCGTCCGTTAAGTCTACAAAAGTGTTAGAACAATTAAAACAAATTAGCCCTCATTTGACTAGTTCGTAAAGACCGTTTGTTTTTCAAATTCGTTTCGAAATTACGGCAATGTTAGTTCGCTGATTTTTTCAACAGTGGCGCTGGCGACCGCGGAGTGCGGAGAACTTCAGAGCTACAGTTCGCTTTGTCGTGTCGCACGCGAAGATTGTTGTCAACGTTGCAACAAAACTGTGTTATTTCATTTACGTATACACAATAAATAACGCACGTTTCTATATAAATTAATAATAATTTGGTAAAAAAAGTATATCAATGTCAATTTTCGTTATCGCAGAGCATTGTGAACTCCAATTTTCGTTTGCAATTCAAAATTTTTCGATTCGTAACCTCAAAATTAAAGTGTTGTTTACGCTCTGAGTTTGGCTGAATATTTTGTAACAACAAAAAAGAATGAATACAACGAATGACAATGAGACTCCGGCGAACATGAACAATGAAGAAATTGAGGAAGAGGAGGAGAACGAGGACGAGGAGTCAAAAAAAGTGTCAGAGAGCGTGGAAGATCCCATGAAGAATTATGAACTCGACGGAGAGACATACATTTATACCGACAAAATTTCAAATATTACGTACAAATTCGACAGAGAAAAGAACGATTGGGTTGTGAAAGATAAGGACGAGAATGAAAAAGATTCTGCGCCAAGGGGTCCTGTGGCTGCGGCACCTGGAGCTATTTACGGCTTTGAGAACGATACTCATACGTACACCGATCCTAGCGACGGCAGCGTTTACATTTGGGACAAGGAAAAGAGCGCCTGGTTTCCTAAGGTAAGAATTTTTCTTTCCAATATCCTTATTCATGAAATAGAGAAATCAATCGATAAAAAAAAAACTCCTATAGACCAAACGACATGAAATGCGTGTCTTGAATTTCAGGTCGACGATGATTTCATGGCGAGATATCAGATGAGCTACGGCTTTGTCGATCCCAACGAAACTGTCGAGCAGAAAAATCCTTTGGAGCCACTCAAAGTACCTGAAAAAGTTGATAAGGAGCAAAAAAAAGCAGACGCCAAGAGAAAAGCAGCCGAACCGCCGACTTGGTTCGAGGTGGACGAAGCGCACAACACAGCTATCTACATATCTGGCCTACCGTCCGACATTAATATGGAGGAACTCACGGAATTAGTGACAAAGTGCGGTCTTATTGCACGCGACGAGAAAAATAAGAACAAGATAAAGTTGTACAGGGACACGAACGGCCAGCCAAAAGGTGACGCGCTCTGCACTTACATCAAAGTGAGTACAACTTTTTTTTTTTTATTATCAGATTGCATAGGCACTTTATTTCACGTTTAAGATAATTGCGTTGAAATACTCTGCGTTTGACAATGGGGACTTTGAGGGAACTATTATAAAACACAGCGTTGACACAATTATTCGATAATCGATTTTTTTCTGCCTTGATACCCGCTTGTCTATATTTTTGACACAATCTTTCAAGTGTTTTTGCGATTTAAAACCTTTGAAATTTTCGAATAATAATATCGTTTCTAATTTCATAACGAAATCCGATGAGATATCCCGTGAATTTCAACAATATGTTATTATTTGACTAAAATTCATTATGATTTCTATTTTCAAATTATCATTTTTTTCGATCAATCTGATAACAACTTTTTTTAATGCTTGTACCGCATCACGTGGCGCGCAGTCAGTAATTCGCAGTAATTCGCTTATTTTTAATTTTATCCCCTACTTTAACCCACTGTGGTTCAAGGGATCCCAGCACAATTTTGCCAGCCTGGCAATTCGAAAATTGAAAGCGGAGAGTCTTTGGGATAAAAAAGTTTTGAGCATCGAGTGGCCAAATTTATTTATCAACGGTTTCAAATGTGCCTTTTCAAAATTTGCGACAATTTTTTAAATCGTCCTATTAACAAGAAGATTTTTTTCGAAAAGACGAACACCTGCAAAATCGGGAGCTGCCCATTTTATGCAGTGTGATGATGAAAAATATAAACGTGGTTTGCACGGGGGACTTCAGTTTGGATCGTAGGTATTAAAATAAAAAATAAGCTAGGGTAAAATATGGCCAATTTTGCTTAAATTTCGAATTCTTACTGATCTCTCGCCGGGACCATTTGTACATCTCGTATTCGACAGGAAAATACTGAAGAAATAAAAGAGCCAAATTACATGAATCGTATAAACGAAAAAAAAAAACTTGTAGAACGTATTCGAGGACTCGTCCTGCGTTTATGCCCCTCGATTTTTTTCACGAATCGATTATTCTTTGTTTATTTTTTTAAATCTTCGATAAGTTATATCTCCGCGGAAAATGTTCATGAGCGAAAGATCCCTGAGATGTAGTTGAAAATCATAGAATGTAGAACTCTGTGTTATCGGTTGAGCGTCGAGACGCATCATATTCCTGTTCCTTTGGCATCTAGTTCGGCCGAGTTTGGTTCATTTTCGTTGGTGAAAAGTCTGTTGCGAGAATAATTCGTAATGATTAATTGGTGAATCAATAAAAAAATCCCGCTTCCTCGGTTTCCTTTCTTAAAAAAGACATGGCACTCGATTCTCGAAACTCTCGAAATGCGAGATAAATATATCGTATTTTGAAGCCAGTTTATCGTGAATCTGATTGGTTGTCGTAAAGCGCGCGTAATTCAAACACGATTTAGTTCGCTATGAAACAGCATCTGTGGTATACAATGATTTAATAAGATTAAAGATTCAATAGATCATTGACTCTCGCCCAATGCAATTCTCAAAATTTAAAAACCTTATATAATAAAGAAATGCGAGATAAATATATCGAATTATGAAGCCCGTTTATCGTCAATCTGATTGGTTGTCGTAAAGCGCGCGTAATTCAAACACGATTTCGTTCACCATGAAACAACATCTATAGTATACAAAGATTCAATAAGATCAAAGATTCAATAGATTATTGACTCTCGCCCAATGCAATTCTCATAATTTAAAAACCTTATAATAAATTATGTACTATTTAACGAAATGACAACCGATCGAGACGAAATAATCTTAGCGACTGCAGTATGGTGACAAAATCCGTTGTGCCGTTTGGGAAAAAGTATCTATAAGAATTTGCAGTTGAATCTTAATCTAAAGGACAAGTTCGAAATATGAAACATTCAAGCGCGAGCGAAGCGAGCGCGTTGTTGCTGGTCAATTAAAAAAGTATCGATGCGCGGTTCTCGTGTAAACAGTACGATAATGATAGTTTTCAACAATTAGAGTTTTTAAATTACTAAAAATTGTGCAGTCGTCTATATTCGAGAGAAAAAAAAAAGAGTAGAAAAAACATTATATGAAAGGAAAAATAGCTGACCAATGAGTATTTCAGAGACTGCGAAAAAGTGTTGCAGATTCACTTTGTAATGCAATATTATCCGGACTGGTGATTTCGAATTTTTTTCATTCGCAACAGCTGGTTTAAGGATCGATGTATTAATTGTCATAAAAGCAATCGACAATTATCAAGTCATCGTAATTAAAACGAATTTTTTTTGTTATCATCAGTCAACAAAATTGTCCCTTGCTTCTAATTTGATAACCACTGATATGCATCTTTAATATTTTACGTTATTGTCGATAAATTATTATTTTTTTGTTCATCGCCACTTTGGCAAAATGCACGTTTTTTTTTTTTCTTTTCAATCTTTGCACTAATTTGATTATTGTGTCATCAGTTAGCTATGGACAATATCCCTTAATCGAATGATTCAAATTGTCTTTTGTGCCTGAACATTGTTACATTTACCTGTTACAGTTGGTGGCACCTCGCATATGTAATGAGCATATGTGTGGCAATTTTGCCATATCCACTGGTAATTAGTTGTAGAATCCATCATGATGCAGAAGTTCACGTTCATATCCTTATGTCGCGGAGCGAGTGCTCCGAAGTTAGATGTTTCGGTGATAATTTCAGAGGACGATTCCCAAATCGTGACCGACCCTGTCTTATTGTACCATCCATTGGTCCATATGTTAAATGAGTCTGTACGGATAATTGGACAAAAGTTTCCATAGTCACGTTGAAAATAATTTTACTCTCTTTAGTTGAAATGAAAAGAGTTTTAATTGGCTCACAATTATTTTTCTCCATGAGTTCTCGCTTGAGAGATTCATACTGATTTTTATCATTTAGGGCCAGTAATTGCGACTCTTTTTGTTTGCACTGATTGTGGGCTTGCCACCTCGGTAACACATTCTTGCTAAAATAATAACAGCTTTCGTGGACCAGATTGAATTCTGCAGGACAAGCCTGTCTACGGTCATTTGTCACACGATTTTCGGAATCCGAACTTATGCTCACGTTTTGTTGCTTGGTGGAATCATCGGCCATTCCTTCTTGTTTTTGTTCACCTGTATGAAAATTTAATGTTCGTATTTATATTAAATGTTCGCGTTCAAGCAAAAATATTTATTGAAATGAATGAAGATTTGTTAATTTAATTGACAAATTTTCGTTATATAAAGATTTGTTTATTTCTCGATCATGCAATGGAGACCTGTTTGCTACCGAAAGTTAAAAAAAATGTTAGCTCGTTGTCGACTTTATTCCGTTCGTGATATCTTTGTGGGGTATTAATTGATTGTGAGAAAAATTATAGGGGATTACGTGTATCTCATGAATTCGGCTGCGTTCGAGTGATAAAAATAACATTATATTAGAAAAGTATCGATGTACGATTTTCGTGTAAAAACTAGGACGGTGATGGGTTTCAGTATTTAGAGTTTTTAAATTACTTAAAACTGTGTTATTGTCTACGTTTGGAAGAGAAAAAAATAGAGTAGAAAAAGCATTATATGAAAGCAAAATGGCTAATCAATGAATATTTCCAAGAGTGCAAAAAAGTGTTGTAGATTCACTTTGTAATGCAATATTATCCTGACTCGTAATTTAGGATTTTTTTCATTCCAAACAGCTGGACTAAGGATTAATGTATCAATAGTTATAAAAGCAATCAATCATTATCAAATCATCGTGATTGCAACGAACTTTTTTTTAATCATCAGTCAACAAAATTGTCACTAGCTTCTAATTTGATAACCACGGGTATGTTAATAATCATTAATATTTTACGTTATTGTCGATACATTATTATTTTTTTGTTCATCGAAACTGCCAAAATAGACTTTTTTATACCATTCAACCCCCTAAGGCTGGATTTTCGAACACAAAAATCATTAAAACGTTTTTTGGGGTTTCCTTTAAGGACCTGAGCCTAAACCGGCAAGAGAAGCAAGAGCAATACTGAAAATGAAAATTTAAAAAACGTTTTTTCGTTGCGTTCCAAAGGATGCAAACTTCAACATCGTCAAAATGCACGCTTTCTTCTATTTTTTTCCCCCAACCTCCGCACTAATTTGATTATTCTGGCATCAACCAGTTATACACAATTTCCCTTAATCGGATAATTCAAATTGTCCCTTGTGCCTGAACATTGTTACACTTACCTTTTATAGTTGCCGGCACCTCGCATATGTACCGATACCGGTCGCCGCAGTCTCGCTTTTCCCATTTGTAACGGGCGTCAGCATTCATCGCGATGCATTCGTACTTCTGTCCGTGCGATTCTTCGGGCGCAGAAAAATTGAATGGCTCGACGTTTGATGCGACGAGGACATTTTTAGAGGAATGTTGCCAAGTCCAGTTCCCCGATTTCGAGTCGTACCTTCCACTGGTCCATGTGCCGTTTTGGGCTGTACGGATAATTCGACAAAAGTTTCGATAGTAGCGTTCAAAATCATTTTTACCCTCTAGTTGAAATGATCAGAGTTTGAATTTACTCACGACGATTTTTGCCCATGAGTTTGTGCTTAAAAAATTTGTTCTTATTTTTATTATTCGGAGTCAACAACTCCGAATTTGTTGATCTGCAACCGGCAGCGGCTCCTCTCCAGTCTGCGAAATCCTTGCTAAAATAATAACAGATTTTATTGATCCGACGGAATCCTTCTGGACAAGTGAAATTGGTCCGTGCTCGGCTATTTGTCATAGAATATCCGAAATCTGCATTTATGCCCCCGCTCTGTTGCTGGTCGTTATCCTCCGCCAATCCTTCAACAAAGTGGTTAACGTTTTTGTTTTTGTTTTTGTTCAACCGTACGGAAATGTAATATTAATTAAATCACGAATATAAACATTTTTTTTCACTCGAAACAGTTGTATTCAGGATTGATGTATTCATTGTTATCAAAGCAATCAACAATTATCAAATCATCGTAATTAAAACGAACGTTTTTTTTGGTATCAGCAGTCAACAAAATTGTCCCTTGCTTCTAATTTGATAACTACTGATATGTTAATCATCATTAATATTTTACGTTATTGTCGACAAAATATTATTTTTTTGTACATCGACACTTTGGCGAAATGCACGTTTTCCTCTTTTTTTTTTCTCAATCTTTGCACTAATTTGATTATTCTGCCATCAGTTAGTTATGGACAATTTCCCTTAATCGAATGATTCAAATTGTCCTTTGTGCCTGAACATTTTTACACTTACCTGTTATAGTTGGTGGCACCTCGCATATGTAATGAGCAGTTTTGTCGCACCTTTCCCATATCCACTGGTAATTAGTTGTTGAATCCATCATGACGCAGTGGCTCACGTTTGTATACTTGGGTTGCGAAGCGAGTGCCCCGAAGTTCGATATATTGGTAATAATTTCAGAGGACCATCCCCAAATCGCGACCGACTCTGTCTCGTTGTACCATCCACTGGTCCATATGTCCAATGAGGCTGTACGGATAATTGGACAAAAGTTTCCATAGTAACGTTGAAAATAATTTTACTCTCTTTAGTTGAAATGAACAGAGTTTTAATTGGCTCACAATTCTTTTTCTCCATGAGTTCTCGCTTGAGATATTCATACTTATTTTTGTTATTTAGGGCCAATAATTGCGAGTTTTTTAGTCCGCACTGATAATTGGCTTCCCACCTAGGTGCCATATTCTCGCTAATATAACAACAGCTTTCATGGACCAGATCGAATTGTGCAGGACAAGCCTGTCTGCGGTCATTTGTTACACGATTTTCGGAATCCGAACTTATTGTCACGTTTTGTTTGTTGGTGGAATCATCGGCCATTCCTTCTTGTTTTTGTTCACCTGTATGAAAATTTAATACTCGTATTTATATTAGATGTTCCCGTTCAAGCACAAATATTTATCGAAATGAATGAAAATTCGTTAATTTAATTGACAAATTGTCATTATATACAGATTTGTTTATTTCTCAGTCACGCAATGGAGACCTGTTTGCTAACGAAAGTAAAAAAAAATGTTATCTCGTCTAATATGGACTTTATTTCGTCTGTGATGTTTGGGAGAGATTGATTGTGAGGAAAATTATAGAGGATTACGTACATCTCATAAATTCGGCTGCATTCGAATGATAAAAATAACATTATATTAGAAAAGTGTCGGTCAGATTTTTTGTTCGGTAGTAGTTTCGAGTTGTTAACAGGAGATACTATTAACTAGTTGTTAACAGGAGATACTATTAACTAGTTGTTAACAGGAGATACTATTAACTAGTTGTTAACAGGAGATACATTAATCGTCGTCGATCTTTTGAAAGAGTTCACCGCCTCCCCCCCGTCATCAACTACTTCTTCTCTCACTCACCTAATAAATCTGCTGGTACCTCGCAAATGTAAAGTTTCTTCTCCGAGCAATTTCTCCGTCCCCACTTGTAATTACGCTTATGATCGATTATGATGCAATTAGATGCGTTTGACGCGGAAGCGTCAACAACAAAATTCTGGTATTTCGTGATATTATTACCGGATCCTCCCCACTTCCAGACGAACTCCTCCGAGTTGTACTGTCCATCGATCCATCTTTCCCCTTCTTCTATAACAATAGTGAACAAAATTTTCGATAACATTCATTGAAATTATTCCAACCACTCTCGATGACGGGAAGAGAGAAAAATAGTTTTCTTTTTTTTCCCAAGAAATTAACACCGTTCGAATTTACTTACGAAGCGCAGTTTGTTTCTTTAGGAATGTCCTGAGACTTCGATGCTTGTTTCTACTCTTTGGGATAGCGAGAGTTGAATTCATGTTTTTGCATTTAAGCTTGGCCTCGCTCCAGGATACACTTTGATTGCTGATGTGGAAACAGTTTACTTTGTTAAGATCGAATCCCACAGGACAAGTGCGCGAAATGTTACGCTGTGCAGTTGAATGATGTTTGGCGGATCTTGGATATACGTTGTCTTGTTCTGTTACAACAGAGGAGTTAATGTATTTTGTATTAAGCCTTTAAATAAAATTCATTGATGGTAAGCGCACACTCGTTCCGAGATTAAATGGTCGTATACACACACATTTATTAAAATGAATGAAATATTTGCATTTGGTCGAAAAATTTGATTTAGATAAAGATTTTTTTCTCCCGAGTCACATTAAGGACATCCGTTTGGTAACAAAAATTACAATTTTCATCTCGTCTAATATCGACTTTATTTCTCCGAAAATTGTCCATTTCAATATCGTCGACTGGGCTAAGTGTATGTCACATTTAGCCTAGTTCGGGTATTAACTAATTGTGAAGAAAAAAAATCCTAGGGTATTACGATATGTCGGGAATGTGCGGATGAATTTAAATGAATTCGGATGGCATTCCAAGGGTAAATAATAATATATTAAAAACAGTGTCGTCGAATCTTTTTTATTAGCCGATACGTTTCCGCGTGAGTTCGAAACTGTCGGCAGGCGTTTCTTAAAACGCACTGTTTCATCACCAAAATTCTCCCCCGCTTCTGATCGAATAACCCACTCATGTATTATGCAAAAACTCTTTTTTAATTACTTGGCACGAAGACGCTGCCGCATCTCTCGATCTTGCACTTCCCCGTTTCCACGAGACACATTTTATTCATCGTCGTGCCCTTCAGAGAATTCAACACACCTCCTATCAACTATATTCTCTCACTCACCTGTTTTTTTTGCTTCTACCTCGCATATATATTGTTTTTTAATTCTGCAACCATCCGTTCGCCAAGTGTAATTGGCATCGGGATTCATTGCGATGCACTTTCTCGTGGGTTTAATGGTCTCGTCAATACCGGGTCCAAAATCTCTGTAGGTCATCGTACTATCGGATCCTCTCAACTTCCAGACCTTGGCCTTAACGTAGTACTTTCCATCGATCCATTTTTCGGTTCGATTTCCTGCTGTAATGTTGAACAAAAATTTCGATAGCAATCATTGAAATTATTCCGACCACTCTTGACGACAGGAAGTGAGAAAAAATATTTTGTTTCTTCTTCTTTTAATCTCACGAAATTATCACGAGTCTGAATTTACACTCACAAGTCTCTCTGTTTGTGAGATGATCCTTGAGACGTTTGGCCTTCACTTCATTGTCCAGGAGCGCGAGGTTCGAATTCATCCTCGCGCATTCCTCGAAGGCACTGTTCCAGGATGTAGTATCGTTGCTGAAATAATAACAATAGTCTCCGATCTGATCGAATATGCCAGGACAAGTGACCACAATTTTACGAACTGGCTGTGGCTTTGCTGTCGAGCTTTGTTGCTGTCCGAGAGCGCTGCTCATTCCTTCAACAGAGTATGTAATACTTTTTTTTTATCTTATGAAAATTTAGTTACCTCCGCAATTTATCATTTGATTATGGAAAATTTGCCTGCTAGAATATCGACATTAATTTGAAGGAAATTTAACGAATGAACATTTTTACCTGCTGCACACAGCATCAAAATCCAGCAGCGTCGCGTTATTCGTTCGTTCACGATTGACATTTTCGTTATTGTCGTCGACAATTTTCCTAGGTCTTATTGGCGTGGAAAATTTTGTCGACCAATATTCCTCGACTTAGGTTAGCTCACGGAGAGTTGGCGCTTAATAAGTGATAATAAAAAGTGAGACATTCTGATAATAAATTTACGATCGTGTATAGATAACGATAAAACGTATACTCACTTATTTCTCATGAAGTCAAAATGTCCCGCGGCAACTGACGATCAAGTCGTCATCTCGGGCCCTTTTATCCCCGTTAGGTTTGTCGGCGTACGGGGCGGGGGGGTGTCACGAGTTCTCCTTTCGTCAACCCGAATATCAGCATATATGGAATTTTGTGTTTTCATAGGTGATCTTGTTTCAGTCACTCTATTCGGCATTTGTTTGCATTTCGTAGGCCGTGGCATATATACGTTATAGATAAACACTTGATTACGTAATTAGAATTAGTAGAATTTTCCTTTTTTTTTTCGTCTATGATGAATCGACGACGAACATTTAACAACTGTATACGTGTACGGTTTGATAAATGGTACGAAATGAGTCGGGCACGAAAAAGCCATCGGCGTACAGCGAGGTAAACGCGTAAATGACGAAAAAACATTTAATTATGAGCAAATATTATTTAATTGATATAAAACACATTGGTATATGTTGATCGCGAAATTGAATATTATTATTATTATTATTATATTTGTCGCCGAATTCTCCGAGTTTACTTCGAATTTACTAGCAACTCGCGACCTTTCAAGCACAAAAAAACGTCCCACCTATATGTATATATGGATAAGTACTGATGACTTGAAAATGTATACCAATCCCCTCCCGCGTTGCCGGTCGTTTGAAGTTGCTTCTTCTTTAGGGAGTCGCTCGAGGTTCTCCGGCAAACCCCTTACGATTAATGCCGCTTTTGCAACACGCACTATCGAATAATTTTCTTTTCTCAAAGTACCATATCTCAAGAGTGTGAACCGTAAATTTTATCGAGATATAAAACAATTAAAAAGTTATGATTTTTTTTGTACGAAAAACATTACAATATCCAATAAATAATAGTCAGAATACATGATATTAAGACGATGTATCACACGCCTCGACCGACTCGAAAACGGCAAACCTACTTTTTTCGACACGGTACGATCGATCGCGATGAAATTTTGGCTATGCAGTCTGAACGGTGGCAAAAAGTGGGTAAGCTTTTGGCGTATCGAAATTTTGAAAAAAATTTTACAGTTTCAGTTACCACGGCAGAAATCACTAAATTTTTCACTGTTACACTCAGCGGATTGTTACGTCCGAAGCTTACCCACTCGGCAATATAAAAACACACATTTTGCGCTTAGTTTCGTCTCATTCCATGCAAAATTGAGCCAAAAGGTAAGCTTTTTCGTTTTTTCTCAAAAAAATACCAACTTTTTCACTGTAATACCCGAAATTTACTGCGCCAGTATTACGAGTGACGGCGCTAACGCGAGTTTCTTACATGCATGAGTTGAGTATTCAATGAGTGTGCGTGAGCTGTCAGTTATTAAATTGTGCAATAATTTAATAAAAACGACATTTTGAAGTGTCAATGTGTACAATAATTGTTTTTGATTGTCAGAGTCTTTTTTCTGCGGAGTGAACACTGAAAATCTCAGAGACTTTTTTCAGCGCATTAAACGGCGAAGATGTTAGAGAATCTTGTTTCTGCGGAGTAAGTAGTAAAAATATGTTTATTATCGAATAGGTTACACTGGCTCATGTCAGTGTAACCTGTTCTGGCATAAAAACACTTGATTTAGCGCAATCTCTTTATGGAATAACACAAATTCAACTGGTAACTCCGCCAGTACGGAGTGAATATGTCAGTAGTTTGACATATTCACTTTGAAAACATATAACATGTAGATAAAATAACTTGACGCTGCAAACCTTTTCGATAATGAAAGTATCATTCTTAACGAACTCAATGAAAAATATCTGCTTGACAAAAAAATCTGAACCGCTGTAACTTTTAGACCATTCTAGACCATTAAGACCATCTACTGTAATGTCTATCGCAAACTACATGAGAAGTGAGAGCGGTCTATGTTTTCTTTCTGCCGAAGATCTCTTTTTTCACAGGAGTGACCAGTGAAACTCTGTCTATTTACAGCAGATCAAACGACAAAGATATCAGAGCATCTTTTTTCGGTAAACCAAGTAGTGAAAATCCCAAATAAAAATTGACCACTGATTTCACTGAATGGGGTTGTAGTAGTTACTTTAACATTTTGTATATCAATGTTATTTGTACTGGCATAAAAACACTTGATTCAACGTAATCTTTTTATGGAATAATACAGATTCAACCGGTAACTCCGCCAGTACGAAAATTTCCGCAAAGGTATAAATGCCAGGCATGATGTGCTCAAAAATAAACCCAATTTTTCCTTCCATGTAAAGTCGTGAAATCCCGGAAACGTGTGCGTCGCAAAACAAATATAAAACAAAATATAAAATTTCAATTTTATTTTGCATTTGTTATTTGTCCTTCTACAAAAGAATAGATAGATCGAGAATACCCGCCTCGAGCTTTTACGCGCAATTTTATACATTTCCGCAAAGGCATGAATGCCAGGCATGATGTGCTCAAAAATAAACTCAATTTTTCCTTCCGTGTAACGTCGTGAAATCTCGGAATCGTGTGCGTTGCAAAATGAATATAAAACAAAATATAAAATTCCAATTTTATTTTGCATTTGTTATTTGTCCTTCGACAAAAGATTAGATAGATCGAGAATACCCGCCTCGAGCTTTTATGCGCAATTTTATAAATTTCCGCATAGGCATGAATGCCAGGCATGATGTGCTCAAAAATAAACTCAATTTTTCCTTCCGTGTAAAGTCGTGAAATCCCGGATCCGTGTGCGTCGCAAAACAAATATAAAATTTCAATTTTATTTTGCATTTTTAATTTGTCCTTCGACAAAAGATTAGATAGATCGAGAATACTCGCCTCGAGCTTTTACTCGCAAATTTATACATTTCCGCGAAGGCATAAATGCCTGGCATGATGTGCCTAAAAATAAGCTCAATTTTTCCTTTCGTGTAAAGTCGTGAAATCCCGGAAACGTGTTCGTCGCAAAAAAAATATGAAACAAAATATAAAATTCCAATTTTATTTTGCATTTTTTATTTGTTCTTCGACAAAAGATTAGATAGACCGAGAATAGTCGCATCGAGCTTTTACGTGCAAATTTATACATTTCCGCAAAGGCATAAATGCCAGGCATGATGTGCTTGAAAATAAACTCAATTTTTCCTTCCGTGTAAAATCGTACTTCGTGCCGTTCTGGCATTCTCAGATTTTTTATCATCGTTGTCGGTTTTTGGTCTCTACAGAAGACCCGGAAAAAAACTTGAGCGATTTTAACCGTCCGAAAACCACACTTTTGGGCGGTGAAAGACAGAAAAAATCGTACTCCGTGACGTTATGGTATTCTCACGTTTTTTATGATCGTTGTAGGTTTTTTGTCCCTACGCCACCTAAAAAAACTACGAGGTACTTAAAGCGAAAGACGTTTTTGTATCGTTTATCAAGTAATTTGTAATTATTGTTATTCACGATTTTTCTTATTCGAAAAATGATAAATTTTCTCGATCAAAAACATCGAAATACCAATTTTGTAACGCTTTTGAATATCAAAAAAAAAAAATTATTATTTTTCACATAACATTTTTTTTGTAAACGATAGAAAAAGATATAATTATATTTTAATGTTTTTTGAGGGTGGGTCGAATAGCGAAACATCAAAAGTCGACCGGTTGCTGCTTGTCATCGAGTGGTACATAATATATATATCTCGCAGTTTCGTCCTATTCTCCAAGTCTCCTCTTTGTGCAGTGCTTCGTACGTTGCCCATGCGGCGTTGCCGACGGTGCTCGCACATGACCGACGTGCACTTTGCTGGCACACGCTCGAGTCGCCGTCGAGTTTCGCTAAATACATTGAAACTCGCATATTGTTTCCTCATCATTTTTCCGCATACATAAAACTTCTTCCGCATTACAGGAGGGATTCCGATTCTTTCAGTATGCCCCCCCCCCGCTCCCCCAGGGTGGTTTCCGGACGATTTAAATTGTTTAATTTTTTTTCCGGGTCTCCTGTACAGACCAAAAACCTAAATCGATGATGAAAAATCTGAGAATGCTATAACGTCACGGCGTACGGTTTTGCAGACCCCCCTCCGTAAGGGTGAGTTCCGGACGGTTAAAATCATTTAAATTTTTTTAGGGGTCGCCGTTAGGGGCCTGAACCCCAAATGGTCAAGTAAAGCTTGAGCACTACTAAAAATTAAATTTTTTTTTTAAACTTTATTTCGTTGCGTTCCAACGAGGCAAACTTCAGGATCATAATAGAATACGATTGTTTAAATAAGAATAATAATAATAGTAGTTATAATAGCAATAGTTTTACCGCTTTAATATAGAGCGAGAAACGAGAAATCTACATTGCTCGATACTTTGACGTCTATCAAATTACCCGTCGATGCATATCGACGGAGAATCATAGCCCAATATAAGGCATTTGTTTAAATTATAAGAATAATAATATAGTTTTACCGCTTTCAGATAAAGCGAGAAACGAGCAATCTCCATTGCTCAACAGTTTGACGTCCATCAAACTACCCGTCGAGGCATGTGGACGGAGAATCATAGCGCAGTATAAGGCATTTGTTTAAATAATAAGAATAATAATTTTCTTTTACCGCTCGAAAATAGAGCGAGAAATAAGCAATCTTCATTGCTTGACAGTTTGACGCTCATCAAACTACCCGTCGATACACATCGATGGAGAACCGTAGCGTAATAGAATACGATTGTTTAAATTATTCACGAACTCTGCACTCCCGCGACGAAGAGCGACCACGTCGAAATTTTCGTGCGTGTGATACATCCTCTTAATATTGAAAAACGATTGGTATAGCTGTAGTGATTTTTTATTTAAGCACTTATTTTTACCTACAACGAAATAGTCGTACATCTCGTCCTTGACGCAAGCTTTTTTTTTTATCAGAACATACACGCGCACAGCTGTTAAATATTTGTCGTTGGTTCGAAATAGACGAAAAATACGTAATACTTTCGGGAACGGCTCCACGAAGGCGTTCCAAACACGCGTCAGCAATTACTTATCTTGTTATCTCGCGCAGTGGTGACAACAAGTCAACTTGTTTCAATAAAGAAATGCAAATATTATGACCATCTTCGGTTTACCGAATTCATACATTTTGTAGTACTCGCATTCTTCGTTCTTAAAAAAGAGAAAAAAAAATCGGATCACGCCATTACGCAATTTGATCTACGGTGTTGCCTGTTTTTTTTAATTCAACCATTTCCATCAGAACTCGAGAAAGACACGTGGACACACACACACACAGTTGCAGTCACATAATCCCACACACATACACACTAGGGTGTACCATTTGGGGGCAACTTTTTTTTTCAAACGTTTAACAGTTTGTATACTTTCAGGAAGGTGAAAAAAGAAGCCTGTTCAAATTTGAGCTCTTAATATTAATATTTAGAGGTGACTCATCACAAATTTCTATTTCCCATTTAAATAACATCGGGGAAAAAATTTTTTCATCTCTGGAATTTTATACTTCGGCAATGGCATATTGTTCGATGACATCCACGACATATTTTATAGAGAATTGAACGCTCTACAAAAAATATGTCTTGCAGTTTTTCGATAAACTTACCCATTCCGACGATATCCCAGTTCAAAGTTTAAAAGGAACAAAAATTCATCTCTTTTTTAATATTACAGCGAAACTATTGACTATTGAGAAATTTCAAATGACTTTTTTTGTAGAATATTAAATTTGCCATGAAAATTGTCTCATTTATGATTAACTAATATTGATCGTTAATTGTTCAATGCTGTAAAAAGTTATTTTCTGTCAGAAAACTGGTTCTAATGGGCTAGTATTTAACACAATAGTTACAAAAAGGTGGACAAAATACTCACGAGTAAAACATCTATCTTTATTCCCAATAAGAGTGAAAATAAATGGTTCATTAAATTTTTCTAAATAAATTTCGTCTCGTTTCGTCTCGTCTCGCGGTAGGCACTGATCTCAGCTTCGCCCTAATATACCTGAATCTTTTAAAGTTTTAACCGCTGTTACCATCAGTCGGTAATATTAATATTTCAATTAACGAATACTCAATTATTCCGATAATCATTATTATTTTTTTATTTATCTTTAAGTAATTGTCATATTATTTCCAAGTCGATACTTTCTTTCTTTATTCAAACATTGCCCATTCGCATTAAACGTTGCGATAATTATAGTGCGCGAACATTGAAGTATTACGAAGCGATTATACATTGAAATCGGTGGTCGTGTCGATATATTTACAAGCGAAAAAATGTATGCACCGTGCAAAAATCCTCGATTTTTTTTTTAAATATGAAATCGTTATTCTAAAATTGTTCTTTTTTTTAACGACATATCCTTATCTTTGACGTTTTGATTAATATAGTGCATAGATTATGAACAATTATCCAGCTAATATAATCTGTATATTGAAGTTTGCGGTGTCGATATATTATATACAGGCGAAAATCTCAAGCGGTGCGTACAAATTAATACATTGACGCTGATTACAATAATAACCATAAATTCGAGTGTTACATTTTGCACATTTACTGGAATATCATTTAGATAAGCTAAAGCTACAAGGGAGAGAGAGAGAGGAATCATAGATGAGCGATTCGACTAGATCGATCGCTGACCTCACTTTTATGCTATGCTTTATAAAACTAAACGAATTAATTAAATTAATGCAAGCGTCTCAGGCAGACAGTCCGAATTCTTAATTATCTCTCGTCGAAACGATTCGTATATCTCGTATTTGCGATCGACAAAAAAAAATTGCATGGCACGTAGATAAGTCACTAGATGCACGTACGGAAAAAAAACCATTAAAAAACGAATATATATGTGACTTTCGTTGATATTTCATGCAAAAATTCACGAATCGTTTATCCCTCTTTTTTCTTCTTCACTTTATACCTTCGATAAACGACGGAGATTCCTTCCAAATAAATTATTTTCAAATCGTTAACGAGATAGTCCGCTTCGGAATTCGATTATTTTCTTCTTATCGACATCTTTCGTCCCTCGCGGCCTTCTCTTCACGTCTTCAGTAATATCTCCTCGAGCGAAAGATCGTTGATCTTTGCTTGAAATTGATTGATTATCGCGTTGTCCTCGGATAGTGCAGGATTATGCATTCTCGCTGGACCGTCACCCAAGAACGAACCGTATTCCTGTCCCTGCGGCGCTAGTTGCGTTATCTTCGGCGTATTTCTGCCGGGATAACGTCTGTTTGAATGATGCCTCGTACGATTACTCGCTCTCGTTCCATTCCCAAGATGCATGCTGTCGTGTGAACAATTGACAATCATTAATTGGTGGATTTAATAGATAACAAAATTATTGTTTCGCGAATTACATTCAAATAGTGTCGACACGTGACTCTCGAGTGAACGTATTACAAGTGCAATAGTAACTGCTTTAAATAACTACCGTTTCAAAGTAACTTTCAACGATGTTTTGTCGCTGCGTTTGAAAAAAAAAAAATGGAAAAGGATAGGGAAAGAAAACTCGCCTATCAATGGATATTTCACAATGTTCGAAAAATTTGCAAATCACTTTATGGCGTAAAAAAACATTCTTCCGACTTGTACTTCGAAATTTTTTTTTCTTTACTTTGCGATGTTGGACTTGAAAATACGTTTGGGAATGACCAATTTTTTTCTGACGACAAATCACTAAGTGTTTGAACTTTCAGTAAAATTCTAAAAATTTGACGGATATAGATTTTTCGTATACAAATTAATTTTTATTATTTTAAACGTTGCCAATTTTGCCCGATTTCCTTAATAAAAGAAAATAACTGATATTTTATCTTTTCTTTTTTCGAGCTCATATATCTTCGTTGCTCAAGGGCTATATTTTCTAATCCGACGTATTTACGTACTTTGACGGTGGTCGTGATCCCAATTTTACACCATGCGCCCAATGCTCGTTCCTATTCTGCCGTTCCCAGCCTCTTTTCCAACCGTTTTGCACTCGATTGCGTCTTCGAGTTTTGCCATCATCTTTTCTGTACTTCTTGCCCTTTCTCGTCTTTTGCCTCTGATTCTGTGGCACGAGATTCTCATCGATTCTCTTCCTGCGTCTTCGTCCTGCGATTAACCGAGCGCATCAAAATTTCATAAAAGTCTACGCAAATAGTGGGATTTTTAATCGAAAAAAAATCTAGACAAAAGATTTATATCGATTTATCTGTATCAAAAGTAATTGATCGTTATTAAATCTTCGTAATCAAAACGTACTCTCTAATCAGAAGGCAAGCAAAATGTTAACAATGTTATTTACTCTTTGATACTTTGTAAATTTTTATTTATATTTTCAATCTTTCCACTAATTTGGCTATTCTGCATCAATCAATTAAATGCTGATCGCTCTCTCTGAAAAAATAAAAATAAACATCGTTACACTCACCGACTCTGCCTGCTGGTACCTCACATATGAAATATTTCTTCTCCACGCAACTTCTCGGTTTCCATTTGTACTCGACGCTCGGATCCATGACGATGCAGTGCCAGGCATATTGCTTTGGATTGCCGGGTTCGAGTTTTTCAAAATTTTGAAATACAATTTTTTCACCGGAAACTCCCCACTCCCAGGCCATCTGTTGCCAGTTGTAAATTCCGCCGATCCATCGTTCCAATTTGGCTGTACGAATGTTGAAGTGAAAAAAAATTTCGTTAGCGAGCTTCGACATTTATTCTGACACTCTTGACGGACGTGATGAGGGATCAAATTTTCTTTTCACAAAATCATCGCGGTTAAAATTTTACTCACTGAATTGTTCGCCCATCAGGTATTTCCTGAGAATTCGATCCTTTCCATTCTTGTCGAGAATCGCGAGGGTCGAATTTCTGTCTTTGCAATGAAAATAGGCTTCCCTCCACGGCGCAGTACCGCCGCTCAAATAGTAACAGTTTCTTTTGAGCCGAAAAAAGCCCACGGGACAAGCGAATCGACGAATACCACCCTCGCCGTTTCTTACACGATTTTTCAACGGTGGATTTATGCTGAAGCTCTGTGGCTCGACGAGAGCAGCGTTTATGCCTTCGACAAAACAGTTAATCGATCTTTTTATATTACGAAATTTCAATTGTCTCTAGAATTCATTATTTGATTATGCTAGTAATATTGTTGTTCTCTTTTCTAATATCCATCTATTTTTCAATTCCTTTTTCTTGCAGACTCATTCCCTGTAACGTAAAAATTGTCAATTTCAATCTGAAATATTTTTAAATTCGTCAGAACTAAAGTCATTAAGAAGAAGAATCAGTAATGAGGATAATTAATTTTCTCAATTGTTGTAGTTTGTACGTTTTTTTTACTTGATCATTACTTTGGCAGTCGTTATTATAAATTTTAATAAAGGTTCTGCAGATTGATAAAGTTACGAATACAAAAGTATTGATCTTCCAAAATATACTGCGAGAAAAATCCAAGATTGAATAAAAAATTTTATTAAAAGATTCGTAAGTTGCTCGTGTCCTTAAAGTTTAAGGAACGAACTTTCCGTTGTCATTTACAGACTCTCAAGTTTGGAAATATTTCGATTAAGTTTTAGAGGATTAATCCTGATTCTTATTGTTATTAGTCATGGCTATTATTATTAGTATTATTAATACTATTAATATTGTTATTCGGGACTACTATCTTTGGAATTTCGAAATTTATGTAAATATCAAAATCGATATATCTCTATCGAAGTTTCATCGGGTTCGAAATCTCTTAAATCTGTCTTCCGGTATGTTCCTACTATATGATATTTATAACTGTTGTAATAAATTTGATAGCGGATCAAAGTGCCAAGAAGTGCGCGAGTTGGCGCCACAGTAAGTTCACGACGTTACGATCGAATGAGCTTTCGTTTCGCGTCCTTGAACGGAATTCAAAGTGCATTATGCAACGAAATTGAGATGACTGTGCAGCACATGAATAGATCGGGTATACAGTAGCTACTTGTGTGTTTATTGTGATGCAGATCGAGGAAACATTTTGGTATTTGATCCTCTCGTCGTTCTCTTGCTCGAAGAAATTTCAATTCTAACGGATATTTGTACGATTATTCGTCGTCCTTGAAATCATTTTGGGGTAACAAGAGTCTTAATGTTAACTACAAACCGTAAGTCCTTATAATTACAAATGACTTGTCACTAATTAATTGAACTCCACGTTTGAGAAAACAAAAATTATCTCACTTTCATTTCTACTTTGTGAATCTTACGGATGATTTTTTTTACGTTTAATACTGTTCAAATAAATTTATCGAGCTCGAATTATAGCGGTATTCCTAGAAAGCAATTTTTTCCTCGGAAATACCTGCAAACAAAAATCGGCAGGACAAATGGATACCTTTTTTTTTAGATCCAATAATGAAAGTTGCCCAAAAATAAAACAGACCTGTGGCCACTCATCGAAAAAGGGCTCTGCTGACCCAAAAAGACCTATCTTTCTCGTTCGACTTACGAACATTGTGAAATTCTCCTAGAACTATACACGCACGAGGTCATTCCACCAGCATGAGTAATGACAATACGTGATCCCCCAGTTTGTCACTCGATCCCTTCGGACTCAATAAATTTAATTCTTTTCGAGATCCGAGACAACCCGCGTTTTATATCCTCTTTCATTCCCGAACTTTGATGAATCCTCCCACGTTTAGCCTCGCCGCCTTTGCGTCGTCACGATTTAACAATCGCTCGGTTATACGCTTTTTTTTATGAGTTTTTGTTTAACCTTTGTTTGACATACTTCTCTAGAATAGCATACTTGACAAATGGGGTTGTACCCCGGTGTGTCAAACAAAGGTTAATGGTACTATTTTTCGTTCTCTTGGTCGTGTTTGCGGGCGAAAAAATGAACCGAGCGCAAAATTTGTTTTTCCTCGTCTCGTGAAATTTTATAGTTCATTTTTCAACAATGTTTTCTTCTTAGAACCGCAATGTTGAGTAATAATTATTGATTGCTCGACAAAAATGTTAAATTTTTTTCGTGAACAACTAATTTTTATACTTACTCGAATAATTAAAGATAATCATTTTTTTGGAGATTACTGTGAACGGGTTTTACTTCAAACGGAGCGTATTTTCGATCATCCAAGATTCACTTTCGTTTATCAAACCGGAAGAGATCTCGAGGGTCGAAATTGCTCCCGAAAACTTTCAGTTTATGCTGTAGCGTTTTTTACGATTTTTTCTTAACACGATTGAAACTGAAACGCACTTGTCGAAAAAAAAGTGACACAAGTACCAATCAAAATAGCCAGCCACCATATTTTTCGCGTTTCTTCGATCGTTTGTAATCGGCAAACGAACGATCGCGAATCTATCGTCAGTTGCGAGTTGCACGACTTCTCTTGCGAACGTTTTACGCTTTAGGTGGGTAAAGAGGAGAATGCGAAGAAAAGCAGGAAGAAGAAAAGCGTCGAGCATCTCGTAATGATCAGTAGGAGAACTCGTGTCTAGTAGAAATGGATTCTGAGCTTTATGTTCATACATTATATCCATATATATATATGCGAGTGTGTTCCTCGCATGCCTTGGGAGGAGAGCAAAAGCGATGCCGCTCGCGTCTAAGGTTAATGGTCTCTGGTATTTATCAGTAGCATTACCAGCGAGAGACTCCTCCGGTATATATCTTAAAACATTAATTTATAGCTCACGCGATTGGACGCTTATAGCGTGCGAGCACTTGTTTGTCGTGGCCTGGGTAGTAGCTGAGAGTGGCAATAGTCGCAATTGCTCTAATCCTTCTAAATATAAACGAGGAAAAAAAATCGATTTTTTTTTGTATTTAAATCAAGTTTATGGAATTTAAACAAAATTCTTTTACAAAAATGCTTTTTTTTTGGGGTTTTTTTAAATGGATTTTTCATTTATCTATCTCGCGGTAGTGCGTGCAGTTCGAGCGATCGTTTTCTTGTGGCTGACTCTACGAGACCTAAATCTCCATATTAACCGCGTAAAAATACGAAGCATTTGTTTTTTAAATATAACATTCTCCGTTAATTTCCGGGACGCTAGTTTGACTCATCGATCTACAAATACTTTATTCTTTATATTTAACTAGCTGTGCCCCGCGGTTTCACCCGCGTTAAATTTCCGTCCCCCGTTTCAACGCGCTGCCACCGCTCCTTAGGGTCATAGTATAAAGTTATTTGGCGTAAAGCCTTTCTGAATAAACGGGCTATCTAGTGCCAAAAGAATTTTTCAAATCGGATAAGTATTTCCTGAGATTAGCGCGTTCGAACAAACAAACTCTCCAGCTTTATTATAGTATAGCATAGATATAGTAGTATAGTAGTAAGATAGTAAGATTGGGGTCATAGCATGAAGTTATATGGCCTAGAGCCTTCCCGAATATACAGGCTATCTAATGCAAAAAGAATTTTTCAAATCGGACTAGTATTTCCTGAGATTAGCGCGTTCGAATCAACAGAGGAACAAACAAACTCTCCAGCTTTATTATAAGATAAATATCACGTAATTTATTATGTAATTGATGGAATTTCTAGTTAATAGTTTTCAAGCAATTAAAACTAGTTTTAAAAACAATAGTTAACCCCAATGCCAACTTTATTGATGAAACAAAATCATTGTCGTAACGAACGGAAAATCATAACCAACAACATTTTTGTTGCATTCTTCAAAATGTCATTTACGTTTTTTTTACGATTTAGGGATTTCGTGGTACGTCAATGTATTAGTGTATTCTAACATCCAAGAAAATTACCGTCTAATATACGAATATACATCTGCCTGTACACACATTATATCGACGCTGCTTACGAAAACTAGCATGTTTCAGATTTCTTACGAAAACAAGCACGCTTGATATCTGCGCAAAAACTAGCATGTTTCGGCTTTTGCCACGAAAACTACCACATTTCGATGTTCGCCGCGAAAACTAGCATGCTTCGGCTTTTACCACGAAAACTAGCTGGTTTCGATTTTCACCGCGAAAATTAGCACGTTTCAGTACCACCGGAAGTGTTTCTCATTTTTTCCTCCACGTTTTTTGAACATCCTTTTTTACTCCAAATTGACGAAATATTTATGCTTGTCATTTTATACTGTTTTATTCTTTGTTTGAATTTATTTCATACATATCTTACTGTTTGAATTTTGGTCTGCTAGGCTTGTCATAAGATGGCAAGCAGCAAATGCCTCGTCATTTTGGAGTAAAAAAAACGATGGTCAAAAAAATTAGAGAAAAGAAAATCGAAAACAATTGCGGTGTATGCAAAGTTAACAATGTCAGTTTTTTTCCCTCTTGCTACTTCGTCCAAGACCTGACATTTCTCGAGATATCTCAATTGATTGTTTTGAAGATTTTGTCAACTGTACTTTATACTTATACTGTACTTAATACTTTAGTCGTTGATCACTCCAAGATTGTGTTTTTTTTTATGAAATAAAAACACAATGAACGATTCTTCAGACTGTAAGTAGAATATACTTTTGATAAACAATAATTTTGTTCAATTCCATCGCTGACTCCGAAACTTGAAATATCATTGATGAACAATTTTAGTTTTTGAGTGGTGGAATATTGCGTATCGTATTTGCGAATCGTATTTTCAATAATGTTATTACTTTTTTAATAGAAAACGAATATAAATGTTTAAGGGTGTACGGGCGATACACCCTTAATGTTTTTCATTTATTCCTTATAGTGCTCCCGAAAAAAGTATTAAAACATTTGTGAAATTTCTGAATCTTATTCGATTTAGTTCGGCAAAAATACTACTTTTTCCAGTGCAAATCGAAATATGCTAGTTTTCACGACGGAAGCCGAAACATGCCACTTTTCGCGGCAGAAGCCGAATCATGCTAGTTTTCGCGATGAAAGCTGAAACATGCTAGTTTTCGCGTCGAATATCGAAACGTGTTGATTTTCGTGGTGGAATTCGAAACGTGTTAGTTTTCGTAAGAAATTTGAATCATGCTACGTTTCGTAAGCAGCGTCGATATACTCTTAAACGTTTCATCTTATTAGCTCTCCCCCCCCCCCCAATCAACATCAGATGCGTAGAATAAGAATCACAGTCAGCTCTGTATCATAATACACTCGTCTCATCTTCTCATAAATATACTACGCACTACATATATATAAATTGGCACTCGGAGATTCTTTTTCTTATTTTTATTTTTTCGTCTAACTTGGTTATCTATACGCTGGACCGTTTGTACAGTGGTCTGCTCTACTTCTATGATTAATTATGGCCAATTACGAACGAACAGTAGGCTACAGGGTCTATGTACAGCAAAAGGATATCAGTCACGTGTACTGCGTACAGTGGTATATACAAAAATATATATCTATATACAATTGCATCCATGAATCCAACGTTCGAATAAAATATCATTCAACGTCATATTCCAATTAAAATAATTATGAACAATTACTCGTAAAACGATTAATCCACTTGTGATAAAATAATAATCATTTCGAATTGTCGTAAATAATTCGACTAATTTTTTTTCTTCTATTCCTAATTATTTTGTCAGTCATGTCGAATGGTTTTTCTTTTTCTATTGTAACGGTGCTTGTCCCTGTACGTACCCGAGGCAATAAACTACTTGCTGTGTGCACAGACTTGTTGGTGAAATTTTCAAATACGATATTTTTCTCGACGTACGAAACTCGCAAATTTTTAGACGTTTGGACAAAAGCGTATAAGGCCACGTGGTGACGCACTAGTGAATGACGAAAAGTCATGTGAGACAAGGCAGGAAGTGAATATGACAGAGGAGCGATATTATATGGTGCCGGTGTATTTATGCCCATTCGGCGAAAAGCACAAGAGGTTTTATCGTCTTCAGACACCCGCATACCGATACACGTCGCGGTTACTCGAGGTTTTCCTTTATATTTTATGTACTTCTGGTAGTTGTCCTCGCAATCGCTCGCGCTCTATCTCACGGCTTACGTGTGCAATGCAAATTCACATTCGTTCATCGTGAACGTTCGAGCATACGACCGTTACACGAAAGAATTTGGGTGGCCGAGACACGAGTCGTAAAAGTAGATTGTTTTTATTCCTTCGTGTAATATTTGTGACGGACGCCTGGTAACCGGACGTACGATTCTTCTTTTTATCCCCCCTTTTTTCTCCTTTTTTCTCCTCCCTCCATCGTCTCTACTTTACGTATGCGTTTTTGGTATCCGCGTTAATTTTCATCGAGAATGTCGTTGTTAATTATAGAAATGAACTCTACCGTTACCGATGAACTTCATCGGCGCTGGAAAAAGAAACACACCGTTCTATAAAAACTAAAATCCGTTCGCGCGGCATACAAATGTTCGAATTTAACGGGGACTGAAATACGACAAAATTATGCAAATATTTTATCAATTCGCACTACTTGTAACACTCGCGAGTCAGAAACGTATAATTTCCATGTACACGAGTACAATGATACCTTACTTTGTATACATAAGTGAGAGAGTACGATACTAAAAATTCTTTCATTGCAATTCAATGATCTGTTTGTTCGAATTTATTGATTTGCTGAACGGCGGGGTTTTCCCGTGAAATAGAAAAAAAAAAGAGTTTGCATTTATATTTATAGAATAGAGTTGATTATGCAGAAATAATATTGTCGGTATAATCTATTCAGAAAGTTGACTCGCGACTGTCACTGTATGTAGATTAGCGGTGGATATGAACGATGACACAATTTCTAACGGACTATAATCGTACAAACTATGAACATAACGTTTTTTTCACACGTTCGTTAACTTTTTCATTCGTGGTTTAGAAGAGAAATGAGATTTTGCTCGATTAGAAAGATAAATTTCATTTGAATCGCGCTTGATAAGTTAAAATATATTTAAATAAAATGTATCGATTGAAAATACATGCTGCGATGAAATGTTTCTGCTGAAATAAAAAAATTCATTGAAATCAATGATAATTTATGTATTTTCTGGGCAATCTTACTTTGAGATTGAGATTTTTTTCTAATCGTACAATTGTGACCTGGACTGCTACAAAAAATTTTGTCCGCTCGTTCTGTGTGCTGAACGAAAAGTTTTCGTCCTACCGTTTCTACTCTTCATCTACTTTACATTTTCCCGACGTTTTCCCACTTCAATATCGCCGCGCGGACGATAAAATTATTCTCCGCACACGTTAGTGTGAAATATTCATGAAATTGCGAGCGAACGGTTAATCGTATTAATTGGCTTTTGCACGTTCCCTTTTCCATAAGACACATTACACGTCTCAGCCAGAAAAATTCCTTGAAATCAATAATGATTTTTATATTTTCTTGGCAATTTTACTTTGAGATTCAGATTTGTTCTAATCGTACGATTGCGATCTGGATTGCTACCAAAAATTTTGTCCGCTTATCGCGTGCCCTAAAAAAAAAAAAGTTTAGAGTTTTCGTCCTATCGTTTTTACTCTTCATCTATTTTACATTTTCCCGACGTTTTCCCACTTCAATATCGCCGCGCAGACGATAAATTTATTCTCCGCACACGTTAATGTGATGTATTCATGAAATTGCGAGAGAACGGTTAATCGTATTAATTGGCTTTTGCACGTTCCTTTTTCCATGAGACACATTACTCGTCTCAGCCTCTGCGGAGAGTCTTGCACACTATAAAACCCGTGTAAAATCACCTCGGTAAACGCGCCTCGGTACGATCGAACGAGAGAATTTTCATTCATATCGTTACAAGCCTGTAACGCCATATTATCTTTTATTTTTATTTTCATTTTTATTCTTAAACGCACTTCAGCATCGAGCGCGTGATAGCGCGGGCGGTATTTATTAAAAATACACAATTGAGAGTGATCGAGAGCGTCCGCACTCGAGAGAACTCTATATTCGACGTTGATGATGATTTCAGCATCATAGAAAAAATCGAACACGAGATTAGCCTATCGTGTATAAAACGTTCAACCTTTCCGTCACTGATATACATTTTTTTTTTAAACTTATTATTAACTACGATATATTGTACGGCTTCGATGAGCACTTTGCTATCGCAGAAGACTATTTATCGTACACTCTATTTATGCGGTGGAAACGAATAACGTACGATTTTTTATTTTTATTTATATCGTTCGATAAATGACAGCCGGAAACGAGCGATTTTTCAGTGTTGGATTTCTCTTTTCAGATTAAATTTTACAAGTACTCGACAATAATCTCTTTCCTCGTTATAACAATTTTCGTCTCGACCGTAAAGAATTCTCTGCCGAGGGTGGAGCATTTTCAAATAAAATTCTAAATAAAAATCGCGAACGTTTGGTAGTTCGCTAACAGTGTGACGCTTAGACAATCGAGTTTTTGAGCGCGGTATTTGATTTTTGAAAAAATTTCATTTAAATTAAAAGAAGATTTATTAATTCAACGATTTATTATTTAATCAACATTTATTTTTCTATGAAATTCAATTTTTATTAAAACAAAATGTATTTTATTGATTTCATGAAACTACGACGAAATGAAAGTGTACTCTTTTATTTAACTGAACTTCATTTAAACAATGCTTGCTTCTTCATTCAATTGAGCATAATTTTTACAACATTTATTTGTTCAATTGCACTTTGTTTTTGAATTGAATATATCGTTTTTCTCGTTGTAACGTATAATCATTGGTGGATGCTACTTTTTTCGATACGGATATGCAGTATTTGTGATGATAATGTTATTTTAGTTGGGTCCATGCATTGTATATGTATATACATAGCTTCGGAAGCTTTGAATGAAAGATTCGCGAATTCGATAAACCTCTCGGACCGGGTATTACGTCGCGGAGAATTTATCGCGGCTACTCGACACTTTTAGAACGCCGATAGTCGTAGCAGCATTTTGTCTACCTACATCTCCTAACCCACACCCGGTAACTTGCATATATATGTATATATATATCGATATACATGTGCTTGAGTTGCTCGATTAGCGTCGCTCCAAAATAGATTTCTCTCTCTCTCTATCTTATTCTCACTCTTGTTCTGGTATATATACGCGCAAAAGTGATCTCGCTCTCTCACGGGTGGTCCTCGTCGATGTTTCATCGATTCGTCGAATCGAATTATCATCGAAACCAGTCGAATCAATTTATTTATCCTCCCCTTCCCCTCCCTGCTCCTCATACCATAGCAAAATTTTGCAGATACAAACGTGAAAATTCATTTTTACCTGTTGCACACAGTATAAAGATCAAATATTGCCACATTATTCGTTCGTTCGTGACAGAAGTCGTCATAATTGTAGTCAAGGAAATTTTTACTTCTTTTTTCTTCTTTACTTCTTCATTTATTCACCGAAATCGTGGAATTTCATGATTAATAATCCATGCGATTGTCTTCATCATTGACACTTGAATGATTATTACTATTTCTTTCCATTTTTTCGTTCGGGAAAACCAAAGTTCAGTTCACATTCCCGAAAAAAAAAAATGCAATTTGCCAAAATTTCATTGACAAATTATGAAGTATTCCGAACAATCACCGTCTTTTCGTTTCTTTTATTATTGATCGTTTATTCTCGATCTTTTGATCTTATAGAAGCTGCCATCGATTCGCGGATCGATATTTATCTGCAATGAACGTTCTACGGTGGTGGTTCGCGGTAGACTGAAGCTGCCTTCTCTCCGTTTACCGTGCCCATGCCCGGAGAGCTTTGAATCCCTGCACCGGCTGCAGAACGAACACGCACTTCCCCTTTTCTCCGTTCCTCGCGTGTACACACGTATATGTGTTTGTGTGTGTGTGCTCTTCTCTCAACCATAAAACTTCCCGATCTTACTCCTCGGGATTTTCCAAAGCAATCCCCGGATTGTTCCCTGTTACCTCTGTCATTCATTCACCGGTAATGGAGATGCCAAACAAATATTAAAAAAAAAAAAACCCCCCATATTCGTTCGAACGAGAAGACTTTAAACATAATTTTCTCAAAACAGTACGCGTATGATTATACCAAAAATGTATTCATTCAAGGATAATTATTACAAATCTCAATTATTCCAAAAGTTATAATTCAAAAATGTTGTCGGAATCAATTTTTTCTTTCAACTCTTGTGTCATAAACTGATTTCCAATGGTTTTTCACTTTTTTGAAAATGATAAACCACTGGAAAAAAGCACACAACACATATTACAGAAATAATTTTTCTGTAAAAAAAAAAATTTAACGCTCACCAATGATTATTCCTAAAATATTCGAGCAAAGTCAAAAAGTAATTTTCACAAAATAATAATTTGGTCCTTGAATTATTTCTAATGCTCCCGCGGATATTTCAATAGAAAGGACAAAGAAAAACACCTGTCGTCCGAAAATCGACGCTGCAAGAATCAAAATGATGTCACAAATGGCGAAGTTAGAGGTTAAGTAAGTGTGCGCGCGGTCGGCAAAGATGACAACAATTACGACGAGGAATAAGGCGCGAGATAAAAATTGGCAGGGATTTATAGAGCTCCAGTAACCAAGAGATTACTCATTACGATAAGAGAATTCACGTTGTAGTGCAATAATGACTACACACTTATTACACATGTGATTCATCCCGTAGCGATTTTTCCCACCCCCTCGACGATGTACGAGGTCTGTTCAAAAAGTATCGCGAATTTTGAATTTCCGCGGGCTACGTATATTCGATTTTCGAATTTTTTGTGGCGTTATGTTGGTACTCGTGTCCCTCACTTATGCTAAAAAAATCGGCCATTTTGAATGTTTAGTTAATTGTTGACAGCTGTTTTGGTTAGACGTGTTTTGGCTTGTCTTCGATTTTTGCCTATTCCAAAAAAGCAGCTTCCATTGCGATGATTGAGCTTTGGTTTCCACGTCATAACCATCGACCCTGCTCCAGAGGGTTATGACCCTCTGGAGCAAATTTGGGCCGTCGCGGCACCGAGTCCAACAGCTCCTTAGCAATGTTAACGCGACACTGTTTTTGTTCGAAATTGAGCAATTTCGGCACGAATTTAGCGGCGACACGTCTCATGCCCGAATCATTGGTAAAAATCGAATAGCACGAGCCAATCGATATGTTTAGTTCCTCAGCAACTTCTCTAACGGTGATTCGACGATTGGCCTATATTATTTTCTTTACTTCATCAATGTTTTCGTCTGTTGTTGATGTGCTCGGGCGTCCGGAACGCATTTCGTTGTTCGCATCTTATCGGCCCTCTGAGAACATTTTGTACCACCGATAAACGTTGCTTTGGTCCAAAGTAGCTTCACCATATGCCACAATCAACATTCGGAATACGTCCGCACACTTAATTTTGTTTTTCACACAAAATTTGATTCAGATTCTTTGATCCATTTTTTGGAATAGGCAAAAATCGAAGACAAGCCAAAACACGTCTAACCAAAACAGCTGTCAACAATTAACTAAACTTTCAAAATGGCCGATTTTTTCGGCATAAGTGAGAGACATGAGTACCAACCTAACGCCACAAAAAAATCGAAAATCGAATATACGTAGCCCGCGGAAATTCAAAATTCGCGATACTTTTTGAACAGACCTCGTATTATCGTCGTATGCGCTCGGCTGGATGTGTTCTCAATTATTGCCTGTTTTTTTTCTCTCTCCAATTCGCGTATCAAGTTATCGCTCGGATAAGATCTTCCTGGTATTGCATACATATAGACACGTTTATTTCTTGCATCGATTCTCGTCTACCCCTGCCCACGTCGATGCATCATTCTCCGGGAGCGGCGAGGTCGTCCCGTTATACCAGCTCTCCCTTCGAACTTTGAGAATCGCGAGAAGCCATATTCCGTTTTTTTTAATATACAACAGATTTAACTAACCACATATCGATATCGTAACGAAAAAAAAAGACCATAAATTCCACGCTTTATTTAACCTCGTTTCACCCTTTTGACTTTAAGCTATAGATACATATAAAACTTCATGGATTTACCTTGTGCATATACTCTCGTATCGCCTATAATCCATATTTATACTTGGCATGTTCAAACTTCATGTTCAACTCGTCCATAAATATTCGCAACGCCATATACTGTATAACAGTGTTACATATATAGTAATATGAATTTTTTAAGCTCCAAGCACGAGAATCGATCATTTGCGTCAAAGGAAAAACAGGAGAGAGAGAGAGAGAGAAATGTCTGGTTTTTTTTTTCTGTTCATTCGACACTAGAAAATTACATCGATAGCCGATAATTTATTAATACCAACAAACTTGCTCGTCGATCAACGTATGCACAGCTGACAATTTCCAGCATTACTTTATCGACCTTAATAACATACGAATCGACGTACTGACTGGAAACGAAGCTGCGGTGATATATGGACGAGTATCATGCCAGGTTTTTTTTAATTGCACAGCGATAATATAACATTGAGAGGCAAAAGACATCTGGCATTGAGCCGAATGAAAGTTTGAAAAGTTGTGCTATTTCACTATAATGTCAGAATTGATGTGTCATATTTGAAGTAGGTGTTGTTTTTTTGTTTTGATGTCTCAAGAAATGTCATCTTACGGAAGTTAAATTTGGTTTCGTGCTAAAAAATAAATGGCAATGTATTTAACGAAAAAATTATTTCATTCGTCCAGTTCTTTACGATTTAATGATTTTCAGCCATTGACAATTGACTGACTGACGAGACTGAAAAAAAATTCGATCAATTAAATCAATTTAGAGATTTTTACCAAGCAGGGAAATGTCCATGAGTTCCCCTAGGATCATTTGTTTTTTCTCCTCACGCTGAAGTTTCAGATAGAACGAAAGAATTTTTAAGATTTCACACTCGATATACAGTATTCTTTTCGATCCGGCACTCAACTTGCTATTTTCGTAGATCGCTTATTCAATCCGCGTGGAATCACGCTGAACGCGCGCTTGCATCAACTATTCTCGGATCATTGAATAATCCAAGTGAAATCCGAGAGAATTTAGATTAATTTAGGACATGAGCAGAGGCATCCGAACGAAAAATTCCTCGAAAGTAATTTTTTATTTTCATTCATCCAGTGATTCTTCCCCCTTCATCCTTAATTATTCAAAAACGTTCACTTTTTTTTTATTTATGATTATTATATTGTGAAAGATAATTTAAAAAATGCCTTTGTCGCGGTACACGATACGAGAAAAGCGAGAAATAGGACGTAATAATATTCAGGAATTTATTTTCCTTGGATAACGAATCCAGAAAATTATGAGTGAATATGTGCCAAGACTGGTTTACACTTCAATTCCACCTGTTTGCAGTTCGTTGAAACGTCTCGCTCGGACTTTCAGAGTGTTTTATATATCTATTCGCAACATCTCGTTGAAAATGTACACCAAAAGTTTTTACACTTTCGTAGAGCATGATTGAAACCATAATGAAAAAAAATAGTTTGGTAAATATTAGAGGGATAGTTAACCTTCTCGAAGAAACGTGATTTTCTCGAGAGTTATAGTTTTGAGAGATTATCAGAGAGACGAGAAAATCATCCGGCAAGTAAAGATCGACGTTGATGCATCCAATTGGCACTCGGCCCACTCACGACCTGTCTCACTCATTTGCTCCTTTTCTCTTATCCATTGCGTCTAGTACACATTACGAAAGTGAATTTACTACACCGAGTGTCTAACTTTGTAGATCCACACGATAGAGATGCACTTTTGTTCAAGGATCGTGCGCATTCTCGGTTGTTTGAAAAATCGTTATTGATATCGCAAACAAGATTTTGTCAATTCGTTCAAAAAATTCGTCATTCAACTAATCTATTAATATATTTCTTATTATTTTAATGATTCAATAATATTTTCCCTTCAAAATCATTGTAATGCATGAATGGCCTTTTTGATGTGAAACATCTTTACGCGCGTTGGGAGTAAATCGGTCGATAGGGAACGTCGATGACACGTCGTGGTGACGCTCCCCTCCACGCAACTCTGCGCACGGGTTGATTGCGCATGCAGAGAGGCGATTCTGAACCAATGGTGCGATTCTGTACCAGGCGCAATATCATAGCGTCCGACGCAAAACCGAAATAGCCAATTGCAAGGAAGATTCCAGCGGAAAGGCGCGACTCCCATAGGCTATTTCGGTTTTGCGTCAGACGCTATGATATTGCGTCTGGTTCAGAATCGCCCCTCAGATGCAATATCATAGCGTCTGGCGCTAGCGAGCAACAGCCAATTGCAAGGAAGATTCCAGCGAAAAGGCGCGACTCTCATAGGCTATCGCTCGCTAACGAGACCGATAGTTGTAGGTAGATCACAGATGTCTATACTATACATAGTATAGAATAGACATCTGTGCGGTAGAGAAGTTCATTTCCCATTGATACATGAGGGGCGATTCTGTACCAGACGCAATATCATAGCGTCTGATGCAAAACCGAAATAGCCTATGAGAGTCGCGCCTTTCCGCTGGAATCTTCCTTGCAATTGGCTGTCGAGGTGCGTCGCTTCGTTGCGTCAAGTACAGAATCGCACCCCTGGATGTGCTATTCATAAGTCTCAAGGGGGGGACTTACAGCGAAATTGTTTATGAATATAAGAAAACTCATTCTATACAATTATTATATGTAGCCCTATCGCGAGTAACAATTATTGAAGGCTTATACATATATACACGTAATATTGATCTAAAATTCTACCACGGTAGACGAATTGATCCATCAGTTAAAGCGTTGCAAGAAGAATTTAAAAGATTATCGCTTAATAGATTCGAGACACTCGAAGGATTAGTATCAAATTTCATAACATCAAGAAAGGGATTGTCGTTATTCACGTTGAGTTGTCAAAGTCTCAGAAAGCATGTCCCAGATCTACAAGATTCGATCGTTAACAATAGTAATTTCTTATTATTGAGTGAAACATGGCTTGGTAATGAAAAAAACGTCGACATCCCCAACGTTCATTGTATCGTTCACTTCAAACGCAATAACGTTAGAGCTGGTGGTGCAGCTATTTATTAGAATAGAGATTCACCCGATGTTATTACATCTCGCATAATCGTTAGGTTGAGAAATGTAAGGGGACTTGGTTTTGGTCAAGACGATATTGGCGATTTATGTGCGGCGCAAATTGTTATGGAGGATGGAAGGGAATTGGTCATGGTCGTTCTATACATTTCCCCGAACCAAAAAATTCACAATATCATACGATTTTTACACCAAGAAATACTCAAATATAGTCCAACTCGTCCAATGCTATTAGGAGCAAATTTACATCAACTTCCAATAAATTTAGTAATTTTACCAAAGCTGAATCATTGCCACTCATAAATTTTCTCCAAAATGAATTTCAGTTGATCATGAACAACCACGGAAATGAGCCTAGTACAAGGTATGGCACGACTATAGACGCAGTGTTCTATAGATATCTTGAAAACATGACATCTGAAACATTCGTTTCATACTTCAGCTATCATCGACCGATTGTTAATTTCATCGAATCAAACGCAGCAACGACTGCTACTATAACCGAAGTAACAGATGAAGCAAGCAAACAAAAATTATAGAAGAAAATCAAAAGCTACTTTTCTTGTTGTTTTTTTTCTAATTCTCCACGCTACATATCCCACACGGTATTCTCAAGATGTTGGATGTTTCACATCTACCAGGCGTCCAATGACGGCTCACTTTTTTTTTTGTCTCTGGAAAAATTAGAACAAAAATCGTCATGGAGTACAGTGAATTGTCGCTGTTAATGAATTAATTAGTTAGTCTTCATTTTCGATTTTACATAATGACAATTTGGAATATAAGCTATAAATAATTACTCAAATTTTCAACGATAGTTTGATATCCAAATATTGACATAGATTCGTAAAAGAATTGTAGAAGGAGAAACAGTTGACAAAAATTGACAAATAGAACTCCTCTTGCAATTATTTATATAGTGATCGGAATATTTTTTTTACATGCTCGAAAAAACTTTTTGACTAATCTGTCGTTTCGGATTTTCGATATGATTTTTTTTTTTTCGCAAAGTACAGAAATAAAACAAATTTTTCCCGATTTTTTAATCGTGGAATATCGTCTTTTGAGATAAATTCAGGGTAAACTTTATAGATTTTCGAAATAATGAAAATAAAAAAAGTGCAACACCGGTGGACTCACAATTTAGTTACGGTAATCGCGACTTTTCTATAGAGTACAGAGACGATCTCGTCAGTGTCCGTTCTCTTACAACCGTATATAAACCGTTTAATCACTTGTAATCGAATACGGTTCGCCTTGGCCGTCCCTTCTAATAATCTTCGGGGAATTCAGGCATCTCGCGGTCTAGAGAGATTACTCTCCCGCAGAGCGGTTCGCATATATGGGTCGTGACTCGATTGATCGTCGATAATGTCGGGCTGCTATAAATATTCACGGTTGTATGATTGGTCACGACTTTTTTTTCTCTTCTTTCTTTCACTCCTTCATCTCCGCTCGCTTACGATGATTCATATTCGAATATTCTCTTTATTATTATAATTTTATTTCTTAAATACACCCGTTATTCATCAAAACGGAGAGTGTTATTTCTGCGAAGAAACGTGTGTTTGTTTGAAGAAAAAGAAAAAAAAAAGTTGTGGTTGCCACTATTTCAATTATCGTTGATGAGTCTGACGCTATTATCGTCAAAGGTCGCGTATTGATTAATTGGTTGCAATAAACATTATCATTCGATGGCTTTGAATATTGCTGATAACGATGTTAACAAACATGCCCGTCGATTCGAGCCCCTCCGGGGTTAGTATTGTATTCCCGATAATTATACATTCTCCAACCACACATCACACATCACAGCCTCCAGCGTTTCGTGATCTCTGTTGGTCTCGGACAATATTGTATATCGGATATTCCACATCAAATTAGCCATCTGTTATTCGATACTTTTATTTGAACTCAGAGTCCCATAATTTCCTATAAATTCCCATTTTGGAAATTCTCCTAATTACTTTTAATCCTTTTCGATAATTAAATTTACGTCAAACTCAAAAATGGACTACATGGAGTAAAAGATCGTTTGGTTTCCGACAAAAAGATACACTTTTTCGTCCCAATTAATTTTTCATTTAACAAGAATAATTTATAGCTTTAAGACGCTAAAATAAGTGTGAAAAATAACAGGTTGTTGATTTGAGGCGGAATGCCCCGCACTAATGTATATCGACTGTTATAGCAAAAAAGAACTCAGCCCTCATCATTTTATGTGTTATATCGTGTGATTTACGTCCTTTTGTTTGTTAACCGTTGATATTTACTTCGATTTATAAAATTCGTGATTTACGATCACGAATTTTATACGTCGAGAGTTCGTTAATTGTATTAATAATGCGCTCAGAATTGCGGATTAATTGATATCGCCTATACAAACGGCTTAATAAATTAATGCCACCGTCTAAGTAGTTGTAACAATAAGAATATAAATATAAAGAACGAGAGTTCAATAGACGCCGTTTGCTGGAACAAATTATACACGAAATCCTTCTTTTTAACCTTTCAGAGATCACCAAATTGCACATTGATTCTTGACACTTTAAATTGCCGAATTTGCCTCGAGCTTCAACCTCTCGACTTGCGTCCCCCTTCCAAACGGAATAAACTCAAAAAATAATACTTTCTACGTGAAAGATAAAAATACTCGCGAGCGTATGAAATTGACGTTAATTCAGGACACTTGCGCAATAAATATCAATTCTCTCGCGTTTATTTAGCGATAAGATCTCGTGAAACACACTTCAAAAGTCAAGGATTCAGATAATGCAGGGAATATAGTCGTAAAAACTGATTGTACGAAGATTATAATCGATTTTACAATCTCTTAAGGGGGGAAATAGGGTTAGACGGTTCAGAAAATCGATTTTTTTTTAATTTCATAAACTGTTAGTAAAACTATTGAAAAATATGTTCCCAAAATTTGAAATGAAAGTTCCGACTCGTTCTATTGTTATAAGCCATTAAAGTAAGTAGCTCTCCTTCAGGCCCCGAGCGCGCCACGTGTTTCAAACGCGTTTTTCTGAAAACGACTTTTTTTGAACTTGCGTACACGCTAGTTTGAAAAGTTTTCAACCAATCGTTTTGAAAATTGGCAGTTACTTTCTTCATAGTATTGCGCTCTATATGAACCTAAAATCGGAATATTATCATTATTTAAAATAATTTTTTTTTGCAAATAAAGTTGTAAAAAATGGCAAAATATCGTGCTTTTTTGTTTTGACCCCTGTAAAAAATTCAATTTTCTATTTTTTTGATAGCATTTAGGTTCATATAAAAGAGAGACATATAATAAAAGTAAATTCCAACCTCGTTTGATTTCGGATGAAAATTGCGGCTTCTAGAATGTACGCAAAATGCTGAGTCTGATTGTGACCTGCAAATATGGGGTCGCTAATATTTTCGGTGTTTTCCAAGATAATTCTTCAAAAATTTTATAGTATATACTTAAATATATGTATAAAATATTCTCAAAGTTTCAATAAATTATATTCATTTTATATACTATAAAAAAATTCATGAAAATCATTAAGAAAACGCTGTCCTAACCCTATTTCCCCCCTTAAGCACTGCTACCTCTTCACAAATAATTAAAGAATGTTAATTCAAATTTTTTTCATTTCGTTATTACAATTTTTGAGCTCGTTTTTTCCTCGTATCCCAATTTGCGATCGAATGGTCGATGAATTAAAAGTGAAACACCTTTTTACAGACTTTTTATATATCAAACGATTTTAATGAGATATGGTCTGCACCCAAGCACGTGCTCTTAATATTCACGGCCATTAACACCGAATTTTTTCCAAATACGTGTATTTAAGTTAAAAAAAGAAACGAACCAATGTAATACATTTTTTTAAAGAAATTCCCATAAATTTGCTGCCGTTCGATAAAAAATCTCTATCATTGTTTTTCAATGCTAAGAAAACACGTTATTGTTGCACATCATTACCCTACCGGTCGATCGATAAAACTTTGTAACAATGAGTTAAAAAATATTAATTTCGTTTTACGATGATACGTAGTGTTGCCTAAAAGAATCATCAAATTCTGGTATTGATATTTAAATAATCAGATATTTTGCAAATTTTTCTGTATTTTTTTTACGACCGTTATGCATTCCAAAGTTATGCACGCGAGTGAAAACGAAGATAAACTAATTCGCGTTATTTTCATCCGTCTGCCAGCTTTCCCAGAAACGATACACACACGCGGTTGCAGCGATGAAGTCTGAAATGTAATAAATAGGCGTTATCTTCCGCCGACGCTCTTGCACCCCTTTCTCCCCCGCTTGCAATAAATTTTGATGATCGCTCGTTCTCCCGAGAGAGGGAGAGATACAAAAAGTTGATATCGGCCTGTGGTACCCGGCACGATCGCTACGTTAATTTCTCACGGTTTATATTAGCTCATGACGTTTTATCGTGAATCATCAAAATTCTCTCGCTACCATCGCGTATGCCCCAAAATTATGGATATGTATCGTGCAACAATTTGTGCAGAGCGTTGATTTTACGGTCTTTCATTCGTAAATCGTAGAGCAACAAAATAATATGCATTATTGCCAGAAAAAAAAGTCATGACGTTTCGAAACATTGAATCGTAATAATAATAACAATAATACATGTAAATTATTGTATTTGTACGAAAAAAAAAATGGTATAATCATTTTTCACTTGACCGAACCCTTTGCCCTTTATATTTCGTGACGCCTCTGCAAACTTCTTTTTTTTTTTTCATTCACCCTTCTGATGATTAATACGTCTACGATCGATTTAAACGAAGCAATACGACAACTAGCTCGAGGGGGCGTATGTCTTTTTCGATTGTACATATATAAATACGAGCTTCGTAATACCGAATATCGTTTTAATCCATCATTCGTGACTGTCCCGTGATTCACACTCCCTTCTTTGGCCACAGGACAATATTTATTTGCGCAGGAACTAGAGCCATCACTTTCACAAAGTGAAAGATCCGCTAAAGGAACAAAGCTCGAAAGTTACGAGGGAAGACAGAGAGAGAGAGCGAGAGAACAGACTTGTTCTCCACTACCGATCCTCATCCTACTGCACATGCATATATATATATATATGTGTGTGTGTGTATGTTCATGTGCACGAATAAAAATGTTTGGTCAGAGTGCCTATTGGTAGTTCTCTCGTGACCGGACGACGAGTTGAGGCCAACCGGTTTGAATTTTCGTGCAACACGTTTTATTTCGCGATGACTCGATTCATCCACATGTGGCTATCAGCCACGACCTCGCAGCATTTCGAACAAACATTATTGGGAACTCGAAAAATTCTACTTGCTTCCAGTTGATTTTTTTTTACGATCCTCCTCGTTTATGGTATGGAGATTGAAGTTTTTTTTACCACTACAACTTTGAGGATAGTCTTGTCTTTTTCTTAATTGATTGTATAGGAAATTTCGAATGTTTTTTTTTTATCAATTGTGGTAGCATGGATAAATCTGCCATAGGGAAAAGACGTTAGAAATTTTTCTATACATTTGATCGGTGGTCCATTCATAAAAATAATTTACGTCGTCAATGGTTAACTATAACTGATGAATTTTCCCAGTTTCATTAATGGACCAGTCCAGAATCAGGTGTGGAACCTTTTTAACGTTTACTTTGCGATCGCTCAAAGAAAGAAAATGAAGGAGGTAGATTTCAAAATACAACTTTTAGAAGCGTTGTTTGTTCGTGTCTGTTTTTTATAAATAGTGGAAGAATAGATAAATGTGCCATAGGGAAAAGACGTTAGAAATTTTTCTATACATTTGATCGGCGGTCCATTCATGAAAATAATTTACGTCGTCAATGGTTAACTATAACTGATTAATTTTCCCAGTTTCATTAATGGACCAGTCAAGAATCAGGTGTGGAACCTTTTTAACGTTTACTTTGCGATCGCTCAAAGAAAGAAAATGAAGCGGGTAGATTTGAAAATACAACTTTTAGAAGCGTTGTTTGTTCGTGTCTGTTTTTTATAAATAGTGGAAGAATAGATAAATGTGCCATAGGGAAAAACGTTAGAAATTTTCCTATACATTTGATCGGTGGTCCATTCATAAATATAATTTACTTCGTCAATGGGTAACTATAACTGATGAATTTTCCCAGTTTCATTAATGGACCAGTCAAGAATCAGCTGTGGAACATTTTTAACGTTTACTTTGCGATCGCTCAAAGAAAAAAAATGAAGGAGGTAGATTTGAAAATACAACTTTTAGAAGTCTTGTTTGTTCGTTTCTGTTTTTTTTTAATAAATAGTGGAAGTATAGATAAATGCGCCATAGGGAAAAGTCGTTAGAAATTTTCGTATACATTTGATCAGTGGTCCTTCATAAAAATAATTTACGTCGTCAATGGTTAACTATAACTGATGAATTTTCCCAGTTTCATTAATGGACCAGTCAAGAATCAGGTGTGGAACATTTTTAACGTTTACTTTGCGATCACTCAAAGAAAGAAACCGAAGGAGGTAGATTTGAAAATACAATTTTTAGAAGTCTTGTTTGTTCGTGTCTGTTTTGCAGTCACCATTCACGAAAATCAGAAGACGCCAAAAAAAATTCCCTTGACCGCAAAATCCCACTTAAAGTGAAATTGCTCATGTATAGTGTATCGAAAATTCAGGGACTGCGGGGCAGGTGTGGTCGAATTGTTTCTGGTATTACACATTCGTGGCTCGGGTCCAGGTTCACTGCTCATGACGACATACTCTCACACTCGCATTCAAACTACTCGGGAATAAATTCGTTGGCATAAAATGGCAAGATTCTCTGTGAATAACCGTATTTGCCGTTTTTAGTCTTTCCCGCGAGACGAACAGAAACAGAGAGGGAGCAAAAGAAAAGAGAGAATTCGAGAGCCCCTGAAACGTTTTGCGCGACGAGAATCCCAATGTCTGACTCAAGCTCTCGAGCTTGTCTGTCTCTTAATATGGGCGTTTGAAAAATAAAATATAGCCGTTCTCTTTGACCCCGGCGCAAGATTTATTTCCTTGGTCCAAACGTACAAACAAAAGCCGAAACAAGAGGATTCATCAAATTAAAGAAAAATACGTTATATGAATTTAAAAAAAAATGTATTTCCACATTTCTTTCAATAATTGAATAATTTTCAACTTGGCAAAAAATGAATTTTATATCATACAAATAGGTACGTTTCTTTTTTGTTCTCGTTAAAGTATTTTCTAGCTCGTATTTATTTTTTCTCCGTTCTTGCAAAACCCCAAAGTCGTTTTTAGCGAAAATAAAAAGTGCGTAAACCAAGTGTCAAATAAATGTAAATCTATCTTTGAAGATCGGGAATTAATTAAAATTTTACGACGAACGGAATTTTATTTTTCTGTCGGCTTTATTGAGAATCCGCGTACGAGAGGAGGTGGACGACTTAACGGAGGTTTTTTCATCTCTCTGTCTCTCGCAATTTCGTGAGTTACGACCAATCGACTTGACCCACACGGATTTCAGAGCGGGATTAACTCTCGCCTTTGCGAGCAGGTAAACACGCGAGACTTTGTGCGCTTCTGTAACTCGATTCGTCGCACAACTTTTCTCGTAAGGGAAGAGGAGTACCGCTACTTGCCCGGCGCAATTATACCTGCGTTTGGTGAATCGCACGCATATATATATATACACAAATTTTTCGTTTACATTTTTTTCGTAAAGTTAATTGTTTCGGAGATAACAGCAAAATAACGAGAATTTTGGGTAAAAATCAACTTCAGTGACCCGTACCAACTCACCAGTACAATTTATACTTTCACCCCAAAAGGCACTTTTTTAGATTGTTTTATTCTGAGTAAATCGAAAGCAAGAACAATATGATAGCATAAAATGCGGCTGAGTTATAGAAATTTGAAAAAAAAAAAATTCGATTTGAGTGTATTTTAGATGGAAAATCTTCTCACGCTTTGGGAAAGTACTTAGAATTAATATTAAGGGCTGTAACTTTCAGGGAATTTCTTTTTCGACATATCCAACAAAATTTCGGGTGGGGACTGAAAAACAAAAATAGTCGAAAAAAAATCGCCCTAATATATATATTAGGGTGGTTCTTCATTTGAAGATGTTGGAAATTCTTTGGTATTGTTCCTCAAAAGTAATCAACATATGTAGAAAAAAAATTGGGCGCAAGCGGAACTTTGTCTAAAAATTCTAACCCACCCCACCGAGCTGTCGAATTTTTATATGAAAAAATGCATGCATTCAAAATTTTGTTAAGAAAATTGTTTATTATTTAAAAACTATTTATGATAAAAGAATTTTATTTAACGTTTTTGTAGGAAATATAATGCTCTACAAAAAAGGTATCTTGTGAAATTCTCGTGAATCTAATATTTATCACGTAATTAGCAAAAAAACTGTCATCATTTATTCCAAAAGTCGATCATTATGGTCAAAACAGGAGTTTGACGTCGAATAGCTGCAATTTATTTTTCGTATGTATATAAGATTATGAAGAAATACGTAGCGCACTCAACAATGAAATGTAAACAATATTCAAATTTTCAATTTTATCAATTTTATTGTGAATTATAACGAATGATGTCATATATTTTAAAAATCAACTTACAATAATGAATTACATCGGTTGGAGCAAAGTTGCTTTGTTAATATCAGGATTTTTAAAAAATATTCTTCAATTATTTGTACAATGAATTGTTTCTGATCTTCATCATAAGTGAGACGATCATTATACTCTGTAATAAGTTTCACTCCTCTTTCTGCAACATCGTTAACCACTTTAATTCCTTTAACTATTTGTAAGCCTTGTAAATAATTTTCATTAGAAATCCACTCGCTCACATCGATATCAAAAAATGAGGAGTTGATTTCGAATCTTTCGAAAAAAGCCATCGATTTGGAACTGATAAAGAAATCAATGTCCTTATCGATCAAAGAAGAAAAATTTATCATGAATGATAATAAAATTGATAAAATTGAAAATTTAAATATCGTTCACATACTGTTATTGAGTGCACTACGTATCTCTTTATATTTCTAATTGCATATGAAGAATACATTGCAGTTTTTCGACGTCAAACTCCCGTTTGACTCCTGTTTTGGCCATAATGATGGACTTTTGGAATAAATGATGACAGTTTTTTGCTAATAACGTGATAAATATTAGATTTACAAGAATTTTACAAGATACCTTTTTTGTAGAGCATTAAATTTCCTAAAAAAACACAATATAAATTTTTTTTAATCATGAATAGTTTTGAAATAATGAACAATTTTCTTAACAAAATTTTGAATGCATGCATGTTTTCATATAAAAATTCGACAGCTCGGTGGGGTGGGTTAGAATTATTCGACAAAGTTCCGCTTGCGCCCAATTTTTTTTCTGGATATGTTGATTACTTTCAAGGAACAATACCAAAGAATTTCCAACATCACCAAATTAAGAACCACCCTAATATATATATATCTCTTCTCTCTATATTATATAAATATATCACCGCCGCCGTCGCCGCCGCCGCCGTGTACAAGAGTTGTGGGGGGAGCCCGGGGCGAGTTGGAACGGCGGGGGGGGGTTTGGCGCGCGAAGCGCGCAGGGGGGCGCAGCCCCCCTAGTATATATATATAGCTATATTTATTTCCTGTACTAAGTGCAGTTTTGCAAGAAAATTTTTCATCACAATTCCACTTATTTATTTATTTATTGAATAATTTTCGATACAGATAAATAATGCATTAAAAATTATCGTTATATCTGTTGTATTACTGACTGCCCTCGTGAACCATAAAGCCATATTCTCTGATCGATCGATCTTGTCCCTTTATTCGGTCCGGTTTCCCACTGACTTAATCCATTTTGTATAATAACACGTTTGCCCTTAAGGCTCGCCACGAAACGCCCTCCGTTTTGCTTTCCATATACATTTCATCGTAATTTTATCATCCGACACGAATTTATGACCTTTATTATACAACGCGATGCCATGGCGAAAGGTATAACGAGCAAGCAGATTAATTCCTTATGATAATTGCGGAAATTCAGGAGAGATGGAATAAAGATACAAATCAAAACGGGATGTTGTTTTTTTTTTTCGTCGAATATTATTTTGTCAATATTATTTCACACAAAGTCAATAAACTTCCACTCACCGCCGAACAGTCAGGGCCCCGGCCAGTGCACGGTTAAGCGGTCACCCATCCAAGTAGCAACCAAAGCTGCTTAACTTGGATGTTCGCCAGAGCTGCGCAACGCCTACGCGTCCACTGTTGTCGGCTGAAATAGTTCTATTTTTAAACAAACGAATGAATGAGTTAAAAAAAATGTAATCCTCCATCTTTATTTTCTTCAAATTATTTATTTATTATTCAAACAATTTATTCACGGTTTAATATCTTAATTTACAAATTGGCGATACTTCCAATACATTATTATTTTTTCTGCTTATCTACTGTTGTGGAAGATACTGAGGGAAGCAACGATGAAAACAAAAATTGTATCAGATTCGTCAGAACTGGATTAGAGGCAATACCGAAAATAAATCAAGCGAGAGAGAGGGAGGGAGAGAGAGAGAGAGAGAGCGAAATGCTGTATAAGCAAGCTCCCTATGAGCTTTTACATCCCAGAAACGTGGTCTGATCTACTCGAAAAGCTCATTCTGTCGTAACGAGCGAGAGATAACACGCGGCATGTTGTGTATAATCCGGTTTCTACGAGCTCCACGAAGCTGTATAACTGATTGAGGATGCACCGCGCATAAAGTTACGAATACATCAAGCATACGTGCATGTTTTTGTTTATCTACATACATAACGACTGCTAGGAAACAAAAGTTATTAAACTCGCACGATTTAACACGTGAAACGAGGCGAGTTGCGCCTTTTTGTTTTCCAGCACCTGGCTACTTTAAAAAAAAAGGTTCTTTTTTTTCGGAGCAAGGCTACTTTTACTACACACGACTCGTAGAGATGCAAACCGGATGTTAAATGGTTTAACCTAAATAAAACTGACCATTAACAATATTATTTTCGTCCAACAAAACCATGAAATTCTCTGGGTGGTCGCGTAGTCTCTCCATTCTCTCTCTCGCACGATGTTTACATAAAGTCGTCTATAATTCTTCCTGAAGGCGTGTGTGTTTGTCGATATACACCCTGGCTAATTCGATTCACGATTAAGCCACACCCGAGAAAATCTCTGATGTGCTTTTTCGCGCTCGAGAGTCTCTCGTATCCAAGATCAAAGGCACACGCACTATCCCGTGTTGCGATACTCTCATACCGTTTTTCATACTAAAACACAGCGCTCTCTCTCGCTTCCTAAGAATCAAAAGGACGTAATGAACGTTACTTTAGGTGTTCAATGGCTTGCATTATGCTTTTTTGCATTTTATCGTTACGTTATTTATACATCAATTGCTCGAATACAAAAGGGCGCAATTCGCAACGTTTCAATGCCGAATGTACGGTGGTTATAATCCCTTTAGAAGCAATTAAACGAGCAGAAGAATCGCGAAGACATATTTTTCTCTACTCTCTCACGATCCGATTACAAGCCTTTCCCCCCCCCCCCCCCCCCGCCCGTGCGAAACGAATTATTCACGGTAAAACGATTTGCGTCGCAGGCATTACCGTTGCTGCTGTACTTTTTATTGGTTTTTTTTTCTTCTTGTGGACACACCATACGAGGTCTGTTCAAAAAGTATCGCGAATTTTTAACTTCCGCGGGCTACGTATATTCGATTTTCGATTTGTTTGTGGCGTTAGGTTGTTACTCATGTCCCTCACTTCTGCTGAAAAAATCGGCCATTTTGAATGTTTAGTTAATTGTTGATAGCTGTTTTGGTTAAACGTGTTTTGGCTTATCTTCGATTTTTGCCTATTCCAAAAAAGCAGCTTCCATTGCGATGATTGAGCTTTGGTTTCCACGTCATAACCATAAACCCATGACTCGTCACCAGTTATGACCCTCTGGAGCAAATTTGGGACGTCGCGGACCGAGTCCAACAGCTCCTTAGCAATGTTAACGCGACACTGTTTTTCTTCGAAATTGAGCAATTTTGGCACGAATTTCGCGGCGACCCGTCTCATGCCCAAGTCATTGGTAAAAATCGAATAGCACGAGCCAATCGATATGTTTAGTTCCTCGGCAACTTCTCTTACGGTGATTCGATGATTGGCCAATATTATTTTCTTCATTTGGTCAATGTTTTCGTCTGTTGTTGATGTGCGCGGGCGTTCGGAACGCATTTCGTTGTTCGCATCTTCTCGGCCGTCTGAGAACATTTTGTACCACCGATAAACGTTGCTTTGGTCCAAGGTAGCTTCACCATATGCCACAGTCAACAATCGGAATACGTCCGCGCACTTAATTTTGTTTTTCACACAAAATTTGATACAGATTCTTTGATCCATTTTTTGGAATAGGCAAAAATCGAAGACAAGCCAAAACACGTCTAACCAAAACAGCTGTCAACAATTAACTAAACATTGAAAATGGCCGATTTTTTCAGAATAAGTGAGGGACATGAGTACCAACCTAACGACACAAAAAAATCGAAAATCGAATGAACGTAGCCCGCGGAAATTTAAAATTCGCGATACTTTTTTAACAGACCTCGTACACGCGAAGTATTTTTTATTTCATACCTGTGTACGTGTACATCGGAGCGAAAGCCCGCTAAGCCTCTCAGTATTACTCTCGATGTAGGCTATTTTGTTTAAATTAATTTAACGATCGGTATGTAAGTAAATTGAATGAATGTTGACAAAATAATAGTCACGATCGATTGAAATTCTGGAATTTTCAACGTTGAACGCGAATTTTCATCGCTTCTCGATTTTCGATCCGACTATATTGAGCTTGCCATTTCAGATTAAGGAATTTTCACTTTTACGGAAATAGCAAAATCTCTGGTCATTCTGTTTCTCCTTAAAATCGGATACATTTTTTTGTGATTTCTTTACCACATCGACTAGCAATGGTTTTCAATTCTAAAGTTCCTAAGTATTATCGGTAATTTGTAACAAAACTATTTTAATATTTTTTATTTTGGATATGAATTGTAATATAGAATGAATTGTTTACGAGAAAATAAAACCTTTATCCCAGTTGCGCTTCAAGGCGTTTCAGAACGCGTTTTGATAAATATGGTTATTTCGAACATAGCGTATTTCTGGGTGTACAAAATAAAAAGGGTGGTAATTAACAGAAGGCTCGTTATGGGAAAAACAATATATTCACTTATAAGATTTGTTCGAACTTGAAAAATACAGAAAATCGCTACTATTATTAATATCAGATCCGGCATAACGACATACACTTCATCGCTCATATTATGTTACAAAAAATGTTTCCTCTCTCATCGCTTATTCATGAACAAATCAATACAATCAAAAATAAAAGAAAAGCTACCCACCGCAGATCATGCTATAATTAATATAGGCCAAAAAGTGTGTACATATATGATTATAATAATAATGGTTTTATTTAGGGAGATTATCCAAAACTTAGCTTTTTGATTAATTCGGGCGCACGATGTTATCGCACTGCATATCTGATGTTAATCAGGTCTGGTGCGTTAGAACTATGCGGCTGACTCTGATGTAGTCCGAATTAGCGAAATCTTGACAAGCGATGTTTGGAATAATCCTCCAATAAAAATATACGTCGCACTAGTCGATATCGATATATCTCGCCGTTTCTTGCACGGTCTCGATTGCTGTGATTAATAATTACTTCTGATCTCTACGGTGGGTCGATGAGGAGTCTTCGCTCGCAAGCCTCGATAGATCAGCGAGCCTCACGAGCCCTAGTAACGGGACTTTCGTCGGATTATTCCGGATAAACTCGGGTCCTACTCATTACAATTACGGAAATGTGTCGCACCATTACAAATTTAAACGAAATTAAACTCTCACATTGTTCACAACGGTTCGTCGGAATTACTTTTAATGAACTGTTTTTTTAATTAAAATTGCTCTTATTCCCACGCATTTAAAAATGTAAAATGACCGAACGAGTATTACGTGGCAGCTGTGGTGGTGCACCTTGAATTATTCGTGACTCCCGGAGGGACGAGAGAGATCTCTCGGTACTGCACACACGTTCACCAAGAACGTGCTGTTCAACGAGAGGGAATATACACGGGTGTGTGCTTGACGATCGTGTCTTTAAATATTCGATTATGTCTGCACCGAGCAGAGGGAGAAGTTCGACAAAAATTTCATTCAATTGCCAAATCAATTTGATCGGTATATCAATTTTATTGTTTGAATTGTATCAGTGAATATAAAAAGCTCCAAAATGGATCGATTGGATAGGAAAAATATTCTACATGCAGTGCGTATATTTTAACTAAATATTTTTTTAGAAAGTCGGTCAAAGATATTTGCTCGACATATAGAAATTGAATTTTTAAAAAGAAACACGAAAAATTGCGCATGAATAATTGACTTGAAACTTTTTTAACCGCAAAAACTGTTGACCTTTTTGTTTCCATAAAAAAATAATGAAACGAACTTTTCCGATATATACATTGCTGGGTATTTGAAGTGGAATTTGAAAATTGCAATTTGACGATGCACCTCCCCACCGTTTCCGGGAAACACGATAACGCCAATTTCTTTTCACTTGGTCACAGGTCCTGGTGAATAATACATCCATGATAAAAATGCAGCCAATCGGTCCGGCAGTTTTCCCGCTAGCCCCAACAAAAGATTTCCACTTTAACCGCATCCCCTGCCATCGGGGGGTTGCGCATCCAATTGCTCCTGGAGCAGTTTTCGTCCCTGTTCGTAACCCTTAACTTGAATACCATATTCACCCTCTATCACATCCGCAACTCTTAAATCACGAGATCGACGGATCCCCCAATTTTCCAGCCCTCCACATTTCCGTTGCGCACGCGCATAATTATTGACCAAACTCAATGGAATCCGTTTCGTTCGAAAGATTATTAAATTTCCTTGAATGTACTTCTTTGAAATTTTCAAAATCGTCAAATTTTCGCGACAATCGGCGAAGATATCCGCATTTCACTTCAAATGCCCAACACTGTATATGTGAAGCATAATTGCTCGAGGGAACATGCTTCGAGTGTAATACACGGTTAGATTAAATCATTTCGGTATTGTAGTCGTATACCAAAACAGGTATATATTGCGTACGCATATATCCAGTCAGTGATTTCATTATTGGTTTTTAATCAAATTAGCGGTTAATTATTAGATAGTCAACGATATCCGTGGCAATCGCTTGTTTTGCATAATTCCCCCGCAATATCAATAGGAATGTATCATATATCGTATGTATATCTACATTCCTGCTCAACAGTTTTCCTCAGTCTGAAACATTCTTATCTGTCGTCCATCTATATCTATATACACGAATATACTCGTACGACGATCGATCTCGTTATATATAAAGTTAAAAAAAAAGGTTAAAAGGATCGGTATATGAAAAAAAAGAAGGTAGTGACATACCCAACGCAGACGTTATCAAATAGCGAAACTCGTAACGACGATAGGTCTCTAACGATCCGGTTATTGGAATCGTAGTTTGCACAGAATTTATAACGAGAATGTCGTTTGAAAGTGTGTACGTTTTATAGAGACGCGTATAGTATATATAGTTTAATAAATTGAATACGGGGTATTCAAGGTGAAGAACAACAGAACAAAAAAAAAATTTCGGGACTGAATTTTCGCCCGCAATCGAATTTATGAACGATGACTTCGAATGAGAGCATTGATAAAAAAGGACTTGTCATTTTTTTGACAATCTTTGGCAAATTGTTAAAAAAAAAGAACAACTCGTTCAAAAATGGCTTTACCCTGTGTGGAATGGCCCCGTGTACAGAGATTGACAGTTTCGTTATTGCAAACGTTTTGGGTACAATGACCACGTGTAAACTAGATGCCGAGTCGAGATTGTTAAATAATTGGACGTTACCTATATATAGTATATAACTACTGGATTCAGTCGACAGAACGCTGATGAAACTCGCGCACCCGCGTAAGCTAATTAGACGAGAATTGGTCGGAATTCGGAATGTTTGAAATTCGGGATATCCCGTACGACGGACTCGTACTATTAAAAGGATATTACATGTATATAGTACTTCTATATACATATGTACAAATACATGCTCTGTTAAATCGCTACATATATTTTAGTACACGCGGTGTTCCATTTTAATCTCTGCGTCGAAAAATAATGAGTTAACTATATCGATAAAAGCTTAAAGGTTGAAAGGCGATGGTGTTTCTTTTTCGTACGGTGGGGGGAATTGACGAAATTTTACGGTTGGCCTCGTTTTTTTCTAAATGGACCATTTTCATTGACCTTCAGTAGAGTAGATTTCACCTCGAGCTTTAATAATTCACAAGGAAAAAGTGTGAATTTCCGTTATGACAAAAAAAAAGAGTTTGACCTTAACATTTGTTGGGTGTCTTCATCTGCGAAAATGGAACATTACTCGTATGACATCGGAATAGAGGTTGTAAGGGTGAAATCAATGTAAAAATGAAACACCCTGTGTGTAGATCATCGTCGAATATATGGTGTAATATGTCGAATACATGTTACATACGTATCCGTGTGTAATTAGTGTACATATATATGTAGGACATACAGTGTGTTCCAAAATTAGCACGGCAGAGTGACACGGGGGTTAGATTGACTCCGGACCTATCAGAATAAGAATTATGACCTCGGTAAGAGTCTAATGGTTTTCGGGAAAGATTGTCTTTCTTGATTTTTTCGGAAAATCGTTACCTAGTACTTGTTATTCCGCTACCATTGTTATGAATTTCTTTGGATTCATTCATATTTTGTTCTTAAAATTTGTGCCGTTCCTGTGCTAGGGTTGGAGGATTTTCATTGACCTTCAGTAGAGTAGATTTCACCTCGAGCTTTAATAATTCACAAGGAAAAAGTGTGAATTTCCGTTATGACAAAAAAAAGAGTTTGACCTTAACATTTGTTCGGTGTCTTCATCGGCGAAAATGGAACATTATTCGTATGACATCGGAATAGGTTGTAAGGGTGAAATCAATGTGAAAATGAAACACCCCATGTGTAGATCATCGTCGAATATATGGTGTAATATGTCGAATACATGTTACATACGTATCCGTGTGTAATTAGTGTACATATATATGTAGGACATACAGGGTGTTCCAAAATTAGCACGGCAGAGTGACACGGGGGTTAGATTGGCTCCGGATCTATTATGACCGGAGTAAACAATTATGACTTCGATAAGAGTCTAATGGTTTTCGGGAAAGATTGTCTTTTTTGATTTTCCCGGAAAATCGTTACCGAGTACTGGTTATTTCGTCACCATTGTTATGAATTACTTTGGGTTCATTCATATTTTGTTCTTAAAATTTGTGCCGTTCGTGTGCTGAGTTGGAGGTAGACAATGTTAACACATGTTGTAAAAATTAAATTGGATCGTCGACGACAACGATATCTCATTGTACAAAAAATAAGGAATATTGTAGAATAAGCACACAACGCAGAAATACTCAGTAAATATTCGAAAAATAGAAAATCGTATTCTCAAAGGGTCTCTCAGACCAATTTCAAGGGAAAATCTCCTAATAACTTTAATAACCAAACGTTTATGGAAGGAAAGGCCTGTGAATTAGTCTCTGGCGACCAGATGTTTTATCGCGGGTTAAGCGTCGAGTTTTTTCAGCGAGTCTACGAGCCGAGACGTTTCGCGCCTTACCTGTGTGGGATGCCGACCCTTAAGGCAAACACATGTTTCTTGGCTAAATTAACAAGCAGAATATACGACACGAACCGGGGACGCTTTACCCTTCCACTCACAAAGAGCAGGAGCATTTCTTCAGTCTACAGCAGCCTACAGCGACTGGTTGCCGAATCAACATCGAGAGTTCAAAAAACGAAAACTATCGACACACACACACACACAACGACACTTGTAATAATTTAACCGTGTAATTCTAAAATACAGTCTATTTTTATCGTTATCCTTAATATTGCATTGATTCATTCAGTCACTTTACACGAAACTAGTTGTCGTCTATTAATTTCGACTACAATAAGTACGGTGGAATCTCGTCGCAACACCGCGCATAGGAACTCACAACTCCTGTGAGAAATTTCAATAAATTCGCGAGAGCCACGGTACATAAATAAACCATTAGATATTTTTTTTTGTTTCCTCATATTCCCACAAAGGTACTATTTTTTTTTTCTTACAGCCAGTTTGCTTACCGCCTTAGGTACCTATTTCGTCCGCTTTAGTGCCTTTTGGTTCAAACCCAATGTAATTCATAGCAATGGTAGCGGCAATAACAAGTACTAGTTAGCGATTTTCCGAAGAATAAAAAAGACGTTTTTGCTCGAATACTATTAGACTTTTACTGAGGTCATATTTGTTTATTCTGATAGGTCCAGAGCTAATTTAACCCCCGTGTCACTCTGACGTACTAGTTTTGAGAGATCCTGTATAGAGTGGGAGATAAAGCACATTGTAGAATAGGAGGGAAGACAAATTTGGCACAGCGCCAATGTGTGTTCTAACGATGATAGACATACACCCTCACCGAGCCCTCGGAGTATTCGAAGTCAACTAATGTCACTATCGGCTCGCTGAGCTTCCGACTTTCTCTGAGCCATGATGATGTACACACCATTCGAATTATATGTATATATATGCATGTATAAATTGCATATATGTAGCGAGTTATTCGAATAGGGCTGGTACGTATGCCGAGACGTGAAATTTTCCAACATTCGATTACATACTTCATCCCGCTCTACAAGCTCGGTGTGAATTTGTGTGAGTCGTGGCAACTTGCCATATTGTCAGGCTTCAATTATTGGATGTGTGCATCCCAGAGTACAAAATACCTCGAGCATTATAAACGCGCGTCGTGCTTGCTCGAAAGAGATTAATTAATCTCTTAATCATGAAAATACAAAAGAGCTTCTTGTTATATACGCGCAGAATGATATTGATGTATCCGTTTATTACATCGACGCTTAGACGTGTAATCCATATCACTAACTACAATGTTTTATCGTTTATATACAAGTATGTTTTTTTTTCCATCTTTCTTCCAAACGGAAACTCTGAAATGATTTATCAATCGATTTTGCACTCGTGACGATCGGACAATTAATCATGTAGCAACGACGATTATATGACTCGTCGATTTCCATTGCTTTATTTGATAATCATCGAGGCTGGAGTAATGAGTTTGTTAAATTCTCATTCATATTCTCAGATCTAATGTACGTATATAGTTTCGATATGTCGAGAGACGTCGTAACTGTGTTAGCAAAGTTACTTTACTTTTTCGGACAATTGGCTCATTTTTTTTCTTTACTTCGAGATGAAGAGAAACTGGTTAAATATAAATTAAAGAGCCTCGTTATTGGCAACGAATGATGAATTTTCTTATAATAGCTCTTTTAATTTCGTGGCAAGATTGGTTAATAAATATCTACGAATTTATGTTTTTATTTATTTTGGGAAATGAAATGAAAAGTTAAATTATATCTAATCTAAGGGGGAAAATAGGGTTAGGACAGCGTTTTCTTAATGATTTTCATGAATTTTTTTATAGTATAAAAAATGAATATAATTTATTGAAACTTTGAGAATATTTTATACATATATTTAAGTATATACTATAAAATATTAGCGACCCCATATTGCAGGTCCAATCGGACTCAACATTTTGCGTACATTCTGGAAGCCGCAATTTTCATCTGAAATCAAACGAGGTTGGAATTTACTTTTATTATATGTCTCTCTTCTGTATGAACCTAAATGCTATCAAAAAAATAGAAAATTGAATTTTTTACAGGGGTCAAAACAAAAAAGCCTGATTTTTTGCCATTTCTTACAACTTTATTTGCAAAAAAAAATTATTTTAAATAATGATAATATTCCGATTTTAGGTTCATATAGAGCGCAATACTATGAAGAAAGTAACTACCAATTTGCAAAACGATTGGTTGAAAACTTTTCAAACTAGCGTGTACGCAAGTTCAAAAAAAGTCGTTTTCAGAAAAACGCGTTTGAAAAAATAGTACCAAGAAAAACAAGCAATATGGGGTCGCTAATATTTCATAGTATATACATAAATATATGTATACAAATTTTATAGTATATACTTAAATATATGTATAAAATATTCTCAAAGTTTCAATAAATTATATTCATTTTTTATACTATAAAAAAATTCATGAAAATCATTGAGAAAACGCTGTCCTAACCCTATTTCCCCCCTTAATGGCTTATAACAATAGAACGAGTCGGAATTTTCATTTAAAATTTTGGGAACATATTTTTCAATAGTCTTACTAACAATTTATAAAATAAAAAACAAATCGATTTTTTTAACCGTCTAACCCTATTTCCCTCTTTAAAAATGAACTATCATAAAAATCACATAATTTATAATATCGCAAAATTAAGCGACTAACGGCAGAACGTCCGATTAGAAATTATCGTTCGCGTGTGAACGTCAATAATTGCGACAATTTCACTGAATAATCATACGAATTCTTGGAAATTTCGCAGTAAGATTATATCCGTCGTTTGACTTTGAACAACAGATCGTTTGTCATCCTGTGTATATACGGATTTTACTCAGTACGACTATGTCAAGCACATCAGATTGCCAGAGTTGCGAAGTTTCTCTTATTTTCCGTCTCTCGCGTATTTCGTGCGTTTCCCTCTATGCAGTAGACGAAGTACATACACGACCAGATGCAAGCAGTTTCCGTGATTACGCAATATTCCAGACCATATTTCCCGTATATTCAGTATGTCTCTCTCTCTCTCTCTCTCTCTTTCTCTCTTTCTCTCTTTCTCTCTTTCTCTCTCATCCCTTAAGATGAGACGCTCAGTTAGACACGCACTATTTCCTTTCTTGAATCACTCTTTATCAGTGATCTTACATGTCAGAGCCCTCGGAACGAAGTCAAACGAGCAAGACGAAAAACTTTTCTCTTCGGCGATATTACAAAGTTTTTAAGAAGTATATGAAAATCCTCACTCACGGTTACTGTCGCTGCATGTTGGACAAAAAAAAATAAAAAATAACTAAAATATAATGTAAATTTGTTGTTTAGGGGAATTTTTATTCGAAATTTGTTGGACGAATCAATGAGAAAGATCCAGAAGTACTGAAAACAGGTTTTGGAAAAAGAGAAATCGAATTTTGGTATTTTCTTAACTGTCTCCATTTCGTTAGAGTGGTCATTTTTACAGGGTAATTTGAGAAAATATGAAATTTGTCAGTGTACATTTCTTTACATTCTCCTTCATGAAAATGTATCTTTGATTGTCTACGTTTTGAATTGAAACACAATGAGAAAAAATTATTCATTAAAATCTTGAATAAAAATGCAAGATTCATGGGAGACTTGTTAAGATTCGTTAATTTTTTTTTCTCCCTGGTATTTGTTTTTCTCATCCCTCTTGCGCTCTCACACTATTCTCGTGGTCTGCATACCGGCAGAGTAATTACCGCAATTTAGAATACTCTGACGCGATGATCACTGGAATTTTGTCCCGGGTGGTCCAAATGATTTATAATATGACACCACAATCCACTTCAGCTAATCCTCATCTCTCAGCTCTGGACCGAGTTAAAAAAAATATGAATTTATTTGATTTAAGTAAAAGCTGTTTGGATTAAGAAAAAAGAAGAGTACGCGAATCGAAAGGTTTATTTGAAATAATCGTTCCTTTAGTCTTATATTCCGTAAAATACGAATAAGCTTTATTTATAAAACGGCGAACTTTTCATCGTCACGTTCCAGCATTGATATATGAGTAAATTCATTTATTCAACAAATAAAAGTTATACATAGAAAATTTTTTTTTAAGTCAGATCAACTATAAATTTTTGGCGCAATGTTCACTGACCTCACTCGCTCTCTCTTACTTTTCTCCGCTATGTGCTAATTCAACCAATTCGACCAGTTTCATTCCTCGAAACGTGAGATAAATGATAATAAACGAACATTTATTTATCCATGAGCAAAGTCCAACTTCCTGTCTAGCGTGAATTCGAAGAGTTCGCGACGTTAAAAAGGCCCGTGTGCATCGACGTTGAATTTCTACGATAATAAACATGCACGATATTAGAGGGTATACATAGTAATATATATATATATATATAATTATTTATTTAGTAAATGCTCTATGTAAACGTGGCGAGCGCGGGTGGGTGAGCCCGCGTCGTCGACTGAACATCACGCGACGTTCGATCGTTAACCTATTAATGTTTCGTTGTTGATTTTTGGTAGAAGCTCGGTTGACCGATACGTTTATGGTTGCTTGGTCTCGGCAAAGGCAATTCGCGTTCAACAGACCAAAAGTTCAGTTTAGTTACCTAGGATAATTTGCAAATTTATTATCTTCCGGTCGATATTCGGCTGCCCACCATTGGGAGAGACCGAGACTAATATAGTCAGTTAAATTCGCTATCTCTCACGTTACATTAACAAATTGACCAGATAGTGGAAGAATTGAATGAAAAGTCACGCAATATTCGCCAGAGAGCGAAGTATAAAATTGCTAAAACAGGAAGACCATTACATTTTATGAGAAAATTTTACCCACGGTTGATTAGACGCTTGCTAGCCGGTGAAATCTAACGATACTTTTGTAATTTAGGTAAATATTGAGCAAAGGGGACCCACTTCCGATTGACTTGCCTTTAATATATGTTGTCTAGGGACCCTTTCTGAACAACTTTTTCCTCTGACACAATTGGGGGTCGTTATTTATTAAAAAGTTATTAACAAATAAAGTTAATAATTCATATAGCTATTTTCCTTATAGCAGCCAGTCCCCAATCATTTTGTCCTTCACATGTGTTGTTAAGAATACCCCCTTGAGTAACATACCAAAAGTTTTATCTGTCCTCATTGTTTGTTAAAAAGTTATTAACAAAAGAAAATTCATAAATGGAATATGAAAGACTTGCATGGTGGCCTTAATCAAATTTAATTTTATTCAAAGATTTTATTCTTGAATCAAAATTTTATTTGGAAAAAGTAATATCGAATCGTTATCAGAATCACATAATTTTTTCAAACTTTACCTTCTCACACAGGAAGATTTGTGATCGTGAAAAACTGAATTTATCTACGAGTCTCCAAATGCTCATCGTCTTAAAAATGTTCCAAAACATTTTTGAAAACAGCGAGAAATCATATTACCGGATTACACATATGACCGGAGGGGCTGCGGCCCCCCTGCCCCCACCGCATACCAGCCCATAGACAAACCAAAAACAACCCAAAACAACCCCAGTAACCTAAAGAAACAAACAGACAAACCCAACAAACAAATCCAAAACAAACCCAAACCCAATAAACAAACAAATCCAAAACAAACCCAAACCAAAAAACCCAAACCCAATAAACAAAAAAATCCAAAACTGTCGACCAGCGTATCGACAGTTTCTTCGACCATATGAGTACCATGTATCCGCTTCATAATATAAATAATGAATATAACAAATAATTGTTTGTTTATATGTTTGTTTGCATAGTTTTTGGGTTGTTTTCGGGCTGTTTTTGGGTTGTTTTCGGTTTGTCTTTGGGCTGGTGAGTGGAGGATTGCATCGGGACGCAGCCCCCCCTCTCATGCGTGTGCTGTTCACCATACACTAGAACAAGTAGTTCATGTTTGATTTATGAAACTTTTTTTGTTAATAACTATTTAACAGCCAATGAGCGACGGATAAAACTTTTTGTATGCTACTCAGGGGTGTATTCGTAACAACAAATGTGAAGGACAACATGATTGGGACTGGCTGGTATAAGGAAAATAGCTATATGAATTATTAACTTTATTTGATAATAACTTTTAAATAAATAACGACCCCAATTGTGTCAGAGGAAAAAGTTGTTCAGAAAGGGTCCCAACACAACATATATTAAAGGCAAGTCAATCGGAAGTGCGTCCCCTTTGCTCCATATTTACCTCGACAAAATTTGTTAGGTACCGATTGCCTAAGAATATTCAATTAATCATTAGTTTTTTTATTTTTTTATTGATAACACTATCTGTTCAATATCGATTTTTTCGAAAATTAAACATTTCCTAAACCTGAAACTCCTTGATAGATTTCTTTTTGATTGTGTACCCAAGCCACGTTTAAAAAAGCGTTTTCATTACAAATTATCAAAAAAATTGGCTGATCATTGTAAATGAATATTGTCTGAATGCGGAATGAAATTTTATCGAACGATCGTTATTTCGTCGTTATAATAATTATTTAATGAACATTTTCTGTCCTGTCAATACGTGTAACTAGTGGATATACTTTCACGAATTGCCCCGAGGAGACAATCCTGGTTGCTACTGTGTGTACATACAGTACGCAATATCTATACACATGCTCCAATGGCGAAACAAGAACCGTGTACATTGCTAGTCGGGTATTGAGAGAGACCAATTACGATAATCTCAATAATGCACCGACGGTGAATTGAACCGGGGAAAACGGCATCGCAGAGAGAACTTGATTAATACATCTATCGGTGTACAGCACGGACCAAGAGGGATCGTCGGGATCTAATTGATTTACATGCACCAATACGTGCGCGTTATTGACGAGAAGTTTAACGCCGACAAGAGAGCTTCTAAATACGTGTTTGCGGGTGTACATGCTGTATCTGTTCTCTCTTTGCCGCACAATTTTATCATTCTTATTATGGAAGTGACGTATCCAGGTTAAACGGCCTATGGACCTCTTGGTATATAATCGTGAATGAACAGCATCCAACAAACAATTCACTGTCGCGCGTTAAGGGATAAATTGTACAGTGATTGTCCAACCAACATCGAGAAAAGTATTTTGTTCTATCGTTCACAAAAACTTTTCTAAAACATATTGAAATGAGAAATAAATATTTCTGCTATTGTCATCGAATTTCAATAAGCTTGTAAGCAAATTTGACAGAAGTTTCAGTTTTGGAGGATTTTTTTTTCTCTAACCGAGCAAATTTTGTCCTCAGTAAATGAGAATTTAACCGTGTCAGTTATTAACGACACCTGTATCAATTTTATTATATAAAAACGTACAAAATAATTTGTTGCCAAATGATATTTAATTGAACGAATTAATATCAGGCAATAATTCTTAAACCCGATTTTATTGTTATAAATATTTCGTACCAATAAATAAACGTTTACTGCGCGATATTTAACGTCAAGTTTTTGTTAACATCATGTAAATTGTTTTTGGAGTATAAAGAGGGTTTACTGCAGAGGCTGCCAATCACTAGAGCACTTGTAATAAGTTTGCCACTTACTGCACCGTGAGTACTTTTGATTATGGGAATTTCTGTGCAAACATAATAATTCAGAGCGTCGTCAGGATACGATATACAACAAGTCCTGCATTCATTAGCGAGACACGTATAATATGTCGTGTTCGTACGTCACGAGTTCAATATAAAAATATCTTCATAATTCCTAATCCTCGCTGCGAAGACAATTCTCTTCATGATGAATTTTCCTTGGTAATATAAATAAGTAATTCGTTTTCCGTTTTTTTTTTAATTTAATTATCGCAAAACCTCAGGGTCGATGATAGAATGGCTGGATGCACATATCGCGCTTCATTATTACACGTAGTCGTAATATATAATTCGCTATTATGACTTTATGCTGATCGGGGTAAAATATGCTGAGGCCGTACCGACAATATTTTATACTACGTGTATTGTCTACGCTTCGCTTCTATACCGTCAAGAGCTATTTCTATGAGTTACCTAGGTCGTGGAGAATCTCGTTTGAATATATGGCTGTGACACAGATGTTTAAGCATATATATATACATTCCTTTCTTACGCTGTACTAGACCTTTTTGCATTTACTCTAGTATCGATTAACAGAGAAAATCGAGAAATACGATTGACTCATTGATTTCTGACTTTTCGTACATTTTTTCATTTATTTTTTGTTCGTTAAACGTTCGTCGAAGAAATTTTTTTTGTTTCATACTATAGAGATATGCTTGACAAGATTTAGATAGCTCAATGATTTTTCAATAAATTCAAAAATGCATAACAGTATTGCAATTCGAAATGGCAGCGATTGTAATGAGAAAATCATTATACCAACAAACTGTACTGTTCTACTAGTGCTAAATTTTAGCTCGTAGGAACGAGCCACTTTCGTATCTTGGAGGGTTTTACTTTTTCCAAAATATGATTTCTCGCTGTTTTCAAAAATGTTTTGGAACATTTTGAAGACGATGAGCATTTGGATACTCGTAGATAAATTCAGTTTTTCACGATCACAAATCTTCCTGTGTGAGAAGGTAAAGTTTGAAAAAATTATGTGATTCTGTTAACAATTCGATATTACTTTTTCCAAATAAAATTTTTATTCAAGAATAAAAACTTTGAATAAAATGAAATTTAATTAAGGCGCAAAAATGTTAAACTCAAAAATGCCTGACAGCAAGTACACCTTGGTCTTTCCAGGGTTAATATCACTAATAACAAAAGGCACAAATCTCCGTGTCTCCAACCCACAGATTTTTTGTACCTCGCGGAATAATTCTCACGAATTAAACCGTCCTCGACTCTTCTCCCGTTCTCTCTATCTTTCTCTCTCTTCATCTCGTGTCTGTGTCGAGTTCAACGTCTCAAGGTACTCTACAAGTTAAGTAGAAATGTCCGTGCCGTATGTACAGTGTCAGACATTGGTGGGCGTTATGTTTTGCGAACACAAACGCACACATACGAGCTCGTATACACTGTGTCGTTCAACAATTCTTTCTTTGCCGAAGGAGATGCATTGAAATTCGTACAGCAAAGGTTCTCCGTTGCTCGGCAGATCATACAGCTCGAACCCATCGGTAGACAAAAGCTCGAAGAAGATCCGTGTCGGGTAAAAAGTCAAACGAAAGAAAAATAAACGCGAAGGCGAGGGTGCGCCCTTCGGTAAGAAGCGATTCCGTCCGGTTAGCGTGGGTTCATTCAAGTCGAGTGTCCGGTTCGCTCTTTCTCCCTCTCTCGGAAGACACACGTTAACACTTCTTTTTTTTACGCGATCTTTAATTTCCTTTATTTCTTTTCTTTATAGTCACGAGAACAGTCACCAATATAATATCTCCTGTCTCTCGCCTTCTATCCACGGGTCTTTGCGAGGGAGTGCAAAAAGAACCACACTATAAAAATCGTAATATGTGTGTGTGTGTGTGTGTGTGTGTGTGTGTAGACCTCCCGTGCCTGTCGATAGTCGACTCTACCAGCGTGGGTAGGGAAGTGCGACTATAGACTTAGGCGGAGTCGGCTTACTGACAATCGAACAAGAACCATACATTTATATGGTTTTTCTTGAACTCTAGCCCATTAATATGTTCTCGGGTAATTAAAAAATGAATAAATTAATGTGACGATTTTTCTAGGTCACTTGTAGAAATAGTTTGTTAAAATGAAATATTTATTTAGTGAATTGCGGTTAATTTAGAGTGGCGAATTTTTGATTTCTCCTGTCATTCATTATCTGGCTATCCTAAAGGTTGTTTTCAGATAATATTTTATTTGCCTTTTTTAAGGGAGCGGTTTCATGGGTGGTTCCCTTAAGGGGGGAGATAGGGTTAGACGGTTAAAAAAATCAATTTTTTTTTTATTTCATAAATTGTTAGTAAAACTATTGAAAAATATGTTCCCAAAATTTTAAACGAAAATTCCGACTCGTTCTATTGTTATAAGCCATTAAGGGGGAAATAGGGTTAGGACAGCGTTTTCTCAATGATTTTCATGAATTTTTTTATAGTATAAAAAATGAATATAATTTATTGAAACTTTGAGAATATTTTATACATATATATAAGTATATACTATACAATTTTTATACATATATTTAAGTATATACTATATACTATAAAATATTAGCGACCCCATATTGCTTGTTTTTCTTGGTACTATTTTTTCAAACGCGTTTTTCTGAAAACGACTTTTTTTTAACTTGCGTACAATTACATTGGCAATTACTTTCTTCATAGTATTGCGCTCTATATGAACCTAAAATCGGAATATTATCATTATTTAAAATAATTTTTTTTTGCAAATAAAGTTGTAAAAATGGCAAAGAATCATGCTTTTTTGTTTTGACCCCTGTAAAAAATTCAATTTTCTATTTTTTGATAGCATTGAGGTTTATATAGAAGAGAGATATATAATAAAAGTAAATTCCAACCTCGTTTGATTTCAGATGAAAATTGCGGCTTCTAGAATGTACGCAAAATGCTGAGTCTGATTGTGACCTGCAATATGGGGTCGCTAATATTTTATAGTATATACTTAAATATATGTATAAACTATTCTTAAAGTTTCAATAAATTATATTCATTTTTTATACTATAAAAAAATTCATGAAAATCATTGAGAAAACGCTGTCCTAACCCTATTTCCTCCCTTGAGGAGTTATACACAGTCAGGAGACCGTAGAAAGGCGATTTTTCAAGAATTTTTCCTGGAAAGTCATTTTAATTTATTAACATGAAAATTTATATACGTATTGTGGTAACTATTAAATTTATTTTCATATTTTTTATTTGTAAAAATAATGATTTTTAAAGCTGCTATAACCGATCTCCGAGAGCTCGTCTAAAAAAAGGTGTCTGGCGGTGAGCACGATATCTCCGATTTGGATTATCCAAAATAAAAAAAACCAAAGAGATTCTATTAGTGGATAGATAAATCTAGGTATTGATCTAAGGGATAGTCGAAATTTTGATTTTTGACAAAATGGCGGCTCCAAAAAAAAAATATTCCAATTTTCGACCAAAATATTTTCGTTGAATTGTTTTAAAAAAATAGAAATAATTATCGGAAATCTTATTCCTTCGATCAATACCTGAAGAATACATCTGAGAAGGTTGTGTTAAAATTGCAGACCGATCGGTTAAGCCGTTTTTGAGAAATCGTGCTCACCGACTTTGAAAACTCCGTTTTGAGAAAAAGGCGTTCAAAGTTTAGACCGCCTGCTTTGTAACGCTCCGAGCGTCGTGACAAATATGCAAGTATCTCCAAGAATATTTGCCGGATCGATTTTAAATGTTCAGAGAATATACTCAAATATATGTACATTCCGAAAGTGCAATTAAAAAAAATCGATTTTTTGAAATTTCCTACTGGGTATAATTCCTTAATTCAATTATCCAATGATAACGTCTCTCCCTTAACACACTCTTCGTTCAAATTCTTGATGTTAAATGCAGACATCATCATTTTTATCGTAATCTATGTTACACGGTGAATAGTATAAAATTGGAGTAATTAATTATTCCTCAAAGAAATAATACATAGCTTTTTCAATGATAATTGGCATTGATAAAATGACCGTTTAATCGACGTGTTGAATCGATTGTTCGATATAGGGGTCGTTGCGCTTTCCGTCAGATGGCTCTTGCGAGCCACTGACCTTCGTTCGTCGTTTCTTACGTCCTATCAGGATGAATTCTTCGCGTACCATATCGTATACTTGTCGCGAGACATGAGGAGCTTGTCGTGTCCTATGAGAACAGAGCACTGTTGTCTGAGCGGCGTGCGGTTGATGAATATAGCTAAAGAGAGACAGAGAGAGAGGGAAAGAGAGAAATGCCGCGATTTGTAATCGATTGATCGTGATCGTCCAATAATAAGTACCCCGACGCTATTATATTCTGCCCCCGAGCTGGACGAGCTAAAGGCCATTACGAGAAGACTGCAAACTTTGTCTCACGAGCGCGTTTCCCCCCTCGCACAATTACGAGGAATGAGAACGCGATGACAAAAACAATAAATAAAATAAATATATATGAGCGTATGCGATATACATATGTTCGTCGGAGTGATTAATTCCTCCGGTTCACCAAATTGATACATGCCATTCGTGAGACATAATGAGATGTTATGAATTTAAATCAATATTAAGGAGGGAAATAGGGTTAGGACAGCGTTTTCTCAATGATTTTCATGAATTTTTTTATAGTATAAAAAAAGAATATAATTTATTGAAACTTTGAGAATATTTTATACATATATTCAAGTATATACTATAAAATTTTTGAAGAATTTTCTTGAAAAACACCGGGGATATTAGCGACCCCATATTGCAGGTCACAATCAGACTCAGCATTTTGCGTACATTCTGGAAGCCGCAATTTTCATCTGAAATCAAACGAGGTTGGAATTGACTTTTATTATATGTCCCTCTTCTATATGAGCCTAAATGCTATCAAAAAAATAGAAAATTGAATTTTTTACAGGCGTCAAAACAAAGAAGCATGATTTTTTGCCATTTTTTACAACTTTATTTGCAAAAAAAAATTATTTCAAAAAATGATAATATTCCGATTTTAGGTTCATATAGAGCGCAATACTATGAAGAAAGTAACTGCCAATTTTCAAAACGATTGGTTGAAAACTTTTCGAACTAGCGTGTACGCAAGTTAAAAAAAAGTCGTTTTCAGAAAAACGCGTTTGAAAAAATAGTGACCGCTCGGTTATACACGTGGCGCGCTCGGGGCCTGAAGGAGAGCTACTCACTTTAATGGCTTATAACAATAGAACGAGTCGGAATTTTCATTTAAAATTTTGGTAACATATTTTTCAATAGTTTTACTAACAATTTATGAAATTTAAAAAATCGATTTTTTGAACCGTCTAACCCTATTTCTCCCCTTTAGGGGTTTGACCACGGTAGAATTTTCAAAAAATTAATGTTTTTTTTTTTTTTTTACTCAAACGATGCTTGACCATAAAAATAAGTTACTATTCGATTTACAGTGGGAACGTTTTTTTTTCCACCGAATAAATGAAGAAAATATATATATTTTACTTCCCGCTAGAAAAAATTTTCATTTCGTGGATGATTTTTCATAATGTTTCAGATAATCGAAAAACTAAATTAAAAAAAAATTTAATTCCATGTATACGAGGATCTGTGATTAGGATGCTAAAAATAAATATTTTATAATTCGACAATGATTCAAGATACTGACTCTGAAGTTTTTGATACGAGTTGCCGCTCGTCATTTGTGAGTGATGATTTTCGTTAAAATTTCTGGAGCGGAGATTTTATCGCATTTTTTTGTATTTTTTTATCAAATTAACAATACAAGATTCGAACTATCGAGCAAAAACTTTTTATCAGGTATACAAAAAATTCTCAGCACTTTTTCTTTATTATTTTCTTTCGCTGTGTGGGAGTCTCAGAAAGTATGCACGAAATTGCGTCATCCCTCTACGGTCGGCCTTTACTTGATGTGCACATATTTAGGCATTCGTCACTCTCCTCATTTATCGGACGGGAAAAACCTCGTTACATAAATGCGGTTTTATGCATAGAACGCGTGCTCGTACGCATTTAATGTTCGTTTCTTGTATTTACAACAACAACAAAAATGTCTTACCAGTGGAAAAGTTATTATCGAAACGTTTTGTTCTATTATTTAAACGTTTGTACTCGTAGATCACTGCGTAGACGTTGCATCTCAATTTTTCTCATGTACAGAGAAATCTTTCTGAAATCCGTGAATATCTACGCAAAATCCTATGAGTTTTTATCGTGTTTCTGACGTATATACACAGTTAGACTATAAATATGCAACTTCCATTACCTTATATTGGCGGAAAATAAAATCCTTTTTTTTTTACTTATTTTTCCTCCGTTGCCGAGTGCTCTAGAGGATTCTCTCGTAAATACTCGAGAGATCGACTATACAACTGTTCGTCTCTCCGATCTATCGAGAAACGAATTTCCATTCGGTCGTAAATTATTTATTGCGAAAGTCTGCCGATATTGTATGTATATCGTGATTCTTTGAATCGCGAGAGATTGCTTTCCATCAATATCGCAAAGCGTCTATGTCGACGCCGAGGACTTTTGTTTTTCCATTATCGGGATTGTGAAAATAGACGAAAAAAAATCAATCTCAATAGGTCTTAGAGCTTTTGAGAATTTATTAATATTTTTTACTATAAAATTCGAGCAATTTTACGTCCGAATATTCGAGACAACGAGTTGAATTATTGTTTAAATTAAATGTATTAAGGGAAGGTTCCCGTCCAAAGACCCCAAAAATACTTCAATTTGAGGAATTTTCTTTCAATACAAAATAAATTATTCTGCGAAAATGTTGTTGTGGGTTTTATTTGTATATAAAAGAAGTATTGAACTGAGTTTTTTCACAATAAAATAATTCAAAATGGCGGCTCCAGTTCCCGCCAAAGAAGCCGCTCCAGGCGCGAAGTGATGTGCGCGATACCTTCTACAGCCTCAACAAGTGGTCTGAAATCCAAAAACGAAAAAGATTCTTGAAATAGATGAAATTTGTGGGGCCATATCGGCTTCCGATTTAAAAAAAAGCCTTTAAAACAAAATGGCGGCCGTTTAAAAAAAAACTCATTTTTTCATGCTTTTTTTTGGGCTTTAACGTTGAAAAAGAAATACTTACAATAATTTAAAAAAAAAAAACGCTCCGTCAGGGCCCCCGAAATCTGAGTAGCTTTAATTTGAGGGGTGAAACTTTGAAATCGGTGCATTCCTCGAAGCTGTAGAGCGTACCGCGTGTCGAAAAACGTTGTTTCGAGAAAAACGCGTTTAAAGGTTTATGCTACCTACCGTAGACTCACCCATCGGGTCAGACTGCTCCGCCTGACCCCGTATATCTCGAGAACTACATCATATATCGAAATAACCTTTCTCCCACGTATTCTCGACAACATAAATATGAAAATTAAGCATAACAAAATGTTTCGGTTTTTTCATCGATTTGGACGGGAACCTTCCCTTAAGGGAGTAAATAGGGTTAGGACAGCGTTTTCTCAACGATTTTCATGAATTTTTTTATAGTATAAAAAATGAATATAATTTATGGAAACTTTGAGAATATTTTATACATATATTTAAGTATATACTATAAAATTTTTGAAGAATTTCCTTGAAAAACACCGAAGATATTAGCGACCCCATATTGCAGGTCACAATCAGACTCAGCATTTTGCGTACATTCTAGAAGCCGCAATTTTCATCTGAAATCAAACGAGGTTGGAATTTACTTTTATTATATGTCTCTCTTCTATATGAACCTAAATGCTATCAAAAAAATAAAAAATTCAATTTTTTACAGGAGTCAAAACAAAAAAGCATGATTTTTTGCCATTTTTTACAACTCAATTGGCAAAAAAAAATTATTTTAAATAATGATAATGATCCGATTTTAGGTTCATATAGAGCGCAATACTATGCAGAAAGTAACTGCCAATTTTCAAAACGATTGGTTGAAAACTTTTCAAACTAGCGTGTACGCAAGTTGAAAAAAATTGTTTTCAGAAAAACGCGGTTATACACGTGGCGCGCTCGGGGCCTGAAGGAGAGCTACTCACTTCAATGGCTTATAACAATAGAACGAGTCGGAATTTTCATTTAAAATTTTGGGAACATATTTTTCAATAGTTTTACTAACAATTTATGAAATAAAAAAAAATCGATTTTTTTAACCGTCTAACCTTATTTCCCCCCTTAAGGGCTTATATACCGCTGCGCGCGCTGAAAACCGAGTAAATTTGAAAAATTATTATAAAGGTTATATGGCGAAAAAAAAATTAAATTGTTGATTTCACATTTTTTATTAACTTTTCAACTATAAGAAAAACATTTTTTAACTTTTTTTGAAAAATATTAACATTATTTTCTATGGGTGTAAATGGACTACTGATGAAAATCATAGCGCCTCCTTGTCGACATCATAACTTCACCAAAAATTATCCAAATTGCAAAAATAAAAAAGAATCTAGTAAAATAATGTAGTACAAATAGTCTGACGGCGGGAATTTTTGTTTTTTTTTTAAATAAAGAAATTACAGTATTTCAAACTTTAGTATGCAATTTTGAAAAAAATAGTGTTTAATAATTTATAAAAAATTGTCCAATCAAAAAATGCAAAAAACCTCTCGCCAGACTATAGAGAAAATGATTATCAAGATTCAAAAAAGGAAAGTTAAAAAATATTAAAAATTGACTGAGTAATCGTGCTGACACTGTCTATAAAGATAATTTCGAGAAAAACGCGTTTAAAGTTTCTGGTAGGTAGCCTTCCCAACCCGATGTCCGGTCGCATTTATTGCTACAACTTTGTAACGGAGTGGAATTTGCTTAAAAGTTTTTTTTTCTTTAATTCTCAAAAGTATAAAGAATAAAAATCTGTAAGAAAAAAAATCGTTTTTTTTGAAAATTTCAGGGGTATGTGATCCCTTAAATATCAACAAATTTTCATTTGTTCGGATTAAATTTTCGTCGAAATGAAATAAATCGATTTTTCATCGATATTCTTCGTGATAAAATATACATTAATGCCGAGAGAAATTCTTTGATCCGTTATATTCCCGTTTGTTTTATACATTACGAGGAAAAAATAAAGCTTGAAGCGAAAAAATAAAGCGCTTGAAAAGTGTCGCGAGAGCTATAAATTATTGATGATCCGCGAGATCTGAGCTGCAGGTGTTCATTAAAGTATCGAGATTTTCTTGTTATCCGTGAAACACAATTTTTCTTTGAACTCTTCTCGTCACATTCATTCAACATATTATTCAGTGGTGAAAATATACCAGCAATTGAGAAGGCTGCATATATGTGCGCGTGATTCGTGAATAGCGAGTTTCAGTAGAGGATGTGCCTGGAGTATAATGCAACTCGAGGATGCCCCTATTTCATCGATATATATATATATATATATATATATATATATATATATATATATATATATATATATAATCTCTCTCATAACGTTAAAGCACACGAGCGTCATGTACCCGCGAGGATACGCAATTTACACGTAGATAACGTCCGTTCGTCGCGGACAATGGCGACACACCGTTGGAGACCCCAGGAATTACAGGCCATTGAGCGCTCGTGCAAATTTTTTTTACAACCTCCACTTAATTGCATCTCTGATGTTTGTGCCTCAAACTCTAGCTACACTAGGTGCGAACTTTACGACCGCGGGAGGATACGGATATAATGCTAAAAAAATAATGAAAACAATTTTTTTTAAGGGGGGAAATAGGGTTAGGACAGCGTTTTCTCAATGATTTTCATGAATTTTTTTATAGTATAAAAAATGAATATAATTTATTGAAACTTTAAGAATATTTTATACATATATCTAAGTATATACTATAAAATTTTTGAAGAATTTTCTTGAAAAACACCGGGGATATTGGCGACCCCATATTGCAGGTCACAATCAGACTCAGCATTTCGCGTACATTCTGAAAGCCGCAATTTTCATCTGAAATCAAACGAGGTTGGAACTTACTTTTATTATATGTCTCTCTTCTATATGGGCCTAAATGCTATCAAAAAAATAGAAAATTGAATTTTTTACAGGGGTCAAAACAAAAAAGCATGACTTTTTGCCATTTTTTACAACTTTATTTGCAAAAAAAAATTATTTCAAATAATGATAATATTCCGATTTTAGGTTCATATAGAGCGCCATACTATGAAGAAAGTAACTGCCAATTTTCAAAACAATTGGTTGAAAACTTTTCAAACTAGCGTGTACGCAAGTTAAAAAAAAGTCGTTTTCAGAAAAACGCGTTTGAAAAAATAGTGACCGCTCGGTTATACACGTGGCGCGCTCGGGGCCTGAAGGAGAGCTACTCACGTTAATGGCTTATAACAATAGAACGAGTCGGAATTTTCATTTAAAATGTTGGGAACATATTTTTCAATAGTTTTACTAACAATTTATAAAATAAAAAAAAATCGATTTTTTGAACCGTTTAACCCTATTTCCCCCCTTAAAACGCTATAAAAATCCCCTCGGGCAGCAATCATAGATTTATTATGGAAAATCGATTATTAACGGGAATAAGTGGTTGAAATTAGATAATAAATTTTGTAAAAACCACCACATTGCTTCCTCGAAATTTCGACATTTTCACAAAAACTTCCTTCGTATATTAGAAAATGTTCGAGCCCGTACAGAAATTTATTAGGGAATCGCGATTTCCAGCAAAATCCCGCTTGGGATGTTTTAGCGATGTCCTAAAAAAGGAGTCCCTACTGGCACGGGAGGCTTGGCAGAGGAAGCTGTGAACGAGGAGAAATTACGAGCAAACCATGTGAAAAATTCTAGCTTTTAGTTTTTTTTTAATCTTTAATATATTGAATTTTTTAACCTGAAGTATTGACATTTTTTTTTAACTCAAAGCTTGATCAGTTCGATAAGCTTTTGTACGTGAAAAGATGTAAAGATCTATTGGAACTGAATGTAAATTTACCGAATGAGCAAAATTCCCTTTCGTGACATCGAGAGGAAAGCCTTCGGTTAGCCATAATTAACCTGTGGTATAATATAGAATAAAAGATTATTATTATTATCTTGCTCCAGGTCGAATCTGTCGATCTCGCCTTGAAGGTTCTCGATGGCTCGCAGATGCGTGGCAAGACACTTGCCATTCAGAGGGCCAAGTTTCAGATGAAGGGACAGTACGATCCGGGACTGAAGCCAAAGCGCAAGAAAAATTACAAGGAGCGACAGAAAAAGATACAGGAGAAGTAAGTGATTTGAAATCATTGGAGATATCTTTGTTTTCTTATTTTATATCTGTCGTGACGAGAAAAAAATGAATTGGTTTGAAAAACACTATTCACCTGATGCTAAATGGGACAAACATCAATTCTTATAGGGTAATAGACAATCTAGTTGAAATCTAGCTCGAAAGCTTAGGGTAGTAGTCTGGTAACTTAAGCCGATTTTTATGTCTTTTTGGAGGGCGTTTTTTTGTAGGAAAATAAAAATGAATCGTTTTGGATATTTAGGATGTTTTTATTTATATATTAAAGATACAAAAAAAATGAGTTTGAAAAAATTTAATAGTTTGTTATTATTATTATTATTATTATTGTTGATCGAAGTTGGCACCTCGAAGAAAAAGCGCGTGGGTGGCCCCGGTGATTTTGGCTCTTGATGTTATCCGAAATAAAAAATTCTTGATAATCCTTTATCTATAGACATGTCATTCTGGTCGGAACTACTGAAGTTAAATTTCATGGATAAATAACAAAATGACGGACTTTGGAAAAAAAAGTCCTTTTATTTTAGCGAAGAAGGGGTTGTAAAATAAAAAGTTAGGGATGAAAAAATTTCTCGGTAGTTCCGATGAGAACTATAAGTGTGTAGAGTAGCCTGTTAAAATTTGAAAGCAATCGGTTCGGTAGAAAAAAAGTTAGGACCCGGGCTGCCAACTTCGAGGTGCCAACTTCGATCAATAATAATAATAATAATAAACTATTAAATTTTTTCAAACATTTTTTTTTCTGTATCTTTAATATGTAAATTAAAACATCCTAAATATGCAAAACGATTCATTTTTATTTTCCTACAAAAAAACGCCCTCCAAAAAAGACATGAAAATCGGCTTAAGTTACCAGACTACTACCTTAAAGCTTTGTGTACTAGGGACATCCTCGTGCATTTAAAAAAAATAATGTTTATCATTTTCTTGCGCGAACATTATGGTTCTTTGAATAAAATATGATGCAGGATAACAATATATTTTCTATAAAAATGAAGAAAAAAAACCCCCCGAAATACCCGGCCATTTTTGAGTAATTAAAAATTTGGGAAAAACCTGAAAATTACCATTACTCGAGGATATAATCGCTGATTCTCCTGGACCGGTAGCCTCGACACGCGTAATATGTACACCGAGAGAGACGTTAAGAGAGCAAAATGCGTCTTTCGCAAGTCAGTGAGATGCTGAACAAGCAGACTGCCTGGCGTTCACTCTTTCACTCCATCTCTATCTTTCGCTCTCTTCCTCTCTCTCATGTGGCTCTCGAGTCTGGTGCGATCGTTGAGCTGTTGCGTTCCGGTAAATGCAGCTGTGGTGAACGCCGATTAGTCGGTACGGTGCACTCTCTGGCACAGCTGCAGATCTCGATTCTCGTGTAGCCGGAATTGCATCGATGTCTGAAAATAAAAAGGGTTTAGAGATTGTTCTATAAGCCCTAGTCACCCTACTGGAGTTAAGTCCTTGAGATACACGTATATATCGAGTCCCAAAAGTTAAAAAGATTTGTTCGACATTGTTTTCCATGTGAAATTATTTGCAATACGTAGTTTTGACTTGCAGCACTCGATGCATATAAATATATTTGTCAGCGGTTTGCATTTCGCATCGTCACGATGTATCCACAATTTTTTCGCACATAAACGCATCTCACCCCTTTCTCTCTCTCTCGTTCTTTTTTTTCCAGCCTCCTCTGGTCCCTTCTCATTCCCCCCTGCGCTCTTGTAATATGCTCATCATACTCTCCGCATTAACCATTAACAAACACACGATGAGAGAAACCCCAACACCAACAGTCTATCTTTCTTTTCGTTCTTGCGGAGAAAAAAAGAACCTCCCGGCTGTTCAAAAGAGTGCCTCGTGAATCACATGTGTCTTATACTCCGAGATAAAGTCTTTTTCTTGTATGTATTGCGTGAAATTAAAGCATACGTACATACATATATGTATACTTATATTTTACACCAAAGTTAATTTACTCTTTATGCACCCGTTCACCCGGTCGACTAATTAGCACGATGTCCCATAACCAGTTTTACTTTAAGACCACAAAATATTCTCGTAGACGGTACGTGCTTTTAATGAGGTCAAGAATTTTATACTCCACCATATTGTTGTTCAAGTTTTTCCGTTTTCTTAGTATGATCTTTCTTTTTTTTTAATTCGACAATTTATCTTATCATTATATATTAATTATTTCGTCGCCGATCTTTTCTTACGGTGGCCAACACCACCAAGTCGATTTATCGCTCGTAATTACTCCCCTTGTGGTATGTCTCGCTATATAATCGTGCAGAGAGCAAACTCGATTTTTCTTTTCAAACGAGAACGATCCAGGGGGGCGCGAGCAATTCCTCGCGTGCATAAATGTTTTTCATACCATAGGCATCGCCCCACGATCGGAGTGAGAAAGTGACAGAGATATAACCATCGTTCGAATAAAAGTGACATACAGTGGGTCAAAAAAGTATTCATATACCTTGTTTCTTTGCGATAACTTTATAGACATAAGCGATACGCAAAGAAACCCAATTTTATTTAATAGTACATCAGGTGCAGAGATAAACTGCAAATGGAGAATTTTTTCCCAGGAATAATAGAAGAGTTATGGCAAAAAAACGAAAATTTTCGGGCAAAAGAAGTATTCATACACTTACGATTATAGTGAAAACCTACATCATAATAGTTGTTAATTATAACTAATATTTGGTGTGTATCCTTTTTGCTTCAATTATCGCCTCGAGTCTCTTAGGCATCGATTCTCCTAGCATTTGCGTTGTTTCTTTTGTTATTTTCGTCCATTCTTCTAAAAGCACTCTTTGGAGATCAGATTTGTTTGTTATTTTTCTTTTTCTGATTTCTACATCCACCAAGTGCCATAAATTTTCAATAGGATTGATGTCCGGAGATTGTGGTAGTGTAATCAATTGTTTGCGGACATTATAGAGTAACCATTCCCTCGTTTTCATAGCAGTATGTTTCGGGTCGTTATCTTGTTGGAAGTGGAAATTTCCATCCAGGCCCATTTTTCCTACACTTGCTTTCAAATTGCTGCGCAACACGTCGATATACTTCTGAGCATTCATTGTACCATCGATAAAAGCCAGATTACCAACGCCATAATATCCCATACAGCCCCAAACCATGACGCTTCCTCCGCCGTGCTTTACAGTCGGTATTACATTTTTCTGCTGGAGGTCGGTATTTGGTTTCCATCAGACGAATTTTTTTCCATCGGACGGCAAGATGTTAAACTTCGATTCATCCGAGAATACGACCCGTTTCCAAAATTCTATAGATTTTTTTACGTAGGTTTTTGCGAAACCTAAACGTTTTTCTCGATTTATATTATTAATTAATGGTTTTTTGCGGGCAGTTCTGCCGTATATTTGGGCAGAATGCAAAACGTTTTGAATAGTCTGGGGACACACGCGCTTCCCCGATGTTGACGCGACATCATTCCCTAAACTGCGAGCACTTGTGAACGGTTTTTTTGTAGCCTCTGTAACAATACTCCGAAGCTCTCGTACCGTTAGTATTCTCGGTCGACCGGTTCGTGACTTATTTTCTGTGCTGTTTGTTCTTTCATTTTTTTTATTATATATTGCACTTCTTTACTAATTTTTCGACAACTTTCACCGCGTTTCCGAAGAAAAATCACTCTATCTCGCATGGATATTGATATTTCCCTTTTCTTTGCCATCATGTCTGTTCAGAGCTTGAAGATCTGCTACCGCATGGAATAGGTCAAAACCATTGTGTAAACGAAGACTTGTTTACATTGTACGCAGAGGTCAGACCGTCCGTGAGTGAATATCGAGGTTTAGCAGCTCAATCGTAAGTGTACAAATACTTTTTTGGCCCGAAGTTTTTTGTTTTTTTTGCATAATTCTTCTATTATTCCTGGGAAAAAATTCTCCATTTGCAGTTTATCTCTGTACCTGATGTACTATTAAATAAAATTGACTTTCTTTGCGTATCACTTATGTCTATAAAGTTATCGCAAAAAACAAGGTGTATGAATACTTTTTTGACCCACTGTATTTATTCTATTTTTGTAAGGTCGTTGTTTGTGCAATGATAATCAATCGTAGATTCATTTTGATTTGTCGTCTTGGATCATTTCTATTGGTCATAGACCAAAAATTCTACTCTTTGCTTCTTCGTACACGCACAACGGAAATAGAAAATTCATTAAAATTGAATCAATTTTATTAACGAATTTATTATCGCAAATTCATTGTTTCTTATTATTTTTTAATTTTCCAACTTCGCCAAATTCATATATATACCATTTGAATCAACTAATTCGAACTTTCTCAGTATAGTAACGAATTGCAGTTGCTGGAAAACGTAAAATGAAGCGATCGTAAACCAACCCTCGGTGCCTGCTCTCAATGCTCTGGCGTTTCATTTTTTTTTTCTTTTCTTTACGAAAAGTGCAACATGTCTTATATTCACAAGGGAGATAATTCCTCGAAGCCGTTTCTTTACATGGCTACCCATGCGAGCTTTCGATTCTATTCTCAGAGTCGCAGACCCTGAATGCTTTTGCAGTCAGTGCCGTCTGCATTGCTGCCATTTTTTCCCTTCGTTTCTCACGTCCAACTCGCGGAAGAAAGAGCAAAAGAAGGGCGAATCGGCTGTGAGGAATCGTGCCATCATTTCAAATACCGTTTTTTAAAGGATATTCCTAATACAAAGTCTTTTTTAACTAGCTGGTCGTAAATTTCTTCGAGTTGTTCCAAAATAGTTTTCTGCCCCTTTGCCATCTGATTTCTGTGATAGACGAAGTGGTACACACACACACACACACGCTCGAATACTTGAGATCCCCTCCTTGTATCCGTAGCAAAGTAAAGAAGATATAAGTCGCGTCGCAAAAAAATGATATTGCCCCAGGGCGAGCACGACCAGAAGTTCGATGTCCTGTTTTTCCTTGCCCTTCCGCGTCAAAACCAGTTATTTACGAGTCCCCACCCGCCAGAAGGGAAAATGAGTTATTTCGAGGCTTCCACGTACAACAGCCGGAAGTCTTGTTCGCGATAAAGTTCTCGAAGACCACCACGAGTTCGCATTTCTAACGAATCAAACACATCGTTCGATGTTGGGAGCCTGCAACTTTATTCCCACGATGTCTAGTGTGAATTTGATGAATTAAAAAATCGTACCATTTTCGCGTGCCATTTTCGTACCATTATTAAAATTGGCAAAATGTTGAATGATTATTAAAAAAAAAATCATAAAATCTCCACCATTTTTGCGTATCGCGTGCAAGAAAACGACAGCCGTAATATTAAAATAACATTTTTTCTTCATTTAGAAAGTAAAATAATAACTTCCTGCTCTCGTGTAGCAATTTAGTTTTCACACGAATGCAAAAAAAAGAGTAACGTGTATGATTCAATGATTTTACGGATGATTAATTCCGGTTGCATAGATGAAATGCATTGAGAATGTCCCGGAGGCGTTAAATCGTCCAGGAAAATGAGTGTAATTCGTCGAAATGTTTTTTGATTATATACGGACGCGATAGAAGGTAAGTATTACACATTAAAATTCGCTCTGAGTTTATGGGCAACGATTACCGGACGTGTGTAAGATCAATCCTCACCGTGCATGAATGACCATTCATGATGCAAATGCACGATCGTGCACTCGAGTGATCGCACGAGTTTTCCACGCTGTGACTCATTCTGCGTATATCGATATGGACGCACAGTGTGAGGTTTCAATCAACGCGATGAACGAGCTTCCTTGCGTGCTTTGCGCGTGGGTATCGTAAACTGCTCAATCTTAGTAAGAATAAACGACATACGAGGTCTGTTAAAAAAGTATCGCGAATTTTGAATTTCCGCGGGCTACGTATATTCGATTTTCGATTTTTTTGTGGCGTTAGGTTGGTACTCGTGTCCCTCACTTATGCTGAAAAAATCGGCCATTTTGAATGTTTAGTTAATTGTTGACAGCTGTTTTGGTTAGACGTGTTTTGGCTTGTCTTCGGTTTTTGCCTACTCCAAAAAATGGATCAAAGAATCTGTATCAAACTTTGTGTGAAAAACAAAATTAAGTGCGCGGACGCATTCCGAATGTTGACTGTGGCATATGGTGAAGCTACCATTGGACCAAAGCAACGTTTATCGGTGGTACAAAATGTTCTCAGAGGGCCGAGAAGATGCGAACAACGAAATGTGTTCCGGACGCCCGAGCACATCAACAACAGACGAAAACATTGATGAAGTGAAGAAAATAATATTGGTCAATCGTCGAATCACCGTTAGAGAAGTTGCCGAGGAACTAAACATATCGATTGGCTCGTGCTATTCGATTTTTACCAATGATTTGGGCATGAGACGTGTCGCCGCGAAATTCGTGCCAAAATTGCTCAATTTCGAACAAAAACAGTGTCGCGTTAACATTGCTAAGGAGCTGTTGGACTCGGTCCGCGACGACCCAAATTTGCTCCAGAGGGTCATAACTGGTGAGGAATCATGGGTTTATGGTTATGACGTGGATACCAAAGCTCAATCATCGCAATGGAAGCTGCTTTTTAGGAATAGGCAAAAATCGAATACAAGCCAAAACACGTTTAACCAAAACAGCTGTCAACAATTAACTAAACATTCAAAATGGCCGATTTTTTCAGCATAAGTAAGGGACACGAGTACCAACCTAACGCCACAAAAAAATCGTAAATCGAATATACGTAACCCGCGGAAATTCAAAATTCGCGATACTTTTTGAACAGACCTCGTATATGGTTGATGTGGAGCTGTAAGTGCAGGACAATTGCCGGACATTTATAAAGGGATGAATACAAACTTGAGTTACAATGATGTTACAGTTAAGTATGGATGTTTTGTAGAAAAAGACTTCAACGAAGACGACATTCGAAGATTAACACCAAACGTACCGGCATTTACATATACATATTCTTACCATAAGTGGTCAGTTGATCCCTTCGGAAATAAACGTTGATTTTTAGAAAGAAATTCTTAATTTATTGAACAAAATAATTCGCATTGTAACTTCCGATTTCTAATAAAATAATCAAACTAATTTATAGAAAGTCAGATGAGCGAAATAAATAACAATGAATGTATGATTTTAAAGTCAATTTTGAAAGAAGTCATTAGTTTCAAAATGGCGGCTGTGCAGCGTTTTTGCGATGACGTCTCCGGTTTGTTGGCCGGAAACATAACTCAGACAATTTTCAACCGATTCACTTAAAATTTTGAATATGTCTTTAAAAGTACATTGTCTATGGATGTGCGTAAGATTTTTTTTATATTGCATAGTTCATTTGTTATTACCAATTTTCTGACGATTTTTTGAGCAAATTTTTCACTTTTCACGTTAGAAGGGCGCCATTTGGCGAAAAATCAGTATATCGAAAAAATCCTACGCACTTCCATAGACAATGTATTTCTAAAGATATATTGAAAATTTCAAGTGAATCGGTTGAAAATTGTCTGAGTTATGTTTCCGGCCAACAAAAACGTAGACGTCATCGCAAAAACGCTGCACAGCCGCCATTTTGAAATTAATCGCTTAAAGAAAAGTTTGGTATACAGCCATTGATATGTATGATAAACACCCTATTTTGTAATCTCGATTTATTTTGTAGTCTTTCTGAAAAAAAATCCCCAAAAAAGCCTATTTTTCCGGCCTCTAGCGTGGCCTAACCCCTTAATCTTCCTCTATGATCAACTGGCTTCTTCTTCAATGTGCCTTTCTAATAGAGAAAGCTACGTGAATGTTCGAAAATGAGGAAGAAGCGATGTGCAAGCTTCAATTTGCGCATCGTTTATTTTTCGAAAAACATCACAATTCTATAAAATCTCGAGCTTTTTGTCGATCCTCGTCAAATTCAATAACAAACATCCTTAACCCATAAAAAAAAAACATCATAAAAGACAAGATACCGTGGCGTCTAACTTACGACTCCCGGAAGCTAACAGAAGCAAAGTCATCCTTAAAACTATTTCACAAATTCTCACCATAGACCGTTGAAGATCCTCATCTCTGCTTTCCAATAGAATCGATGTACAGCTCGCGGTAAAAAAAAAACAAATCACGTTTGACGCGATACCAAAGACCCCCGTCATTTCTAATGGCGTCTTTTACCGGTTCTATGGCGTCACGAATGAGTCACGCGTGTCCTTATTCGCGAGTACGATCGAGTGACAGCATCATCATCAGTCGCGTCCTTATAATATTCATAAGCAAAACATACGCAGTACTTTTGACGTATTTATGCATACATATATGACGCTACGATGTGTAGTCCTTATTTTGTACGACTCACATTGAGTTCGCTCGGACGCCACACACGTAGTCATAAGAGGTTGTCATTTCTCGGTGAATTAATGGCCATTCGCGCATTCAAAGGAACGAATAGCGAGGCAAAGTAACATCAGCATTGCAGAGACGCAAGAAAATACGAGAGCAAAGAGATTTATGCATATCATCGTAACGCTATATGGTCCGGAATATACGCAATAAAAGTCCCCAGACTCGTTTAACTTCCATACAGATATATGTATATGTATATTATATGTCAGAAGTATTATAGAGCATTAAATATCACGTTAGTATATGTGACGCGAAGGGCACAAAAAGATCGCGGGCTCTCCGTGCGATTAATCGTTGTCCTACTTCCCTCACGCAAAATATTAATGTTCGCAGGCTATTCGACTGGAGGCCCGAGCCGATGCGCGGCGAACCTCTCAAGTGCGAGAGAGTCGTGATAATCAAAAACTTGTTCAGTCCCGAGGACTTTGACAAGGACGTCGCGCTGATTCTCGAGTACCAGCAGGATCTACGCTCGGAATGCGCCAAATGCGGTGACGTAAGGAAAGTCATCATTTGTGACGTGAGTTTTCATCGTTATTGTCATAAATAGATTTATTACCGCCTACCAATTTATCCTGCGAGCAAAATATATCTGTAAGAAAATATTCCGCTGACGAAAATTCGTTGAAATTCGTCATTGAGACATATGAAATTTAACACTAAACGTATCAAGTGGGGGTCAAATGACATCTTTCAAAATTTACTTTAAATTCGTACATTCATTGTTTTGTCTTTCGCTCATCTGACTTTCTGTAAATTTGTTTGATTATTTTATTATAAATCAGACGTTATGTTACGAATTATTTCCTTTAAGGTAGTAGTCTGGTAACTTAAGCCGATTTTCATGTCTTTTTTGGAGGGCGTTTTTTTGTAGGAAAATGAAAATGAATCGTTTTGGATATTTAGGATGTTTTTATTTACATATTAAAAATACAAAAAAACATTTTTTTGAAAAAATTCAATAGTTTATTCTTATTATTATTATTGATCGAAGTTGGCACCTCGAAGTTGGCAGCCCGGGTCCTAACTTTTTTTCTACCGAACTGATTGCTTTCAAATTTTAACAGGCTACTCTACACACTTATAGTTCTCGTCGGAACTACCGCGAAATTTTTTCACCCCTAACTTTTTATTTTACAACCCCTTCTTTGCTAAAATAAAAGGACTTTTTTTCCAAAGTCCGCCATTTTGTTATTTATCCATGAAATTTAACTTGAGTAGTTCCGACCAGAACTATAAGTGTGTAGAGTAGCTTGTTAAAATTTGAAAGCAATCGGTTCGGTAGAAAAAAAGTTAGGACCCGGGCTGCCAACTTCGAGGTGCCAACTTCGATCAATAATAATAATAATAACAAACTATTAAATTTTTTCAAACTAATTTTTTTTTTGTATCTTTAATATGTAAATAAAAACATCCTAAATATCCAAAACGATTTATTTTTATTTTCCTACAAAAAAAAGGCCCTCCAAAAAACACATGAAAATCGGCTTAAGTTACCAGACTACTACCTTAAAATGAAAAATTTCTATATAAAAATCAATGTTTATTTCATAAGGGGTGAAATGATCCTTTATGTGCCGGTACGTTTAGTTTTAATAAGAACGAATATTGCATTCATTTTTTCTGTCATTTCATAATTTAAATTAATAATCGAATATTCGTTTGGAAATTCCGACGAGATTGGAGCGGAAATGCTTCCACCATTCCATTCATGATGCGTGATATATAGTGAGAGAGAGAGAGAGAGAAAAAAAACGCGATTTCCCACCAATATCCTCCGGGCTCGCACGTTCCTAATTTAAAATGTCTCGGCGAAGGCTTGGAAGGCTTGGAAGGAGCTCTGGCTCATATTGTTACAGCATATACATACATAAAGCGAGAGAGAGAGAGAGAGAGAGAGAGAAACGAGGTCCACGGGGGTCGGCATTCTCGTAAAAGACGATCTGCCGTTTTGTCTTCTCCGGGGCGAGTCACGCGTCACGCTTAAATTGGTTTATAAACCGCTCGTGGAACGTTACGAAACTGGCGCCAACTAAACGAGGTTCTATATATATTGGGTTCATGTCGCTCGCTAGATGCTTTGAATTTGCGCATTATCAATTTGTATCTGTTTAAAAAAATTCCGAACCAAAGAGAAGATGATTTTATTTTCGCGACCATCAAAAGACTTTTAATCTTTGTCGAAGCTTTTTAATACAGGATACGAGGCGTATATAAGAAACTTTTTATTATCAACATTTGAGCTGTTGCCGCTTGCGTCATCAATTTTTTATAACTTCGGCCCCGAAGAAGCGGAGACCATTTTTGGTTACTTCTGACCTATACGTTTAAACTGCTGCTGTTATATCATTCATTGTTTAATCGGCCCCGGGGCATCAATTCTTCCTCACCTCCCATAAATCAACACGCTTTTTTTTTTTTTTTAATTCTCAATGTGTATTTTACGTGTCAGTCGAGAATGAGCGAACGAAGCCGGGATTGAGGAAAGAAAAGTCGTCTCGGTACCGAGCGGACAGATTAAATGCACTTTGACATTGAGTAGATTCGCGGTTGGGATGGCCAATACGACTAGGAGTGGTTCCGAAACGAATTTATAGGGTTGGGTCACCGGTACTCCTTTGACTGATTTATTTCCATCGAATATTTATTTTTTTTTGTCTCTCACTCTCTCGTTTTTATCCTTTTTTTTTCCATTTGCCTTCTTCTTTCTCCTCCTCGACGACCGGTTCCTCCCTTTGTTATTTCGGTGGGGGGTGGAACGTCATCGAGGTCGACTTTTGAAACGAGATCGTCGCGCGTGCCAGATACATAATGCTCATGAGATAATAAAGTCACATCATGGACTACCATCCTTCAGACCTTGACGGAGTGTCAAAGATCAAACGCGCGCGCGCGTGTGTGTGTGTGTGTGCTTTTCTCGTAGGAAATGAGAGCTGAGGACGAAAGTAACATTTTCCTTTTCCATCGAAATTTGAATGTCATAATGAACGATTAATCGTAAACAATGTGTAAATTCGTTGACTATCATCACTTAACTTCGAAAATATTCGCTGATGATTCCTGTACTACGAGTCGATTCGCGGCACTGCTTGTTCGAGAGGATAACGTTAAGGAGGGAATGTCGTTATCAACATACTTCATGAGTATACGAATTCGCAGTTATGTAACCCGACGGGCTATGTGTTTTCAGATCCGTGTCAGATATCGTGTTATTTTCGTTCCCGGTCTCTCTTACACGTGATGACAATTTTTGAATTTGTCCCTCGGTAGCACCGGCAGTAAATAAAAATTGACTATGACAGACCTCGTGATTATTTTTATAGGTTTTAAATTCGCAATTCGTTTGCATTGATCTTTTGACATCTTAACAGCTAATTGAAGGCAGTATATTGAGAAGATGAAGAAAAAACACACATAATTGAATCTTTCATTGGATGATGGAACGCATTGGCGAATATCTGTTTACAGAGACATCCCGAGGGAGTCGCACAGGTGACATTTCGCGAGCCGGCCGAGGCTCAAGCTTGCATACAATTGTTGAATGGTCGTTGGTTCGCACAGAGAAAGCTCTCCGCCGATATATGGGATGGCAAAACGAAATACAAGTGAGTAGTCCGATAATGCTACACCGGCAGATATCTGCCTTACCTCTCGACATTCACTCACCCACGAATCATAAAAGAGGTTCCTACGTTTCGTACTGTGGGCTAACTTACCAGCTGCGAGCAACATGTTTGCGCGCGCGCTTCGAACCTTGCCCGGACATCTGCACGACTTACCGCCAGTACTCAGCTCGAACTCACCCGCTAATTCCTTTTCAAAATTGTTTTTGTTTTTGTTTTAAAGAATCGCCGAAACTGATGCCGAAATCGAGGCGAGATTGGACAAGTGGGACAAGTACCTGGAGGACGAGGACGAGAAGAAGGAACATGAGATGGAAAAAGCAAAAGTGAAGGCTCACAAGTAGGAAGATTATTGAATTTATCCCTATTATGTGAAATCTTGATGACATTCGCTTTTCCTTGATTTCCGAATGAGAAGTGTTTGTCGAAAAATTATATATATATATATATATATATATATATATATATATATATGAAGGTGTCTCGAACGGCAGGATAACGGGAGAATCGGTTCTATACCTGCACGTTCGGGACACAATCGAACGATCGATTTAATCGAAAAATTGTCGATTAAATCGATCGCTACTATATTAGTAACGACGCTGCGAGGAAGGACAGCAAAGGGGTTGATAATAAAGAGGAATAATTTCAGACCCTTTTTTTTTCTATCGTCATACATTCCCACGTTTCCTCTCATTCCAATCGGGTTTTTCTCAGTCACTCGCCGTCGCCGTTGTTCGCGGTATAAGTAAATTCGTAAAAACACCCTTTTACCCGTTGTCCCGATGATTTCCGAGACGGATAAGTAGAACGAACGGGCGATACAACGGCGCGCGCGCGCGCGGTAAAGTAGACGAGAAGTGAGGAGAAGTGAACGTTAAGTATAAATTATTGGATGCGGGAGATCGGGCGCGAGAAGGAGAAAAGAGGATGGATGAAGGATCTTGTGGAATCCCCTAATTTGCTATTTCGACATTCTCGACGAATCTCGCATCCGTGTGTGTATGTATGTTGGCCTGTTTCGCGTTGCTGTCGGCCCCGTGGCTTCGTCGTTTTCGTGGGACTCTCGTGAGACCCACTTGAACTGCAGTGATGCCGAACTGTCAAAAAACGTGATTCCCTCGGCTCCGTTCTCTTTCGCGGTCTCATCCTCGAACGCACCGACGATATACCCTCCCTCCATCCTTCCGTATTTCCTTTGGCGAATAGCCGTTGACCGATCCTCAAAACGATCTCGGTCCGCTCTCCTCTATACCCACACTCCTGAGACAAGCGAGAAGAGAACCCCGAGGAAGGGCTATACCGATGCTGAGAAAACCGACGAATTCTCGATAGCAATTTGCCCCGTAAATCGGCGGTCTCTCGAGATATTATCGCGGGATACTGCGATTTTTCGTTCGAAACCGAATGAATAAGCCGCGAACTGGTCGGCGAGGGAAAAGAAAGAACAGAAAATAGTGTTTGCTACAAAAATGCACTTTTGGTGTCGGTAAACTTCTTTCTCGTCTTTAGTTTTCGTCTACCATATTTTCGTTAACCTTAATTTCATCCAACCAAACCTCAATTACACGTTAACACTATTTGACCACGGTCCCTACGTGATAAAAATAAAGGGTCGTCATTGTGTAGGTCGAGAATCCAATGACAAGTGCTATCACTAGTTTCGCGATGCATGAAATGACCTATCGCGTATTGGTGAGGGAAACGAAAAAAAAACGATGGAAAAACTGCCCCAACTCTGCGGTCTTTCACAGGCCCCATCGGACAATAAACCCGCGCATTCGCAAGTTCAAATATACAAGCTTCCTCTTCTCTGTCCATTCACTCGTGATAAAACAACCCCCACTGGAAATCGTATATACGAGCAAAACAATGATCGATCTATCCGACAGTTTGGCACGTCGATGTTTCAAACATAGAAACGACATATATATATACGAAAAGTCTAGCATATTCCCGTTCATCTTTTTCCATTCATACGCGTTCAGAGGCGCGTGCCACCCCAGTCGTATAATATCACTGACAAATTTAATGCTTCGGCTATTAGCGTCAGCGGGGGTGCTACACACTCATCGATAGATAGAACGGCAAAGAGGGTGGAAGGTTGCGGAGCATTGTCGAGTGGAGCCACGTGCGAGTTCGTCCCGAGTCCGTGATCGGGTTCAAGGGTGATCGGCGTTACCTCGCAGCATCCCCGATCCACCGTTCTACTATACTTTGATCCGTAGCGCCTAGCCCCCCCCCCCCCCCCCCCCCCCCCCCCGCCGCGTATGTTTGGAAGAACAAGGCCCGTTTCAGGGTGTGACGAGGAGGGGTAGTTACCCATTGCGCAAGGGGGGTTTGTCGGAATGAGAATGGTGGATTCTGATCCAAGTGACGCAAAAAAAAACGCATGCGATCACCCTGTGTGTCACTTGTCCGGAGCTTATTGGATTCGTCACGGCAACCCCAAAATCTTCGATCCACTTCTCTCTCTCTCGCTCTCTCGGTCCCCCGAAGCTTTTTCCGAGCTCCAACCCTGCGGGACCTGCTACGTAAATTAAACACAGGATCACGCACCGGCTATTGGGTGTACTAAACTTCGTACTACTACGCGTTAGTAGACAATTTGATACGGTCAAGTGTTCGCTTTTCTATCGCTCACTCTTGCGCTACGGGACGACCCATTCATTCGTTCGAGCACACGAGAGATTAGCACCAAAGGGTCCCGGATGTTTGCTTCTACGAGGTTTGTTTTTTTTTATCAACGAACACGGGACGGAATTTCGCGTGGAGAGGAAAGAGTTCGGAGACAATTATTAAGGGATGACCTACCGCTGCGCGCGCTGAAAAACGAGTAAATTTGAAAATTTGTTATAAAGGTTACATGGTGTAAAAAAAACATCAAATTGTTGATTTCACATTTTTTATTAACTTTTCAACTGTAGGAATAATAAATAAATAAATAAATAATAATATTAACATTATTTTTTACGGGTATAAGTGGACTACTGATGAAAACTATGGCGCCTCCTTGTCGACATCATAACTTCACCAAAAATTGTCCAATCTGCAAAAAAAAAAAGAATCCAGTAAAATAATGTAGTAACAATAGTTTGACGGAGGGATTTTTTTTTAAGGTAGTTCTAACACAAGCAATGGGAGGGGATAGAAGGAGCGGTGCGCGAGGCGGGCAGCCACGTCGTGCAGCGACGTTGTCATGCTCACGAGTTCTTCTAGCCTCAAAACAATATTTTTTCAATAATCCATACTTTTTTACTGTATGGTCGAAAATTTACTGTAAAATATATGTTATTCTTCATCTACTAAACTACTTTCGTGCCAAATTTCAAGAATTTGTCAATATTCCTTCGTACATTTTGGTGACTAAATATCCGGAAAGTGCTCATTTCGTACGGTATAGGTATACGTTCGTATGCAAATTTTGGAATTTTTGATAAACGATATCTTGAAAACGGTACGGTGAAACAGTCTCAAATTTCGCATAAGTATTCTTCAGTACTTCTTTTAGTTTTTCCCAAAAATTCATTAAATTTGCATTAATCTTGATTTGTGTTAGAACTACCTTAAGAAATTAGAGCATTTCAAACTTTAGTATGCAATTAAAAAAAAAATTAGTGTTTAACAATTTATACAAAATTGTCCAACCAAAAGATTAAAAAAACCTCTCGTCAGACTATAGAGAAAATAATTGTCAAGATTTAAAAACAAAAAAGTTAAAAAATATTAAAAATTCATTGAGTTTCGAGAAAAACGCGTTTAAAGTTTAGGCAGGTAGCCGTCCCAACCCGATGTCTGGTGACATTTATTGCTATGACTTTGTAACGGAGTGGAATTTTCTTAAGAATTTTTTTTTTAATTCTTAAAAGTATAAAGAATAAAAATCTGTAAAAAAAAAATCGATTTTTTGAAAACTTCAGGGGTATGTGAACTTTCAAATCACCATCCCCCGTTCTGTCACCTGCGTAAAGACTGTTTTCTAATCGTTGCATGTTCCATCTACCAGTACATTAATTATTGTTATTAATTATCATAATTCATCGCTCGAATATGTTCCCCAAGTTTCAAATTTGACAGTAAGAACCATTGACTACTTGCCGGGATTCTATGGATTCAAACGTCCCCTCAAAAACGATCGGAATAATCGTTCAACTACGATGATCAATGAACGACTAAGTGGAAGAGTGACTAAAATCCAAATATTTCGATATGGGAAGTCGTATTTTCACATTGTCCTTCACTTGCGATCCTATAGTACGCAGATTATTACAGATTTTTATTCTCGTGTAACTCCATTACAGAATTGAAAACTCGTGTAGATCACCTCACCCCCGAGATTCTTCTTTCACTCCGCTCTCATTCAATATTACAGGCTACGTTCGCGCCCGATTAACAATTCTATTTCGAAAACCCAATCTGGCGAGACAAGCGAGATTCCATAAGAACAACAGGCCAATGGAATATTCGCTTCTCAGTTCGTTCTAGCGTTTATGTATGTAGAAGACTGCGGCACAGTGTAGTCGAGGCAAAATTAAGCTTACCGAAACACCGCGAAACTGTTAATTGAGACTCATTATGCGCGTGGATCGTGGAGGGGTTTGTCGGTGCCTGAGCAACCGCCTCTCCATTTCTTCCCTCGTCCTCTCTACCTCTCTCTCTCTCTGTGTAACCCCGTTGGGTTCTCTCACTCCCATCCCTCTCCTATCGCCCAGCATGGTTCCGTAACGGCGTCTACTCGTGATGTTGTATGGCGTCACAAACGACTCGTACACCTAGATAATATCAGCAGTCCTGTACTCGAAAGGGCCTGTGTTTTATCGTCGACGTTTGGGAAGGAAGGAAATGTTGGAGGATCAGCGTTGAAAAGGGTGAAATTGGCAGGACAAGCTACTGCGAAAGAACGGGGATAGTGGAAGAAGAAAAAAAACATAGGCAAGGGTTATAACGTACCTCTGACGACAGTCGAGAAGGAGGACGAACACGTTGAAGGTCGGATGAGAACGGAGGGAAGGACGGCAATGGGGGGTGAATGAAGGTGGATGAACGCGAACGGGAACTTCTTAATGCTGGTGTGCGGCGGTGTTGGCGACCTCCACGGTGGCGCGTCAGTGTGGGTAGTGGTGGTAGATACACGATATGTATATAGTCTTTGGTTCTGGGGGGTTCATTGCTGGGATCAATACCTACAGTGAGATGATAGCCCACGGAGGAGAGGGCGAGGGCGTCGGAGTATGTTGCGAGGAGATCGTTCATTGGACGTTCACGTGGCTTTACCCGATTGGCCAGAAGTGGAACTGCCAAGAGGCGTTTCCCAAAGGCCCCCTGGCAGGTTTACGAACATTCGTGCCGGTTCTTCCCCCCTTCGCTCCTCGCTTCATCACCGCTACGTTCCATCGTTCCTCCACGGGCAATCTCTTCCCTCTCGTATTTCTCGTTCCTCCTCTCACCAACTCAATTTTCCACTCCTCGTCGCGGCTCGTATCGGTCGTTGGATTTCTGTCCCTCGAACCTCTCGATGACGCGACCCGGGGGCAGTTCTCCACCGAACAACCAGTCAGCACTGAAAGAAGAAGAAGCGAAAAAAAAACCTTTCTCCCCTCCTCCGGATCAGGAAAGGCCCCACGCTAGAAAAAGATAGCAAGGGCGAACCGTGTTCAGAGGCTATACCGCTGAAGGACAGATATATGTATGCATGCACAGGTCGGTGGGAGAGGGTGACATCAGGCTCGTGGTTCAGTCCGTGTTTGCCCATCAGAGACGCTATACCCAGGCTCTCTCACTCCCTGGGAATGATCGTGTAGGGAGAAAAGCCTTATCGTATCGTGTGTGTGCTGTGTGTGAGTGTGCATGTGCGCGTGACGTTTGTGTTTATCTCCCGCGGATGGTTTACCGCGCTCGCGGCCCATCTCATAATATCAAAACATTTGCCGGGTGAAAAGCCCGCCAGATCCGTGAATTCACGGGATTTACCTGATCCTGCATCATCCGTTTGATCTTACTGTCGAATGTGTTGCTCGCGCGCTTATTGCTGTGCGAGTCTGGCAGAGTTGACGTTCTTCGTATCCAAGTACTTTTTGACACTTTGGAAGCAGCACCCGAAAGTACTTGGCACAGGATTCAAGAGCGTTTGTGATTATCATTGGGATATTTGTTCTTTTCTTTCGTACGTCGGTCGGTGCGTGGCTTGTGATATTTTACGCGGGGGTTCGTGCGAGAGAACGGAAAATAGAAAATTGTCCGAACGAAGAGTTTAAATTGAATTCTCATTGACCAGATTTTCGCGGATCTCCCATTTGCTTCCGTGCTATCTTTTCGACCAATTTCCCATGGCAAGTTTAGCGGTTCGTGTCACTGAGATTCATGGATTTTCGACGTGTCACAGTGAGATCTGATGCGCGCGGACCGCCAAGTGTCTCTCAAAGTTGATTAGGTTGATACGGAGTTCATTGAAACGGGCCATTCTTGCCGACGGATAGATCGTGGCAGCTCGATCATCAGGCACAAACTTCCCTGATCAAAAAATTTGGCACCATCGATTCCGGAATAAGGATCGATGACACTGTTGATAAAAGAAGAAGATTTCTATGCGTTCTGAAGTTTTCACGAAGTCTCAATCATTGTTTTCATTTCGTTTGCCCCACTCGTGTCCACGTTCGTTCGATAATTGTGAACGATGATCGTTTGCTAACGTCGAACTGTGTGTGATTCGCGCGAATCGTTTGGGACCATTTCACAGGCACCAATTGCCAAATTATCGTTGATAATCCGCGATTGTTTCGGGACAAAAGCGCGCGGAGGAAAGGAAAAATTAGACACACGAGGAAGACCGGAAACGGAATAATAACGGCGTTTGTGAATCTTCAGGACGAGATAAAGAGTGCCGGTGGAGTTTACGGCGGTGGTGGTGCAGCAACGTTCGGGTACGCCAGTCGCCAGGCCGGCTCCGGGGTGCCGGGCCCGGGGGGTGTGATGAGCTGCTCCGAGGTGATGTATCAATATTATCCTTACCTCTATCAGAGGCCACCACCACCTCCACACCCGACGCATCCCCATGCCGGCGCGCACACACATCCCCATGCGAATCCTCACGCGGCCCATCACAGTCCCGCGAGGCCAGCGCCTTTTCAACCCTTCTCATCGGCAACAGCGACTCATCAGTACGACAGGGTAAGTAAACATTATATATTATTTTATTTACAATCCCTATCATCGCGGTGGACGACGACGATCATCGGAATTTGAGCTTTCGTATGGCGCGGAACAATGTTTACGAAATTTGCTGTCGGATGTAACGGAAAAAAAAACTAAATGGTTCAATAAGCAGAGAGAAATTGGATTTTGGGCGCGTAGAAGTTTCTCGATGGAAACCATTTGATTGCTCAGCGGGTTGCAATGGGATTTTCAAAAATTTATCGAGCACGATACAATGTTATTTGTCACTGCGTGATATTGAATTATTGGCTATTCAACAAAGTTTCGATAATTCTAGGGAAATAAGGAGATAAAGAGAAATTTTTATAGGTTTACATCACTTTGAGGAGTGGAAGCTTTATCGTCGGAAACGAAAAAGAATTCGCAAAAAAATGTCACGACGCTTTGTATTCTTTGAATCCACGCTAGCTGCAGACTGGATAAAAAAAAATAACCTCATCAAAAGACCAGTCCAGTTGCACAAAAGTATCGTGCAAAAATTCATTCAATCAGACATCAATTATTTCTCGTAATCCGACGGCGAATGATTGTCGTCCTCGTGAACGTTGGCTTTTCTCGCACGCATAAGCAAACAATTTTGATTGTCTGCGTGAAAAAAAAAAATTCTCATTTTCTGCATATATGAGATTAGCGAAGACGGGGAATGGGATATTGAAAATATCGTCGTTAGGGAGGGCACGCGTGACGCTAAGAACAAAGGCGTCTCGCCAGTGCAAAACGCGGGGCGTGGGCGAGACCCTCGTTAGCGATCCTCTTCCGGTTGCGTGTCACGAAGACTCTTAAAACGCTTTTTACACGCCCAATCACGGCGCTCTCCTCGTTGCAGTCTCGGTCTTTTTACGATTCAAGCCATTGGCAACATATATACACACACCGCGTTTCGACAGTTAAACATGTCTGTTCGTGCGTGAACAATTTATCGATCAATTGTAATTCAACGTGAATATAATTAGTATGACAATGTACGTATAATCGTGAGTGATTTGTCGACTTTAGTATTTCCATTCGATGTCCCACCCCATCCCCGTGAATCTTATCGATGGGGATTTTGATGAATTATCAGAGTTCATGTTGCAAAATAGACTTTTTTATGTTGCGCAACGTTTGAAGTTGAGAACCGTGTGGCTAAGCGGATTAGCACCTTTGTAAGAATATAATGGAGCATAAAAAGAAGAAGCCCCGCGGTGGTTTGGACTCTCGATATCCACCTGTGCGTCTGTGAGACAGGTATACGACCGGATTATGACGCCCCTCATAATTGTATGTTGCCCAATCTGCCCATACATATCCTTGTTTGGTCCTTTCCGCTTCCACTCTCTTTCTCTTTCTCTCGTGTCCTCAGCAAACAGAAGCGACGGGTTGTAATTTTTTTTCTTCGCTTCTCCACTCGCTTAATCCGCCCGAATGAATATTAACTCCGGCATTCACGCCTTTGTAGTCGAGACGAGGAATTAAAGTGAAAATAAGACTCGATGGGGCGTTAACCCTTTTTTTTTTGCCATCCTCCTGAAAATTTACAGTCAAACGAAAAAAATAATATCTATATTAAAATCGAAATCAGAGGAATGAGCAGAAGAATTAACGCTTCCAACATGTATTCCTCTTCACGGCTATAAATGAATTGGGTACGATGAAGAAAAAAAAATGGAAATCTCGTTGAAAATGGGAACAAAAAGATTTCGAGGCAAACGTCAACGCGATTTCTTCCGTTCACGATGAAATTTATAACCGATCTGTATGAAGAAGGGAGGAGGAAGAGGAGAAGGAAAATTGAAAGACTATAACTCACGTTAAAGTAGCCATTAATCTTTCTCGAAATCCAAATTTCGATTATCTTCCCGCTAATGTGTTTACAAACAGATGAGAAGCTCGAAACACTTGTGTTCTCGGTCTTCTTCGACGCCGCGAGTACGGAGCGCGACCGACACATTTTATTGTCACACCAAATCCGAAGACGAAGAAATGAAACCGTTTTGCTCCTGTTTTTTTTTTGGGGGGAGCTTTTCTTAGGGCCTCGCACCCTTCAGTCCCACCAAACTCTCTCTCTCTCTCTCTCTCACGTGAATTCCAATCTTCGGACGTATTTTCGTTATATCCGAAAAATCCTGAAATAGTTTTTCGATGTGTGTGTAAGCGTGTCTGTCGTCCAATGGGAATTCGCTTGTTACGCGGTAGCAGAGAGCCGTGGATCGTCTACTTTTGTATACGTGGGTATTATGGCAAAAGTGCGGTGGTATAACGAAAGAGGAATAGTCATCCTCCTTTCCCTTACTCCTCTTCATCTTCTTCCTTAGGGTTTTCTTGGGGCATGTGCGTCATTTTAATACGTCTGGCGCGAGGTCAGGCGTGCCGCTGTTTCTTGTTATACCCTACCACCGTGATGTTAACTATAATATACCCTCAAGTGGCAAACAGCATCCATGCTTCCAGCGTTTCTCTCTTTTTCTCTCTCCGCAGGGTGTTGAGTAGCCCTCCCCTCGTTTTGCCGTTTTACACCGTTGTCCACGCTCTCTGTGTTCTCGCCTTCGAATTTTCTATTCCTCTTTTTATTCCCTTAATTTTTTCGTTGTTGTTTCTTCGTGTCTCACGACGCCTAGCTCGTTCTTGTCAAGTACCGCACCATTAGCTCCCTGACAGTCTCGCGTTTCGCGCCACACGATCTCGAGCCTCTCGGAAATATCGGTATTCATATATGTACCTCCTAAAACGACTTCAATGAAACTCAAAAGCTCCGAAAACCATGGTCCATTGTCACTAGAGCTTCCCAACGTCTGGTAGAGAATTTGTCATTTTTTTTTCGCTCAATTTACCATCGAACTTAAAAGTTTACAGGAAAAATGTTGTATCAGAATCGAGGGAAAACAAGATTTTTTTGCTGTATTTCTGAAAGAAAAGGAATAAAACGCGATAACGATCGAGAAGTAATTGCATCGAGAAAAATGGATGTATTTGATTGAAATGTTGTTTAACAAATACTGCTCTGTATGTGAATAATAATAAGAAATAACAAATGAGTATGATAATAAGTAATAATAAACATTAACACGCTTTATATACTATTCAAATAAATTACTATTAATTAATATTATTTAAATAAATGAAATTCGATATTGAAATAAAATCGATTGAAATCTAATAAATCGTTTTTGTTTTTTTTTCAATCGATGTTAGTTATTCGTGGCTCTGAGATCTCAATTGAAACGTCGACAAATCTCGAATAACAAAATATTCTTTACATAAGTAAATTCAATGATTATTATATCCACGTAAAAGTTTATCGTTTTCCCTAGAATTTCGCAAAATTGCATGTCACATAAATTCGTCAATTTCTTTAAAAATCTTCAAATCGATGTATTTGATTGAAATGTTATTTAACAAATACTGCTCTGTATGTGAACAATAATAAGAAATAACAAATGAGTACGATAATAAGTAATAATAAACATTAACACGCTTTATATATTATTCAAATAAATTACTATTAATTAATATTATTTACATAAATGAAATTCGATACTGAAATAAAATCGATTGAAATCTAATAGATCGTTTTTGTTTTTTTTTCAATCGATATCAGTTATTCGTGGCTCTGAGATCTCAATTCAAATGTCGACAAATCTCGAATAACAAAATATTCTTTACATAAGTAAATTCAATGATTATTATATCCGCGTAAAAGTTTATCGTTTTCCCTAGAATTTCGCTAAGTTTCATGTCGCACAAATTCTTCAATTTCTTTCGAACAAATTTTTTTTTTCCAATATTATTCTCATTTTTTTCTTTTGTCACGCGACCGGAGAACGAAGAGAAAAACAGCGAGTCTCGTTATTTTATCATTCACATATGATATCGCAATATTTCTGCGTTTTCACCGATCGTTTTGGTGTATCCTCGTACATAAACCACCGGGTATAATAAAACTGAGCACGCGAATCATCGACCGTTCTTCGTTGCTCGCACAATATATCACTTCTTTTACGTGAATCAACATTCTTGAGAGGTGATAATAATTTACTACACCGCCGGTAGTAATAATAGTAATGCGAGAACCAGCTTTATCGCGAAATTGATATTACGTGTTGCTCGGTAAATCTCCTTCTTATATATACATGTTTATATGATCGATATCACGTAAAAACGTTTTGAACGTTCGTACCGCCGTGCGAATTGATTACTCGTCTAGCTAGGATCGTGTATAATTGTATTTTAATAATTTATAACGTACAACGTTACTTTCAACTATATATAAACGCGTTTATGATATACATAAATATAATTAGACTTGCATACAAAAAAAAACAAATAAAAAAATTCGAAAAGAGAAGAAAAGAATGAAAAATTACACGTTTCTTCGGCGTCCTCCGTATGAAATCTACGAATGCAAAACGAAAATCTTTCTGTTAAACGAGTGTCGCGAATTAATCGACCCAAGTTGAGGCTAATTAATAACAGTTTCTTAATTAATTTCCCTCCAGTATGTATATATGTATAATATATTTATACTATATATATATATATTAAGGCTGAAAAGCCTCAGACCGGACACGGGATTTTCGAGTCTTTCGTTATGTGGGTAGACCTACAGATATATTTGTGTATATACGGAGGGTGACAGAGACCCAAGAAAACCAGCAGGAGCAATAAAGCACGAACGCAGAAAACTTTCGTTCGTTCGCCCAGATAGTCGCTTATTTCTCTCTCTCTCTCTCTCTCTCTCTCTCTTGCGACTGCCGCGGATGCTGCGAGGTCTATACACGCGGAGGGACACTCTCATCTCGCCGTGAGAAAACGGGTTGATCGTTCCCCTCTCTCTCTCTTTCTCTCTGTTTCTCGCGGGAACCAGCGCGACTTTTTAACGTTCTCGAGTCGCATGCTCGTGTTTCCAGTATGTTTCCTCTAGCCAACACACAGACGCACACTTGGAGCTTCTGGCATGGGCTGATGCCTCTACTTGACCGTGTGATTCTCAGGCTTATGAAGTGTCAGTCATTGGCATCTCAACGGTGATCAATGAGGTGCGAATATTAACGATTTTTTTTAAGATAATTAAAAAAAATGTACCCAAGTATTTATTAAATTTATCGGTAATTTTATAAAATTAATGTTTGTAATTATTTAGTTCGTTAATTGGTTTAGGGAATAGTGAATTTGCTCAATATTTTCCTTCAAAACATCATCGGCACTGAAATTTAATAATTGATTGACAAAGCACACGGTTTTTTTTTCGCCTAAAATTTAGCATTCAACATTTTACCGACATTATTACGGGAATGAATTTGTTCATTGTCTACAATAATTTCTAATTCAATTCATCGGTAATTTTATAAAATTAATGTCTCTAATTATTTAGTTCGGTAATTGGTTTACGGAATAGTGAATTTGCTCAATATTTTCCTCCAAAACATCATTGCCACTGAAATTTAATAATTGATTGACAAAGCACACGGTTTTTTTATTCGCCTAAAATTTAGCATTCAACATTTTACCGACATTATTACGGGAATGAATTTGTTCATTGTCTACAATAATTTTTTTTTCTACTGCATTTGGAATACAAAAAGCCACTAGCCTTTTTCCTCTCAAATGGCCAATGACTGTATATTGTTTCATTGAACATCACGACGAATATTCAACGTTCAAACTCCGCGACTCCTCTCGATCCTCCGAATACAAGTATGTCACACTTTTTTTGTCTATATACGTATATCTATATTTTATATATTGTATATATATATATATATATATATCGATTGATTAATGCCAGAAAGGCATAATTTTAACATTCACGCACATAGCGTATACGTCCTTTAGTCGGTAAACAATCGATAGATACATATATTGCTTGTTGGCGACACCGCGGGCCGCTGGAATACGCTCGGCTATTAATTCCCCGGCTCCGGTAAAGCCGCCCCAGCGTTGGTTAGGAACGGGGAACCCCGGGAGACACACCGGTCAGGCTCACGCCAGCATCCAAGCAACGGCATATAAGAGAGCGGCTTGCAAAGAGGCCAAAGCGAGAGGATTGCCGAGGCGCGGCGCGTTGGGTCAGGCCCTAAATAAAAGGATGGAACGTTTAAATAAAAGTAAACTCGTGTCGCGCGGCAATCCTCCCGCTTCACGGTCTCTCTATGTGTTTTGCTGCCTCTGTTACTTGGCTCCTGACGCTCTCGCGCTCTCTTACTCCGAGGATCCCGCTGTACAACGAACGTTCGTGAACTCTCACGATCTTTATTCTCTTGGTATAGGTGTGTTTCCCACACGAAACAGAGAGGGAGAGAGAGAGAGAGAGAGAGAGATCCCCCCGCACTACACGGGATGAAAAATTGTTAAATCGGTGAAATTCTTTGGTATAATATGAATACGAGATACCAGAAGATAGGAGAATAAACAATGATCGAAGATACCTTCGATTAGTGATCGATCAATCTGTCTTTCAAGCGTTTTAAAGATAACACGAAATGAATATCGAGTAATTGATTCTCAATATCGTAAAACGAAGGTTTCTGTTTTATCCATTAAAGACCAATTATCACTATTTCACTGCTGAACATATTGGTATCGATACTTTTTTTTTTGGAGTAATTTTTGGAATTGAAGTTTGTCGCAAATTGTCGTAGAATTACTCCAAAATGAGCACAGTCCATTGATTCATCGTTTCGATGCCGTATAAAATAACTATATTCTCTGTAGGGGCTGAAAAAATGTCTTACAATGTGGCAAATTAAAAAATAATATCGTATAAATGAAACTTTTCTATTTGTCTATGAAATCTGTCTATAAAGCATTTTAGAGACAATATGAAATAAATATCGAGTAATTGATTCTCAATATCGTAAAACGAAGGTTTTTGTTTTATCCATTAAAGACCAATATTCACTATTTCACTGCTGAACATATTGGTATTGCTATTTTTTTTTCGAGTAATTTTTCGAATTGAAGTTTGCCTAAAATTGTAAAAAATACTCCAAAATAAGTACTGTCCATTGATTCATCGTTTTGGTGCCGTATAAAATAACTATATTCCTTATAGGGGCTGAAAAGACTTCTTACAATGTTGCAAATTAAAAAATAATATCAAATAAATGAAACTTTTCAATTTGTCTATAAAATCTGTCTATAAAGCGTTTTAGAGACAATACGAAATAAATATCGAGTAATTCGATTCTTCATATCGTAAAACGAAGGTTTTTTCAAATCTATTAAAGACCAATATTCACTACTCCACTGCTGAACATATTGGTATTGCTATTTTTTTTTGGAGTAATTTTTCGAATTGAAGTTTGTCTAAAATTGTAAAAATTACTCCAAAATAAGTACTGTCCATTGATATACGTTTTGGTGCCGTATAAAAGAACTATATTACCTATCGGGGCTGAAAAGACTTCTTACAATGTTGCAAATTAAAAAATAATATCGAATAAATGAAACTTTTCAATTTGTCTATAAAATCTGTCTATAAAGCGTTTTGGAGACAATACGAAATAAATATTGAGTAATTGATTCTCAATATCGTAAAACGAAGGTTTTTGTTTTATTCATTAAAGACCAATATTCACCATTTCACTGCTGAACATATTGGTATTGTTACTTTTTTTTTGGAGTAATTTTTCGAATTGAAGTTTGTCGCAAATTGTCGTAAAAATTACTCCAAAATGAGCATAGTCCATTGATTCATCGGTTCGATGCCGTATAAAATAACTATTTTCTCTGTAGGGGCTGAAAAGACTTCTTACAAAGGTGCAAATTAAACAATAATAGCGAATAAATTAAACTTTTCAATTTGTCTATAAAATCTGTCTAAATCGTTTTAGAGACAATACGAAATAATTATCGAGTAATTCGATTCTTTGTATCGTTAAACGAAGGTTTTTTTTTATTTATTAAAGACCAATATTCACTACTCCACTGCTGAACATATTGGTATTGCTATTTTTTTTGGAGTAATTTTTCGAATTGAAGTTTGTGTAAAATTGTAAAAATTACTCCAAAATAAGTACTGTCCATTGATTCACGATTTCGATGCCGTATAATACAGCTATAGTCTCTATGGGATGGTGAAAGAACTTCTTACAATGTTGCGAATTAATACATATTATAATATCGAATAAACAACACTTTTCAATTTTTTGCGACAGTTTTTGTTGCTGCTAAGTTTTTAATTCGATTTTTCAAATCTACGATCAATAACAACAGAACAACCAAACATTGGGTTAATTATTGTCGTGACTGAACAAAATTGCAATGACTAATCGATCATTAAACCTCCCTTATACACAGTTGTCCCGAAAGACCAGCTGTCTCGGTAAACTTTTTTTTCAATTGATCCTCGCGAATGAATACTGAAAAAAATATGTAAGAACGATGGGCAAGTAACCCGTGGATTCGCGTATCCACGCGCTAACCCTAAAGAAGGAGAGAGAGTGACATCGAAGTACCGGTAGAACGATGGAGAGAGAGAAAGATGAAAAAAAGAGAGAAAGCTCTCGATTAACGCGCGGGACGAACGGTACACGGGCGAGAAGGCTTCAATTTTTTTCGTTCTCGCGACGACGACTCCGTGGACACGTGACGAATGTCTTGTCTTGACGATCGGTGTCGACAGAAATCTCGTCACTCCTACTTCGTCAACGACTTCCCGTATACCGCGAGTGTGCGCCTCGAGCGAGAAGTCACGAAGTTTGTGGGTAAGAAAAAAAAGCAAGAAAAAGCGAGCTGTGGAAAAAAAGAAGAAGAATATTTAAGAGCGAGAAAGGAGAGAAAAAATATATATTCGAGAGAGACAGAGCGGGAGAAGGAGAGAAAGAACGAAAGAAAAAGAATCGCGAGAGAAATGTGAGCACGAGAAAACACAGAAAGCACAGAGAGAGAGAGAGAGAGAGAGTGAGAGCAGAACATCAGACGTCAGTCTCGTGGACCAGTGAGTAGAAAGAGCGAGGAGACAGGACTCCGTCAACGCTCCCCGAGAAACTAAAAACCCTCTATAACGCGACCGAGGATCAGGGCATATACAAAACAGCGAAACCGCGGCAAAACAGCTCGGGAATTCGCGTGTGTAGTGAAGAAAGGAAAAAAAAAGAATCAAAGCGCCGAGGCTGAGAAAAAATCGAATAAAAAGTTGAAAAACAATCTACTTCACTCCGGTCTCGTAAGCTCTTTTTCGTTCAATGTATAGACGAGAGAATACGGGGTCGGGGGGGGGGGGGGGGGGGGGAGAGCCGCTGGTTCGATACGCCTTCTGTGACACAAAAGGTAGAATGTATACATATATATATCTTCGTTCCTAAACTCACCGAAGATCCTCGAGTGAGATCGTAGATGCAATAAAGTCATAAAACGCGTTTTAGTATCCTCCTCTCATCTCCCGTTCGTGAACTCGACGATTGGTTAGTGGTCTCCGCTTCTCTTCTATATCTGCTCCCCATAATCTCCTATTTGTTTCAATATATCGTTAATTTCAACAAAGTTTATTCGAACTCAAAGATGATTTATGTATCTTTTCATTTGCTCTAAATTATGAACATTTCAATTTACATAGCGAAAATCAGTGTTGACACATTTTTCAATTAAGGCACCAGACCACGGTAAACATTTTTTTTTTTCATTTTTTTTTTATGCATTTGTTAAGAATGCTTTCACCAAATTTTGTAAAGAAATTCGTAAAATTGACGGAGATACAGCATTTTATGTGAAACCGTTCCAAGCGCACGACCGCGCCGCGCAAAACTTTGAACGCGTTTTTCTCGAAACTACGTTTTTCAACCTGGTTGACAACATATTTAAAAAACTATTCATCCGATTTGCATGTACCAAGTCTTAAAATGTTCGAAAATCCAGTCTCTATGGCACCACGCAGAGATTTTTTAAAAATAAAGGGCCCCCTTCTATATATATTTTTTTCTCCATAAACGATAAAAATTTTCTGTTAAAATGGGAAATTAAAGTCGCTGGCCCGCCATTTTTTTTTTTTAGATATCGAAATTCCCCTACGTGATGCTATAAACCTATATGTCTAGTTAATAAATATATTTTTTTGTATTTTGCTGATGAACCGTATGGCTTAATTGCTGTCAACCACCAAGCAGCAACTTCGTCGGAGTGTCCTTTTGGAAGCGGCGTACAACGCAAACTATTCTTAAGATTCGAATAAAAAAATTTGTGTAGTGTCTTGTATATGTATATATTGAATATTACTATCATTAAAAAAAGACCATTCATCGTTTGCCCGAAAAACAAATATAAAAAATACACCCTCGTACCGCGCGCGCACCGTGGTCTGGGGCCGTAAGGGTGGAAATAGGGTTAGGACAGCGTTTTCTCAAGGATTTTCATGAATTTTTTTATAGTATAAAAAATGAATATAATTTATTGAAACTTTGAGAATATTTTATACATATATTTAAGTATATACTATAAAATTTTTGAAGAATTTCCTTGAAAAACACCGAAGATATTAGCGACCCCGTATTGCAGGTCACAATCAGACTCAGCATTTTGCGCACATTCTGGAAGCCGCAATTTTCTTCTGAAATCAAACGAGGTTGGAATTTACTTTTATTATATGTCTCTCTTCTATATGAACCCAAATGCTATGAAAAAAATAGAAAATTGAATTTTTTACAGGGGTTAAAACAAAAAGCATGATTTGTTGCCATTTTTTACAACTTTATATGCAAAAAAAAAAATTTTTTAAATAGTGATAATATTCCGATTTTAGGTTCATATAGGGCACAATACTATGAAGAAAGTAACTGAAAGCACAATACTATGAAGAAAGTTCAAAACGATTGGTTGAAAAATTTTCAAACTAGCGTGTACACAAGTTCAAAAAAAGTCGTTTTCAGAAAAACGCGTTTGAAAAAATAGTACGCTCGGATATACACGTGGTGCGCTCGGGGCCTGAAGGAGAGCTACTCACTTTAATGGCTTATAACAATAGAACGAGTCTTACTAACGCGTTTTACTAACAATTTATGAAATAAAAAAAAATCGATTTTTTGAACCGTCTAACCCTATTTCCTCCTTTAAGATTCGAATAAAAAAACTAGTGTAGTGTCTTCTATATGTATATATTGAATATTAGTATCATTTTTAAAAAACCATTCATCGTTTGCTCGAAAAAAAATTATGAAGAAATTTCGTCTTAAGAAATTTCGTTCATAAAGAAAAAAAATTGTTCAACAGAAATAGAATTCATCTAGAATGAATAAAATCAATTTTTTTCTTCATCATCTTTTTAATTCGAGCTTGACAAGTGCGCGGTGATATTGTATTCTCGGTGTCTTCTCGTTTCCCGCACACACGCACGCACAAACATTTTTATACAATTTTATTCTTCGCTTTTTTATTTCATTCTTACACGTTTTGTATCTTATTCATTGATTTTATCGCTGATAAAACAAAGCAAATCCACTGGATAAACGTTCGCAATCTTTTTGACAATTTTTCATGGGACATTGCGAGAAATCCACCGTTCGATAGTTTGGCTGATTTTTACCGAAATGTGAGTTATGGTATGATCGATGACGAAAACAAAAAAAAAGCGTGATCCTATATTCGCCATTTATTAATAATGATACGAATGATCGGCTACAAATGTTAGGTAATTTTTTAAATTTCTTATGACACCACTTTTACTCCGATAAATGTTGTTGGATCGTCGATTTTTCACGGGCTGGAAAAGTTTATATGAAAACTACCGAAAAAATTCTACAAAACAGAAAAAAATTGTATAAAAAACTTCGATTCATTATCCTCAAAGCGTTACTTGCATCCAATTAATCCTTATCGGACAAGTCAACGAGACGAGACCACGAAATTATCACATCTTAACGGACGGTGAACACGGTTTTATATACATGTAAGCGTACGACAAGCTGCGAGCGCACATTAGTCCAATTAGATTTATTTCAGCTTACATCATGAGAAAATTAACTTTGTGTATGTGTGTGTTTGTGGGTACATGTAAAAGTACGAGTGCACTGAGACTGAGAAATAAAAAAAATAAAATGTTGCTGTCGCGAAGCATTGCGTGACGTAGAAATACCATCGGTGTATGCGTGCTGTCAGATGTATAGAGTGAGTAAGAGAGAGAGAGAGAGAGAAAGGTGATAAGGATGGAGTGCAGAAGAGACAGGTGCACTCGATGCCACACCATATCGTTTCTCTCGTTGCCGATCGCGCGATCGAGCTTCCATCTCCTGTCCAGTTCACCATTCGAGCAAACACCGACCACGAGAGTAACAGTAGTAGAGAGCTAAAGAGATGACAAAAAAATAAGTGGCTATCCTTCATTAGCACTCCGGTATATCTCTTCGCCGAGAGTCCGCGTTCTTTCCTATATATCGAACGTCAAACAAAAGGGCGTCTTTCATAACGCTTTCAGTGTTAAATCCAGGTGAATTAAGACCTTTTGTTTGCCATTAATGTGTGTATATAACTTTACACCGGTCTTTTGCTGTCCCCACATGAACGTTCACAGGTATACAAGATCGTGTAACTAACTTATACAAAAGTATATACGCATGCACCGAGTTCCCGATGTTCCTCGATCCCCGGGAGCTCTCCCTCTCTCTCTCGCTCCCTTTCCTTCCGGTAACGGGAAAGTGTGACCGATCGATTTACTCCGAGAGACGCGAATCGTATAGATTTCTTACGTTTCTTTTTTGTTCGACATGTTCGCGAATAAAGATTTCATCTGGATTTATCGATCTGCGTTTAATTTTTTCTTCTTATTTGTCACTAATTATTTGTCACTATTTAGAATTTTGTTTGTCGATCAATATAAAATTTCTGATCAATTTTTCTTCCGCGAAAGTATGCATGAGAAAATTGAAATGACAACTGGGCGTCTGTTTATTATTTTTATTAGGGAGTATGGGCCACTGTAGCGGGTATAAAATCATGTACACATTTGACAATTTTTTTTTGTATAAAAAAGTGATTTATTCATTAAACTAATTACACATCTATTTAGTACAAATATCAAGCTAATAAAAAATATTTTTGTTTGTTTTTCTTTTATTATACAAAATGGCCGCAAATATCTTTTTTACGCAACGTGACATTTGACATTCACAATTTTTGACCTAAAACAAAAAAATAATAATTCTCGTTAATCTACATCAGTTTGTTCGAATATTGTAGGCATTTGAACTTGAAAGGTGAATTTCCAGTGAAAAATTTTGTATAAAAGTGCTCATAAAATGGAAAGTTCTCAATTAATCAGAAATTCCGTACGTACTTCTCTGCGAAATGCAATTAGAAACATAATTAAAAATTTGCAGTGAATCGGGTAAAAATTGTCAAAGTCGGTGAAAAAAATACTAATTACTACCTTAACTTGACTTATTTTTATGATGACAGAGGAGCGTTTAAGCAAAAAAATAAATCGATTTTTTGAAAATTCTACCGTGGCCCATCCCTTAAAGGGGGAAATAGGGTTAGGACAGCGTTTTCTCAATGATTTTCATGAATTTTTTTATGGTATAAAAAATGAATATAATTTATTGAAACTTTGAGAATTATTTTGAAATATATTTAAGTATATACTATAAAATTTTTGAAGAATTTCGTTGAAAAACACCGAAGATATTAGCGACCCCATACTGCAGGTCACAATCAGACTCAGCATTTTGCGTACATTCTGGAAGCCACAATTTTCATCTGAAATCAAACAAGGTTGGAATTTACTTTTATTATATGTCTCTCTTCTATATGAACCTAAATGCTATGAAAAAAATAGAAAATTGAATTTTTTACAGGGGTCAAAACAAAAAAGCATGATTTTTTGCCATTTTTTACAACTTTATTTGCAAAAAAAAATTATTTTAAATAATGATAATATTCCGATTTTAGGTTCATATAGAGCGCAATACTGTGAAGAAAGTAACTGCCAATTTTCAAAACGATCGGTTGAAAACTTTTCAAACTAGCGTGTACGCAAGTTCAAAAAAAGTCGTTTTCAGAAAAACGCGTTTGAAAAAATAGTACCAAGAAAAACAAAGTCAAGGCAGTCATAAATTTTCTTCGGTGTTTTTCAAGGAAATTCTTCAAAAATTTTATAGTATATACTTAAATATATGTATAAAATATTCTCAAAGTTTCAATAAATTATATTCATTTTTTATACTATAAAAAAATTCATGAAAATCATTGAGAAAACGCTGTCCTAACCCTATTTCGCCCCTTAATGGCTTATAACAATAGAACGAGTCGGAATTTTCATTTAAAATTTTGGGAACATATTTTTCAATAGTTTTACTAACAATTTATGAAATAAAAAAAAAATCGATTCTTTGAACCGTCTAACCCTATTTCCCCCCTTAATAGATTAATTACGATGGAGAACTTAAAAGAATCCAAATTAATTAGTAAATTCATCATAACATTCATTATAACTTTATATACATTATTTCATATCTTTTAGAACAAACATGATGTTTTCTTTAAATTTATTATATTTTTTTTCTTTATAAAGAATTTTTGTAGGGCTTGATTATCAGCACGTATGCCACGTATTATCGACGTTGCGTTGACACGTATTATCGAATTATAATTATTCAACGAGATTTGCGTCGTTGGATTGCAAGTACCCGACGAATTACGTGATATAGCCGCGACATTTTTTTGTCCCCTTTTTCCTCTGGTGACTTTCGTAGAACGCGTTAAATTTTTCTTTCACCTCGACGCTTCCACGATTTGCCATTCTCGTTGCGCAATGAAAGCGTCGAGGTTGTACGTAAGGTGGTGCGTTCACGCTCCCATTTCGTTCGAATGAAACGGCGGGGCAGGTTTCCCTCGGAACTCCAAAGATCGCCGAGTCGGCTGAGAGAAGTTGTGGAAAAGTTGGATAACAAAAAAATAAACGTATCGATACGTTACGAAGACTTGGGACACGGTGGTTTCGGTCTCGATGGTACTGGCAACAAGACGCGAGAGATTTTCCGTAAAGCACCCTCGCGTCTAAAACATATAATAATAATAATAATAATAATAATGGGAAATAAATGAATTTACCAGATTTAAATAAAACAATATTTTGGTTGAGACAAATTTTTTTTTGTATTCTAAATTAATTGAATTGGAAAACATCAGGATCAATTAGCGATTTTAATACATTTACTGCAAACAATTTGTTTTTTTTTTCGCTAATTTAAGTCAAAAAATTTTATTCCAACCAGTTAAATATTTACTCGTCGTATAAATTGGCTCAGTGCATTCGTTGAATTTTAATCCATCGTCGAAAAAATTCATTACACACTTCATAAAAAAAACATCGACGACAATGTAAATAAAAATATAGCAAATTCGTGTTTCACCAAAACGAAGGAAGAAGGGAAAAAAAACCATATATTTAAGAACCACCGCTGCGACTCATCGTCGAGATTTGTCTTTAATACCTTCTTTTTTTTTCCAGTTTTTTCTATTTTTTTTCCCCTCATTCTTTCCGCTGGTTTTCTACTGGAAGAAACTCGTCAGGCTCGTAAAGCGCATTTTTTCACCGCGGGTATCCCCGCGTTCTCCAGCTAACGCGGTATCTTTCCCGATTAATGAACCGATGTCCCGCTCGAGACCACCCCGGAGTATATAACGCACGTATATATACCACATATAAGTTTACGTTTACGTGTGCACCCTCACTTTTCTCTCTCTCTCTCTCTCTCTCTCCCTCGCGATAAACTAATAATACATGTGCATTCCACGATAGTTTTCACGACACTTTAATTTATACGATAGTAGCTTTCCGGAACACTTAAAAATTCGGATAGCATTTTTTTTGTCTACATTGCTACTCCAATTATAGTGGTTAAAATTGCTTTAAATGTATATTAAACAGTAATAAAATTCTGAGACATAATAGTGCGAATTATTCTTTAAGGGGAAATAGGGTTAGGAGAGCGTTTTTTCAATGATTTTCATGAATTTTTTTATAGTATAAAAAATGAATATAATTTATTGAAACTTTGCGAATATTTTATACATATATTTAAGTATATACTATAAAATTTTCGAAGATATTCCTTGAAAAACACCGAAGATATTAGCGACCCCATATTGCAGGTCACAATCGGACTCAGCATTTTGCGTTGATTCTGGAAGCCGCAATTTTCATCTGAAATCAAACGAGGTTGGAATTTACTTTTATTATATGTCTCTCTTCTATATGAACCTAAATGCTATCAAAAAAATTGAAAATTGAATTTTTCACCGGGGTCAAAACAAAAAAGAACGATTTTTTGCCAATTTTTACAACTTTTTCTTGCAAAAAAAAAATTATTTTAAATAATGGTAATATCCCGATTTTAGGTTCATATAGAGCGCAATACTATGAAGAAAGTAACTGCTAATTTTCAAAACGATTGGTTGAAAACTTTTCAAACTAGCGTGTACGCAAGTTAAAAAAAAGTCGTTTTCAGAAAAACGCGTATGAAAAAATAGTGACCGCTCGGGGCCTGAATGAGAGCTACTCACTTTAACGGCTTATAACAATAGAACGAGTCGGAATTTTCATTTAAAATTTTGGGAACATATTTTTCAATAGTTTTACTAACAATTTATGAAATTAAAAAAAAATCGATTTTTCGAACCGTCTAACCCTATTTCCCCCCTTGATAGTACATTGGAAAAAAGTAGCACAAGTCAGAATTGACGCGAACGAAGCGGGTTTCCTCGAGGACGGGGTTGGAAAGGGTCGACATTTTTTTTCCAACTTGGCAAAATAATAATTTCCTAATAACGGCACAAAAAAAATGAAGAATTACACGACGGATTTCCGAAACAGACGTTGACGGGGATGAAGAGGAAAACGATAAAGGGGAGGGCACAAAGTTCTGAGAGGATCGCCAAAAAAATAATTCAGAAAGTAACGTGAGAAAGATCGAACGGCAGAAAAATTCGATTGTAAAGTTACCCTAAAAACTATAATGCTTACAAGGCTGCGATATAAACAAGCTCCCGCGTCCATTCCTATATACTTTTCGAAGTAGAAACAGTGGAAAAGGTGGCACAACGAAACTCACGAGACCAACCCCTATCGCCCTTAACTTAATCTTCGTTTTCTCCCGTATCTTCTCTCTCTCTACGTTCCTCTTATTATATTCCTCTTCGTCTTTTTTTTCTTCTTTTCATCAAACGAACCGCACTCACGCGCGAACGTTTTACCTGACCAAGTTTTACGATCGTAGCGTTCTCAGCGAGGTGGCGATGTGTCCTCGGGTTATCGTACCGGCGGGATCTCTCTCTCTACCGCGAGATCGGTAGAAATGCGCGGGGATATTCTACCCTCGGTGTCTTTTCGTTTCACACACACAAATACACGCACAAACATTTTTTAACAATTTTACTCTTCGCTTTTTTATTTCATTCTTACACTTTTTGTATCTTTTTCACTCATTTTATCGCTGATAAAACAAAGTAAATCCGCTGGATGACCGTTCGCGATCTTTTTGACAATTTTTCATGGGACATTGTGAGTAATCCACCATTCTATAGTTTCGCTCATTTTTACTGAAATGCGGGTTATTGTACGATTGATGGTGCAAAAAAAAATAATAATCAGTGATCATATAATCGCGATTTATTAATAATGATACGAATGATAGGTTACAAATGTGAGAGAATCGTATTTTATTTTTATTATCTTATGACAACACGTTTACTCCGACGAATGTTGTTTCAACGAGCTCAATAATTATACATTGACAGAATTAACATGGAGAAAAATGAAATTTCAAATGATTGAATTTGACAAAAGTGCAAATTCTGTAAATTAAAAACTTATATATACTTTATTAAATTTTAATTACAGTATACTTATAGGTTTGTACAGAATTAGGAAATCTATATTAAAAAATGACGAATAATTGGAGGATCCTCCAGTCATTAGCGACTAATTTTTATCATGATTGATACCATCTTCATAATTCGCCCCCCCCTTTTTTTTCTTCATTCATTTGGAGAACGTTTGTTGTGTCTGCACTGTGCCACACGTGACAGACCAAGAGAGCCTTTCTCGAGTTAGAAAAGACACGAGTATCATAGCAGGCAGCCTCCCTAGATATATAGTATACTATAAAAAGCAGAGAGACAACTCTTAGCGCGGATAGAAGGCGTTTAGCGTATAAATTATAACGAGAGAGCTCTCCGAGTCACTGTGTGGACTATGTAGTATAGATATATATTTTTTTTTTTTGTCTTTTTGCTCCCACCGTCACATGTTGGTCCTTCTCTCTTTCTCTCGTCCCCATGGGTTTTCTAGGTCCGTACATAAATTAGAAGACCCCGCGACACGTCGTTCGCCTCTGGAGCTTTTCGAGAGCTTGCTCCACGTATTATACTATATATTCACTAAGAAACGAGTATTTTCCCTCTGCTCAGTGATGAGAACTCTCGGTAAAGCGAAATTTCTTAACCGTGAAACCTTGAGAGAGACACCCTTCACTGTTCTCCCACTGCTTTTATTCCACGAGAGAATTTTCACGGGGGAAGATAGAGCATGGAAATACGCGCATGCGCTTACTTGTCCTCTACCCTCGAGCGGAGAAAGAGAGGGTAGCACACGTCGATATTACACCACGTTTTACACGTGTGTATGGATTTCTCTCTCTCTCGCTTTCGTCTTTACTTCCTCCATTTCATGGTTTCACGGCACACGTTCGCCACCCCTATCATAGATCCGTGTACTACCGAGCTCAATGAAAGTGAAAAATTCCTCAAATAACACATTTCCACAATGATTCATCGTAATTTTCAGAAAGGGAAAAGGAAGGGGGGTTTTTCTAAAAATATTTTCTGGTAACACCAAGTACAATAAGATTCCCTATTTTTTTTCTGCTACAGAAATTAGTACCGTGATGCAAAAAGAAATGATTTCTTAAGGGAGGATATAGGGTTAGGACAGCGTTTACTCAATAATATTCATGAATTTTTTTATAGTATAAAAAATGAATATAATTTATTGAAACTTTGAGAATATTTTATACATACATTTAAGTATATACTATAAAAATTTTGAAGAATTTTCTTGAAAAACACCGGGGATATTAGCGACCCCATATTGCAGGTCACAATCAGACTCAGCATTTTGCGTACATTCTAGAAGCCGCAATTTTCATCTGAAATCAAACGAGGTTGGAATTTACTTTTATTATATGTCTCTCTTCTATATGAACCTAAATGCTATAAAAAAAAATAGAAAATTGAATTTTTTACAGGGGTCAAAACAAAAAAGCATGTTTTTTTGCCATTTTTACAACTTTATTTGCAAAAAAAAAATTATTTTAAATAATGATAATATTCCGATTTCAGGTTCGTATAGAGCGCAATACTATGAAGAAAGTAACTGCCAATTTTCAAAACGATTGGTTGAAAAATTTTCAAACTAGCGTGTTCGCAAGTTCAAAAAAAGTCGTTTTCAGAAAAACGCGTTTGAGACACGTGGCGCGCTCAGGGCCTGAAGAAGAGCTACTCACTTTAGTGGCTTATAACAATAGAACGAGTCGGAATTGTCATTTAAAATTTTGGGAACATATTTTTCAATATTTTTACTAACAATTTATGAAATAAAAAACAAATCGATATTTTGAACCGTCTAACCCTATTTCCTTCCTTAAACCACAAACTCGTAGTTATAATTCGTATTAATTATCGTCACCGTTGCATTTATTTTCAAATAAATTTCGTTCGTTTGACTAAAAATTGTTTCAAGTATAATAAATTGTTTCTGTCAATTTCACAATTAATACGTTCAGGCTACACGAGATAGCAGGACGGTATAGTTTAAATCTAATACACGTTGGTCGGAACAGTAAAACGATTTGTGTCTGCGAAGTTAACCGGTATTAGTGTCGTCGATATCGTTAATCGATTGGCTTAATTTGCCTGTCGTAGATCCGTGAACTACCGAGCTCAATGAAAGTGAAAAAATTTTCAAATAACACATTTTCACAATGATTCATCGTAATTTTCAGAAAGGGAAAAGGGTTTTTTTTTTTTTTATATTTTCTAGTAACACCAACTCCAATGAGATTTCCTATTTTTTTCTGCTACAGAAATTGGTACCGTGATGCAAAAAAAAAATGATTTCTTAAACCACAAACTCGTAGTTATCATTCGTATTAATTATCGTAACCGTTGCATTTAATTTCAAATAAATTTCGTTCGTTCGACTAAAAATTGTTCAAAGTGTAATAAAATGTTCCTGTCAATTTCGCAATTAATACGTTCAGGCTATACGATATAGCAGGACCGTATAGTTAAAATCTAATACACGTTGGTCCGAATAGTAAAACGATTTGTGTCTGCGAAGTTAACCGGTATTAGGTGTCGTCGATATCGTTAATCGATTGGCTTAAGTTTCCTTCCGTAGATCCGTGAACTACCGAGCTCAATGAAAGTGAAAAATTCCTCAAATAACACATTTTCACAATGATTCATCGTAATTTTCAGAAAGGGAAAAGAAGGAGTTTTAAAAAAAATGTTTTCTAGTAACACCAACTCCAATAAGATTTCCTATTTTTTTCTGCTACAGAAATTGGTACCGTGATGCAAGAAAAATGATTTGTTGAACCACAAACTCGTAGTTATCATTCGTATTAATTATCGTCACCGTTGCATTTAATTTCAAATAAATTTCGTTCGTTCGACTAAAAATTGTTTCAAGTGTAATAAATTGTTCCTGTCAATTTCGCAATTAATACGTTCAGGCTACACGAGATAGCAGGACCGTATACTTAAAATCTAATACACGTTGGTCGGAACAGTAAAGCGATTTGTGTCTGCAAAGTTAACCGGTATTAGTGTCGTCGATATCGTTAATCGATCGGCTTAAGTTGCTACTCCTTACGCATGTGGCTCGTCGTATACTTACTCAAGCATTAAACGCACACTTTTATTGTATATATATATATATATATATATATATATATGTGTATAAAAGTATTCCGCACCAGCTGGTGCCGGTCAGTATATTGCGGCTCGATAAAACTTCTGGCATTCCCGGCGGGGATCTTTCGTATTAGGAGAGATCGACTATACATTCTGGTCGTCGCTCGGGATACTGTAATTTGTTGTTCCCCCGGCATCGTGCCGGAATAAATTTTCAACTCTCTCTCCCGTCGTTGCGTCGCGGTTTTCTCGCGAACTATATATTCACTAACGTACATTTATGTATACGCAACGGGGGATATACTCTCGGCAAGAGCATTCCTATACGCGGGACACACCACGCGAACGATATTTTATAAATGTGCGTGTACGTACGTATCGAATGGTATGAAGTTGCATTGATTACCCCTCGCGTGTTCTCATCGTACAAATGTTTATACAATCGACATATCTGCACGCGGTTAAGTGCAACTTGAATTTGAAAAAAAAATCTCGATTTAATTCGCCATCTCGATACGGGTCTCGAAATTATTATTCTACCGCAATTCTCATATTCTTTTATTCATACGGGCACGAGCCCCCTTTCACTATGTTCCACTTTACACTTCTGTGACACTCTAATTTTTTTTTCTTTCATTCATCGGACTTTTAGATTCTCGCTTGTCGTTTATTATTATTGTACTATTAACATTGTCGGTTAATCGAGGGTAATGAGATATTACCATTTATTGTCTACCCCCATTGACAGAAGTGACGAATAATCCGCTTGGTAATTTGGTTCATATCTTAAAATTCACGAAATTTCATTTCATCAGTACTATATTTCTTGAAGGGCATATGGCCACGGTAGCGGTTATAAAATCATGTGGACATTTAACAATTTTTTTTTGTATGAAAAAGTAATTCGTTCATAAAACTAATTACACATCTATTTAGTATAAATATCAAGTTAATAGAAAATATTTTTTTTGTTTTGTTTTTGTCCATACGAAATGGCCGACTACCGCTATTTCCTTTTGGTATCTTTTTTTTTGAGGCGCTCCGCGGCGTGACGTTTGGCATTCACAATTTTTTAAAATTTCTCCTGGTATAAATCGAATAGTAACTTATTTTGATGATGAAAAAGCATCGTCTGAGCGAAAACAGACATCGATTTTTTGGAAATTCCACCGTGGCCATACCCCTTAATTCAATTACTTTTTTTTTTCATTGTGTATACAAGTTTTTTCGTCGCTGTATGACTAACTCTACGAAATATTCTGAAGCCATTTTTTTTTCGCGCGTGGCGTCCAAAAAACTTGGAAGACTGTGACAATTCGTAGGGGAAAAAAAAAATCATTATCGTCGTTCATTATCACTGAAAATGAAAATAAATCAGGCGTCAGTAGTGGGTATGTAATTACCTCTCGAAATCGCTGTTTCTCCCTTTATCTTACTGTCTCATATTCCGCTCGTACTCGCGCGTCACGAGTCTCGCTTCATCACCCGTTCGAATTTTCTCGAAGCACCACATCCCCATAAAGATGGGGAACACGTGTCGGACGATAGATCACCCGAGGAGACTTATATACACTCGCGTGTACACAGCGAGCTTGCACTTTGTCAGAGTTAACCACGCCCGTGTGTATATATACCACGAAATTATTTTCTCGAATGTATATGTATAGACATTACGTATCGTCGGTTTAAACTGATCGTCCCTTTCAAATTTAACCCGAAATAATATAATGAAGTGAACGAAAAAATAAATAAATGTATGTTACAACTTTTTTTTTACTTACAAGCTCCTGAACCGCCGATCGTGCATCTCGTTCGACACCCTCCATCGCGAGCCCCCTGTCAACGCTTTTCGGGACATTTCGTGCACTAAAATGTGACGTTGACATATGTCTCTCGCTTGCATTCAAGAACATATAGCGTTCGTGGCTTTTACGCTAGTAACTCAACGTTGTATTATCATTTCAACGAGTTAAATAAAACATTGTAAGTTTTATATGTACGTTACATCGAAGTATTTGAGATCAAGATCGCCACTCGATTCTCCGTAAGAAGCCAAAGTGGCCGGGGGAGGTGGAGGTCTCGTTTGTTTAAGGGGTATGGCCACGATAGAATTTTTAAAAAATCAATGTTTTTTTTTTGCTTAAACGATGCTTTATCATCATAAAAATAAGTTACTATCCGATTTATACCGAGGACATTTTTTTATACCGACTTTGAGCGTCGAACTTAAGCCTACCTCTGCCAAGACCAACAGCTCTTTTTCTAATTGGCGTGATAAATAACTTCGACAATTTTTACCCGATTGACTTGAAATTAAGGGGGGAAATTAATAGGATTAGGACAGCGCTTTCTGAATGATTTTCATGAATTTTTTTATAGTATAAAAAATGAATATAAGTTATTGAAACTTTGAGAATATTTTATACATATATTTAAGTATATACTATACAATTTTTGAAGAATTTCCTCGAAGAACACCGCAGATATTAGCGACCCCATATTGCAGGTCACAATCAGATTCAGCATTTTGCGTACATTCTGGAAGCCGCAATTTTCATCTGAAATCAAACGTGGTTGGAATTTACTTTTATTATATGTCTCTCTTCTATATGAACCTAAATGCTATCAAAAAAATAGAAAATTGAATTTTTTACAGGGGTCAAAACAAAAAAGCATGATTTTTTGCCATTTTTTACAACTTTATTTGCAAAAAAAAATTATTTTAAGTAATGATGATATTCCGATTTTGGGTTCATATAGAGCGCAATACTATGTAGAAAGTAACTGCCAATTTTCAAAACGATTGGTTGAAAACTTTTCAAACTAGCGTGTACGCAAGTTAAAAAAAAGTCGTTTTCAGAAAAACGCGTTTGAAAAAATAGCAAAATGCTGAGTCTGATTGCGACCTGCAATATGGGGTCGCTAATATCTACGGTGTTTTTCAAGGATATTCTTCAAAAATTTTGCAGTATATATTTAAATATATGTATAAAATATTCTCAAAGTTTCAATAAATTATATTCATTTGTTATACTATAAAAAAATTCATGAAAATCATTGAGAAAACGCTGTCCTAACCCTATTTCCCCCTTTAATGGCTTATAACAATAGAGCGAGTCGGAATTTTCATTTAAAATTTTCGGAACATATTTTTGAATGGCTTTACTACCAATTTATGAAATTAAAAAAAAATCGATTTTTTGAACCGTCTAACCCTATTTCCACCCTTAAAAAATTATGTTTCTAATTGCATTCTGCAGAGAAGTGCCTACGGAATTTCTGATTAATTAAAAACTTTCCATTTTATGAGCAGTTTTGTACGAAATTTTTCACTGGAAATTCGCCTTTTAAGTTCAAATGCCGACAACATTCGAATAAAACAATATTTTTTAAATTCCACACGTACTTCTTTAGATATTCTGATGTAGATTAACGAGAATTTTTTTTTTCTTTCTAAGTAAAAAATTGTGGATGTCAAATGTCAAGCCGCGGAGCGCCAAAAAAAAAACAAATAGCACTAGTCGGCCATTTTGTATAACAAAAAAACAAAAAAAATTTTTTTTTTTTAGCTTGATATTTATACTCAATAGATGTGTTATTAGTTTTATAAATGAATCACTTTTTCTTACAAAAAAAATTGTTAAATGTGCACATGATTTTATACACGCTAAGGTGGCCATACCCCTTAATTCTTTTCTGTTTTCTCGACACTTCACTCAATAAACAATAGTACAAAATCGTTCACGACTGTATTTCAGGTACTTTCCTGCCACCCAAGTTTTTGCCCTCGGATCTTCCGTATTGTCATTTCGCGCCAGAGTTTTTCTCCTTCTTTCTCATATTTTTTTTCTTCGTTCTTTTCTTCCTCTTTATTTCTTTATCGTTGTTGGGGCGCAGAAAGAATTCGATAAAAGTGCAGTAAGCGAGGAACACCTATATGTGTAACAGCACGAACAAGTCAGAGAGCCACGGGACGGAAGAACGTGTCCATCTGCCTCCTCGCCTGCCCCCTATCTCGTCGATTGAGAGGGCGCGCGACCACGAAGAGTCTCCTCTTCGGGCTCCCTCTCACAAAAATCTGCAATTCAATGAAACGTCGCGCGTCTCATTGTGTCATGTCACAGGGACAACGGACAATATTTAGACAGAGCATTCGACATTCTTTGATTTACCGGTGTACTCGACAATTCGACAGTTTGAATTTCCATTTTCGTCGCATATTAACTTTCGTCCTTTCATTATTTTTTTCACGTTTAGCAAAATACTTTTATCATTACATTTCTCGCTCATAAAATTCTTGTAATTTCTTTTTTTCAATCACTTGTCTTGTATAACAGAATCTTTGGAAAGAATTATTATTATTTCCTGGATATTAACGTCCCTGTGTTTATTAACATTCGGGGTATTGATTGGATGTTGTTTTTTTTTTGTTTACGAAAATTCAATAAGCTCTTACGTGAACTTTATTCGCTTTTCCACTTGCATTTTCATCATATAATCGAAAGCTTGTATGAGGAATTGTATGACGAATTGCAATTCGATGCCATCGTCCAGCGTGGAATTTTCAACTCTTTCGCGATAGAATTCGTTGCTCGTAAAAGATCAGTATATACATTTATATATAGAAAAGAGACCGCGGAATACGTCCGTCTGGTCTCTCATTCGCGATTTGTAATTCCAAACGATTGGCCCTCTCTTTTCGGTGTGTTCAATCCTCCCTCCAATAAACTTTTTCGATCTTAAACATTTTTTTTCCCCCACGATTGTTTCGTCCAGCTTCTTCCTGTCTCAGCTGTCTCTCTTTGTGACGCGATTGTAACGCGAACTAGCAGCGGGAACTCCGTGAAATGATTTGGAAACGCATTCGAAAGCCTTCTCACGAAACACAAGAGCATAATTCGCACGATTGCACGAACAAAGTGTATATTTTATTGATATTGGTTAAGCCCGTTCGTTTTTTTAACATTGTATGTGTCTAGAGAAATGTAGAATTGCTTCGTAAAATCACGAGGCTACTGTGTGACGTTCGAAGGCTACTAAACCATGTGGTGCCAGACGCGAGCGAAGGACTTCTCCCCGTTTCCTGGATCCTGATTCACTGACTTTTTTCTTTCCCTCTCTGTATCTTCTTTTCTTCTTCAATTTGTAATCTTTCCACTCGACCGTCCTTTGTCTCGATCGATGATCCATTCAATTGCATTTGAGAAAAAAAACTTGCCTGCGCTATAGATATCGAGCGTGGGATTTCCCGTTGTCGTTCGCCTTGACGTAGACAGGAAAAAAAAACATCATGTTTCCAAGGGACATTGCTGTTAGGATCATCGCTATTTCGAGGTTCTTTTTTTTTCTACTCTTACCGTCACTCGGAACTACGGGCTGTATCTTGCGGAACCAATTTTTTACTTTTAAGAAGTCATTTGGTGCTCACAATTATACGGAACGGATATTCACACGTTACGACTATTTTCAATGCTTTGTCGTTTAATGTTTTTCTTCAATTTTTACGCTCATTTTCAGAAAAACGTGCGTGATTGGAACGGGAGAATGAAAATGTTGACGTAAAAATTTATTGAATGAAATTCGAGAGACAGTAGAGTGACTGACTCCGAATTTTGATGCTCGTGCTGATCAATTAGATGTTTTATCGGTCGTAAATCTCGTGGGCGGATCTTCTCTCGAGGGCAAAGAGTCGAGAGCATATACACACACATATATACATGCATATATATATTCGTATGGTAGGCGGCGTCCCTTTGATACGTCAGCTGTCCTCGCTGTCGGACCGTAGTTCCTCCCAGCGAGGGATAGGAAACACGAGGGGGCTCCCTAAGATTGTCTCCCTTTGCTCTGGTCGCCAAGTGGTCACTCGAAGAAATGACCGCGAACCTTTCACACAACTGTGAGCCCCTTTGCCGGATTCAAAAGCGTTACGGTTAATTTTAAATCGACGAGCAAACAAAATCAGATGACCAAAAGAGTGAGGATCAACGAATAATTTAATGGAGCAATTAAAAAATTAAACAAAAAATTCCTAAAGTGTTTCCCGCTGTTTTATTCATTCGTGTGAGAAAAAAAACCTCGATGTAAGATCTAGCTATGAGAATAAATTAATAATTGTTTCAATTTTATTTTCATTCGGATCGGAACTGACGGGAGTAAGCGAGGGGGTGCTAAATTACAGTATGTGCGTACAAATAAGCCTGCGGTATAGGATGAAATTAAAATACCACCAACTACGTCTCCCATTACATTAATCACCTTTACTGCATATATACTCTTTTACTAGACATCCTTTGAATAAACGTAAAACGTGTATACGGGAGATAAACAGCGTAAAACCGATTCGAAACTCCCCGTCGGTCGCTATGGTGCGTGGAAGAAGTAGCCAAAGTATGTGAAATAAGTGGTGAATTAATAACGCAGGGATATAAGATGGCAAGGTGCGCTTTGTGCATGTATAGGTAATATGCTTTCGTCCATCCTCTCCTCGTTTACTGCGTGTTCCTCGGGTATAATCTACGGGGATTCTGAAGTTTCTTCGGTAGCCAAAGATAAACCTCCATTACTGGAATGCCAAGGGCTTGACCGGCGAGTTTTGCTGACGATTCTCCTTCGCAGTATATATGAACAGTATATCGATTATGTATTACCAAACGGAAGGGCTTTAAACGTACAATTTAACGCGTTAAGGGATGCAAATTGCGCCATTTTCGTTTCTCTTTTCGTTTACCTTTTTCCTATAACCAGATCTATCGGTATGGCCACAAACTTTAAGGGTGGAAATAGGGTTAGGACAACGTTTTCTCAATGATTTTCATGAATTTTTTTATAGTATAAAAAATGAATATAATTTATTGAAACTTTGAGAATATTTTATACATATATTTAAGTATATTTTATAAAATTTTTGAAGGATTTCCTTGAAAAACACCGAAGATATTAAGCGACCCCATATTGCAGGTCACAATCAGAATCAGCATTTTGCGTACATTCTGAAAGCCGCAATTTTCATCTGACATCAAACGAGGTTGGAATTTACTTTTATTATCTGTCTCTCTTGTATATGAACCTAAATGCTATCAAAAAAATTGAAAATTGAATTTTTTACAGGGGTCAAAACAAAAAAGCATGATTTTTTGCTATTTTTTACAACTTTATTTGCAAAAAAAAAATTATTTTAAATAATGATAATATTCCGATTTTAGGTTCATATAGAGCGCAATACTATGAAGAAAGTAACTGCCAATTTTCAAAACGATTGGTTGCAAACTTTTCAAACTAGCGTGTACGCAAGTTAAAAAAAAGTAATTTTCAGAAAATCGCGTTTGAAAAAATAGCGCGCTCGGGGCCTGAAGGAGAGCTACTCACTTTAATGGCTTATAACAATAGAACGAGTCGGAATTTTCATTTAAAATTTTGGGAACATATTTTTCAATAGTTTTACTAATAATTTATGAAATTAAAAAAAATCGATTCTTTTGAACCGTCTAATCCTATTTTCCCCCTTAAATTCCCGTTGAACCTTACCTTTTCGTCAATTTCCCCTACTGCTCGGTCACTGCATTGACCCTTCTCAAGAACATCATGCTATTTTTCGCCTCAATTCATCCTCATTTGCCATTTTTTTCCTACGCAATTGGGCAGAATTAAAAAAAAAAATTCTTCGAAAAATCACAACAGAGTATTAGCAAAACTTGACCGAACTGCTCTTTTTTTTTTTTTATACAATTTATCTTCTCATTTGCCTAATTGACTGTTTTTTCTTTCGGGCAACTAGACGCCAGTACACGTACGTTACAATTATGCCGATTTCCGAGGTTAATAAATATCGCAAATATATTTCATTATACCGATGATATTGCGGACAGTATGTCGCGGTGGACAGCACAGTGAGTGAGGATATCCGTGGTTGTCAGGCACGTATGATTTGTCGCAACGTCGACCAGCTGCCGCCCTCGTGTTTTCACAAACCACGATGTGTAAAAAGAACCCGAAGAAACTCGCGATCGGCGATGCGAAAGAAGCCCTTCTAACTGGGTTATCGTATGTACTGGAATTGGTTTTCTGTGCCGGACTCTGTTCTCCTGACGTGAACCGCTCGAAAGCTGGCCCAATGGTTCACCACTCTGGCACAACCGTATATTTTATATATCTATATATTATATTCCATACATCTATCTATCAGTCGAGCCCTTCGCCGTTGCAACAGAATGGCAATATGCTCAGCGATCCTGCCGTACAGATATGCGCGACTCCTGCAAACAAGCGACCAAACGACAATGACATATTATCCTCTCAACAGAATTTTCTTATGAGAAATTACCGTTACGTATGATACATAAAATAAATTGGCGATTATTTACGATATTTCAATGGAATGCAGATTATTACAATGGTAAATATATTTTTATTTGACTAAATCTTACTATTATAATGAAGCTGGAGAGTTTGTGTGTTTGCATGTTTGTTCGAACGCGCTAATCTCAGGAAATACTAATCCGATTTGAAAAATTCTTTTTGCATTAGATAGCCCGTTTATTCAGGAAGGCTTTACGCCATATAACTTTCTGCTATGACCCTAAGGAGCGGCGGCGGCACGTTGAATCGTGAAATGGAAATTTAATGCGGGTGAAACTGCGGGGCACACCTCGTGATTCATGAAAATTAATTCGTTTGGGGGTAAAATTTGTGTAATTATATTTGGAACGATATTACGAGGATATTTAATTCCTTTTGATGGAAAACGAAATAAATTAATGTTATTTTTATTCCTGAACAACTAGTACAATCAATAGAGAATATTGTGGCGCATTAAAAATAAAGGGGATTTTTTTTTTACGTGATACTGAACCTAATTAGGTTCAGTATCACGTACTGAATGTGAATTAACAAAATGGTCCCAAATTATGGGAGCGCAAGTGCCGCCATTTTGAGGAAAACCGTATTGGCCAATATCTCCGTTACCGTGCACTTTAGCCAAAAAATGGTAATAACCTTTCTTTTAGATAATTGAATTTCCTATCTTTTTTTCTAAATAATTCTTTTTGGATCAGTTACCGTTTACGACTTATACGACTGTTAAAATTTATTTATTCACTTTTGACCTGTATTTCTCCTAATAATTGTTTAAACAATGAAATGCTAATAACTTATTTTTCAAATCCATAAATTTTCCACAACTTTTATTTAAAACTTTTTTGTTTAAAATTAATATTCTCAAAGTTATAACGCGTTCAATGTTGCGCTACTGGGTGCAAGGCTAATAAAAACGCGTTAATAAAACAAAATAATACATTTTAACAGTCGTATAAGTCGTAAACGGTAAGTGATACAAAAAAAAATTACAAATAAAAAAGATGGGAAATTCAATTATCTACAAGAAAGGCTATTACCATTTTTGGCCTCAAGTGCACGGTAACGGAGATATTGGCCAATACCGTTTTCCTCAGAATGGCGACACTTCCGCTCCCATAATTTGTAACCATTTTGTTAATTCACATTCAGTACGTGATACTGAACCTAATTTTAAAAAAATGCCCTTTATTTTTAGTACGATGCGGACAAGAGTAATGGGCTCTCTATTGATTGTACTAAACTAGAAAAAATCGTTTTTCGTTGTCTGAAAATGCAAAAATTCACGTTCGAAAATTGCACTCGATGTTAATTCGGGGTTTTTTTTTCAAATTGCATTTTTTCACACGTTTCCTTTTTACGTGTTGCCTAAATAACACTTGTTGTTAAAGTGGCATTGAAAAACAAAAATTTGAAGTGACTGTCAAGCTTTTAAAAAGTCCCCAGGGAGAGATCATTGTGTAAAAGGGCTACGAAAATCATCTATACTAAATGTGGTCGATAGTTTTTGTACTATAGGCTTCACGCGTACATCCCTCGGGACCATGTATACCCGCAGTCTCGAAACACCCTCCACAGAAATCCTTCCTTCAAGTATGACCCGGGTTTTCTTCTCACTGCTTTGGTGCTCGTGGTGAACGGCAGAAATGTTCTACGTTCACGGCATCAGGGTGTCTCCTCAAAGTGATTTACGCTGACGCGACTACTTATCTCCTAACTTATACGATGTTTACCGATTCAATTAGAGGCGGGTAAATTCAACGAGGCATACGTTTACGGACATTTGCATATATACGTATGTACATATATAAATATATTTATGTTACATACATGTGAATACATTTATATAGATTTTATATACAGAGGCTAAAGTACGAGTGGGTTAGATACATTTGTTTCGACATTAATTTACCGTAACGGCTTGCTGTCATAACAAAAACTATAATAAACCGTGGCGTTTTGGCGACGAGCCAGAGGTCGTCGGATTGTTTCAACTGCTATGTGAATTTGCGAGCTTGGTGGCTGAATCTCATGAAACGATATACCTACTTATTCACCGGATTCACCGATGTATAGGTATATAGTTGATATACTAAAGTCCTCTAACTAAGGGGTCTTTATAAAATACTCGAAATGGCTCGGTACGACATTGTTTTTCAGTCGAACGAACTTTTGGCTAGTCTCACTGAAGATCCGCGAGGGTTCTACTTGCATGACTCTTGTAACAAACACGTGAAATCCTCACTTGCGCGAAGATCTTGGCGAGCCCACGTGAAAGTTCATTATTTGCTTCTGTTTCAAGTTCACTAGCGTCTGCATTTTATCAATTCAATTCAAGCACAACAACTTTTTCTTTTTTTTTGAAAACCTCCAAAAATGTCCTATTGGATTCAATTTGTTGGCATTTGAAGAATATTCATCTAGGTAACCATTGTGCAACTTCCAGCTTGACCAAATAGATTTTATGAAATTTGAAAAAATTTCGGTTTGTTCAAAAGTAAAATTTATTCACATCCCATTACGTTTGTCAGATTGAAATTCTTTTTACAACGGGGTAAATTGACAATAGTAAGAAAGAACTTTTGCTTTTACATAGACAGTTTTGTGAGGAGAAATTTTTCATGCATAAGTATGTTTTGTATCTCATTCGATACGATTGAAGATCTTGGCGAGTCCACGTGAAAGTTCATTATTTGCTTCTGTTTCAAGTTCACTAGCGTCTGCATTTTATCAATTTAAGCACAACCTATACAAGCTTGTGAAACTCTTATAGTTAATGTGAAATCTTTTTCTTTTCTTTTGAAATCCTCCAAAAATGTCGTATTGGATTCAATTTGTTGGCATTTGAAGAATATTTATTTGCGTAACCATTGCGCAACTTCCAGCTTCGCCAAATAGATTTTATGAACTTTCAAGTCATTTTGGTTTGTTTAAAAGTAAAATTTATTCAAATCCCATTACGTTTGTCGGATTGAAATTTTTTTAGAACGGGATAAATTGACAATAGTGAAAAAGAACTTTTGCTTTTACATAGACAGTTTTGAGAGGAGAAATATTTCATGCATAAATATGTTTTGTATCTCATTCGGTACGATTGAAAATGCAAGAATTTATAAAAGCTGCCCATTAGTCTCGCAAAACTCGTGAGAATAATAATCGCGTATTCCTCGTTCGTTCTCCTTGTCGTTTGATCGATTTACCACGAAGAAACTCCCCGTCGACGAACGTAACGGGGTCTATTCCCCGGTTAAAGATGGAAAACACATACGCGCGATCTTCTCGCCAGTCTTACTATACCTCGTTGACGTTTTTCTCGTCACATTGAGCTCGGGACGGAGTGCAGAATCGCGGGCATTCGACGATCTCGCGTCGCAAGAGGGAGAGACGAACGGAAAGTATAAGTTATCACGACGAGAGAGTGAAGTTACTACCTTTTACGAGAGAGTCAACTCACCGTTAAATAATTTATACAATGAAGACTGGACATTAACAAAAAATAAATAAAAAAGAGCAAAGAGAGCCTCTATTAAATTCCAATAAGGTTTCAAGAATTGTTCTACATACTAGTACTTGACACCCTCTTTCGCATATACGAGTATATGCGTTTGCCTCTTCGCGAGTCTTCACGAGACTGGCAGAGATGAATGGTTCCATGTTGTTTTTAGTTGTCAATCGACACTTTTCGAATTAAACCCGAGAATATTATATCGAAAGTTTTTTTTTTAGACAATTTCCAAACGTATAAGGGGATGTTTATTGTGCCATGAAGTTTGAACGAACGGTTCAACGAGAATCAGTGAACCTCACAAAATACTGAACAAAAAAACAAGCGAAATGTCTGACTGATTGCCAATGACAACGATATTTTAATAAATAGCTCAATAATTCAATGTAAACACGTGAAAAACTGTAAACTCTTTTCCTTTTCGTTGGGCGAAAAAAAAAAACGAGCGAAACGAAAGGGCGCGTACACCAACCTGCTAGTAATCTTATGAATTCGAAAGTTTATCAGTCTCAAACTAACATGAATTCTCAACAAGGTAGGAATGAAAACAACAGGTTCATTTCTTGTTCCTAAACTGTCATTAACAACTTTTAAATATGACAGCTAATCGGACGTTGAACGTCGCATAAGTTATTAACTTCGAAAAACCCTGACGGAACGAAAGACCACGAACGAACGCTTCCGCACACACTCCGTCGCAACCGCATACACTCACCATCAGGGTCTATAATATTTTATCATCTTTCTCTCTTACTTTCGTTGAGCTTCGTTCCATCGGACGAACGATGACAACTCTGCGCGTTTAATCACTTCGCGCCCGGCGCCGAATTCCTCAAATTGTTGAACGCGCGCGCGCCCTCGCGACAGAGAGTCAATGATATATTGAATATGACGGGTGTTCTTGTAATAGTGGAGTGACGCGCACGAGTGTTCCGACAGTCACTTTGAACGACGATCGGAATGGGAGTGCAATGACTCTTTTGACGCGAGCCAGCTTGACGACGTAGATCTGTATATCTCTCTTTATATTATATAAATATATCGCCGCCGCCGTGTACAAGAGTTGAGGAGGTGGATTAGGTTGGGTCAGGTTGGGTTGGATCAGGTTAGATGGGATGAGGCGACGACAGAATGGCGAGATGAAACGATCGTAAAATGAATTCCGACGGGGACCTCCGACTGGATCTCTGACTTTGCCCAGTTGCGTGATTCCCCGAGTGAGACGAACGATCGTGATACTGCGTCCGAAAAGAGTTTTTTTTATTTTTGCGTTTTTCTCATAGATTTTTTTGATTTGTCGACAAAAACTCGACAAAAACTTGTCGAAAAACAAAATTTTTATCATTTTTTACCAACTTTTTCAGAAACCTAAATATGTCGAAATTTCAAATGGCCATAACATCGATCCCGTTTTATCGATTTTGGGTTTTAAGGGGTTTTTTGGAAACCTCTCGAGTAGACTTAGAGAATACTGTTTGACTTATCCTGGTATCTCAATTATTGTGGCCGCAATGTCACCTTGAAAATCGGCGAAAAAAATGAGAAGGGGTATGTATGGAGAAATTCGCAAAAATCGATGGTCCAACTTAAAAAATCGGTGAAAAATCGAAAAAAAATTGTAGCTCAATAAATGAAGCGGCATTTCAAAGGTTGAACGGTTACGAAAACAATGAGCATAGAGTGGGATTCCAACTCCATCGGGAAGCAACGTTACAGCGATTTTAGCGCAGCCACTTATTTTTTGCCAGAATGCAAAAAAGTTTTGAATTTTTTAATTTTCTTTTAGGCCGCTATATCGATGTATTTTGACTCGCTGATTACTAACTCAGTAGCCATTTCCTTCAGAAACTCGAAAATCTGTCGAAAATCGTCCAAAAGGTGATTTTTTCGATTTTCGCGTTTTTTCCATTCATTTTTTGAGCTTTCGTCAAAAACCCTGGTGTGTATATACACTAGCTGACCCGGCTTCTCTTCGGAATTTCGTACCGCCTAACAGTCAATGAATGTCGTGTTAACTTTTAGCTAAACTTAATTTAGGATTTTATTAACCTAATAAAATGAATACTAAAAATGTATTAAGTTCAATAGTTTATTAGGATAATGTATATAAAGGAAATAAAAATTCAATAAAAGTATAAAAATCAAGTATTTCAATGGCGTGTCAGCAAGACATTTGCTTTATTGAAGCTATGTATTTTGCTGCATGGGTTGCACTCGGGTTGATTCTCTTCAGTGAAGCACCTTGTGATATACGACATTTTTCGTTTTGTTATCAGGTGCCAGAACAAATAAAGCGGATGGCCAACCCTAAGAACCCCCCCTAGGTTAGATGCCAAACCTAATTTATTTAAAAAGTCATTTTATTCATAGTTTTTTTTTCCGTGCTTTTTTCAGATATTTTAATAGTTATTCTGCTATTCGGGGCGAAGACGAATCCAACAAATCAGAGATCATTAAAATCGGTCCAGCCGTTCTTGAGTTATAAGTGGTGTAACTAACCCGACTTTGTTTTATATATAAAGAAGATATATGTGTATGCATAAACATTGATATATATACATGCCCACCGGCACGAGAAACTCTTTGTCGAGAATTTACCGATTTCCCAAGCCCATTGCAATATAAATCGAGGCTAAAACGAAAATTGTCTGGCACTGTAATTCCACGCACGCAAGTATATACGAAGAAAGTCTAGATTGTCTCGCTATGCATTTTCGAGAATACAGATCAAACAAACAGTTAGATTTTAACGAAAAGGAAGTGTGCAGAAGAAAAAATTGTCTTCTACGCCGTATATATGTATATACACACGAAAATCAAACGTATAGGTGGTCCAGCTACGTTCGTTAAGTTACATCGGTTAGATTTGAAGATAAACAGAAGTTACACCTCGTGGTAACACGTACCGGAATTAACATACAGCTAGAAAGAGGTTTATATGTATATGTGCGGGCATGAGGTGATCGTTCGATCGTAAAGGGGTCCGCGTGCGCGCGAGACGCAAAACGGGCTTTTTTTTCTCCTTTTTTTTGAAGAGAAAAGAGAACAAAAAATCATCTCACCAAACTGCGGAGATCTCGATTCGTATTTCCATACCGGTGCTATTCTCGCGTTGCCGATTAAGGACGTCGGTCTCTCAACCGTCGAAAAAAAATCTCTTCCGTCTCGTTTTCACACTCCTTCTTTCCATCTCTATGCGTATTTACAATATGCATTCTGTATATATGTACGTGGTCTATATTCATTCCGCGGAAACCATCAGCGGAGGAACCATTTATATCGTCTCTTATCCGGTCATCTTTATCGTACGAACAACAGACCGCTCCGAACGGCCGTTAGACGAAAAAAAAACCGAGCTTAAAAAAAGAAACACACGCGCAAATCGCCAATCTTTTTCGTGAATCGAAGGTCTCCAGAGCCATCTTCTTCCATGTATGATCGCGAAGAAATTTAAGTTGACGAGAATCCGTACGGAAATTAATTCGATATTATACCGGCAATTAACTTCGTTTTAATCTTACGCCATTAAGGGGGGAAATAGGGTTAGACGGTTCAAAAAATCGTTTTTTTTATTTCATTAATTGTTACTAAAACTATTGAAAAATATTTTCCCAAAATTTTAAATGAAAATTCCGACTCGCTCTATTGTTATAAGCCCATAAGGGAGGAAATAGGGTTAGGACAGCGTTTTCTCAATAATTGTCATGAATTTTTTTATAGTATAAAAAATGAATATAATTTATTGAAACTTCGAGAATATTTTATACATATATTTAAGTATATACTATAAAATTTTTATACATATATTTAAGTATATACTATAAAATATTAGCGACCCCATATTGCTTGTTTTTCTTGGTACTATTTTTTCAAACGCGTTTTTTCTGAAAATGACTTTTTTTGAACTTGCGTACACGCTAGTTTGAAAAGTTTTCGACCAATCGTTTTGAAAATTGGCAGTTACTTTCTTCATAGTATTGCGCTCTGTATGAACCTAAAATTGGAATATTATCATTATTTAAAATAATTTTTTTTTTGCAAATAAAGTTGTAAAAAACGGCAAAAAATCATGCTTTTTTGTTTGGACCCCTGTAAAAAATTCAATTTTCTATTTTTTTGATAGCATTTAGGTTCATATAGAAGAGAGGCATATAATAAAAGTAAATTCCAACTTCGTTTGATTTCAGATGAAAATTGCGGCTTCCAGAATGTACGCAAAATGCTGAGTCTGTGACCTGCAGTATGGGGTCGCTAATATTTTATAGTATATACTCAAATATATGTATAAAATATTCTCAAAGTTTCAATAAATTATATTCATTTTTTATACTATAAAAAAATTCATGAAAATCATTGAGATAACGCTGTCCTAATCCTATTTTCCCCCTTAAGATCAAAGGAAACTGAATGAATCCGCGTTTCTTTTAATTAAATAAATATAACATGAAGGAGCTAAGGGTTAGTAATGAAAATAAATCGTCAATATGATCGAGCCATTTCTCTTTCTTGTAAATCAGAGTGAAAAGAGCCATTCTTTTTTTTCCCCTATTATCAGAAACGTTACGGATTCAGTCGGAAATAAAATAGAAAATGGGAGAGATATATAAGTGACGTTAATAATGACGCGCCGTCTATAGTTGCAATATTTACGACCCGTCAATCGGTCGGAGGTCCGTTAGGATCCCCTGACCAATAGATCGTTCGCGTGAGTGATCTCATGGGAGAGCGGTTATAGTATAGAAGTTGTACACCAATGAACCGGCGTCGGTTCACATACGAGATTAGCAATAAATCTGTTATCCCGCGAACTCGTGCGAGAGAGAACTCCGCGGAGTCCGCGTATATCCATCAGCGACCATTAAATCTCGAGATCGGCACGATCCATCAGTGAAACAACTCGGCACACTCGCGGACATTTCATGATTTTTCCCTGGACGTATTATATATGCGCGGATTCACCTTGCTACTGAATAACACTGCTTGGCCACAGTTTCACGACTACTTTCCCATTACTTATGGTATAAATGTGTATTATATACTTTAGAAGATGTATATAAAGAAGATAGCATAAATGTAAACTGCGAGCCGTCGCGTATAAGCACCGAGCCCAAACTTAAACGAGCACCGCGCACATTAACACCTCGGGCTTAATTCGATGAACAATCCGTGACGCCGGGACGGGAGAGGTTAACCATATTTGTCGGTAATCAGTAGCATAAAGTGGAGCTAATATAGAGACAATGAAGTTTAACTCCTTAGACTTTGGCTCCGCGGCGCGGACGAAGTTCAGTCGGGTGATAATGTAGGATCTCCACTAGAGGCAGCATACCATTGTTTAATCCACATGCACACACGCCGTTCAAGGACGCTACGTCTTCCAACTTCTAGCGTCTAGAACCACTTGGTATCACAATTATGGGGCGATATAAGATAGAGTACGGGATCATGAAGTAATTACAAAAACTTTATGATCGTTCCCATCATCTGGTTAAACCAAAAATAGGCAGTCCGCTTCTTTTTAACGGATTTATGATTTTCCGTTAGGCGAAAGAAATGGAAATAATCCCGAAGCAGGATCGCATGTCCGTCGTCGAAATTTAGTCATCCGAAAGATTTCAATGTTGAGCATTTTTTGTTTCTTCCTATATTGTTCGGAATAGATTTTGAGTTTTTTTTTTTGGATTTTCCACAAACAATGTTATTTCATCTAATGAATCCTGTTGAGCAGGACCCGAGGGTTAAATGAACAGGTGAACATGTGTATTAGGGTGGTTCTTAATTTGGTGATGTTGGAAATTCTTTGGTATTGTTTCTTGAAAGTAATCAACATATCCAGAAAAAAAATTGGGCGCAAGCGCAACTTTGTCCAATACTTCTAACCCACCCCACCGAGCTGTCGAATTTTTATACGAAAAATTGCATGCATTCAAAATTTTGTTAAGAAAATTGTTTATTATATCAAAACTATTCATGATAAAAAAAATTTGTGATTTTATAGGAAATTAAATGCTCTACAAAAAAGGTATCTTGTAAAATTCTCGTGAATCTAATATTTATCACGTTATTAGCAAAAAACTGTCATCATTTATTCCAAAAGTCCATCATTATGGCGAAAACAGGAATTTGACGTCGAAAAACTGCAATGTATTCTTCATATGCAATTAGAAATATGAAGAGATACGTAGTGCACTCAATAACAGTATGTGAACGATATTTAAATTTTCAATTTTATCAATTTTATTTTCATTCATGATAAATTTTTCTTCTTTGATCGATAAGGATATTGATTTCTTTATCAGTTCCAAATCGATGGCTTTTTTCGAAAGATTTGAAATCAACTCCTCATTTTTTGATATCGATGTGAGCGAGTGGATTTTCAATGAAAATTATTTACAAGGCTTAAAAATAGTTAAAGGAATTAAAGTGGTTAACGATGTTGCAGAAAGAGGAGTGAAACTTATTACAGAGTACAATGATCGTCTCACTTATGGTGAAGATCAGAAACAATTCATTGTACAAATAATTGAAGAATATTAAAAAAAATATCCTGATATTAACAAAGCAACTTTGCTCCAACCGATGTAATTCATTATTGTAAGTTAATTTAAAAAATATATGACAAATAAATTGCAACTATTCGACGTCAAACTCCTGTTTTGACCATAATGATCGACTTTTGGAATAAATGATGACAGTTTTTTGCTAATTACGTGATAAATATTAGATTCACGAGAATTTCACAAGATACCTTTTTTGTAGAGCATTATATTTCCTACGAAAACGTTATATAAAATTCTTTTATCATAAATAGTTTTGAAATAATAAACAATTTTCTTAACAAATTTTTGAATGCATGCATTTTTTCATATAAAAATTCGACAGCTCGGTGGGGTGGGTTAGAATTATTGGACAAAGTTCCGCTTGCGCCCAATTTTTTTTCTAGATATGTTGATTGCTTTTGAGGAACAATACCGAAGAATTTCCATCATCACCAAATTAAGAACCACCCTAATGTGTATCAAACGTAAAAAAGCTTTTCCAACTTGCAGCCTCTACCGAAAGCCACAGGTTCACGAAAGTTGCGCTATTTATGAGCCTCAACAAATTAATTTCTGTCATCAGCTATAAAATGGGTAAAAAAAAACGATGGAGGTGCGTTGGCCGCGAACACGAGATATTTGTTGTTTCGTCTTTTTGGCCAGCTATGTGAGCCATTGTTAGCGCAAATAAGTCATCAATGAAACGAGGCGGAAAGTCCATCCGAAAGACGTGCGGAGAGTGTTGCAAGCATTATAACATACCGTTTGAACGGCGCTGAGGGACAGTGTGCGACGCGTTTGCATTCGAAATTGATGAAAGTATGCTCGCGCCACGAATTCTTGGGAAGTTTTGGGAACGGTTGTTATATAGCTGCTGATGCGTTGTGCGGTTGTGGAGCTTTATGAGAATCATACTACACGGGCATCCGGTTAATGTGTGCGTTCTGATCAACGGGGCAAAAGAGAAACAGTTCGGCAGAGAGTTTCCCTCTTTGAATCTCTCTCTTTCTTTCTCTCTCTCTCTTTCTCTCTCTCTCTCTCTCTCTGTGGCCGATTCTCGCACACGGAATCGCTCTTATTAATGAGCGGGACATTCCCGACGGGCTTTGAATCTCCGAATCGCGCGAGTTGTCTCGCCACTCCTGCAACGATGTAGCGTTTCTGTAGGTTTCTATATGTATGTATTTATATAAAATCGCGATTCTCGCGATCGAGGTGCTCGAAGAATTCGCTGATATGCCATTGCCACGTGTGCATACACATGCATATACTTAGGGCGATATCCCTCCTTGGATGCAATTCATTTTGGCCCAATATATATGCGTATACAGAAAGTTTTCTCCGACACAGATCGCTGAAAGAATTCGCTCACGTTTTCGAATTATCCTACAGAATGCATATGCAATGTGAGGAACCCGCGAAACGGCATAATCCCCCCCACCAATGTGTACGTGCATATAGATATATCGGGTCGGAGACACCGACGAACGAATTAAGAACAGATGGCGAGCAACGGGAATTTCGAAATGTCACACTCTTTGCCTTTTTTTTCATTGTCTACCTCTGCGAAATGAGTAGCACACGCTGTACTCCAATGAGAGAACTTCATAACAAATAAAATACTGTTTTTCTACTGATGGATGGGAATATGTTGAGAAAAAAAAAAACTAGTACGATCGAAAGTATGGAGATGCTCGTGACGATCTTTCCCGTTAAAAGTGACGATTTTGTTCCGTTCCGATCTCTGTGCGCTGATGAATGAAGGGGGGGAAATAGGGTTAGGACAGCGTTTTCTCAATGATTTTCATGAATTTTTTTATAGTATAAAAAATGAATATAATTTATTGAAACTTTGAGACTATTTTATACATATATTTAAGTATATACTATAAAATTTTTATACATATATTTAAGTATATACTATCAAATTTTTATACATATATTTAAGTATATACTATAAAATATTAGCGGCCCCATATTGCAGGTCACAATCGGACTCAGCATTTTGCGTACATTCTGGAAGCCGCAATTTTCATCTGAAATCAAACGAGGTTGAAATTTACTTTATTACATGTCTCTCTTCTATATGAACCTAAATGGTATCAAAAAAATAGGAAATCGACTTTTTTACAGGGGTCAAAACAAAAAACCATGATTTTTTGCCATTTTTTACAACTTTATTTGCAAAAAAAAATTATTCTAAATAATGATAATATTCCGATTTTAGGTTCATATTAAAGCTTGAACTTTTCCGGTTATCCGGATACCCGAGTAATTCGGGTTTCACGGATCCGACGCTTCAAATCCGTACATCCCGATAACTCGATAATATCCGGGTAATAACGGATTCGGGTATACGGATAGTTTCGGGGTATCCGGGTAACCGGGTACTCGGATAATAACGGATAATATCGGGCAATTACCGCCGATAATTGATGCCGAAAATGCTGAAAATAATTATTCAATTTACACAATTTGTGAGGCATGCGTAGATGTTGCCAAGAACAATGTTTCCGAAGTACATTTATAAGACGAATAATAAATCATTACCGGAAGATTGAGAAACCGGGATTATATAGGTGTTTATGTCCGATCATTTAGTTGACCATTTTCTATTTTTACCGACTGATATCAATATTAAACAAATTAGATTATCATTATAACGAAGATTCTTGGAAAGAATCTTGCAGGCATATTTACTATTATTACCAAACTATTTCTTTACTGTAATTCACAACCGACAAAAACTACAATTTCAATAAAACATTCTTGTGTAGATTAAAAAAGCAATGACATAATCTTCTATACAATGTTAGGGAAGCACATGATCATTTCATAAGAACGTAATCAACATTGACCTGCACTATTTGCATCTTTTATATTATTTTTTCATCACGATTTATTATTATTTAATAAATATCCTTAGTTTCTGAAATGTATATTTGCTTTATGGGCGTGTGTGCAGTTTTTATGAACTTTAGAGTTGGAGAGAAAATATAGAATGTGAAGGAGCGGATCTCGGCTATTCTTAATATGCGCAGGCAAGCAATTGTGATCGTAACAGCAGATTCTAAAAAATTGTGGGAGTCACATGTAAAATGTTTTCCCGAGTAAATACACAATTATTATAAATTGGAAAACCGTGACGTCTGATTCGTCAACACTAAGTTTTCATTTTTACCGTAGTTTTGCACAATTTCTTTGAACAGAGCAAATTTGATACAAGTTATTTTCCAATTTTTTTCAATGGTAACTATTGACGCCCTATATTTCGGCTTATTTGATGACCAGACTAATACAATATCATTATTTTTTACGCCGGCGGTCCTATTTGAGCCTGTACGCGAAAAATCGGTCAATTACCCGACATTATTCGTTATTACCCGGTTACCCCGATCCGTGATTATTCGGATATCCGGATACCCGGATACTCGGGTACTCGAATACCCGGATACCCGGATATTCGGGTATTCGAATCTGAAGTGTTGGATCCGATTTCCCGGATACCCGGATACTTTTGGGTATCCGGCTAACCCGGATAAAAGTAAAAGCCCTAGTTCATATAGAGCACAATACTATGAAGAAAGTAACTGCCAATTTTCAAAACGATCGGTTGAAAACTTTTCAAACTAGCGTGTACGCAAGTTAAAAAAAAAGTCGATTTCAGGAAAACGCGTTTGAAAAAATAGTACCAAGAAGAACAAGCAATATGGGGTCGCTAATATTTTATAGTATATACTTAAATATATCTATAAAAATTTCATAGTATATACTTAAATGTATGTATAAAATATTCTCAAAGTTTCAATAAATTATAATCATTTTTTATACTATAAAAAAATTCATGAAAATTATTGAGAAAACGCTGCCCTAACCCTATTTTCCCCCTTAATGGCTTATAACAATAGAACGAGTCGGAATTTTCATTTAAAATTTTGGGAACATATTTTTCAATAGTTTTACTAACAATTTATGAAATAAAAAGAAATCGATTTTTTGAACCGTCTAACCCTATTTCCACCCTTAAGGGAAGGTTGCCGTCCAAAGACCCCAAAAATACCTCAATTTGAGGAATTTTTTTTTAATACAAAATAAATTATTCTGCGAAAATTTTGTTGTGAGTTTTATTTGTATATAAAAGAAGTATTGTAACGAATTCTTTCACAATAAAATAATTCAAAATGGCGGCTCCAGCTTCCGCCAAAGAAGCTGCTCCCGGCGCGAAGTGATGTGTGCGGTACCTTCTACAGCCTCACCAAGTGGTCTGAAATCCAAAAATCAAAAAGATTCTTGAAATAGATGAAATTTGTGGGGCCCTATCGGTTTCCGATTTTTAAAAAAGCCCTTCAAAACAAAATGACGGCCGTTAAAAAGAAAACCCATTTTTTTCATGCTTTTTTTGGGCTTTAACGTTAAAAAAGAAATATTTACAATAATTTTTTCGAAAAAAACACTCCGTCAGGGCCCCCCAAATTTAATTAGCTTTAATTTGAGCGGCGAAACTTTGAAATCGGTGCATTCCACGAACCTGTAGAGAGTACCGCGCGTCGAAAAACGTTGTTTCGAGAAAAACGCGTTTAAAGTTTTATGCCACCTACCGTAGACTCACCCATCAGGTCAGACTGATCCGCCCGACCCCGTATATCTCGAGAACTACATCATATATCGAAATATCCTTTCTCCCACGTTTCTCGACAACATACAGATGAAAATTAAGCAAAAAATATTTCGATTTTTTCATCGATTTGGACGGGAACTTTCCCTTAAGGCCTCACATACGTCCAGCGGTACCGAAAACGTACCAAAAGAAAAACTGTTTTTAGGAGGGATAGAAATAGAAATTGATAAAAAAATTCTTACACATTGTTTATTACTGTGTTAAGTTTGTAAAAAAATTTATTTCAATTTTTTTTTTCAATAATTACAACATGAAAAATCACATTTTTTGAAGCACTGTAAAAAAAAAGTTGCTCCACGGTCGGCAGTATTTCTTCCTCAAATGTTGACGGATCTGCAAAATGTAAAGAAATTCTTGTAAAATAAGGTAGTAGTTATAGTCTGTCGAGCCGGATTTTTGAAATTCGAAAAATTAAACAATTTACGGTAATTAAAAAAAAAATGTTAAGTTTGTGTCAAAAAAGTCACACTTTAATTGTTTTTATAAAATTTTCGAATTAGAATTTAAAAAATCCGGCTCGACAAACTATAGAAAAAACAATTCCGAATATTAAAAAAAATAAATCATCAAAAAATATTAAAAACCGTACGAGTTATCATGCCGACCGTGTCAGAAAAAGTAGTTTTGAGAAAAACGCGTTTAAAGTTTCAAGCGCGTTTCGCTCGAAGTCGCGCGCGGCTGGAGCAAGAACTTTATGAATTTTTTAAATTTATTTAGTTAACTTACGTCTAATCTCCCATTCCAGCTTCATATTGTACGCCTTCCTTGTCAGTAAAAAATTGTTGTTGTTTATTTTTTTCTAATCGACGAATTGTTCTGGCCTCTCAACTCAGGTAGGCGCGCGTCAGACCTTTGTCCTTTCGTCGGGCAGTCACATTATCTACAATAACTTTTGAACTATGGGGAATTTTTACAATCAGCTTATACAGAGATACGCCTAAGACTATAAGGAATAATAATCTGTAAACAAAAAAAAATCGATTTTTTGAAAATTCTCGACGTATGTAAGGCCTTGAGTATTTTAACTTTTGTTTCTCTCGATAAAAGCCAATGACATTGGAGTGCGATTGATAGAACGCGTTGGATATAAATCTTTACGAATTTTGATGGTATTAGTGATTATTAGCCATTGACGAAAGATAGTTTTCGTAATGCGCTAGGAGGGAGGTAAAGAGAAACAAAAATTAAGTAGCCCCTGGCTGTATATATATCGGTTCTTAATTTGCTCGCAACTATGCGAAAACTCCTTGGCGATGCTTGCGCAAGCAAGAGAGGCTACAACACCGGGAAATAAAGTTCATAAGGTCTCAGCCCTTTTCCGTTATCTCCATCTCGCCGCTCTCGAACTTTCGTAAACACCGGCGGGGGGGTTAGATCATTTTTAAACAAAGCACTAATTTCCCAACTTCATAATATCGTCGTACTCATTACAAGTATCGTGGAGTATGGGATAATAAATTATTATTACGGCGGGCGACGCGGAGAAAAACTGGGGTAAGGGCACGTAGACAAGACGGCTGAAAGGTAATGAGGGCTCGGCGGCGGGGGAGGAGAGGAAAAGACGTGATATATAAGAGGTTTCCGACGGGTTAAGGCGTAAGAGATTCGTTTGATGTTCTTGCGCTCGGCTTGTCTCAAGTCGAGCGACAAATTCTTCGATATTCACGCGATGAAAAGCACTCTCCTTTTTTTCACAATGAGAGATTAAAGTTTTGCATAGGAACGATGAGAAAAGCGAGGAGCGAGATTCAGCGACGATGACAAAGAGAATCTTCAAAACGATTAAAACCTTTTTCTTTTATTCTGACTTCTGTGTAGCGCCGCGAGAGAAACGTCAGATCTTCACCTTTTCTTCACCCTTCGGTATATACTGAGAAATTCTTCGTGAGGTTAGGAAACAATACGAGAAATCACAGAGGTAATAAACCGTGAGAATTGTCTTATTGAATGCATTATATCGACGCTGCTTACGAAAAGTAGCGCGATTCATATTTCTTACGAAAACTAACACGTTTCGAATTCCACCACGAAAATCAACACGTCGCGATATTCGACGCGAAAACTAGCATGTTTCGGCTTTCATTGCGAAAACGAGCATGATTCGGCTTCTGCCGCGAAAAGTGGCATGCTTCGGTTTCCGTCGCGAAAACTAGCATATTTCGATTTGCGCTGGAAAAAGTATAGTATATTTGCCGAACTAAATCGAATAAGATTCAGAACTTTTACAAATGTTTTAATAATTTTTTCGGGAGCGCTATAAGGAATAAATGAAAAACATTAAGGGTATATCGCCTGTACACCCTTAAACATTTATATTCGTTTTCTATTAAAAAAATAATAACATTATTGAAAATACGATTCGCAAATACGATACGCAATAGTCCACCACTCAAAAACTAAAATTGTTCATCAATGATATTTTTCATGACTTCAAGTTTCGGAGTCAGCGATGGAATTGAACAAAATTATTGTTTATAAAAAGTATATTCTACTTACAGTCTGAAGAATCGTTCATTTCATCATCGTGTTTTTCATTTCATAAAAAAAAACACAATCTTGGAGTGATCAACGACTAAAGTATAAAGTACAGTATAAGTATAAAGTACAGTTGACAAAATCTTCAAAACAATCGATTGAGATATCTCGAGAAATGTCAGGTCTTGGACGAAGTAGCAAGAGGGAAAAAAACTGACATTGTTAACTTTGCATACACCGCAATTGTTTTCGATTTTCTTTTCCCTAATTTTTTTGACCATGGTTTTTTTTACTCCAGAATGACGAGGCATTTGCTGTTTGCCATCTTATGATAAGCCTAGCAGACCAAAATTCAAACAGTAAAATATGTATGAAATAAATTCAAACAAAAAATAAAACAGTATAAAATGACAAGCATAAACATTTCGTCAATTTGGAGTAAAAAAGGATGTTCAAAAAACGTGGAGTGAAAAATGAGAAACACTTCCAGTGATACTGAAGCGTGTTAATTTTCGCGGTGAAAGTCGAAACCTACTAGTTTTCGTGGTAAAAGCCGAAACATGCTAGTTTTCGCGGCGAATATCGAAATGTGCCAGTTTTCGTGGCAAAAGCCGAAACATGCTAGTTTTCGCGCAGATATCAAGCGTGCTTGTTTTCGTAAGAAATCTGAATCGATAACATTAAGGGGTATAGTCACGGTCGCGGGTATAAAATTATGTGCACATTTAACATTTTTTTTTGTATGAAAAAGTGATTTATTTATAAAACTAATTACACATCTATTTAGTATAAATATCGAGTAAATGAACAATTTTTTTTTTGTTTTTTTGTTATACAAAATGGCTGACTACTGCTATTTGCTTTTGTTAAGCTTTTTTTTTGAGCCTCTCCGTGACATTTGACATCCATAGTTTTTGACCTAGAACAAGAAAAAAAAATTCTCGTTAATCTACTTCAGAATACCTAGAGAATTACGTACGGAATTTGAAAAATATTGTTTTATTCGAATATTGTAGGCGTTTGAACTTAAGACGAGAATTCCCAGTGAAAAATTTCGTATAACATTGCTCATAAAACGGAAAGTCTTTAATTAATCATAAATTCCGTACCTACTTCTCTGTGAGATGCAATTAGAAACATAACTAAAAAATGTCAAGTCAATCGGGTAAAAATTGTCGAAGTTATTTATCACGCGGTACTGTCGGGTACTGTATGGCCGTGCCAGAGGTAGGCTTACGTTATACTCTCAAAGTCGGTGAAAAAAAATTTGTCTCGCTATAAATCAAATAGTAATTTATTTTTACGATGATAAAGCATCGTTTAAGCAAAAAAAAAACATCGATTTTTTTGAAAATTCTACTGTGGTCATAACCGTTAAAATAAATTTCTTATTCCCTTAACCCATCGACCATTTTTCCATTTGGACATTGGCGTGTCGAGAAATTTTGTCTGCTTTACCTTTCGTCAGCGTGATTCTGATATTTCTTCGTTCGAACATTTTCCAGTCTCCAACATTTCCCTACCTAGACATTTTCGCGCACGATTTCCGGCTCCAAAAATTCCGATCTACGTGGCAATGGAAATCACACTTGAATGGCAAAGGGAGAGGATATTTTTACAAAGAGAACCGCGCGATTATAGTCTCGGTGTACCGAAGAGCAATGCGATTTCTCGCGATGAGCGCGTGAAGCAATTAAAAAGGCATTAAAAAAAAACGCTGATCCCGCAGTACACGTAGCCTCTTTATCAGACATCATGTACTGCACTTTTATCGTTCGTCGATGCAGCACAATAAAATCCACTTTTGATACTTGCGTATGGGTCACCCTTCGGTGAACATTCGAGGCCGCGCTCTGCTGGCTCGTTTAAAGTCTCTATACTTCTCCAAAATGTACATCACTCTCGACATAAGTCTGTGTGCGCCGTGGTGTATGTACGAATAATGTGGCATAAAGTCTGTACAAGCCTCGCTCTACTGGCAGCTTATTTACGACTTCGTTTTTCTTATTCCGTTTCGTGTCTCTTCAACTCTTTTCACTTGGTAGCATTTTCCGCTCGCACCTATCTCTCTCGAATTACCCATGGGTCACTTTTCTATTATAGTGTCTACACATTAAATGGTGCATGGTACTCGTCCTTATTCCATCTCTTCGTGTGTGCTCTTACTTTACGAGCTAATACCATCTCGGATGGGTCTCATATACTATATACATTTGCAAAGGTATTACCAGCTCATCGTGCGGATTCGCTAAACGAGCGTCCCAACCTCTCGTCTATAAGTCCATCTCAGATCTAGGAAATCCTAGGAAATCGGATTTAGAAAAAGCTGCTGGATCAAATCGCAGTGATGCAATTATCGAGTGCAGGCTTTTTTGTAATTATGCTTTCCAGCTGAGACTATGTATATCGATGCGTAACTTGTCTATATGTAGAGAGAGAGAGAGAATAATGACGAAGTGAAAAAACTGATTTATCTCATTTCGCCATTACATCGGATCTTAATCCTTTCGCTTGGTTGGTAAATGTTTTTTTTTGTCAATAAAAAGGCCGTACTTGTGGTCGTTATAAGTGCTCTTCGATATTTACGATACTTTCAATGTTATTATTTCCGTGTCAGTTTCTAGATGTAGTATAGAGCATGTTTAAGTTTTTTGTCTTTCGTAATTTCAGAGCCTTCCGTATGTTTAACGGGTTAGGCCACTCTAGAGACCGAAAAAAAAGGCTTTTTCGGGAATTTTTTTCAGAAAAACTACAAAATAAATCGAGTTTACAAAACAGGGTGTTTATTATACATATCAGTGACTATATACAATAATTTTTTTGAAGCGATTAATTTTAAAATGGCGGCTGTGCAGCGTTTTTGCGATGACGTCTCCGTTTTTGTTGGCCGGAAACATAACTCAGACAATTTTCAACCGATTCACTTGAAATTTTGAATATATCTTTAAAAATACACTGTCTATGGAAGTGCGTAGGGTTTTTGAAAATATCGCATAGTTCATTTGTTATTAACAATTTTCTGACCATTTTTTAAGCAAATTTTTCACTTTTTACTTTAGAAGTGCGCCATTTGGCAAAAAATCAATATATCGAAAAAATCCTACGCCCTTCCGTAGACAATGTATTTTTAAAGATATATTCAAAATTTTAAATGAATCGGTTGAAAATTGTCTGAGTTATGTTTCCGGCCAACAAAAACGGAGACGTCATCGCAAAATGCTGCACAGCCGCCATTTTGAAATTAATCACTTCAAAAAAATTATTGTATACAGTCACTGATATGTATGACAAACACCCTATTTTCTAATCTCGATTTATTTTGTAGTTTTCCTGAAAAAAAATCCCCAAAAAACCTATTTTTTCGGCCTCTAGAGTGGCCTAATCCCTTAAGTAAATTTGAAAAATTATTATACAGGTTATATGGAGAAAAAAAAATGTAATTGTTGATTTCACATGTTGTATTAACTCTTCAACTATTAGAAAAAGAATTAAAATTTTTTTATTTAAATATTAACATTACTATTTAGGGGTATAAATGGACTACTGATGAAAACCATGGCGCCTCCTTATCGACATCATAACTTCACCAAAAATTATCCGATCTGCAAAAATAAAAAAGAATCTAGTAAAATAATGTAGTAGTAATAGTCTGACAGAGGTAATTTTAATTTTTTTCCAAAATAGAGAAACTACAGTATTTCAAACTTTAGTATGCAAATTAAAAAAAAAATTAGTATTTAATTATTCATAAAAAATTGTCCAACCAAAAAATGAAAAAAACCTCAAGTCAGATTATAGAGGAAATAATTATCAAGATTTGAAAAAAAAAACTAAAAAATATTAAAAATTGACTCAGTTATCGTGCTGACACTGTCTAAAAACATAGTATCGAGATAAACGCGTTTAAAGTTTCTGGTAGGTACAACGTGAACTACGGCTAGTCTCCTATACCAGCTATAACTTTGTAACGGAGTGGAATTCTCTTAAATTTTTTTTTTAATTCTTAAAAGTATAAAAAATAAAAAAACAGGAAAAAAATCGATTTTTCGATAATTTCAGGGGTATGTGAGTACATTGCTAGCATTGGACCGTAGCAATGTAATTTTTTTTTTTCCCTCGTAATAACTTCATTTGTAATATAGCTTTGTAAAATTGTAAAATATTTTACGGTAAATTCTGTTCCACAATATCGATACCTCGACAAAAAAATGAAAGTTCAATAACCAAAATAGTTAAATTGTTTCGATATGTACTGGAAAATTCCGGAAGATAACGGAATAAATAAGAAATTCGACGATTCAAGAGTATTCGCTCGTTTATGTTTATTGTTCAGTACAGACAGACGTTTGAGTCGTTCCGTCGGTTTTATTTGAATTGCAGGAGCGCACTTCCGGTAGCCATCTTCATCGACACGCTGCTCCCCACTCTTTTTTCTCTCGTTGCCACTCATTCTTCACCGCTACCAACTGGTGTAAACCTCAAGGCATCGAGTTGTCTCTGGCTTGATGCTCACGGACAGCTTTATGAGTGCTTCCAGTTATACTTTAATCAAAATGCCTCTCGTTCGCGGACGGGGATGTGTAAGAGAAGAGGAATATATAAGAGAAATGAAAGAAAGAAGGCGGAGGACGAGTCGGCCATATTTAACTCTCCCCCTCCCGCTCCCAACCCTTATGAGACTCAAGACTGTACGTACGCGTAATTGTGAGCATAATTGCCTCAGCCTCTTTGTTTTCTACAATTATCGTCTAGACGAGCGAGTCGACCCCTACAGAGAGGAAAAAAATGAACAAAAAAAAAGAGGCAGGACGTAATGTATAACCGGGATGAGGTAAAGAAACCCGACATTGAGGGCTTCCCGGCTACTCTGCTCTCGTCAAGATCGAGAAAACATACAGGCGAAAGAGACAAACGGTATAGAAATTTTTATGCAACGAATATAAGCACGCCCTCGCTCGCACACAGTTTCCCCGTTTACGCTCGTCCCAGTCTCACGAAGCTTCGCGTCGGGGCGTGGGGGGGGCACAAAAAAAATTCAAGTGCACTCTCACGTGCTCGGGAGAGCTCCGCATCGTGGAAAATGATAAGAAAGCGTTACAACAGTATTTTCCGCGCTCTTGCGAGGCGCCACTTTTTTTCTTCCTTCATACTTTTCCGGATTATAGCACGAAATTGTTATGTACTGTCTATTAGGAGATAATATTCAAACAGACGGACCCCGGTAATTTGATCGAGTTATTTCAATTATTTTCCAAATACAAAATGGCGATTTTCCAGTTCTAATCAGCTGTGGGCAATGCAATTATACATTCCCTTCATAGTACTTTCGCGATTTACCGTCGTTACTAGAAGCTTTACAAACTAACTCACTTTTTAAATTCAATAATTCACTAGCCGGAATTTCTAATTAGTTTTTCCAAATGTCAATGAAAAATTCCTATTTCCCGAGCGTCTGCGACTCTCATAATCATATTTTTACCTGTCAAAAAGTGTACCATAGTCTGGAGAAACGATATAACAATCGACATTGTTTACTCGTGGTTCGTCGAATTTTTAATGTTATAAAAAAATGTTAATAAAAAAATTTCGCTGCGGACAGGATTCGAACCTGTGCGGGTAGAACCCAATGGATTTCAAGTCCATCTCCTTAACCGCTCGGACACCGCAGCTCTTGATAAACTCGTCGTAAATTTTCATACCCACGTTCACGCACCGTTATCTCACTCAACAGGTGTATATTTCGTATCAGTCGAGTTTGCATGAACGATAAAGAGAAAAAAGGTGTTGAAGAATAATTGACAGCACTCTGGAAAGGCTTTTTAAAACCACTGCTTGCACGACAATCGAATAAACAAAATGGATATTTGAAAAAGTTCCATGTTGCTTAATGTAGTAGTCTGGTAACTTAAGCCGATTTTCATGTCTTTTTTGGAGGGCGTTTTTTTGTAGGAAAATAAAAATGAATTGTTTTGGATATTTAGGATGTTTTTATTTACATATTAAAAATACAAAAAAAAAATTTGTTGACAAAATTTTATAGTTTATTATTATTATTATTATTGATGGAAGTTGGCACCTCGAAAAAAAGCGCGTGTGTGGCCCCGGTGATTTTGGCTCTTGATGTTATCTGAAATAAAAAATTCTTGATAATTCTTAATCTATAGACATGTCATTCTGGTCGGAACTACTAAAGTTAAATTTCATGGATAAATAACAAAATTTATTTTCTAAAATAAAAGGACTTTTTTTTCCAAAGTCCGCCATTTTGTTATTTATCCATGAAATTTAACTTCAATAGTTCCGACCAGAATGACATGTCTATAGATTAAGAATTATCAACAATTTTTGATTTCAGATAACATCAACAGCGAAAATCACCGGGGCCACCTACGCGCTTTTTTTTTCGAGGTGCCAGCTTCGATCAATAATAATAATAATAATAATAAACTATTAAATTTTTTCAAACAAATTTTTTTTTGTATCTTTAATATGTAAATAAAAACATCCTAAATATCCAAAACGATTCATTTTTATTTTCCTACAAAAAAACGCCCTCCAAAAAAGACATGAAAATCGGCTTAAGTTACCAGACTAGTACCTTAACCGCTCGGCCATCGCAGCTGTTTAATGGCGATACATCATTTTTAATTAATCGTTTGTGTAATTAACGTGAAACTGACGCGCTCATACAACAGCAGGTGCTTCTCGTTCTCTCGTTTCAACTTCTATTACGTTTTCCATCTTGCCACACATTACATGGGACTCTATATTAGGCATTATAAACTTACGTACAATTGTCACTTTGTCTCTCGCTTGAGTGTCACTCTTTGACGCGTACGCATCGATTGTTACGATACTAATTTGCGTAATTGTCCTTCGATATAAATGGTTATTGGATCGATTTATTTTATGAGCCAGACGAGGCAAATTCTCAAATGTTTCTTAATTGGTCGAAGTACTTTTGGGAAAAATTTTATCTGACATCCAGTTACAGCAGAAATATCTAGATCCTTTTGTACGAGGTCTGTTCAAAAAGTATCGCGAATTTTCAATTTCCGTGGGCTACGTATAATTCGATTTTCGATTTTTTTGTGGCGTTAGGTTGATACTCGTGTCCCTCACTTATGCTGAAAAAATCGGCCATTTAAAATGTTTAGTTAATTGTTGACAGCTGTTTTGGTTAGACGTGTTTTGGCTTGTCTTCGATTTTTGCCTATTCCAAAAAAGCAGCTTCCATTGCGATGATTGACCTTTGGTTTCCACGTCATAACCATAAACCCATGATTCGTCATCAGTTATGACCCTCTGGAGCAAATTTGGGTCGTCGCGGACCGAGTCCAACAGCTCCTTAGCAATGTTAACGCGACACTGTTTTTCTTCGAAATTGAGCAATTTTGGCATTTTGCGGCGACTCTTCTCATGCCCAAATCATTGGTAAAAATCGAATAGCACGAGCCAATCGACATGTTTAGTTCCGCAGCAACTTCTCTAACGGTGATTCGACGATTGGCCAATATTATTTTCTTCGCTTCGTCAATGTTTTCGTCTGTTGTTGATGTGCTCGGGCGTCCGGAACGCATTTCGTTGTTCGCATCTTCTCGGCCCACTGAGAACATTTTGTACCACCGATAAACGTTGCTTTGGTCCAAGGTAGCTTCACCATACGCCACAGTCAACATTCGGAATCCGTCCGCGCACTTAATTTTGTTTTTCACACAAAATTTGATACAGATTCTTTGATCCATTTTTTGGAATAAGCAAAAATCGAAGACAAGCCAAAACACGTCTAACCAAAACGGCTGTCAACAATTAAGTAAACATTCAAAATGGCGAATTTTTTCGGAATAAGTGAGGGACGCGAGTAGCAACCTAATGCCACAAAAAAATCGAAAATCGAATATACGTAGCCCGCGGAAATTCAAAATTCGCGATACTTTTTGAACAGACCTCGTATATCCGATGGTTGAATACTTTTGACGAGAATTTCAATTAGTCGCAGAAACATTACGACGACGACGGGCGAGAGAGCTCTCAACATCCACAGGTACTGTTGATTATGTGTTTGAGGGAGAAAGAGAGAAAGAGCCGCAACTGAGACAATTATCCGTTGCCGGCATTAAACGTCGCGCGGTAATTCTCTCAAACAGGGTCGCATTTCCGGGCTTCGACGAATGAACCGCGCGAATTAATTAGAAACGCTTTTCTTTATACAACGTTCGACGATCTGTTGTGTTAACCAGTACCAGTTGCAGACACGACGTTAAACAACAACATGAAATATATATATATATATGAATTTTTATGCATTAAGTAAATAACAGGCATTTAATTTATTATTTATTCTGGCGAGCATCGTTACGATAATTGAGTCATCATTCGGTAAACTATTTTTTATTACCGTTAGAGCCATCATGTTTAAACACGAAAATTCACCTCTGATATCGACGAAGAACTGCATAAACCTGGAATGGGTATTACAAGCTCATTAGTGATACCTACTGAACATCAGTTTCGTAAATGAATGTTAGCGGTTTAAACATTCGTTTTGTTTGAACACGACCTAACACTCTTGTTTATCGTTGGATTTCCATGTGTTTGAGTTTGAAAGTAAAGAAATATAGGTTTAACGCTTGAAAAGAAAATTTTTAAAATTATAGTAAATTTGAAAAATTAATTTAAAGGCAACCTTTATTAAATTATTAACCTTTCTAATAATTTAATGAAGGTTGAAAAAGGGTAAAAAATTATAATTAAAATTAAATTGTTGATTTCACATTTTTTATTAACTTTTCAACTACGAGAAAAAAAATATAGAAAAATTTTGCCCGCTAAAACTGAGTAAATTTAAAAAATTATTATAAAGGTTGTGTGGTGAAAAAAAAAAATTAAATCCGTGACTTCACATTTTTTATTAACATTTCAACTATGAGAAAAAAAATTTTGAATAATTATTATAAAGGTTATAATAATATAACCTTTATAACCTTTATAACCTTTATACTAATTTTTCCAAATTTTTTTCTCAAAATACAACTTTCTCTTATAACCTTTATAACCTTTATCATAATTTTTCAACATTTTTGTTCTCATAGTTGAAAAGTTAATAAAAACTGTGATATCAACAATTTAATTTTTTTATTCACCACACAACGTTTTTAAAAATGTTTCAAATTTACTTTTCGATTTTTTGTAATTTAGAAATAGTCACGAGAACAAAAGAAAATCTGTAATTGCATTTTTCCGACATTCAATTGAAACTATCTCCAATGCCCCTACAGCGAATAAAGTCTATTAATTATTAAACGTTTTTTTTTTCATCAAATTAACGATTCCCCTGGTGAACCCACCCATGAAGACATTTCCCTGAATTTTAGAGACACTCGGGGACAGACGTCGAAGATTCTTAACTTACAAGACAAATCATTACGGACTCTGAATATTTTTCTTTTTTCAACGTTCGAAGTTAATCCTTTCCAACTGACTGCTCAATAACTAATTTGCATTTTTTTTCTTTTTGTTTTTCTTCCTCCGCGTTCGGCCGAGGGGAAAACGTTTTTCCGCATCCCCAACGAAGAATAAATATAGCTTGGGCCACGGAGAGCGAACGTTTCTCGTGATGGTTTTCGAAGAAACTTTTCTCTCGTTTCTACTCTGGCATATAGTCCACTCTGACTTTTTTCTTGTCTTTGTGGTCTCCCTCGCGGGGGGTGGGCGGAGGGGAGAAGGAGGCATCAGCACAGCTCGAAGAATGCCTCCCAGTTTTTCGCGGATCATTTTTCATCCCTCTTGCTTATCTATTGTCTGATCTATTGCGCGCCCGTTCGCGAGCACACGGTTGACCGTGACATCGCGCCGTTTGACAGTGACGAATCGAAAGAGCCGAGTCGACTCTTGAGTCATTGGGCTCGGTGTGTCACTATGCGCTTGTGCTCGTTGTTCTTTCTGGCCCTGACCCTTTTTTTTGCTGATAGTTATAAAAATCACAGTCGGCTCGGACACGTTAAGAAAAAGAATAATCGAACAATGACTTTATACAGTGGAATCGCGAACAAGTTAACGCGTAATCGCAACAAATAATGCATCGTTCCCATTATTTATTTTGAGTCCAAGTTACATGTCTGCGATTTTTATTAGATTGTATAAAATACCTTCAGGTTTTTTTTTCACTAGTTTGTTTAGTAAATTTCTTCCTCAAATTTGTTTACTAGTTTGCTCAAGGGGGGAAATAGGGTTTGTTTAGTTTGGTTTGCGTTTTCTCAATAATATTCATGAATTTTTTTATAGTATAAAAAGTGAATATAATTTATTGAAACTTTGAGAATATTTTATACATATATTTAATGATGTACTATAAAATTTTTGAAGGATTTTCTTGAAAAACACCGGGGATATTAGCGACCCCATATTGCAGGTCACAATCAGACAGCATTTTGCGTACATTCTGGAAGCCGCAATTTTCATCTAAAATCAAACGAGGTTGGAATTTACTTTTATTATATGTCTCTCTTCTATATAAACCTAAATGCTATAAAAAAAATAGAAAATTGAATTTTTTACAGGGGTCAAAACAAAAAAGCATGATTATTTGCCATTTTTTACAATTTTATTTGGAAAAAAAAAATTATTTTAAATAATGATGATATTCCGATTTTAGGTTCATATAGAGCGCAATACTGTGAAGAAAGTAACTGCCAATTTTCAAAAAGATTGGTTAAAAACTTTTCAAACTAGCGTGTACGCAAGTTAAAAAAAAGTCGTTTTCAGAAAAACGCGTTTGAAAAAATAGTGACCGCTCGGTTATACACGTGGCGCGCTCGGGGCCTGAAGGAAAGCTACTCACTTTAATGGCTTATAACGATAGAACGAGTCGGAATTTTCATTTAAAATGTTGGGAACATATTTTTCAATAGTTTTACTACCAATTTATGAAATTTAAAAAAAATCGATTTTTTGAACCGTCTAACTCTATTTCTAGCCTTAAATTATCTGGTAAACGTTGAATGTTAGTCGATCTTTTTGCTCGATCGTTTTTAGATTCTTCTGGACTCGTTTTTATTCGAATCTTCAGATAGTGCCGGACGATGTTGATTCAAATGTAACGAAGAAAAATGAAGAAACATTATCCCTGCGACATAACGAACAGGGGCAATCATCCTTCGAACAAAAATATATATTCTTCGACCAATTAGCGAATCTACCTGTCCTTTTTTTCCCTCATTCATGGCTCATCCAGTTCTTCCTTTAATACAAACATATCGCGTCTAATTAAACGGTCAATGATTATTGATAAAGGTCGTGCAAGAGAGAGAGAGAGAGAGAGAGAGAGAGAGAAAGAGAGAGGGAGCGATTAATGAGGCAGATATGGGACTCCTTATTACTCTTAATAGTTTTTATTAATTCGTCAGTTTTTTTGTACGGGATTGAGGAAGAAAAGACAGTGGGATTGCGTGTTATACTCTCAAGGTGCATCCCGATGAGCTCTCGAGGAGACCCTCGGAATCCATTGTAACATTAACTACACGGTCAAACATACACTGAGGGACAGACTGCAGAGAGCATAGTAATGCACACGAGAGTGACAGGTGATAAGGCCTCGGAACCTCTCTCTCGCTCTGCATTTTTTTGTATCGCATCTCGTCAGTAGCGGTGAGAGTTCCGAGCAAACAGTTCACCATTAAATATAACGAATCGTCGAATGAAAATTCTTCTCGAGGACCTGTTAGTTCAATATCATTTATTTTGTGACATGTGTCTCTGTTAATTTTACGCCTATCACAAATATTTACATTCGACGTTTCGTCAATTCGACAACTCAACTATAAATATACTAGCAAAACCCGGCCTGGGTTGTCCTGCTTGGTTTTTTCTTATTGAAGATTCAGGACACTAAAAATCACTCTAAGCAATTGGGTCGATAGGACCTTTTTTGTAGGAAATTAAATTTCCAACAAATTTTTCGTTCACATTTTTTTCGTAAAGTTAATTGTTTCGGAGATAACAGCAAAAAAAACGAGAATTTTGAGTAAAAATCAACTTCAGTGACCCGTACCAACTCACCAGTACAATTCACACTTTCGCCGCAATAGGCACTTTTCTACATTGTTTTATTCTGAGTAAATCGAAACCAAGAACAATATGATACCATAAAATGCGGCTGAGTTATAGAATTTTGAAGAAAAAAAAAATCGATTTACGTGTATTTTAGATGGAAAATCTTTTCACGCTAAGGGAAAGTACTTAGAATTAATATTAAGGGCTGTAACTTTCAGGGAATTTGTTTTTCGACATATCTAACAAAATTTCAGGTGGGGACTGAGAAAAAAAATAGTCCAAAAAAAAAATCGCCCTAATATATATATATATATAGATACGTTTCGATATGAACATTTTTCACTGGCTATCAATTTAGTTCAAACGACTATACATATACTCAATATTTATTTGTTCAATATTAGTTACATTAAATTGTTCATAGTAGTTACATTTTGTTTGCAGTGTCTATAATAAAAGACGAAAAATCTTGTTGATCTCGAGCAAACAATATACTCGCCAATAACGAGATAATTAAATATAATGGGCCATTGGAAAATTAAACGAAAACCGTGACGCCTCGTTCATTTTTTCAGATGTCCTTGACTCACACACATTCTTTTTTCTTATCTCGTTGTACGGAAGTCAATGGAATTAATCTACCTTGAATAAAAATTCCGAGGTTAAAATTCGACGAGGAGTCGAGGGTTTCAAGCGATTGTTTTGTCGAAAATTTATTTTCACTCGGTGTATTCCTCGATGATGATTAATGAAACTCTTCTCGAGTAGTTCTGTATGTACTGTGGGCGTCCCGTGGGCCAAAGGATTATTCCGTGATGCCATTTCCTGATGTTTTCGTGGGTGGAAAAAGACAGAGAGGAACAGCCCCCTTCATCGTACAGGTATATAACTTCGGAAGATCAGTCGAAACTGGTAAAAGCAAGAGAAGCGATGTAGGAGTGAGAGCTCCTAGGAATTCCAAGCGTGGTGATGATACTCTCGAGAAATGACGAGACGAGCTTCATGGTATGTATAGGCATATATTGCTCACAGGAGATTTGCAAAAGACCGCATATGCAAGATGAGAGCCCGGCGAAGCTACCGTAGAAGCTAAAAGAGCGCATATTAAAGAGGCTCGTAAAATTATAAGCATTCCGTGGAATTCTCTGGTAAATACGGAGATTCCCTCGACGGAGTTCTCCTCTCGGACGTTAAAAAAATAAGCGAATAGCTCGAATCCGGATAGCTCGCGGTGTAGTGCGAAGTAATTTGGCGCGTAAAATGGCACTAAATGATTTGAGCCAAACCACAAAATTTACGAGATCACATTCTATTTAACTTTCTTTTTCCATCGAATGAAATATTAATTGGGATGAATTTTGGACATGAATTAAACTTGGAATTCTCCAAGTCTACTATCAGCGTTTCCAAAATCCTATAATCACTAAATCAATGAGTTTGATTTCTTAGGTAAATGGACATAGTTTAATTTTGTCAATCCAAATGACAATCAGCTGTAATGTCGAATGTGTCACGACGCGTTCTTAAAAAATATCGCACAAAGCCCCTTGGTGTCGTGTCGATTTATCATGAATAATTGATCTAGGGAAGGCCGTTATCGAATGAAGCTGATGCGTGACGAGGACACGTCGGTGACATTAGAATTGAATCGATTCTCTGATTTTTCCCGACGTTACGTGATCGCACGGTTGCGCCTCCGGTTCACATACTAATAGCAAACCGTTCTACTGCCTCGCCATCAAGAGTCGCATTGCCCGAAGAAAATTGATGATCGCATACGGATATCGTTTCCGAGAAGTCCATAGACTCGCGATATCTTTTTGCTAAGAAGCATGATTCTTTGAGACTTCGCGTATATAAATGAACGTGTTAAACAACGAAATACATTTTTATCGAGCTGCATTGAGCCTTCGTGAAATGCCCTCGCGCGCAGTACTCAAACATGTTTAAATTCACTCGCAAACACTCACGGACTTTGTAAGGTATTTTCACAACAGCACCTACGGAACGTCCTAACTTCTACAAATTTTCCCCGCAGTCGCAAACCAACATTTAGAAGCGATGGCAAACGTACGTTCGTTACATCTCTTCTATTTTCCTGTCCACGGTCTAATTGTGCGAACCTTCTCGCGCGATAGCTATTTGGCAATTGGTCAAGCGTTCGGGCAATTCGTCGTGGAATTGGCGAGGAGATAACTCTTTGCCAATAGCTCCTCGCGACTCGAAAGACCAACGGATACGACGTGTGCTATATATCCCGAGATAGCCGCGATCGAATAACTATTCGCCGCGCTTTGAAACCTTTCGACAATTCTCTCAACGCGCATAAGTCTCAATGTACAGTTTCGCTCGTTCGTTTTAATCTCGTTCAATTCCTACCTTTCCTCCGGTATTATCTTGCGTGTTCTGTCTTTGTCGCGTACAACCCGGGGGATATATGGTGAAAGAGATGTGACACGTCAAACCCGCGTAAACGGTAGTAAATCCCAACAGAATGGATCGTGTACCCCGGGGGCATTGCTGGGATTCGTGACAATTATCGGTTGTGCGCGCACGCATACTTCGCTTCGCGCTTTCCCATAGCTCACGGCACAACGCTCGTGTACGTTTGCGAAAGCGCGCGTGTGTCACACGCGAGAGGGATCTCCGCGAGCATCATCGCACGCCTGGAGCTTTGAATAGTTCGCGGTAATTCCACACAGTGGAGTCGATTATAGTTATTGCTCGCGTCACACCGAGCATTAAAGGTACATGCATCTTGCGTCGTTCTTATGGGGGGAAATAGGGTTAGGACAGCGTTTTCTCAATGATTTTCATGAATTTTTTTATAGTAGAAAAAAGTAATATAATTTATTGAAACTTTGAGAATATTTTATACATATATTCAAGTATATACTATAAAATTCTTGAAGAATTTCCGTGAAAAACACCGAAAATATTAGCGACCCCATATTGCAGGTCACAATCAGACTCAGCATTTTGCGTACATTTCTGGAAGCTGCAATTTTCATCTGAAATCTAACGAGGTTGGAATTTACTTTTATTATATATCTTCCTTCTACATGAACCTGAATGCTATAAAAAAAATAGAAAATTGAATTTTTTACAGGGGTCAAAACAAAAAAGCATGATTTTTTGCCATTTTTTACAACCATATTTGCAAAAAAAAAGTTATTTCAAATAATGATAATATTCCGATTTTAGGTTCATATAGAACGCAATACTATGAAGATAGTAACTGCCAATTATCGAAACGATTGGTTGAAAACTTTTCAAACTAGCGTGTACGCAAGTTCAAAAAAGGTCGTTTTCAGAAAGACGCGTTTGAAAAAATAGTATGCTCGGTTATACACGTGGCGCGCTCGGGGCCTGAAGGAGAGCTACTCACTTTAAGGCCGTAGTCTGGTCTAGAGCGAGATTTTTCACGTCATTTCTAATGTGCAATAACGTTTAAACCGTTGAAGTTGTCTTGATGAAAATTTACACGTGCATTTATTGATCCTTAGAGAATACTTGTACATGAAAAAAAAAAAATTATTTTAAATATTTTCATGTAGTTTTTTGCTTTGTTGCAACATGGTGCGCTGAAATCGGCGCCCACTCTGGACGATGTTGTACGCATCTGAAAAAAAATATATATATATATTCTCAATCTGTATGAGTATTCGGAGCACTGGTAGCAGAATTCTTACTTAAAAATTTTTTTTATTGAGTCGAACAATAATTTTGCCGACATTTTATAACTCGTCGAATACCCGAAAATGTATGAAATATCATTAATGAAACTTCAACAGGCCGCCATTTTGTCAAAATTTTTTTTTAAGTACCAATTCTGCTACCAGTGCTCAGAATACTCATACAGATTGAGAATATATATATATTTTTTTTCTAGATGCATACAACATCGTCCAGAGTGGGCGCCGATTTCGGCGCACCTTGTTGCAACGAGGCAAAAAACTACATGAAAATATTTAAAATAATTTTTTTTTTAATGTACAAGTATTCTCTAAGGATCAATAAATGCACGTGTAAATTTTCATCAAGACAACTTCAACGGTTTAAACGTTATTGCACATTGGAAATGACGTCACAAATCTCGCTCTAGCTCAGACTACGGCCTTAATGGCTTATAACAATAGAGCGAGTCGGAATTTTCATTTAAAATTTTGGGAACATATTTTTCAATAGTTTTACTAACAATTTATGAAATTTAAAAAAAATCGATGTTTTGAACCGTCTAACTCTATTTCCCCCTTAAGGTGTATCTGCGGTTGCTAGGGTTCCGAGACGTCATCGTCGAGGATTCGCGACGAGGCCAAGTGTCATACAGAGAGATCAAGAGACAGAATGGAAGAAGAAATAAAGCATTCGATACCGATACGTCAGAATCTCTTCTTAGCGTTTCGCGCGCGAAGGATTGCGCATACAGGCACCCGCCTTGGTCAAGGTGTGGTGTGCCGCAACGTTGCATTCCGAACTTGCTGTTCCGTTTTTAGTCTAGGTACCGCTATTCTTTCCGATAGTCCACGCGTTACGTTGCCCAGTCGGTAAAGCAGTTATCAATATACAACGGTAGGTAAGATGGCGTAAGAAAGAGGGGCATAGAGAGAGGGAGAGAGAGAGAGAGAGAGGGAAAGATCGGCGCAGAAATAAAAATAAGAATGATCGACAGCGACGAGGGATCGAAAGATCTTTGATGCTTGATGTGCGACTGTAATTCTTGCGCCTCTGCCCATATAGCTTGAAGACCTTTTTATCCGCCCTCTCCGTTTCCTGCTGCTGTACGCAACCTCTCAGCTCAACACTCGGTCGCAAAAATACATTAAGACATTCCGATCTCTCGCGATTCGAACCATTTTCTCTCGCGAGAATCAATTCTCCGGCGCTGACAATGAATTCCTTTCGTATACGGAGATTCTCCCGACAATTAATGCATTTAGTTGACATTAGTTTTGATTTGACAGAGTTTCAGTGGCATAATAAACTCTATCTTTCAATATTTTAGATCTCATTTCATTCGTCATCCTTAAATGATAGACGTGAAAATGTGACAACAGTTTTTTTAAATCTCGGACGGAGAGGTGTGGAATTCTCAGTCGAAAAATGTCGTGAAATTTTCTCGTTATGCATTTGTTACTTTCAGCCTAGCCATAATTGTATACGAGGTCTGTTTAAAAAGTATCGCGAATTTTGAATTTCCGCGGGCTACGTATATTCGATTTTCGATTTTTTTTATGGCGTTAGGTTGGTACTCATGTCCCTCACTTATGCTGAAAAATCGGCCATTTTGAATGTTCAGTTAATTGTTGACAGCTATTTTGGTTGGACGTGTTTTGGCTTGTCTTCGATTTTTGCCTATTCCAAAAAAGCAGCTTCCATTGCGGCGATTGAGCTTTGGTTTCCACGTCATAACCATAAACCCATGATTCTTCACCAGTTATGATCCTCTGGAGCAAATTTGGGTCGTCGCGGACCGAGTCCAACAGGTCCTTAACAATGTTAACGCGACACTGTTTTTGTTCGAAATTGAGCAATTTTGGCACGAATTTCGCGGCGACCCGTCTCATGCCCAAATCATTGGTAAAAATCGAATAGCACGAGCCAATCGATATGTTCAGTTTCTCAGCAACTTCTCTAACGGTGATTCGACGATTGGCCAATATTATTTTCTTCACTTTATCAATGTTTTCGTCTATTGTTGATGTGCTCGGGCGTTCGGAACGCATTTCGTCGTTCGCATCTTCTCGGCCCTCTGAGAACATTTTGTACCACCGATGAACGTTGCTTTGGTCCAAGGTAGCTTCACCATACGCCACAGTCAACATTCGGAATGCGTTCGCGCACTTAATTTAGTTTTTCACACAAAATTTGATACAGATTCTTTGATCCATTTTTTGGAATAGGCAAAAATCGAAGACAAGCCAAAACACGTCTAACCAAAACAGCTGTCAACAATTAACTAAGCATTCAAAATGGCCGATTTTTTCAGCATAAGTGAGGGGCATAAGTGAGGGACATAAGTACTAGGGTGATTCTTAATTTGATGATGTTGGAAATTCTTTGGTATTGTTCCTCAAAAGTAATCAACATATCTCGAAAAAAAATTGGCCCAAGCGGAACTTTGTCCAATAATTCTAACCCACCCCACCGAGCTGTCGAATTTTTATATGAAAAAATGCATACATTCAAAATTTTGTTAAGAAAATTGTTTATTATTTCAAAACTATTTATGATAAAAGAATTTTATATAATATTTTTGTAGGAAATATAATGCTCTACAAAAAAGGTATCTTGTGAAATTCTCGTGGATCTAATATTTGTCACGTACTTAGCAAAAAACTGTCATCATTTATTCCAAAAGTCGATTATTATGGTCAAAACAGGAGTTTGATGCCGAATAGCTGCAATTTATTTTTCGTATGTATATAAGATTATGAAGAAATACGTAGCGCACTCAACAATGAAATGTAAACAATATTCAAATTTTCAATTTTATCAATTTTATTGTGAATTATAATGAATGATGTCATATATTTTAAAAATCAACTTACAATAATGAATTACATCGGTTGGAGCAAAGTTGCTTTGTTAATATCAGGATATTTTTTTAAATATTCTCCAATTATTTGTCCAATGAATTGTTTCTGATCTTCATCATAAGTGAGACGATCATTGTACTCTGTAATAAGTTTCACTCCTCTTTCTGCAACATCGTTAACCACTTTAATTCCTTTAACTATTTTTAAGCCTTGTAAATAATTTTCATTAGAAATCCACTCGCTCACATCGATATCAAAAAATGAGGAGTTGATTTCAAATCTTTCGAGAAAAGCCATCGATTTAGAACTGATAAAGAAATCAATGTCCTTATCGATCAAAGAAGAAAAATTTATCATGAATGATAATAAAATTGATAAAATTGAAAATTTAAATATCGTTCACACACCGTCATTGAGTGCACTACGTATCTCTTCATATTGATAATTGCATATGAAGAATACATTGCAGTTTCTCCACGTCAAACTCCTGTTTTGGCCATAATGATGGACTTTTGAAATAAATGATGACAGTTTTTTGCTAATAACGTGATAAATATTAGATTTACAAGCATTTTACAAGATACCTTTTTTGTAGAGCATTACATTTCCTATAAAAACACCATATACAATTTTTTTATCATGAATAGTTTTGAAATAATAAACAATTTTCTTAGCAAAATTTTGAATGCATGCATTTTTTCATATAAAAATTCGACAGCTCGGTGGGGTGGGTTAGAATTATTGGACAAAGTTCCGCTTGCGCCCAATTTTTTTTCTGGATATGTTGATTACTTTCAAGAAACAATACCAAAGAATTTCCAACATCACCAAATTAAGAACCACCCTAATAAGTACCAACCTAACGCCACAAAAAATCGAAAATCGAATATACGTAGCCCGCAGAAATTCAAAAAAGCGAAATATTTTGATCCTTCAATGTACACCAAGAAAGTAACCGTACTGCTCGGTGTTTTCCACGTGAATATTGTTCCGGGATCACATCAGAATGTTCATACATCCATAGGACATCCGCAAAGAACTAATAATAGCTTTTTCTTTTTTACAAATCAATTAATCATCATCCAAAAGGATGCTCTAGCGGCCTCGTTATAATTCACAAGTGTTGCCGATGTTACAAAAATCCTTGTCGCTTTTCGCGGCAGTTCAAACGACTCCTCGACGAACTTCTCGTGCCGTCGACATGTCCTTTGATACATATTAATTTTATGTGTATTTATGCAATGTGTGTGCCACCGTTTCTCGATATTTTCCAACGGGGTCAATGCGATTCCATCATTGGCCTGTCTACGATTGAATATAGGAGAAAAAAGAAAAAAACTAAACTAATGTCAATCGTATGATTCCGACATTAACACCGCGTGTGCGGCGGATAGAGAGCCGAGCGAGTAATCGACAGAGAAATAGAGAACTCTCGTCAATCGTCGCGTCTTTCTCTCTGCGTCCCTGCCTCTCCCCTGATGCTGGACAGTTTATGTTCCCGGCGTTTAGATTTTTATAACCCGATCTTATGATGGCTTTCATAGCTCTTGTCCGACTATATAGCAAAGAGCTACTTGGCAGTAGCCTCGCGCGTCCGGCGTCGTTCAATATTAATTGATCGCGCGGCCTCAGTGTGCAAAAGAGATCTATGCGGGATTCGCAACGACGAACGGCATCGCGTTCTCGTCTATCGAACCTGCGCACTCTCGATCCATTCAACAAGTACCTGCGCGATTTCCCCTTCTCCGTTTTCAATTGATCCCCACACAACGAGAGGAATTAACCGTTTTGCCCACTGTTCGCCAGTTATTTTTATTATCCTGTCGCGATTTCTCGGTCTTTGTGTAAAACAAATACAAACGCCACTGTCAGCACGTAATGTCCTGGTCAATAAGCGCGGTATTAGAAGTCCGCGGAGATTGCGATCGACACTCAGTAACGAGCTTTACAACTCATATCTCGGGAGACGATTTAGCAAGAGCGAGGGAGCAGCGAGAACTCGCGAGTGGAGGATATGACAGAGATAGAGAGAGAGGGAGAGAATTCCTCGCTAAATATCTCGCCCATGGACTTTTACGCAATGAAATGTCATAATTGCTAATAAATGTCGCACGTCCGGCACTTACCTGCCACAACCGATGTAGATTGTAGCAAAGTGAGTCTGCATATACACAAAATACCTACACACAGTTGTGTCTATAGTATATCTCTGTGTGATATATTATATGTTCTCACGTGGGCCATGTCGAGGGTACTTCCATATAGTTTATAATTTATATTTAACCCATTCTCCAACGAGATACTTGAAATTTTTCAAATTTTTTTATTCTCTTTTTCGGCTATCACCGAGGCACGCCTTTTACGCGTAGTCCGTAAGTAATAAAAATTCCTACGCGTTCGCAAGATAGTATATACATAGCGTATATACGAATATAGATATTATAACGTGGAGCTACCGGAAATAGTGGACGAGTAACGAGACGATGTGATAATCGAAATTTAAGCTTTCGTGATACAAAAAAAAATGTCAATTCCGTAATGGCATGTCACAGGATTATGAGGTTTACAGTTTTCTGGAGAGAATTGAAGTTTCGTTCTCCTTTTTTTTTAAAGAACGTTTCTTGTCCTCGATACGGCTTGTTAATTTAACACGCTCGCGAACCTTTCGCCACCCTGCAGGATACTTTGAATCCTGTGTCCCGGTCCCGATGGCGCCTTTGGGAAATATAGACGGACTCCGAAACATTCGCCGTATACTTTGGTCGAGCTCTCATCTACCTGTTTGCCCGGTGCCCCTCGGAACACCTAACGAGAGCCAACGTACGCGGCAAAGACTTTTTTTCAAAGTGGCGTGAAAATTCAATGTTTACGCTCTCGATATAATATGGCTCGATTGCTGAAACGAATCTTTCAGTATCTATGCTTGTATATATTCTATGACTTGAAGTCTGCTCTTTGGGAGTTACAGAGATCTTGGAATGTCCCGAAGATTTCACGAAACGACGTAGGTACAACGAATCAGGAGGTTTTTTTTTAAATATATATCAGCTAAAGTAACGGAGGAGACACGAGTTATTCCAGGCCCGGTAGGTCTGCAGCATTCAACCCTCTGGGATTTGCAACTCTCCAGAATTTTGTATACTCTGTTGTTACAATTCTAAGAAGCACGTCGTTTTTCTAATGGATTTTTTCGCCAGCCGTTATTTCATAATGATTTTTTGAAAGAAATATTAAAAGATCGCACGAATTTAAAAATATGAAAAAATTCCCAAAAATTCTACGTTAAGGCACCAGACCACGATACATTTTTTTTTTTTTCATTTTCTGAAAGATGCATTTGTTGAGAATGCTCTCGCCAAATTTTGTAAAGAAATTCGTAAAATTGACGGAGATACAGCATTTTAAAAATTTAGTTTGTATGTCGAATTATCTTTCAGCAAAACTTTGAACGCGTTTTTCTCGAAATTACGATTTTCAACCTGATTGACAATATATTTAAAAAAATATTCATCCGATTTGCATGTACCAAGTCTTAAAATGTTCGAAAATCCAGTCTCTATGGCATCACGTAGGGATTTTTTTTATAAAGGGCCCCGTTCTATTTTTTATTTTTTTTCATAAACGATGAAAACTTTCTGTGAAAATGGGATATAAAATTCGCTGGTCCGTCATGTTTTTTTCGATATCGAAATTCCCCTACGTGATGCTCTAAACCTATATATCTAGTTTATAAATATATATATATTTTTTTTTCAAATGAACCGTATGGCTTAATTGCTATCAACCAACAAGCAGCAACTTCGTCGGAGTATCCTTTTGGAAACGGAGTACACCGCAAACTATTCTTAAGATTCCAATTTACAGAATTGTGTAGTGTCTTCTATATGTATATAATGAATATTAGTATCAATAATAAAAAAAACCATTCATCGTTTGCTCGAAAAAAATTATGAAAAATACACCCTCGTACCGCGCGCGCACCGTGGTCTGGTGCCTTCAAAAACTCTGAAAAAAATCTTTCATATACGAGGTCTGTTCAAAAAGTATCGCGAATTTTAAATTTCCGCGGGCTACGTATATTCGATTTTCGATTTTTTTGTGGCGTTAGGTTGGTACTCATGTCCCTCACTTATGCTGAAAAAATCGGCCATTTTGAATGTTTAGTTAATTGTTGACAGCTGTTTTGGTTTGACGTGTTTTGGCTTGTCTTCGATTTTTGCCTATTCCAAAAAAGCAGCTTCCATTGCGATGATTGAGCTTTGGCTTCCACATCATAGCCATAAACCCATGATTCGTCACCAGTTATGACCCTCTGGAGCAAATTTGAGTCGTCGCGGACCGAGTCCAACAGTTCCTTAGCAATGTTAACGCGACACTGTTTTTGTTCGAAATTGAGCAATTTTGGCACGAATTTCGCGGCGACCCGTCTCATGCCCAAATCATTGGTAAAAATCGAATAGCACGAGCCAATCGATATGTTTAGTTCCTCAGCAACCTCTCTAACGGTGATTCGACGATTGGCCAATATTATTTTCTTCACTTCATCAATGTTTTCGTCTGTTGTTGATGTGCTCGGGCGTCCGGAACGCATTTCGTTGTTCGCATATTCTCAGCCCTCTGAGAACATTTTGTACCACCGATAAACGTTGCTTTGGTCCAAGGTAGCTTCACCATATGCCACAGTCAACATTCGGAATGCGTCCGCGCACTTAATTTTGTTTTTCACACAAAATTTGATACAGATTCTTTGATCCATTTTTTGGAATAGGCAAAGATCGAAGACAAACCAAAACACGTCTAACCAAAACAGCTGTCAACAATTAACTAAACATTCAAAATGGCCCCTATAACCCTAAGGAACGAGGGTCATAGCATGAATGTACCATGAATGGTATAATCCAAATTTAACGCGGCTGAAACCGCGGGGCACAGCTAGTAAAATGATAAGTCATACAGCAGAATGGGTCGGAAAGGAGTTATATTTTGTTTGTCGACTGAAAAAAATTTCTTTGATAACCAGACAGTCTTTGACGGTCGAGAAAAAAATAGAACAGCCTTGCATTGTAAATTTTTATTTTCATCCCCAGATCTTTTGTTAATTTTTATAAATTATGTCTAGTCCTTCAACGTCGAAGTTTTCTGTCAAAAACGAATCTTATTTAATAGCGGTGAACGAATAATTTCTACAAAAAAGGAACTGTGTGCCTTCGAAAATTGTAACAACGAAAAAAAAAACCGGGAACCAAATCTCTGATGGTCGTACGGACCAGTTGATTTTAGCCTCTAGAATGTCCCATATGTATTACGAAGTTTTTGTTGTCACGACAGACGAAATATCTAGGTAAGTGAGTTTGCGTAGTTCGGTAAATGATTTCGTGTGTGACCGTGTGCCACACATCGTGGGGCTATCCGTGATCTCTATAATGACGCTCTCGGCGGGAATCCACGTCGATGTCCCTCTCGTTTCTTAACCAGCCAGCAACCCCGGCCAGCACACCATACAGTTTACGACGAGTTTATGCGTCTGCATTAGCATACGTCCTTGCTACCATCGAGAGAGGTATCTCTCTATATAAGAACCAGAGGCCTTTTCTCAGGCATCTCCTATACTATATTACATTATCGACATAAAGGAGTTTCTACACGGGCTCGTGCGCGTCGGGAGTTCAGCAATCGTACTCCCGAAGCCGAGCAAACTGCCGAAGTATAAACGCGCAACCAACTAGCAACTCCACGATAACTCTCCTTATCCGCGGATTAAATATATATATATATATTACCATCGAGATCATAAAACAATTTCAGCTTCGTTGAGCAATAAATTTAGTGGTCACGTTGCGCTGTCGATTACTGCACGATCAGCCACGCCAATGAACTTAACCACTTTCGTTGGAATTACATAGAAACGTAGCGTGTAATACCAACGCGTCAGTTAATTTAATTTATCTAATATCCACTCGAATATCTGCTGTTCATTACGATCGTTGCTGAGCTTTGTGCCAGGCTTGACATTCAGAATCGAAGGTACAGTTTATTTCCCAGATTTATTTCTTCATTGTAGTCAGTAGTCAGGCGAAGCATACTTGCTTAGGATCAATTTTGTTCGTCGGCAGATGCCTAAAGATTCGTGAGATCGTGAATTTTTAATGATATTCAATGCCAGTGATTTAGAACCTCGTTAGAGACTCGTTAATTTCACAAAGTGAAAAAAAGGCATGTTGGAGTATATTTTTTAGTTTTATATTTTTTGCTACATAAGAGACTGTCATCAGCATCGGTAACGACGAGACGACGCTCGAGAGTCAGCTGCTCGTACACTCTCGAACCGAGATGAAAACGCTGCGGTAGGTGAACGAGAGTGAGTCCATCGGCAAGAGCGTATCGGATCAGGCCTGATAACGAACACTAAACGACGACCATTTCCGTATCTCGGGCTCTTAGTTTCAGTGCTTGTGTTGGAGGATCACACCGCGGTCGACTCACACGCACATACACACACGAGTTCTTTGCTTTTCTGCGTTGCGGTTGCTGTCCGATCGCAGATTCTTCTCCCCGGCGCGTTGTACAACTCGATCGACTCTCGAAGCCATCTCGTTGCGAGCGTGTCTTAATCGTAAAAGAAAAATAAATAACCGAAAGCCCGGATACATATTTTTGTATTTTTTTTCTGCCAACCGCAAAGTTACAACTGTTACATTCCACTCGTTGAACGAAAGATGAGTCGTGGAAACGCGTGTTAGCGCGATGTCCACAATGTATAAGGACTGCCGCGATACACACGAAGAGAAAATAATAGAAATGATCTTAAGGCCGTAGTCTGGTCTAAAGCAAGCTTTTTGACGTCATTTCTAATGTGCAATAACGTTTAAACCGTTGAATTTGTCTTGATGAAAATTTACACGTACATTTATTGATCCTTAGAGAATACTTGTACATTAAAAACAAAAATTATTTTAAATATTTTCATGTAGTTTTTTGCCTTTTGACGATGTTGTATGCATCTGAAAAAAAATATATATATATTCTCCATCTGTATGAGTACTCTGAGCACTGGTAGCAGAATTGGTACTTAAAAAAATTTTTTATTGAGTCGAACAATAATTTTGCCGACATTTTATAACTCGTCGAATACCCGAAAATGTATGAAATATCATTAATGAAAGTTCAACACGCCACCATTTTGTCAAAAATTTTTTTTAAGTACCAATTCTGCTACCAGTGCTCAGAATGCTCATACAGATTGAGAATATATATAGATTTTTTTTTTTTGAGATGCATACAACATCGTCCAGAGTGGGCGCCGATTTCGGCTCTCAAGGCAATAAACTACATGAAAATATTTAAAATATTTTTTTTTAAATGTACAAGTATTCTCTAAGGATCAATAAATGCACGTGTAAATTTTCATCAAGACAACTTCAACGGTTTAAACGTTATTGCACATTAGAAATGACGTCAAAAATCTCGCTCTAGACCAGACTACGGCCTTAAGACTATATCGACGCTGCTTACGAAAACTAGCATGTTTCAGATTTCTTACGAAAACAAGCACGCTTGATATCTGCGCGAAAACTACCATGCTTCGGCTTTTGCCTCGAAAATTAGGACATTTCGATATTCGCCGCGAAAACTAGTATGTTTCGGCTTTTACCACGAAAACTAGCAGGTTTCGACTTTCACCGCGAAAATTAGCACGTTTCAGTATCACTGGAAGTGTTTCTCATTTTTTACTGCACGTTTTTTTGAACATCCTTTTTTACTCCAAATTGACGAAATATTTAAGCTTGTCATTTTATACTGGTTTATTTTTTGTTTGAATTTATTTCATACATATTTTACCGTTTGAATTTTGGTCTGCTAGGCTTATTATAAGATGGCAAACGGCAAATGCCTCGTTATTTTGGAGTAAAAAAACCATGGTCAAAAAAATTAGAGAAAAGAAAGTCGAAAACAATTGCAGTGCATGCAAAGTTAACAATGTCAGTTTTTTCCCTCTTGCTACTTCGTCCAAGACCTGACATTTCTCGAGATATCTCAATCGATTGTTTTGAAGATTTTGTCAACTGTACTTTATACTTATACTGTATTTTATACCTTAGTCGTTGATCACTCCAAGATTGTGTTTTTTTTTATGAAATAAAAACACAATGAACGATTCTTCAGACTGTAAGTAGAATATACTTTTTATAAACAATAATTTTGTTCAATTCCATCGCTGACTCCGAAACTTGAAGTCATGAAAATATCATTGATGAACAGTTTTAGTTTTTGAGTGGTGTAGTATTGCGTATCGTATTTGCGAATCGTATTTTCAATAATGTTATTATTTTTTTAATAGAAAACGAATATAAATGTTTAAGGGCGTACGGGCGATACACCCTTAATGTTTTTCATTTAGTCCTTATAGTGCTCCCGAAAAAATTATTAAAACATTTGTGAAAGTTCTGAATCTTATTCGATTTAGTTCGGCAAATATACTACTTTTTCCAGTGCAAATCGAAATATGCTAGTTTTCGCGACGGAAGCCGAATCATGCTAGTTTTCGCGATGAAAGACGAAACATGCTAGTTTTTGCGTCGAATATCGAAACGTGTTGATTTTCGTTGTGGAATTCGAAACGTGTTAGTTTTCGTAAGAAATTTGAATCGTTCTACTTTTCGTAAGCAGCGTCGATATATTGCAATGATGGTAATTAGAGGACGAGTCGAATTATGATATTTTAACCGAAATGTTTGGTAATCATTCCTATCTGATGAGTATCAACGAATAGTATGTCAACGAATGAGAATGGTTTCCAAACGTTGGACAACTGTCATTTCACTCGTTCTCCAATTATCAACAGATGGTAAACGTTGCTCTCGAGCGTTCTGTGGATTGAAATTCCATAACATTTGAACGAACAATTAAAAACTAGTGAATTCACGTGCGCGAAGACTCAGAGAAATGTTGCTCTCAAATTTATAATTCACGATAATCATTAATCGTTCGTTTGCAAATCATAAAACAGTATGAAAATCGTTGTCCACATTTTATCGACACGGTTCCAGATCACTTTCCCGTAATTCCCGTTGGATTTTCGTGATGCTGTTCTATACTTTTTGCCGAAGAGGCCACAGCGGGGTGTACAGCATTCGGAACTCAGTAGCAAGCAAACACGGGACTCTCCGCCGCGTGCGTAAAAGCCAAGCCGAGCAAGAAGAAAGGTAGATGTCGATCGTTGCCGGTTTCTCGCGCCGCGCTACGGTCGACTTTCCTTTGATCTCGCACCTTCCCCCGGGCCGATAAGACCCGGGTTCGGTAAAGGCCCAATAAAGAAGACCAAAATGAACCGGCGAGCAGAAGCCGAAAAAACCACCAGCCTACACCCGCTTTAACCTGGAGAAGGAAATTTTTTTTTGCTCGATACCCCAATGTCTCGGAACCCGTATAAAATTCGGAGATGGTATAGCTGTAAATATCGCATATATATATATATATAAATATATATATATATATATATATAAATAAATATATATATATATATATATATATATATTTATATATAGGTATGTGAGTCTGTGGAGCGGAACATTCGCGACGGAAAGTAATGCGGTGTTATCCAAATGTGACTTTTATGCCACTTTCCTTCTTTTCCTCGTGTATCTATTTAATATGCCAGAAGGTGAACGGACGAGAATATCCTAATCGAGAGGTATATCGGTCGAGCCGCCGAAAATGAATATTCCACGGGAAAATGAGTCCCGGATGAGTATTTCATACACGTATGATGACTGGGGAATGTTTATGGCGTTGCCAGGACTCAACGGCTATCGGCCTTTTCGGCTACTTCGGAGTTTCCAACGACGAATACAGTATTTAATCGCAAACAGTGCACGTGGCAAGAAAACAAAAAGTCCATCAATACGATGACACCTGGTGCATCGACGCGTCGACTGACAAATTGCTCGTACATATATTATTAATGTATATACATTAATTTTACAATGGAAAATTGTCGAAGCCCGGTTAAACACACTCCGGCCGCACAGAAGTGCGTATTCCGAGCTGGAAATCTTTTTTTTGGGACGAGCAATAAGAATCGCTCGTACATTATGCCGAAGGGATGACAATCTTGAAAAGGTGCCGCGCCTCGCCAAAAATGATTGTAACTATATACACAGTAATATGCCGATGGCGTGTGACGGCGGTGTTTCGCTTGATCAGGGGAACGCGATCGCGGACTCAACACTGAAAATGGTACTCTTTCGTGGCACTTGTCGTCGCGATAACTTTTATGCATACACCACATGACTCCACGGTGTACTCGTACATTGTAACCCCTCTTTTCTTGCTCGTCGAGCAAGAAGGTGCAAAGTTTATTACTCGCCGTCGGATCGCGATAGGTTTTGATGGTGTTGGCGCATCGGTACCGGGGATCGAGCCGCACGTGTCGAATGAATATTTCAGTGACTCGCGACGATCGCGACTCCTCTTTTGCATTATTTTTTACTCTCGGTACATCGTACAGAGTATATACAGTGGGTCAACAAAGTATTCATACACCTTGTTTTTTTGCGATAACTTTATAGACATAAGCTATACGCAAAGAAAGCCAATTTTATTTAATAGTGCATCAGGTGCTGAGATAAACTGCAAATGAAGAATTTTTTCCCACGAATAATAGAAGAATTATGCCAAAAAAACGAAAATTTTCGGGCAAAAAAAGTATGCATACACTTACGATTATAGTGAAAACCTACATCATCATAGTTGTTAATTATAACTAATATTTGGTGTGCGTCCCTTTTGCTTCAATTATCGCCTCGAGTTTCTTAGGCATGGATTCTACGAGCTTTTCCGTTGTTTCTTTTGCTATTTTCGTCCATTCTTCTAAAAACACTCTTTGGAGATCGGATTTGTTTGTTATTTTTCTTTTTCTAAATTCTACATCCACTAACCGCCATAAATTTTCAATAGGATTGATGTCCGGAGATTTTGGTGGTGTAATCAATTATTTGCGGACATTATAGAGTAACAATTCCCTCGTTTTCATGGCAGTATGTTTCGGGTCGTTATCTTGTTGAAAGAAGAAATTTCCATCCAGGCCCATTTTATCTACACTTGCTTTCAAATTGCTGCGCAACACGTCGATATACTTCTGGGCATTCATTGTACCATCTATAAAAGCCAGATTACCAACGCCATAATATCCCATACAGCCCCAAACCATGACGCTTCCTCAGCCGTGCTTTACAATCGGTATTAAATTTTTCAGCTGGAGCTCGGTATTTGGTTTCCGCCAGACGAATTTTTTTCCATCAGACCCGAAGATGTTAAACTTCGATTCATCCGAGAATACGACACGTTTCCGAAATTCTATAGATTTTTTTACGTAGGTTTTTGCGAAACCTAAACGTTTTTTTCGATTTGTATTATTAATTAATGGTTTTTTGGGGGCAGCTCTGCCGTATATTTGGGCAGAATGCAAAACGTTCCGAATAGTCCGGGGACACACGCTCTTCCCCGATGTTGACGCGACATCATTCGCTAAACTGCGAGCACTTGTGAACGGTTTTTTTTGTAGCCTCTGTAACAATACTCCGACGCTCTCGTACCGTTAGTATTCTCAGTCGACCGGTTCGTGGCTTATTTTCTGTGCTGTTTGTTCTTTCGTATTTTTTTTATTATATATTGCACTGTTGCGAAACTTAGATTTAGTTCTTTACTAATTTTTGGATAACTTTCACCGCGTTTCCGAAGAAAAATCACTCTATCTCGCATGGCTATTGATATTTCGCTTTTCTTTGCCGTCATGTCTGTTCAGAGCTAGAAGATCTACTACCACATGGAATAGTTCAGAACCATTGTGTAAAGGAAGACTTGTTTACATTGTGCGCAGAGTTCAGACAGTCCGTGAGTGAATATCGAGGTTTAGCAGCTCAATCGTAAGTGTACGAATACTTTTTTGGCCCGAAAATTTTCGTTTTTTTTTGCATAATTCTTCTATTATTCCTGGGAAAAAATTCTCCATTTTCAATTTATCTCTGTACCTGATGTACTATTAAATAAAATTGGCTCTCTTTGCAAAAAAACAAGGTGTATGAATACTTTCTGACCCACTGTACAAGTCGACGCAAAAAGAAAGACCGGCATGTATACGAACATTCTTTATCAGAATAACGATCTTCGATCAATCGTTATTAGCGCAACCTGCGAAATGGCTGATTGATGGAGAATCGATTCGCGTGTTAATATATTACAGAATGGTGTATATATTTTTGTCCAAATGTTCATCCGCCCGCAATCGTTACTACTTCCTCGTTTCATCGATTACAATCAGAGCTATGTGTTCACGTGCATAAATTTCGTACACACACACACATTTACAATATCCAATCGTGATCCCTTGCGGTTTCAATGCCGATTAGGCGGTACTCACCTCCTGTTTATAATGACCTAATCGGGGTGTCGCCGATGTCGTTGTCGGGGTATTTGCGCAAGGCCAATCGTTAAGGAATATCTCTCATTGATCTTACGCCTGTACACGGTTATAGCTTGATCGCTTGATGGCAAAAGGCAAAGGAACACCGGCAAATAGACGCGGCACAGTGTGGCCTCTATATTTCCCGTAATCGCTTCTACCACGGACGAGAACTCTGCACGACGTTCTTGCTACGATATATGTACATACATTTATAACATATAACCGGTGAGCTAAAGCTGTGATCGGTATATAAATGCAACTGCTCCGAGTGCGATACACCCGGACAGATCTCCAGTAAAACTTCTAATACTTCTCCATCTCGTTCTCTTCGCTTGGCTGTCTGAGAATCGAATGACTCGATTTGTAAGCGCGAGGAATGAAGCGAAAAAGCATATACGAGTTAGCTGAGAAGGACGATGTTTACTGTACACTCAACCACTTCACGTCATACTTCTGCATTTCCCGATACTTGCACTTATATTTAGTAGGTATGTACAGATTTTTCCAAAGTCACAGCTGCATATCGTATGACATAAAGTTAAAAATATGTCGACATTCAGCGTCGAGTGATTGTTAAATATTTTATTCGCTATCATAGAATCAATATTACCCGTTGTCCGCCTAATAATATCGGAATGAAAAAAGTTAAGAATCCAATTTAGGCGAAAACGAAAATATCGTAATATTCTCGTCGTAATTTGTCGTGTAAATCGCGCACCATGAAAAAGATATATTATATACATACGTGTCTTCGTCCATGTCGTTGTCTTCGTCCACCTGGCGCGGCTTATTCGTGCGCTAATGAACAAAACTCAACCAAAGAGAACTCGTTTCGCGGGGTGCTTATCGACAGTCGTAAGGCCCACCGCTCCACCGCGAACGATCGCGAAACGAGAAATCGCGTGTTGTACGAGAGGTGGGAAAGGGAGGCGGCGCGCAAGGACGAAAAGGAGGAAGAGGAGAATGGGTGAGAAGAAGAAGAAGAAGAAGGACGAGAGGAGGAAACTCTGCGATCTCTCTGGGGTTTCTCTCGCGCGGCAAAGATTGAGAGTCGGACTCCTCTCATCTTCGAGGGAAGATAGGAGAATCGTGTCGACGAATGGCCGTGTCCGGCAAACAAATTGCGAGATACCCCCATGGCCACATGGTAGCTTGTTACCAGTTCTATCTCTCTTTCTCCTTTTCTTCGACTCCTTTCTTTTCTCTTCTTCCTTCCATCGTGAATCTTCACCAGTGATTCCTCCTATCGTCTTCTTATTCTTCTTCTTCACCGTGGTCTTCTTGTTTCCCTTTTTTAATCCTTGCTCCGTAGCTACTACCCGTGAACCGAGAGCCGCACGAGCTTCCCTCTTGTCCCTCATCGTCGGTTGATCCCTCCTGATTCACTCTCGTGGCCCGGCACAATGCTCTTTCCATATCTCCGCCGATGGCGCGGCATCACCTTTCGTGAACGGCACAGATTGACGAAGATTCTGCGTTCACCGGCGACACGAATTGATGTGGGAACCACATTATTCGGGATCCGATCGGATCAGAGGTGTGTTGCACAGCTCCGATCGAGATCCAACCCTAACCACCATTTACAATATCGTTGTCGCCCATTCGTTATCCCTTTTCGCCATTAACCTACACACAGTTCCATCTTCTGTCTCTTTCATTTAATCCACGATGTTATCACATGGGAAAGTGCATTTTTTTTTCGTTTACCAGGTGCATTAAGTTAAAAACAACTTTGTGTTTATCGTTTTTTTTTCCAGCGATAAGAAAGTCGACGCGATTCTTTGTCGTTGAGTTAGAAAATTGGCGTTCGTGGGAGAAAGTCATTCGATTGGTTGAAAGTTAATTTAATTTGGTGTTCAACGAAAATTTTGGCAATGGAAAAAATGCGAAGATCGTGGTGCCACTGCTATGCTCAGCTGGTCTTCCATTCTTTCGCCGAGGAGAATTTCGCGCAAACGTTGTTAAATTGACTGGCGCTGGCAGCTTCGACAGAGCGAGATGGAACGAGGAAGAAAAGTCTTATCCTTTTCCCTTCCGCGATGTAATAAAGATCGGGTCGGTATCACGGCCATGCACGGTACAAGAATCACGATCTTCGGGATCCCCTCCTCCTTGCCCCGGTACGCAGCGAGTGCACGGATTCGATGGTGACTCGCGTGGTCCATGCGGGACGTAGAAAGAGAGAATGGAGTGTGGTGTGCGTGTATGTGTGAGAGAGATAGCGTGATAGAGACAGGGAGAGAGTGGACCGATCCGCGGAATGCTTTGAAGGACCCGCGGGGAGATCGTGCGAGCGCAGCTCTCTTCGTTGTCGTTGCGAGGAACGGAAAGAAGCCTCGCGCTACGACGATCAGGCCCGGGGGCCAACAGAGAGCTGCCGGCTGATCATCCTATGTATCTTATAACACGAGTTTATATACATATATACGCACGCTGTTGGAGCCTGCGGGAAGGACGCGGCTGCTGTACGACGATCACGAGAACGCACCGAGAGTCGAAGGTTGCCGTCTTCCTCCCCTCACCCGATCCCTCTTACACTCCGCACACCTCGATTAATTACCACATTGTCGAGCGCGAATTAAACGACCTACGTATAGGTATATGCCTATACTGTTCGGGAATAAACGTATTTCATTTATTTCTTTCTCCGTTGGTCAACTTACTGTTCAGTAACTTACGGCTTCCGCGGATCTTTCGCCTTTCAACGCATACAATGTAGCATTCAACATTTACTATAGTTTCTTCTATATTCTTTGTTTTTTTTTCCGAACATTTGTCTCTCTATAACATTCGCCACGAGGTTATCGGTGGCTCGTTGAGCACATTCGGGAAAACATTAAAACGGAAACACTCGTTCGTGAACTTATAAATCTTCGTGGAATGGTGGATGGTCATTGACTTTGTTTAATGAATAAGTCTACGATATTTTTAGGATTGTGCCAGTCGGTTTAGTTCAAGTCTTGGGGTGGGACATTTCCAAACGAATTCATTCTTCACTCAGTTTTTAGTAGTCTCTCAACCAGTGGCGTACCGAGAACTTTTGACGCCCGGGGCGGTCTCCAATTTGCCGCCCTATCTAAGTCAATCAAACGGTGGTTTTTATAAATTAATAAACATAAATAATTAATTGTAATTGAGACAAACTATAGGTGGGGAACTTTTTTACCATTGGATGCCATATTTAAATTAGGCAGTAATAAAGGAGGCCGCATCAGTTGATACGAGGTCTGTTCAAAAAGTATCGCGAATTTTGAATTTCCGCGGGCTACGTATATTCGATTTTCGATTTTTTTGTGGTGTTAGGTTGGTACTCATGTCCCACACTTACGCTGAAAAAATCGGCCATTTTGAATGTTTAGTTAATTGTTGACAGCTGTTTTGGTTAGACGTGTTTTGGCTTGTCGTCTATTTTTGCCTATTCCAGAAAATGGATCAAAGAATCTGTATCAAATTTTGTGTGAAAAACAAAATTGAGTGCGCGGACGCATTCCAAATGTTGACTGTGGCATATGGTGAAGCTACCTTGGACCAAAGCAACGGTTATCGGTGGTACAAAATGTTCTCAGAGGGCCGAGAAGATGCGAACAACGAAATGCGCTCCGGACGCACGAGCACATCAACAACGGACGAAAACATTGATGAAGTGAAGAAAATAATATTGGCCAATCGTCGAATCATCGTTAGAGAAGTTGCTGAGGAACTAAACATATCGATTGGCTCGTGCTATTCGATTTTTACCGATGATTTGGGCATGAGACGGGTCGCCGCGAAATTCGTGCCAAAATTGCTCAATTTCGAACAAAAACAGTGTCGCATTAACATTGCTAAGGAGCTGTTGGACTCGGTCCGCGACGACCCAAATTTGCTCCAGAGGGTCATAACTTGTGACGAATCATGGGTTTATGGTTATGACGTGGAAACCAAAGCTCAATCATCGCAATGGAAGCTGATTTTTTGCAATAGGCAAAAATCGAAGACAAGCCAAAACGCGTCTAACCAAAACAGCTGTCAACAATTAAATAAACATTCAAAATGGCCGATTTTTTCAGCATAAGTGAGGGACATGAGTACCAACCTAACGCCACAAAAAAATCGAAAATCGAATATGCGTAGCCCGCGGAAATCCAAATTTCGCGATACTTTTTGAACAGACCTCGTACGCTATAACTCGTCACTTGATCATCCGAAACAAAAAAAACAAAATGCCATTATTAGGTGAAATATTTCTCGAGGTAACGGTGTCGATTTTTTTTTCCATTGATTTTTTCATTTTTGGTAGCACTTGGAAGTCAAAAACGCGATTTTCGCTAAAAAAATCGGCAAATTCGTTATTGTATAATAAAAAATAACTATAAAAAAAAAACTCGGCAGCGTTACCTGGTGATTTATGTGTAGAAATAGTGTACGAAATTTCAAAAAAATCGGTGCATTAGATTTTTAATTACAGCGTACACCGACTTCAAAAATGACAAATTTGAGAAAAACGCTTTAAAGTTTTGCATACCAGAAAACCGATATGGAGCAACGAACGGTCAAATTCTCATAACTCCGCTAATTATGCTCCGATCGACTTGAAATTTCGAAACAATATTCTTGAGATGTTATACATACATTTTAAAAAATGCAAAAAAAAGTTTAAATACCTCGCCCTTATCAACGTGATGTCACAAGTTTTGCGAATTCGCGCTTATAAATAATTCTAAGAATACACTTCAATTGCCCAACAACGACAATCTTTTGCGCCATTGATCATTCATAATCCTGTTATGCTACGGTCGAAGCTATAACGCAGTAAAATACTAGTACTGTATCGATTCTTCGATTCGTGCAGATTGCTTACTTATTCCGTTGTTCTTACACGTTGATGCACCGTGCGAGTAAAAGCGAAAGGTGATGGAGAGAAGTTATCGATGCTTATGATGGGTGAAATGACTGGTCAGAAATATGTCCTGCAATCAGGTACAGGTTATGTATATAGAACAGAAAACCTGTACCTGATTGCAGGACATATTTCTGACCAGTCATATCATTCAAAATGGCCGATTTTTTCAGCATAAGTAAGGGACATGAGTACCAACCTAACGCCACAAAACAAAACGAAAATCGAATATACGTAGCCCGCGGAAATTCAAAATTCGATATACTTTTTGAACAGACCTCGTATACCTATAAATGCAACTTTTATAAAAATACATGATACTTTTTTAAAGGCCACAAGAAACTTACGCAGGTCGCAGGTTCCCGTCCTATGAGACAAAACATATACCTAATTTACAAAAAAAAATTACATTCAATATTTTTCATTTTATCTTTATAAATAGATAATTTAATTTCTTTTGAATAAACAGACAAATTGTACACAGATGTGTATGTAAACATATTTATATATTTACTCTCCTAACTTTCATAGTAGAAAAATCGTGTATAACGCTCTCAAAATTTATATCATTTGTAATTTCTTGTTCTATAGACAATAATGCAAGATTTTGTAGTCTTACATTACTCATTGTGGAACGAAGATAATTTTTTATCAATTTCAATTTGGAGAAGCTCCTTTCGCAACTAGCGACACTGATAGCAATTGTTAAAAAAATTCTTAGCAAAATTACAATGTTGGGTACAGAATTTTCCAATCTATACTGTTGAACAAATTTTAGTAGATCAAGAGGGCCTTCCCCCCCGTTTTCCAACGTTTTGCCTCTAATTATAGTGCCGGTACAGCCATAAGAACCTGGATCCTTTTTCTTTCAATATGGAACTGTTCTTTATCAATGTCAATAAAGTCATTTATTTGACATTCAAATTCTTCATTTAGTAGGTTACATGGTATTATACACGAATATTTTCTTTGCAAGGACATGCAACTGATCAAAGCGTCCTTTTATTTCCGTTACAATTCTATCCATAGATAAAAACATTTCTCTTCGTACTTCTTGTTCTAACGATAGTCCCACATCTCGTGAATTTTCTCCACTCATATTTTTTCTCCTTCTAACTCGACGTTCAGTCGATATCTCCAACTCTTCGCAAATTGTTTTGGCTGCTATAACAGCGTTTTGTATGAGCGCATCTCTTTGTTCCATGAAATGGGTTTGCAAAGAATTTAGTTTTATATGACAATGATGAACATTTAACCCTTTTATTTGGAGGTACACATGTTGGTGCTACAGAGTTAGGAGAAGATTTGGCTTCAGATTCAATGCCCATGATTTTAAGTGGTGATTTTAATATAAATTTTGTACAATTTAAAAAAAAAAGTTGTTTTTTACAACTAAAACTAAATATAAAAAATGCCGCCCTAAAATATGTGCCGCCCGGTGCGGATCGCACCCATCCCCCTAGGTGCGCTACTGCTCTCAACTTTTATTTTTCGAACGTACAAGCTGCCAATTTCCCGCGCCGGAATAACTCATAACATTATAACGATGTCTGATAAAGTATCGTGAATCTGGCTGCTCGTATTTCACTGAAATTAAACGGAATATGTTGGGGAGTTAAACAAATGTGGGAGAAAGATCTCTAGAGAAATACTACGATCGTGATAACCCCGTTCTTGGCCAGGTGTCGTCCCGGTTTCGCACGCGTAGGCGTGAAATATTTTTCACTCAAGACGCTATCCGACCGGGATTGAAGTTGAGTTCTTTCGGCTCATCACTCGACATGAGAGTCATTTCGAGCGGTCCTTTCTACCGTATTCTCACTTCGCACTCCTTTCATTCCCTCTCTCTTGACGTTCTTGGATCTTCTCTGATAGTATAACGCCATCAAGAACCTCGAGATGTGATAAACTATGTCGTTTATCGCGCGCGCGCGAAAATACGAAACGCAACGAAAATTCGCGAGCCTCAGTTTATATCCGTGTAACATGTCTCTCGCTTGGAGGATCGTTTGAATGTGTATATGTGTTTATGCATGCGTGTATGCTGGTCGACAGTTGAGAGGCCACAACAGTGATGTACTGCAGCGTGGAATGTCGGCACGGGGTTTATTAGAGCAGATAATGATAACATCTCGGGAGGCGTAGACCGTTCTTGCTCCTCTCTCTCTCTGCGTTGGTTGCAATCCGAGTCCGACTGTACATTATACGTTATATACATATCTACACTTCTTCATCATCATCCTTCTCTCGAGAGTCTTCAGTCCATTCCTTTTTTTTTCTCTACCTTTCTGTTCATCCTCATCGTTCTATCTCCCCTCTCTTTCTCATCGCTCATTCGTCGTCTTCCCTTTTCGACGAACATGAGGCTCGATAACTATGATCTACCAGTAGCATATTCGTCGCGTAGAAAGACCGAAGTCGGAGAGAGTATGGCATCCAACACGCACCCCCGCCCTCTTGCCCAAGGGAGCACTCGGCGGCATACATCACCGTCAACTTATTTCTGTTTGCCTCTCGCGCGCTCACCGGAGCGGCATACATCGCGACAGCACACACCCTGGTGCCAACCACTGATGTATGGACGTAATTGGTTAGGCGGAGTATTGCAAGACACGGTCTTGTATTATATACTAGCGAGTTATTGTACCGCAGGAGCTTCGCGCCTTTGGATTTTTTAATAAGCAAAAAAATAAACCTTCAAATTTATGTATTCTTCGCCTTTTCCTATTGAATTTTTGCGCTTTCGTCAAAACTATTGTGATTGATAATCGTTAGGAATTTTCTGTGTAATAGGAAGAAGACTAATTTATTTTTGCCTTTTGTGTTCACTTCATTTAATTAATCTAAACATATCGATAATTTTATGTATGACAATTTTGCCGTATGTAGCAAGAATCGAAGTGGATACAAAAGAGCGAAAAATGGAACATCTCTTCCAGAACTCGTGTTGATTGACAGTATGCAGATGCAGAAAAGCCTTCAGAGATGAGCCGTTTGAGCCAAGTTCTAATACAATATACACCTAATTCGTCGGTCGTTCGAGAGCAAAAGCGCGATGATTTGTGGCATAGTGGATGTTTCATGCGTCGGTTCCCTCCCGAGAATGCTCATGCTCTTCTGGTATCACAAAATGGCCACCGACAAACACTCATTCAACACAAGGGCTTCTGGTGCGTTTGCTTCACAACAATTCTACCGGGAGCTTGTTAAACGAAGTGGCCACTCCCACTCATCGCACACCACCAGCCCCCTTTTCGCTGCCGTTGGATAAAAACTAATTAATGATTCTCACGTTCACGCCACCGGCATTGTGGATTCACGGTCAGTGAGCCCCGTGTGATTGTTCTCCGGTATACGAGATCTCATATTGATACGTCTCTGCTGATTCATTTAGCAGTAAAAACAAAAAAAAACAAAATAGAAGCCGACCAATAAAATACAATAAGATTACACAAAAACTTTCTTCGCAGAAATCGATGCATCCGCGTTTTTTGCACGCTGTGTATCTTGAGAATATTTGATATTTGTGGCTTTCTCGAGGTCGTCAAGGTAATCTAAAGGGTCTGGAGATAAGATCGCACGTAAAGAACAAAAGGTTGTATACTGAAATGGTAATTTACTATCAAGGATGTAGATTAGGCGGTATAAATTATGAGAAACGCGCAGGTGTCGTGAGAGAAGAGCGGCAATCGACTTTTCCGGCAAGAGACAGCTTTCGTTGATTCTTCCACCCGGGTGGCTGTGGTATCAGCCCTTCTAAAAACTTCTTTGAGTGAACAGTGACCGGGACCACCTCTAGGAATGCGTGTAACCACGTGCCCACCGAAAGATAACCGTGGTAACGAGCTCGGAGGAACAGGTGATCGATCCAGCTAAGATATTTTTCGGACGATGAGAAACACCTGCTGTCGCGAATCTCCTCAGTCACCCCGTGATCCAGTCTTAATATCGGAGTACTAATTACGTATACATTTTTTTTAACACAAAGAAAAAGAATCGGGATCTATTGTATATGTAACAAGTGTGTCCGAGCTGTTCAGGACTTTCGAAAATTCATTTGAACATTCAACAGTCGGGCAAAAATTTCGTGCGGAATCCTGACTGAGATCGAAACATTGGCATTTGCTCGTATATCGTCGGGATTCTAATGAATAGGTATAGAAGGCCAAGTCGCAGTGGGAATTGCGCCTCGCTCGCAATGCACCCATAGACGACGTACCATTTGGTCTCATTGCACGAAAGACTGCGAGCTGTGTGCGCGTGTTGACGGGAGACGAAGACGACCAACAACGACGCCAACGAGAGTATGATACAAAGCGAGCTGCGATCCTCGCAGCTCTCTCGCTTATCCCAAGTCGCATAGCTGGGACTCTCGGGCGCGCTATTTGCAGCCTCTCGATTCTCTCTCCACTTGTGGTGCGGCACGACGAGAGCAACCTCGTCCACCGAGAGACTCCGTGCAATGAACGTCGCCGACGCCCGGCATCGCTATGCGACTCAATGGAACTCTCGTTCATCCTTTATATCTATATAACACCCCCGTCTAGTAATCATATCGTCTGATCGCCTCGTGTCATTGGACAATCCCAACTCATCCTCTATTCTCTCTCTCTTCTTCTCCGTTTGATGCATCATACATATCTCTATATCTCGTGTTCCTTACGCATCGACATTGAGAATTGGAATTTTTATGCACAATGCCAGTCACTAATTCATGGATTGATGACTTTTTTTTTCATAGGACAAAGTTTTAGATATCTGGAAGTTAATGTTTAAAAAAGTTTTGTGGGCTTTGCCGGATTGTCATAGACAACTTTTCCAATATTCCTTTCCTCTTCATAAGTATATCTTTGAAAGCTACCGGTGTCTCTCCGTTGCCCTTGCATATATAGAATTTCAACATCGTGTAAATCGGTACACGATGGGGCTTCATCCGCCCGGTACTTTCTGTGTGTATAGAGTCATTCACGATGTTTTCCGCCTGCCAGAATCGGCAGGAGTCACGAACATTAGTTCCCCGTATAGTGCAAAGAGGCGATCCGGAGCGAAGTCAGAGCACACGGATTATATCGTCTCTTTACGAGTTTTCCGCCAACGACCGCCATAAATTCCATTGTTCTCGGAACCAATCCGGCCGCATTCTGACCCATCCAACCACACAAAGGCCTTTCTTTCCCCTCGCTCCTTCGAGAGAAGCTCGCGAGTTTCTGCACCTCGCGCGCGCATTCACTCCGGAGGATGAGTAGAAGGTGTACGGGCATTAAATCGTAAATTCATTGTTTCTACGACGACACCTCTCGTGACCATCGAAGAGCGAAGAGTAGATCGGTAACACCAAAAAGTTTGTATGACCCTGTCGCAGGGGCTCTCTTCCATCTTCATTGCTCCACGATCTCCACTGAAAAGCCTTTTGAGTTATACATTTTGCTTTGTCATCCAGATTCTAGTTTGTGTGTGTCCTGTCGATCGTTTTGTCGATAGCGATCTCGACATCAGTCTGACAATGGTGCTCAGCAAGTTCAATTAACAGGCTAAGTGAAACGTTTTTTCTTTTTCATTTGATGTTACAGCTCAATGTTCACCAAAGATCCTTGGAAGCTGCGGGTCTTGAACTTTGCACGGCAAGCGGAAGTGTACCTCAGGGTCAACCAAGTAGCGCTGGATCGGTAGGATCGGCGCCGAGTCCAGCGTCGCCAAGACCAACGCCACCTCAGCCAAGACCTCCACATGCCACCGCGACAACCACGTCGCAACCCTCGAGAACGCTAGACGACGACAGATCGACGGACGGTGAGATACCATTTTTTTTGCCTTCTACAGTGGGTCAAAAAAGTATTTATACAACTTGTTTTTTTGCAATAACTTTATATACATAAGCGATACGCAAAGAAAGCCAATTTTATTTAATAGTACATCAGGTGCAGAGATAAACTGCAAATGGAGAATTCTTTCCCAGGAATAATAGAAGAATTACGCCAAAAAAACGAAAATTTTCGGGCAAAAAAAGTATTCATACACTTACGATTATAGTGAAAACCAACATCATCATAGTTGTTAATTATAACTAATATTTGGTGCGCAATCTATCATCATTTTATCTACACTTGCTTTCAAATTGCTGCGCAAAACGTCGATATACTTCTGGGCATACATTGTACCATCTATAAAAGCCAGATTACCAACGCCATAATATCCCATACAGCCCCAAACCATGACGCTTCCTCCGCGGTGCTTTACAGTCGGTATTAAATTTTTCTGCTGGAGCTCGATGTTTGGTTTCCGCCAGACGAATTTTTTTTCCATCGGACCCGAAGATGTTAAACTTCGATTCATCCGAGAATACGACACGTTTCCAAAATTCTATAGATTTTTTTACGTAGGTTTTTGCGAAACCTAAACGTTTTTCTCGATTTATATTATTAATTAATGATTTTTTGCGGGCAGTTCTGCCGTATATTTGGGCAGAATGCAAAACGTTTCGAATAGTCTGGGGACACACGCTCTTCCCCGATGTTGACGCGACATCACTCGCTAAACTGCGAGCACTTGCAAACGGTTTTTTTTGTAGCCTCTGTAACGATACTCCGACGCTCTCGTACCGTTAGTATTCTCAGTCGACCGGTTCTTGGCTTTTTTTCTGTGCTGTTTGTTCTTTCGTATTTTTTTATTATATATTGCACTGTTGCGAAACTTAGATTTAGTTCTTCACTAATATTTCGATAACTTTCACCGCGTTTCCAAAGAAAAATCACTCTATCTCGCATGGATATTGATATTTCGCTTTTCTTTGCCATCATGTCTGTTCAGAGCTTGAAGATCTACTACCGCATGAAATAGGTCAAAACCATTGTGTAAACGAAGACTTGTTTACATTGTACGCAGAGGTCAGACCGTCCGTGAGTGCATATCGAGGTTTAGCAGCTCAATCGTAAGTGTACGAATACTTTTTTGGCCCGAAAATTTTCGTTTTTTTTGCATAATTCTTCTATTATTCCTGGGAAAAGTTTCTCGATTTGCAGTTTATTTCTGTACCTGATGTACTATTAAATAAAATTGTCTTTCTTTGCGTATCGTTTATGTCTATAAAGTTATCGCGAAAAAACATGGTGTATGAATACTTTTTTGACCCACTGTATATTTATTGAATTAAATGATGATATAACATCCTCGAGTCACCAATCTTTGCTCCTAAATAACATTAATTGTTTTTTTCTTCAAATGCAGCGGTAGGTCCTGCGGGAACGGCGGCCGATGACTCGGACGACGGTGAAAGCAGGGCCCAGTATATCAATGCTAATTGCGTAGTTTTTACGCATTATCGAGGTGACGCAGCGTCCGAAGTTGAAGAACATTTTCAGAGAGCGTTGGCCCATGATAAACTTAAAGGTTAGTGTTACACCGTTCATGTTTATCTCTCTCCACATGAGTATTCATCCGGTGAATCCGAAAAAAAAACAAAAGAACTGGCAGCAATCGCAAATATTTCATGCATATGAACTCGTCCAAATGAAAATATGGTCAAACAAAATCACGTCAAGATTTCGGGATTCGTGGCTTTTTCGATTATCATGCTTACGCGTTTTCACCAATCGAGTATACGCACGGATGCAGGCCGGCTGTTCTCTGCTCCGATGCCGCGAAGTAATAAAGTGCGCCATTAGCTCGACAACGCTAACAAGACCCTAACAATTGTTCCGCCGTCGTGCTTCGAGAGTTAATACCCCCTTTGGGCGCCGCAAGAGTTCGCTCATCCCTCTCTTCCTCCGATTCTTCCTCTTCTTCGTCTGCCGAACGGACGCAAACAACGAAAGACGAAGAAGGTAATTCGCATTGCGATGAACATGGGACTGTACACACAGAGAACGAAATAGATGAAGAAGAAAATGGAGAGGTTAAATGCATGAAAGTTGGACGGATTCGCTTGCGGCAATCTTGACGTCACGGGAGAATGTGAATTTGACTTTATTGGGAGCTCAACGGAATATCCAATTACAAACGCATTTCAACCAATTTCACGTATTCCATTTTGTCAACTGTTGGACAATAGATTACTGCATAATTCGACATGTCGGACACAAATTCGCGCCATTATCGTAACGGAAGCTCCAAGCATATAGTTTTCACGCTGTTTTCGCTACAAATCTTATGAAATATATCAGCACTCTTTCAACGAAGTCAATTCGAAGCTGAAAAGTTAAAGAGACAGAGATAAAGAGTGAAGAGGTACGAGGAAATTTTTTTTCACAAAAAGAAGTTGTAAGTCGCCCAGTTGGAACAGTTTAAAGGCGTAAAACATCGACGAGGAAAAAGGGATGGAGTTTGAAGTCAGGGGTTTGGCGAGTGATCGGCGTTCAGTGTCTATATCGGTGTCGTTTAAAGCCGCATTTAAACAGCGCATTTTAGTTCGGTCTTGCTGTTCTGAGCAAGCCACAGAGAGCGCCACGACGGAGCAACAGGATTTCGGTTCACTAGCCTGTTTAGAATTCAAGACAACACGACCTAATTGTTATGTGCGCGTCTTCTCTCCGTTCCTCGGCTTCACGTTTCATTCCCGTCAGGCTTTCTCCGAACGTTCGATTCTCTCGCACGTGGCTCCGCTAAAAAAAAACTCATCCTCTTCATTCTCTTCCATTTCGCTCACTCTCTTCGGCTCGACGCATTTTCACCGTTAACGCTCTGCGACACGGAACAAACCAAGTTCACTAGGAGAGGAGGTTCGACGGAGTGGGGGAGAGGTAAATTAAGAGCTTCTCTCTGTTGCTGTATATGCGCCACGGAGGGATGAAAGTGTGAGGTACCGCAACTAGAGGAGTGACTGGAGCGTGGATGACGCTGCTGATGTTTCTATATACGAGAGAAGGATGTAGAGACGCGACGAAGTAGAAGCTTTTGTACCGCGAGATCTTCGCACCGCGGACAGTTTTAGACATCAACGAGGTATGCAACTCGAGTGCACACAACGACAGAGAGAAAAGGGAATGAGAGAGATAGAAAGAGAGAGAGACAGAGAGAGAGAGAGAGAGAGAGATGACTCTCGTGAGTGATGCATCCATGCGCATACTCGACGCGTTTCATGTTATTTCGGCGGTTTCCGTTTACTCATGGGAACCGAATGAGAATTATTGTTCACGAGAATTCGGATAACATCGTTTTTTCGTTTTACTGAAATTTGATATTTGAGAAATACCAGCGCGTCGGAGGCTCGGAAATGATACAGGCGTACTATTGGAAGATTTTACTAAAGTCCCGAAGTGAATTATATTAAGGGAGGAAATAGGGTTAGGACAGCGTTTTCTCAATGATTTTCATGAATTTTTTTATAGTATAAAAAATGAATATAATTTATTGAAACTTTGAGAATATTTTATACATATATTTAAGTATATACTATAAAATATTAGCGACCCCATATTGCAGGTCACAATCAGACTCAGCATTTTCCGTACATTCTGGAAGCCGCAATTTTCATCTGAAATCAAACGAGGTTGGAATTTACTTTTATTATATGTCTCTCTTCTATATGAACCTGAATGCTATCAAAAAAATAGAAAATAGAATTTTTTACAGGGGTCAAAACAAAAGAGCATGATTTTTTGCCATTTTTTACAAATTTATTTGCAAAAAAAAAATTATTTTAAATAATGATAATATTCCGATTTTTGGTTCATATAGAGCGCAATACTAGAAAGAAAGTAACTGCCATGTTTCAAAACGATCGGTTAAAAACTTTTCAAACTAGCGTGTACGCAAGTTCAAAAAAAGTCGTTTTCAGAAAAACGCGTTTGAAAAAATAGTACCAAGAAAAACAAGCAATATGGGGTCGCTAATATTTCATAGTATATACTTAAATATATGTATAAAATATTCTCAAAGTTTCAGTAAATTATATTCATTTTTTATACTATAAAAAAATTCATGAAAATCATTGAGAAAACGCTGTCCTAACCCTATTTCCTCCCTTAATAGCTTATAACAATAGAAGGGGTCGGAATTTTCATTTTTAATTTTCGGAACATGTTTTTTAATAATTTTACTAAGAATTTATGAAATTAAAAAAAAATCGATTTATAACCGTCTGATCCTATTTCCCCCCTTAAGGGTCTGCAATTTTATCTATTGTCTTATTTCCTAAACAAAAAATATATAACGTTTGCTCAGATAGCTGAAAGTTTCGACAAAGCGACAACGATCCGGTTTTATTCAGAATCAGGAAAAATGTATAGGTTCTCCTGAAACGGTTGGAGAATGGCAAATTTGTTTTATTCAAAGAAAGCTCTTAAGGAAGATTCTCAGGTTGAAAATCGCCTGTCGATTAAAAACCCTAACGTTCAATTTGCCCTGCTTTTATTCATGGGAAATGAGGTCGGCTCGCGAATGATCTATAACATCGAAAAATCAATGATTTTCGATGTCGAACAAGAAACAGTTGGTGAAGGAACGGAAATACATTAAACGTGCCAATCATACTCACGCCGTTGCTTTCGCCGTGCTCGAAGAGCACAGTAAAATAATGCTGGTGTCGGGAGTATCGTCAACAGCTGCCTCCGCGACACATACTCGTTGACATAATCCGATGTAACATAATTTTTGGCCGTCCCCGTCGACGATCTCAGTCGCGTGTGGTGCGAACAAGCCGGAAGAAGGAAGAAAAACGACGGGTGACATCAGTAAAAGAGGGGTTAGGGGAAAGAGGCGATAAAACGTTTTGCCGGCATTGCCGGCAGCGGTACAAGTGCGAGAGACCAAGAAGATAGACGCGAGGGATTATGCATATATCTCTCTCTCGAGATATCGCTCTTTGAGATCTGAGACACGATCCGCGTGAGCTATAGTACGCCGCGAGCGTGCGTATGTATGTGTGTCGCGAAACATTCGTTGGTTAAAAGACGAGAAATTCAACGAGATACGAAGATGAGACGAATAAGACGAGCGGGAGCAAGAACTTTGGCAAGTACAAATATCTAATGGTGCGGTCTCGTCTCGGCCGAGCAATATCAAAACAGTAATAACGTTGAAGTCTCGGAAATTGAGCGAGTCGTTCCGGTCGATGGTGCCAAATTAACGCCCCGCGACGACCGAGGTATTAGAGTGATAGAGCGAAAGAGAAAGAGAGCGCGGAGCGAAGGAAGCGCGTTTATGCGGGTGTTGGAGTATATACAGAACGCAAGGAGATGAGAGCGCGTTCGCGCGCGACAGAAGCCGCAATTACTTGACACCGAGTCGCTCGACGCTGCGCGACGACGCCTCTCTCTCTCTCTCTCTTTCCTCAAAGCGAAGCGACGAACATGACAGCGAGAAGTAATCGAAGGAAAGTGTGAGAAAACGAGATATAGAGGGCGTACAATGTGTACAGCAACAACTGTGACAAGGGTTCGTGTAGTGGTAATATAGCGGAAAGAGGAGAGGGACCATATAGCTTAGGAGTGAAAGCACAAGCTGGTGAACAACGCTCTAAATCGGTATAACAAGCCGTACTGCTATCCGCGACAGTGACATCAATCTGGTCGGGGTTACGTTTTGACGAATCGTCGTTTCGCCTATTAAACCAACCGTCGAGAGAGAGAGAGAGAGAGAGAGAGAGAGAGAGAGAGAGAGAGAGAGAGAGAGAGAGAGAGAGAGAGAGAAGAAGTCTCGCAGAGCAGAGAGGGAATAACGTCTCTGTAGAGTCTGCGGGTTAAATTATCTTCTGGCCAAGTGCCAGAATGACGAGTAAAAAGGTTTTTTTCTAAACCGAACTTATCGCTAGGAATCATTGCACTGTTTCTAGCGTGTCAATTCATCTCGTTTTTTTTCCCTCATGTTCCTCGTCTGTTTATGTCTGTTTATGTCACAAGATATAATCAACTTGCATTCTGGGTTACAGAGAATAACCGCATTTTGGCGTTGGACCTCCGGAATGTTTTTGATGTGAAATATCTTTACGCGCGTTGGGAGTAAACCGGTCGATAGGGAACGTCGATGGCACGTCGTGGTGACGCTCCCCTCCACGCAACTCTGCGCACGGGTTGATTGCGCATGCAGAGAGGCGATTCTGAACCAGTGGTGCGATTCTGTACCAGGCCCAATATCATAGCGTCCGACGCAAAACCGAAATAGCCAATTGCAAGGAAGATTCCAGCGGAAAGGCGCGACTCCCATAGGCTATTTCGGTTTTGCGTCAGACGCTATGATATTGCGTCTGGTTCAGAATCGCCCCTCAGATGCAATATCGTAGCGTCTGGCGCTAGCGAGCAACAGCCAATTGCAAGGAAGATTCCAGCGAAAAGTCGCGACTCTCGTAGGCTATCGCTCGCTAACGAGACCGATAGTTGTAGGTAGATCACAGATGTCTATATTATACATAGTATAGAATAGACATCTGTGCGGTAGAGAAGTTCATTTCCCATTGATACTTGAGGGGCGATTCTGTACCAGACGTAATATCATAGCGTCTGATGCAAAACCGAAATAGCCTATGAGAGTCGCGCCTTTCCGCTGGAATCTTCCTTGCAATTGGCTGTCGAGTTGCGTCGCTTCGTTGCGTCAAGTACACAATCGCACCCCTGAATGTGCTGTTCATAAGTCTCAAGGGGGTACTTATAGCGAAATTGTTTATGAATATAAGAAAACTCATTCTATACAATTATTATATGTAGCCCTATCGCGAGTAACAAGTATCGAAGCCTTATACATATACCAGGGGTGTTAGTTGAAATTTGCCGGATTTTTCGATAAAGAAAACACTTAAATTTCAGAGGAATCTCAAAAATTTTTTATTCAAAGTATTGACCATTGGTTTCTACACATTTCGCCCATCTCTCAGGCAAATTATGGATACCATCCCAAAAAAACTTTTTCTCTTTCGAGGTAAACCATTCGACCAGCCATTTTTCGACTTCTTCAAAATTAGCGAAGCACTGCTCTGCAAGGGAGTGTCCCATCGATGCGAAAAGGTGATAGTCGGACGGGGCGAGGTCTGGAGAGTACGGCGGGTGTGATAATATTTCGCAATTAAGTATTTTTAATGTGTCTTTCACCAGTTTAGCGATATGAGACGGCGCGTTGTCATGTTGCAAGATAACTTTGCCATGTCTTCGGGCCCATTCCGGCCGTTTTTCGATCAACGCATAATTTAAATTGATCATTTGTTGTCGGTAGCGATCCTTGTTCCCCGTTTCACCAGGTTTTAACAACTCGTAGTACACCACACCACACTGGTCCCACCAAACACAGAGCATTGTATTATGGCCAAAGCGATTTGGCCTTGCAGTCGATGGGCCGGCTTCACCAGGTGAACGCCATGATTTTTTTCGCTTCGGGTTCTCAAAATAAATCCACTTTTCGTCCCCGGTGACAATTCGATGCAGAAAAGATTTCCTTTCGAATCGTTGAAGCAGCATTTCACAAACGGTTTTTCGATTTTCCATTTGTCTATCGTTCAGCTGGTGTGGCACCCATTTTCCATACTTTTGGATCTTTCCCATGGCTTTTGAACGTTGGAAAATTGCTCCTCGAGTCACATTTAGTGTTTCTGCCAATTTTTGTTGCGATTGGGTTGGATCAACATCCAATAACGCCTGCAATTCCTCGTCTTCGAACTTTTTCGCTGCACCAGGATGTTCATTGTCTGTCAAATCGAAATCTCCACTTTTAAATTGACGAAACCATGTCTCACATGTTCTAATCCCTAGAGCATGTTCACCATAAGTTTCTACCAGCAACCGGTGAGCTTCAGCTGCTTTTTTCTTTTGATGAAATAACAAAACCAACGAATGCCGCAAATGCGATATACTTGGAACGAAACTCGACATATTCACTGAGGTAAACAAATATGACGCTATTATTTTGGCGGAATGTGACTTGCGTATTTTTGTAGGTTAATGTCAATAGAAAAAAATGACATACATGCCAAATCATAGAAATGTATACATATTGCTAGCGACATCTACTGGTAAAACCGGCAAACTTCAACTAACACCTCTGGTATATACGTAATATTGATCTAAAATTCTACCACGGTAGACGAATTGATCCATCAGTTGTAGCGTTGCAAGAAGAATTTAAAAGATTATCGCTTAATAGACTCGAGACACTCCAAGGATTAGTATCAAATTTCATAACATAAAGAAAGGGATTGTCGTTATCCACGTTGAGTTGTCAAAGTCTCAGAGAGCATGTCCCAGATCTACAAGATTCGATCGTTAACAATAGTAATTTATTATTATTGAGTGAAACATGGCTTGGTAATGAAGAAAACGTCGACATCCCCAACGTTCATTGTATCGTTCACTTCAAACGCAATAACGTTAGAGCTGGTGGTGCAGCTATTTATTAGAATAGAGATTCACCCGATGTTATTACATCTCGCATAATCGTTAGGTTGAGAAATGTAAGGGGACTTAGTTTTGGTCAAGATGATATTGGCGATTTATGTGCGGCACAAATTGTTACGGAGGATGGAAGGGAATTGGTCATGGTCGTTGTATATATTTCCCCAAACCAAAAAATTCACAATATCATACAATTTTTACACGAAGAAATACTCAAACATAGTCCAGCTCGTTCAATGCTATTAGGAGCAAATTTACATCAACTTCCATTAATTTTAGTAGAGGATTTCAATGTTAATTTTACCAAAGCTGAATCATTGCCACTCATAAATTTTCTCCAAAATGAATTTCAGTTGATCATGAACAACCACGGAAATGAGCCTACTACAAGGTATGGCACGACTATAGATGCAGTGTTCTATAGATATCTTGAAAACATGACATCTAAAACATTCGTTTCACACTTCAGCTATCATCGACCGATTGTTAAGGGGGGGTAGGGTTTTTAAATTATTTTTTTTGCATTTTTTTTTAAATTTTTTTTCTGAATGAACAATATGTCGAGAATATTGTGTATACATTTTAAGTCAATCGGAGTAAAACTAACGGAGTTACAACGTTTCAAACGACCGGCCGTGATACCTGTATATCACGTATAAAAAATTTTAAATCGATTTTCCCGAAAACGTCATTTTTGAAGTTTGTGAACATTAGAACTCAAAATCTACTGAACCGATCCTTTTGAAAATGTAAACATTACTTTTTCACATAAATCAACAGGTAATCAGGAGGAGTTTTTTTTTTTTTTCAATTTTTTCAAGTTTTTAATAACAAATTAAGCGCGATTTTTTTAGCTAAAATTGCGTTTTTCACTTCCAAGTGCTGCAAAAAATAGAAAAAAAAAAAAAAAAACTCTTCCTGATTACCTCGAGAAATACATCACCTTTAAAATGCATATCAATTTTTTTGTTTCGGATGATCCGGTAACGAGTTATAATGTTCACCGCGAAACCACTTTTTTTCAAGGCGCCTCTGGAGATTCAACGTCACCGGCTTATTTATCAATATTTTTCATTGAAATTTTTTTCTGAGATACTTCAATAGTTGTACAATAATATGTAATTCTATTTAATAAAATTATATTACTCATGTCGCCGCAAAAAAATCATAAAAATATGCTTTTTTTTCGCCTTTAAAACCCTACCCCGCCGTTAATTTCATCGAATCAAACGCAGCAACCACTGCTACTATAACCGAAGTAACAGATGAAGCAAGCAAATAAAAATTATCGAAGAAAATCAAAAGCTACTTTTCTTGTTGTTTTTTTTTCAATTCTCCACGCTACATATCCCACACGGTATTCTCAAGATGTTGGATGTTTCACATCTACCAGGCGTCCCATGACGGCTGACATTTTTTTTGGTTTACAGTCATTGCGAAGTATACGTAATTGAGGCATAATCAGCGCAAGTTCCGTGTCCATGACTTAATACGTTATTAGAGGTCGAAAAAGTCGATCCTCCGACGATCGATGTTTGCGAATCTGATAGAAATAGACGCTGGGCAATTCGACGACGCGTCGTCGTGTTCCGCGGTGGGACAGAAGCGCGCGTTTGGTTACCCCAAGTCAAGCATGTCGTGTGTATCGTCTTCACCCTTCCTTTTCCATTTCTCTCGGGCAAGTCATGTCGCAAAATGCAGCAGCAGCAGCAGCCTCACTCACTTTGCCTCTTCCTTCATTCTTTCTTACTCGGACTCGACAATATATCCTATACATAATAGACAGACAGACAGACAGACGCACACACACACAAACGACCGACAACGCAGTATTCTCTCGGGCAGGCAGAAGGGCGAAAGCTCGGATCTCGGCATCGCTGTTGCGTCCTCGCGAGCACAGAAGAAAGCCGACGACGCGCTACGCGACCGGGGAACCTCCCGACACTCTGTTTCTTTAATTGCGTTAATAAATAAAGGTCGGAGCGCGCGAGCGTTTCGCGGTCGAAGAACGACCGACGCGAAAGAAGGGAAAAGTTAGAGCGCGGTACATACTGCGCGAGAACCACGATCTATCTGCGAGAGAAGCGAAAGAGCGACGGGAGGAGAGAACGAAGAAACAGCGATAATATAAGGGAAAAAGAGATGCTGAACAGGGGAGGACGAGAGAGAGAGAGAGAGAGAGAGAGAAGGAAGGATAAATGAGTGCGCGGTGTGTATGGCACGCTGTGGAGATATGGAGCCGCGGGAAAATACGGATGTATAAAAACGATCAAAGATTATATGGTGAGAGGGGATTAAACGTGCTACGAGCGACGGAAGCTCAGCGATAACAAGAATGAGAGGATGACGATGACGTCGAAGAAAGAAGGAGAAGTGTCGATGAGGAAAATGCGGGGGCAGGGAGGAGCGAAGAAGAAGGGGCTGTGGATGTGAAGAGGAAGAAATAGAGGTGGGCATTACACAAAGATTATGAAGAAGAGTAATATGAGCAAGGATGATGGAAAAGGAAGAGAAGAATATGAAAGAAACGCTGAAGAAAATCAAGGAAAACCCGAGAGGTTGCCGCAAGGTTGAACCCATCGCACTATCTTCCATCGCTCGCAAGCAAATCGCAATACTTAACGCGATAGTTAGCTCGTTTGATTGTGCGTCGTTGGGGTTTCTCGCGTCGGGATAGACGCACCGCGCGGATGAGGCCGCGCGAACCCAATCCGCGCCCGGTTGCGGTGCGGACATGCCCCGAGAAACATATCTCAGACGCTTTGCCTCGGAGTCTTTTCTGTCGCGACCGCGGACTTGAGAGAAACGAAATAGATAGGGGAATGAGAGAGGAGAGAGAGAGAGGGAAAAGGATCACTATACCCACCGACGCCGCCGCATTCCACGCGTGGGAAACAATGCGGACTGGCTTCTTTGTACGAGTGGACGTGTCGCGGGTGGCTGTATATCCACCTCTTTCTCTTTCTTTATATCCTATAATCTTCAACTCTTTCTCTCTTCTTCGTTCCGTTTAGCCCAATCTCATACACTCAAGGATACTAGTAAACGAGCTTTCGATGTCGACGAATCACCGTAATATATACACGCGGTCAGCTATAGATTTGCGTATATGGTTGACCGGACACGAGAACCAAGAGATTTTGGTTCTCGCGCTTTTGGTATCGTTCCGCTGCCGGAATTAATCCTAGATGATTCTCTTTCCTTTTATTATATACATATATATATTATAGCTATACAGATTGAAAACATACAGTTTAGATGAGCTTGCTCGCTGACCGCACGGTGGCTCTGCCGCCTTTCTCGTTTCTTGTCATCACGATCGAAGGTCCTCGATTAGATGGTTGTCGCTGGTGCTTTTCGCTTCTTCTTTTTTTTGTCTCTCCACTTCTTTTCTTTTCTTCGTCCTCGTTTTTTTCTCATTCCTCTTCCCTTCTGTCTTTGGTGTCTCTTTCTCTCTCTCTCTCTCTCTCTTTCTCTGTCTTTGGCTTTCTGTCTCACGAGGTCGTTTCACCTTTTTCTCTCTATATGTTCGCAGAAAATATATCACCCATGGCCATGAGAAACTTCCCACCGTCCTTCTGGAACAGCCAGCATCCAGGCGATGTGTACGAGTATCCCACGGATCCCTGGCACCCCCACTATCCACAGTATCATCACAGGTGAGTCCCCAATTCGAATATACACTATATATTCCGAATGAGAAGTCTCGAATGACAAATGAATTTAGTCTTCTCGTTGACTATGACTCTGGCCCAAAGTTTTACCGTCAACTTTTCCTCGGAGATTACCGAATAAAATTGAAACTAATTTTTACAATCATTCGCCCTTATTGTACCACATTTGTCATTTATTGGTTTCAAATATTGTCCGTTTTAATTCATATTGTCTTTACGATTCATTCGCAAATCGACACAAAAAAAATGATAGTTATCATCGTGACATTTTAAGAGCCGTCCACGAGTATCATCATCACAACATGGCGGGTTACGGTGGTCTTTTGCTCGGTGGTGCGAGAGGCTTGGGTCATCATACGTCACATCACGCGGCACATCACGCTCACGCGGCGGCTGCCTCGTACAAAGATTGGACGTCGGCGACGCCCTCGCAATCCCTCGTGGACGCTTCCACGGCACCCCCATATCCCCACGGTCCGTACGCACCCCTTTCTGGTGAGTATTGGACCTGAGAGTCAAAGACAAAAAAGACGACGAGGAAAAGAAATAGAGAAATTACGATTGTTGAAAAAAAAATAAGGGATGAAACAAGACGAAGAGCGCGAACGGTACGAGGTCTGTTCAAAAAGTATCGCGAATTTCGAATTTCCGCGGGCTACGTTATAGTGATGGAAAACAAGACGAGAATCTCGACCGTCTCGCTCGTTCTCGCTTGCGATTGTCATTTATATAAAATTTGTATATCGATTGCATGACATGAATTGCAGATATAATCTCGTCTCGATATGTATTGAATTGACGAGCGACACTAAGCGGGAATCTCGATTATAGTCAAATGTTTTATTGTTTTAATGGGAACCCGTACTATGATGGCGATGGTTTAGATGTTACTACGTCGCACATCAGTGCAAGAGACTTAGCTGTAATATTAGAATTGTACCCACTGCTAAACGGTGGATTATTTTCAAAGAGCAAAAACTTAACCACTTTTTCCCACAATTCTGCTTGGGCTAAGCTATCTGAGTCCGGACAGTTGTGCCGTTTCGGAGAAAGTACAATTTCTGTTTTTGAAGTGGTCGAAGGGTGTGCGCCCTCGCGTTAAAATGATCGCGATTAAAACATCCCTATGGAAATACAATTCCTTGTGGAATATTATCGATGCACATGCGTTTTTCTCCAGTATCGGTAACCGACGTGGGGCCAATGTCACTCGATGTGCGTTTCATCACGACAGTTTGAAAAGTTCTAGTTCGACCCGATCGATATTGGAATACAAGCGAGATTCGAGATGAGATCGAGACGAGACAAAAACTCCCCTGTCAAACTCGAAAACAAGAGTATGTCTTGGCTATAACATTCGAGAAGTTAGGCTCGATCTCGATTTTTTCTTGTCTCGTCTCGCTTGTTGCATCACTAGCTACGTATATTCGATTTTCGATTTTTTTGTGGCGTTAGGTTGGTACTCGTGTCCCTTGCTTATGTTTAAAAAATGGGCCATTTTGAATGTTTAGTTAATTGTTGACAGCCGTTTTGGTTAGACGTGTTTTGGCTTGTCTTCGATTTTTGCCTATTCCAAAGAATGGATCAAAGAATCTGTATGAAATTTTGTGTGAAAAACAAAATTAAGTGCGCGGACGCATTCCGAATGTTGACTTTGGCATATGGTGAAGCTACCTTGGACCAAAGCAACGTTTATCGGTGGTACAAAATGTTCTCAGAGGCCCGAGAAGATGCGAACAACGAGATGCGTTCCGGACGCCCGAGCACATCAACAACAGACGAAAACATTGATGAAGTGAAGAAAATAATATTGGCCAATCGTCGAATCACCGTTAGAGAAGTTGCCGAGGAACTAAACATATCGATTGGCTCGTGCTATTCGATTTTTACCAATGATTTGGGCATGAGACGGGTCGCCGCGAAATTCGTGCCAAAATTGCTCAATTTCGAACGAAAACAGTGTCGCGTTAACATTGCTAAGGAGCTGTTGGACTTGGTCCGCGACGACCCAAATTTGCTCCAGAGGGTCATAACTGGTGACGAATCATGGGTTTATGGTTATGACGTGGAAGCCAAAGCTCAATCATCGCAATGGAAGCTGCTTTTTTGGAATAGGCAAAAATCGAAGACAAGCCAAAATACGTCTAACCAAAACAGCTGTCAACAATTAACTAAACATTCAAAATGGCCGATTTTTTCAGCATAAGTGCGGGACATGGGTACCGACCTAAAGCCATAAAAAATCGAAAATCGAATATACGTAGCCCGCGGTAATTCAAAATTCGCGATATTTTTTTAACAGACCTCGTATGTGCCCGAAAATCACATTTTGGAACGTCTCGCTCTTTGGGGAGGGAGTACGACTGTTGGATAATTTATTTTCCGGACGCGTGTGTAAAATTTCGAAAATCGTTGAATTTCAAATCAATTTTTCATCATGTATATATCCATCTTTATTTGATTATTGGTAAATTGATTTAGAATTCGTAATATACATTTATTTGACAATTGTTATCTGTGAATGTTTGGAGAATCAATTTTTCGTGATTTATTTGTTATATTTATTATCCCTAAGGGATAAGAACAAAGGCTCGTAAGAAATCTTGTTGATAAAAGAACAATTATATACATATTGAATGATCGCTCGAAGCGATTCAAAAAATCGAAAAGTAAAATATAGTTCGTAATTGCTTTTGTTCGTGTATTCGTGGCGAATCATTTTGTACAGTTGATGAAAATTTAACGAGTATATAGATAGTCGTAGACGATGATATATGTATTGAATTATATCATTATTATATTCTATTTTATTTGCTCTCTAGTGTATAAACTGTCGTAGTAGTGTAAAGAAACTCGAATCACAGGCACATATAATATAGAAGAAGCGCGCGAAAAAAAAAACCACAAATATATATAAATGCTAAGGCGCATAGGCACAGACAGGTACGGGGGTAGAAGTGCCAACACCGATTTTTTTTTCCCCCCATCCCGATCTTCAGTGTAACCGAGATTATAAAATTTCAATTGTAACATTACGATGCTGTACAATGTCAAGATATTTATGATAGATGATGAGATACGAAAAGAAGTAATAAAGAAGTCATCTATGGATCCGATATGATTTTGAAGTTTTTTTTTTTCTATTCGTTGTCAAAACATTACAAATTCATATATGTACATAAATATATAAATATGATATATTTATGTATTTATATAATTGTCTTGGCCTCGTTGGTCTGGTGTTGGCCCCCACTCCTACCCCCATGCCCGCCTGCCCTGTCGCAACCTTTGTTTATTTTTTTTATTTTATTTTATTTTTTCGTACGTTCCGTTTTCCGCGCTGACGAGATTATTCCAAATATCTCTGATACACGGATTCATCAGGTTAGTGCGTTGATTGAAACAGCAGCGCGAATCGCTAAGGTGAGAGGACAAGCATTCGTGGAAAATTCAAATGAAAATGCTGAAAATCCAATTTTTGTTGGTAACATTCCATAATGTGACAAAAAGCGTGGATCAATTTGACGATGCCTTACCGACATACAGGGTGCCACATCAAAATCCGGACAAAATTCAATTTGAATTTCCCGCCGTTCTATACCACTTCCAGAAGTCGCGATTGGCGTAAAAATAGCTTGACGCATGTACTAAACCTTCATAGTCTCGAAACAGTCGCAATGTACGTGGAGGGACTAAAAAAAAACGGGAATTGCGCTGCGTTGGGGAGGGAGAGTGGAGGAACCCATTGCTCGACCAGGTGTCCGTTGGGGACACGTCTCCTGAGTTAGTGTGCGAAGTTCTGTCGCCGTGAGTGCATCGGTTCGCCCGTGGGAATTTTTGTAGTGAAACAACTTTTTCCATTTCGGCGAAAACGTGATGGCCGATTGTCGAGAGCAACGCGCGGCTGTGAAATTTTGTTTCCTGTTGGGGAAATAGGCCGCGGAAACTACTGTAATGCTTAAGACTGCTTATGGAGATGCTGCCCTAAGTAAAACCAGAGTCTACGAGTGGTTTTCACGTTTTTAAAATGGAGAAATGTCAATTGAAGACCAACCCCGTTCGGGACGCCCCTCAACGTCAAGAAGTGACGAAAACGTCGACAAACTCAATGCTCTCATTCACGAAGACCGTCGCCGAACCATTGATCAACTCTGTGAGATGTCTGGGATATCATGGAGTTCAATTCAGAGGTTTTTATCCAAAGATTTGCACATGAGCAGAGTTGCAGCCAAATTTGTCCCTCGCCTTGTCACAGACGAGCAAAGGGAGCGTCGTCTTCAGGCATGTTTTGAACTTCAAAATCAGCTCGAAGAGGACCCTGAACTTTGTTCCAAGGTGATAAATCGTGGTGCTATGGATACGACCCCGAAACAAAGCAGCAATCAAGCGTTTTGCCACTGTGGAGGAGGTAAAACAAAAATCGCTGGAAGCCCTAAAGAACATCCCGATAAGTGAATTTAAAAAATGTTTTGAACATTGGAAGGATCGTTTGCAGAGGTGCGTTGTGGTCAAAGGAGAATACTTTGAAGGTGATCAAAATTTGGTGTAAAAATATTAAAAAATAAAGAAATTATGACGAAATTCCCGTTTTTTTTTTGGGTCTCCCCTCGTATATGTGAAATGTAAGATTATTTGTAATACGCGTGATGTTATCCGGGGGAGCATAACGCTCTGTCTTTTGCTCGTTCGTACACGGTTGATCATTGCTGCTGTCTCTACTGCTGATGCTATTACCGCTGCTTCCCTGTTTTCACGTTGAGTCCCACGAGAACAGAGTGTTTATATATATAGTATATTAGTGTGGCCGATGATACAAGGCTCTTCTATAGAAACTCCAGTGAGATGCCATATCCCAGTGCTCGCATGGAGCAGAAGCAGGAGAATGCGAGGATGGGGTTCTTAGTCGACGGTAGAATGGCGCGCAGGTAGAGGGCAAGAAAGTCGGGCGGTCCCTCAGATCCCCGCAATTAATAAGAGCTTAATGGGGACTGCGCGCGCGCGCTGCGACCGATAGCGCGCTCCGCCGGTGCTCGCTTCGCTATACGCTTGTTCTATCGTTTCCACTCTCTCTCTCGCGCCCCATACATCTTTCTCGCTCATTCGCTCTCATTCCCTCCTCCCTCCACCGCCCGTTATACCATACACTATTATATACGCGGAATCATTTCTTTCCATCTTTCCCCATCTTCTCTCGCTCCCACCGAAATGATCGTTCGCGACAAAAAGGCAACGCGGAGAAACGAGAGAAAGAGAGAGAGAGAGAGGCGGTAAAACATTTTGCTCGCCGCTAGCGCGTGAGCGCGAGTCAGTATATGTAGGTGATTCCGGACACACTCGCAAAAAGGCACGCCGAAAGGAGATGCCCCTTTTTTTTTACCCTCACCCTCGCTTTATACTACTTATTCCTCGTGTGTCTCTCGATCTTCTCTCATATCTATCAAATTATATAAGACCCACACACAGCGGGAAACCACGGCTATGGGATTCGGCGATCGGTGCTTTTTCGAAATTTGTGTGACGGATTTCGTATCGATGATACCGATGTGCTGTTCGCGTTTTCGTTTGCGAGGGGACCCCGAGGATTCGTGGGAACTAGCGACTGTTTCTTTATTCCAATGAAACGCATTTAGTTTCCAATCGAGAGAAACGTATTTTACCGATTATAGTATTCGATGAAATTCACGTGAGATTTTCAGGTCCGTGGGAGACGATGGGATACGAGGTCTGTTAAAAAAGTATCGCGAATTTTGAATTTCCGCGGGTTACGCATATTTGATTTTCAATTTTTTTGTGGCGTTAGGTTGGTACTCGTGTTCCTCACTTATGCTGAAAAAATCGACCATTTTGAATGTTTAGTTAATTGTTGACAGCTGTTTTGGTTAGACGTGTTTTGGCTCGTCTTCGATTTTTGCCTATTCCAAAAAAGCAGCTTCCATTGCGATGATTGAGCTTTGGTTTCCACGTCATAACCATACACCTATGATTCGTTACCAGTTATGACCCTCTGGAGCAAATTTGGGTCGTCGCGGACCGAGTCCAACAGCTCCTTAGCAATGTTAACGCGACACTGTTTTTGTTCGAAATTGAGCAATTTTGGCACGAATTTCGCGGCGACCCGTCTCATGCCGAAATCATTGGTAAAAATTGTAGGGTAGCATGTTCCCCAAATTCATCGTCCCCAAAAAAGTAACTAGACCGAAAAATCCCTTGACTATTCAGCCGCAATGCTGTTAGATGGAGCGGTAAACGTATTCTCATATCTACTCGCCCGAATGCCGGAGTTCGAGGACTGAGCAGTAGCAGTAGCAGTATGTCATAATGACAACAATTATTAATTACTAATTATTAATTATTAATTATTAATTATTAATCTAGTTTAGTCACTTCTAGTTACTTATCTAGTTACTTTTTTGGGGACGATGAATTTGGAGAACATGCTATCCTACCGTAAAAATCGAATAGCACGAGCCAATCGATATGTTTAGTTCCTCGGCAACTTCTCTAACAGTGATTCGACGATTGGCCAATATTATTTTCTTCACTTCACCAATGTTTTCGTCTATTGTTGATGTGCTCGGGCGTCCGGAACGCATTTCGTTGTTCGCATCTTCTCGGCCCTCTGAGAACATTTTGTACCACCGATAAACGTTGCTTGGGTCCAAAGTAACTTCACCATATGCCACAGTCAACATTCGGAATGCGTCCGCGCACTTAATTTTGTTTTTCACACAAAATTTGATACAGATTCTTTGATCCATTTTTTGGAATAGGCAAAAATCGAAGACAAGCCAAAACACGTCTAACCAAAACAGCTGTCAACAATTAACTAAACTTTCAAAATAGCCGATTTTTTCAGCATAAGTGAGGGACATGAGTATCAACCTAACGCCACAAAAAAATCGAACATCGAATATACGTAGCCCGCGGAAATTCAAAATTCGCGATACTTTTTGAACAGACCTCGTATATTGATATGTTGTCATTTGATAATGACAACGTAAAGCTCAAGTTAAGGGCTAATATACCGCTGCGCGCGCTGAAAACCGAGTAAATTTGAAAAATTATTATATCGGTTATATGATGAGAAAAAAATTAAATTGTTGATTTCACATTTTTTATTAACTTTTCAACTATAAGAAAAAGAATTTTAAGAATATAAAAAAAAAATATTTACATTATTTTTTATGCGTATAAATGGACTACTGATGAAAACCACGGCGCCTCCGTGTCGACATCATAATCTGACCAAAAATTATCCAATCTGCAAAAAAATAAAAGAATCTAGTAAAATAAAAAAGAAATTACAAATATGAAAAATTGTCCAAACAAAAAATAAAAGAAACCTCCCGTCAGGCTATAGAGAAAATCATTATCGAGATTAAAAAATAAATGAAGTTAAAAAATATTAAAAATTGACTGAGCTATCGTGCTGACACTGTCTGAAAACATAGTTTCGAGAAAAACGCGTTTAAAGTTTCTGGTAGGTACAACATGAACTTACGGGTCCGGTCACATTTATTGCTATAACTTTGTAACGGAATGGAATTTTCTTAAAAGTTTATTATTTTTTAATTCTTCAAAGTATAAAGAATAAAAATCTGTGAAAGAAATGGATTTTTTGAAAATTTCAGGGGTATGTGAGCCTTTAATAAACGCAATGGAACCCGTCAAGTTTATAATTGATTGAAACGGCAACACCTACTAGTTTTCAAGGAGCACGCAGTTTTAGCATTCCAAGTTAAGTCATTCAATTATCGATCGGACGAACGATTCAAGGAAAAAGCGAAAAAAGGACAAGAAAAAAAATGGACACGAAAGTCGTAAAATATAATGTTTCGCAACGAAGTGCTAGACGACAGACCCTTTTCGATAGGGCCATCAATTTTTATTCTTACCGCGTTCCTCGGAATGATACGTGCCTATATACGATTATCGCTTGTTTTATTTTTTCCAATAACTGCTTAATATACGCGCTCACTCTCCTCTCGATCGGCAATCTCGAGATCATTATATGTGGTTGAATACGCGCACATACACACACTCATACATACGTATATAATGAGATCCCCTTTGTAGATCTCTCGCGTCACAAAAGAGAGCACAGCTATAACCGGTTGACGAAAGGTTCGGCAAAAAGTTGCTAACCACTGAAAGGCTGCTACCCCGATGAGTTTTGCTACTGCGTGATATGTCAGAATCCTACGATTAGGATCGAGGATATGCTCTAGAAAAGATTAGAAAAGCATTATCCGGGAAGTGCTTATATGGAAAATCGTTGAAATTTAGATCCTTCGAACATGCCACATCTGGAGGTACAACAAAAGACACGAGATTCTCGTTTAAGGAAATGTTCACTCCATGATTTTTTTAAATCACTCCAAATGAGTAAAATCTGTGATTTTTCGGAGGCTGAGGAAACGTCTTCGTTCTACTACATTTGGGTCCAAGGAAGGGTGTACATTTTTATTCAAGTTCCTTGCCAATAGTGAACTTCCTAACGGAGAAATCAAAGTTGATCGATAGAGACTAGAGCTTGAACTTTTCCGGGTATCCGAACACCCGAGTAATTCGTGTTTCACGGATCCGACGCTTCAAATCCGTATATCTCGATAACTCGATAATATCCGGGTAATAACGGATTCGGGTATGCGGATAGTTTTGGGGTGTCCGGGTAACCGGGTACTCGGATAATAACGGATAATATCGGGCAATTACCGCCGATAATTGATGCCGAAAATGCTGAAAAAAAATTGTTCAATTTACACAATTTGTGAGGCACGCGTGGATGTTGCCAAGAACGATGTTTGCGAAGTACATTTATAAGACGAATAATAAATCATTACCGGAAGATTGAAAAATCGGGATTATATCGGTGTTCATGTCCGATCATGTAGTTGACCATTTTTTATTTTTACCGACTGATATCAATATTAAACAAATTAGATTATCATTATAACGAGGATTCTTGGAAAGAATCTTGCAGGCGTATTTACTATTATTACCAAACTATTTCTTTACTGTAATTCACATCCGACAAAAACTACAATTTCAATAAAACATTCTTGTGTAGATTAAAAAAGCAATGACATAATCTTCTATACAATGTTAGGGAAACGCATGATCATTTCATAAGAACTTAATCAACGTTGACCTGCACTATTTTCATCTTTAATATTATTTTTTCGTCACGATTTATTATTATTTAATAAATATCCTCAGTTTCTGAAATGTATATTTGCTTTATGGGCGTGTGTGCAGTTTTTATGAACTTCAGAGTTGGAGAGAAAATATAGAATGTGAAGAAGCGGATCTCGGCTATTCTTAATATGCGCAGGCAAGAAATTGTGATCGTAACAGCAGATTCTAAAAAATTGTGGGAGTCACATGTAAAATGTATTCCCGAGTAAATACACAATTATTATAAATTGGAAAACCCGTGACGTCTGATTCGTCAACACTAAGTTTTCATTTTTACCGTAGTTTTGCACAATTTCTTTGAACAGAGCAAATTTTATGCAAGTTTTTTTCCAATTTTTTTCAATGGTAACTATTAACGCCCTATATTTCGGCTTATTTGATGAACAGACTAATACAATATCATTATTTTTTTTACTCCGGCGGTCCTATTTGAGGCTGTACGCGAAAAATCGGGTAATTACCCGACATTATTCGTTATTACCCGGTTACCCGGATCCGTGATTCGTCGGAAGTGTTGGATCCGATTTCCCGGATACCCGGATACTTTCTGGTATCCGGCTAACCCGGATAAAAGTAACAACCCTAATAGAGACCCTACTGGAAAACGGTCACCGATCGTTTTTCATTGTCGAATCACCATTTGAATGCATCTACAGCAAAATATATCCGTCGTCATTTATCGAATCTTCATGCTCCTGGTAACGACACATCAGTATCCCGTGTTCAGCATTCTGTACGGCCACAGCATGCACTGCCCCCCCCCCCAGCCCCTCCGTGAGTTTACAAAATGCATTCGTGAACGAGGGATGATGGTGGAGCGTGGAGGTGAAAAAAAAAAGTGAACGCGAAGGCATGGAGCACGGTCGAATAATGTGCAAACCCCGCGGATTGCATACTGGGTTCGGTAGACTGCGCGGGTGTGTTCACCCCAGTGGTTGCCACCTCACCCTCACTGTATTTTCCCGCTGCAGTTGCATTGTCCCCTTTCAGCTTTGCTCTTCGTCATCCCCCTCAGCCATTCACCCTTCCTCGTGTCATCCCGAAGGTCGCCACGCCCCATCAAGATTTCAGACCACGCCTCCGCGTTTTCAGCATGCACCACGATCGTTCATAATCATTGAAACGCCCAACGTTACCGACGATGAAGTTCGAAGCTGGTGAACACACACGCCAAATAGACGCGGTCACGCGATATCTCGTGTCAAATATGCAAGAGCCTGTGATAGATATATCGCTGGTGGCTTTAACCAAGGGATTCTTCGAGCAACATCCCCGTGGTACGATCACTTACATAGTGATTTACAATTCGTCGTTACATATTACGACACGATTCGTTGGATTGTACAGAGCGGGAAATAGTTTTTTTTCACAGACAAAGCTTTTTCTTTCTTGAGCAAAGTGTGATCGACGTTCTCGAGTCCGTTGCTTTATTCCTAGGTTGCGCGATGCCGTGTGGAGGGTTCTAAATCGATAGTGTACTCGAAAGCTCTCTCTTCCACTGATACACGAACCCTTCGTCCCATCCCTTGCATATTCGACCCTTCGCAACAGCGGGATGTCACTGATTTAACCCTTGGCAGCCATTCCTCGAAAGTTTCGCCTCACCGGTTGGGAGAGAGATTCCCTTCGTCCGGGTCTATTCTGTCGTCTTGTGCACGACGTATTTTGCCATTAATTTAGATCAACAATCATCACCTCGGTACTTCTTTTTTGTAAGGTCGTGCCATAATCGTGAGGAATCTGCAGGAACAAATTGATTTCTCCGGGTAGGTCTTCGGTAGACGTATTCATCATGTAACGAAAGATACATATGGTACGACGATCGGCAAAGTGTGAAAGCCTGAAGTTCACAAAAATCTTTAGGGGTTTAAGGCGGTATTCTGATCTAGAGCGAGATTTTTGACGTCATTTCTAATGTGCAATAACGTTTAAACCGTTGAAGTTGTCTTGATGAAAATTTACACGTGCATTTATTGATCCTTAGAGAATACTTGTACATTAAAAAAAAAACATTATTTTAAATATTTTCATGTAGTTTTTTGCCTTGTTGCAACATGGTCAATAACTCGCCCTGTAATTATTAAAAAAGTTATTTACAACTTACGTTTCAATTTTTTATTTTGTCAATTACTTTTTTCATTTTGGCTGGCATTATTCTTGGATAAATATTTTTTCTTATGAATAAAATGAATTAATTCACAATTGTTAATTATCTTCCACTGAGGGCCATGAAAAATGAAACATTTTCATTCGAAAATTAACAAACAATCAGGTTTTTCGATCGATTTTCCATCTCACTTTATTTTAACTTTATCATTTTTTTTTCATTAACGCGGTAGTCTGGTCTAGAGCGAGATTTCTAACGTCATTTCTAATGTGCAATAATTTTTAAACCGTTGAAGTTGTCTTGATGAAAATTTACACGTGCATTTATTGATCCTTAGAGAATACTTGTAGATTAAAAAAAAAAATTATTTTAAATATTTTCATGTAGTTTTTTGCCTTGTTGCAACATGGTGCGCCGAAAGCCGCCTCAATCGGCGCCCACTCTGGACGATGTTGTATGCATCTGAAAAAAAAAAATATATATATATTCTCAATATGTACGAGTATTCCGAGCACTGGTAGCAGAATTGGTACTTAAAAAAATTTTTTGACAAAATGGCAGCCTGTTGAACTTTCATTAATGATATTTCATACATTTTCGGGTATTCGACGAGTTATAAAATGTCGGCAAAATTATTGTTCGACTCAATTCTGCTACCAGTCCTCGGAAACAGGCTACTTAAGGTACGTGCAAAATTTGAGCTTGATCGGTCCATTAGTTATCGAGATATCGTGGGCGCCGATTTGAAAAACATAGTTCTGAGATAAATGCGTTCAAAGTTTTGACACCGTCGCGCGCGCGCCGCGCTACCTGAGCGCGCGGCTTGCTTAGAATTTTTATTTCTCGGCTAATTTTTGAAATATCAATAAACGGTTTTCAGGAGCGTATGAAGAAAGGTCTAAGGAGTAAGAAAATGAAAAAAAAAATTAATCGATTTTTTCAAATTTCTTGACCAGACTACCGCGTTAACAGAGACACATCTTGCCAAGTCCAACGCGTAGAAGAAGTGTTTGTGTCAAAGCTAATCGGACACCTCATTCTGACCGTTAAGCAATTGAGCGGACCAGAGTTAGCCATTGGTATGTGTACATGCGGTACTATATGCCATCGGACCGGCGCTATATGCCACAGGTCTGTCACTGCGATAACTACTCGTGCGCTTGCCGATTGAGTGCCGCCGTTTCTTCGCGACAACGTTTTACTCGAGCAAACGGGTTATCCATAAGAATTTGTTTAGAGGAATGCCGACAGCGCTCGACGGTTGAACACATACAACTGGTTCTAGCGGTAGCGCACGCCAACAGTGCAGTCATTCCGTCATTCTTCGTGCACAATATAGTTTACTGGTTTACGCGTTGTGCCACGTTATAAAATTAGTTGCGTACTTCGTCATCGCTTTTTTGAAACGTCGCTCGAGACGATAGAATGGAAATTCGTAGCCTGGTCACGCTTCCGATGGTCGCAGGAGATACATTTGTTGTTTTTTCGTTATCTGCTCTATTCGATTTTATTCGTAGCTTTTTCCCCGAAGTGGTATTGCAGTGATTGCAAATTCAAGATACTTTGGGTAGTCTCTAGAAATTTCCGATCAACATGATTCTAATATTTCTATCATTGAAAGGACTGGACGGAGTGTCCTCCCGGAGGAATCATCCGACAGAGGATTTTAACGGCGATCACGCAAAAAGGACAAAAAATTGGGCCTCTTTAAATTTAAGTGCTTGGCCTATTAAGTCCGATGCTCGTGTACACGGACGCGACAGCAATCTCAAATGTAGAGTCCCGTTTAGGTACAGAGCGCTTCTGTAAAACACGAACACATGCGCGGGCAAAGAGTACGCGCTCAACAGATCCTTCGGTTTACAGTTTTCTCGTGAGTAATTATATAATTGCGTAAATTAACCTCGAGCGTGGATAAATTGGCGAACGTTTAAGCGCCATTAACTGAAATAAATCGCAATTACATGGTAGCAACCGACGACAACGACGAGGTCTTCGAACGCTGCGTAGATGGTCAACGCCTCTGTCGCCACGGTCCACAAACTACAGAAATCGTTGGGCACCTCTTGTTGCTCCACCGTTTTAGCACCGGTGAGATCGGCTTCTTACCTCCTTTTTCATAGCCTTAGGGGAGTCATTTATTTTACAACCGTTGCTCCTTTTATACTCTTATAGACGGGAGACGAAGACTTTCATAAATTCGCTTTGACGTAGATACGAGATGAATTATTTATGGGACGTAACTGTCGAGTGCATGCTGTTGATACTTCGGATGCTTCGCACAGCGCGCAAAGTATTGCTCTTGTCCTTGCCATATCTCCTCACGCCTTTTTGCCATCGAAATATGCTGCAGAATTGCCAGTACTCCAGTTGAATCGGAAGTCTTGTTACTCCGACTAAATAAATAGTATACCGCTAGTTATCCCCGATAGAATTTCATTGATTTTTCCTACTAGTCTTCAACGGATTTTCGGCATTTGCTGAAACATCGATGGTCCCCAATCGTCCAAGCGGTCATGGGCAAAGTTGATTTTGGTGAGGAGGACTCGTCGACGAATTCCAGGACTAGAGGGAACGGCATGAATGATATATGATTCTCGAACATGGTAGCGACGTAAAAAGCTTGCTGTTCGTTGCCGAATTCGTGATCATTTTGCCACGAGGAAAGAGACGTGCTTTCATATCCGTGTGTGCTCGCACCATTGTCCCCCGTCATCATGCCCATCGCCAGAATCTCACGCAGCTTTTAATAGTGTCGTACGACAAAAAAGTTGCTTGTTCCCTCGCTGAGGGTTTCCTCACCCACGAAAATGTGTCGATCCTTCAATATTGGGTGTCGTGATTCTTGTTTCTTAAACTTCAACGATTTGCTCCTCATCCTGTGGTAACATATATATATATATATATATATATATATATATATATATATATATATATATATATATATATATATATATATGTGTGTACATATATATACCGGTAGACAACTGTCGCTGCCGCATGAATTTGCCTCGCGTTCTCTGGGGGGGTGAGTTTGAATTCCTCTATCCGAGACTCTACGATGTATCTACGAGTAGAATATACATGTATCACATTTTCCGTGTATATAGTAGCGTACCTTGTAGCGTCCTGGCACGCGACTCGAAAATGGCGTCGCGACTGACGTCACGCGATTCTCGCCCAGCATCAGAAACCGCGCGAGCGGAGAGATGAAAAGAGTATGGGAATAGAGAGGGCTCTGGGTTGAAACGAGAGCGCGAGTGAGATGCCGAAAGGAGATGGAAATCCACCGGGAGTTTCGCAGCATCGGGGATGGTCAACGGCGTGTCTCGATTGGTCAGCATAGCGAATGGAGGGAGTGGTCGCTATCCGTGACCAAACCGTGGCTACATCGATCTGCTGAGAACGAAGCTCCCTCGTAGTCTCATCTCGCTCTTTCTCTTTCTATAGAGTTCGGTCGAAACTCCCGCAAGTTCATCACGTTTCCCACTATAGTTCTGCCAAACGTTACTTCGATAACTCCCAAAAAAATGTGCACACCACAAAGTGTCAACATTTTCAGCTTGCCACTCATTGCAAAAATAGTCATTTCAATTTTGTCACTCCCAAACAGGGTTGCCGAAATTATAATGTGAAAATAATGCATTATCCATTACAGAAATAACTGCAATTGGATGATGAAAAACATTAAGCATTACATTGGTCATGAGAAATGTAAAAGACGACCATTATGCATTGCATTAATAATGAATAATACGAAAAACATTACATTATCCATTACTGAAGTAATGGCTAATGCAAAAGTGTTCCATTTTCCATTACTGAAGTAATGGGTAATGCAAAAGTGTTCCATTATCCATTACTGAAGTAATGGGTAAGGCAAAAGTGTTCCATTATCCATTACTATAGTAATTAGTAGTGCAAAATACTTCCATTATCGATTACTATAATGATGGGTAATGCAGAGCAGCATTAACTTTCCATTACTATAATGATGAATAATGTATTACCTCGAGTAATGCATTATCGGAATACGAATACAATAATTTATTATTATACTTTAACAAGAAATAAGAGAAAATTTAATGCAATAATACACAATCGTATAAAATCATATATCTTCCGATCCAATCCTAAAACATCTATATGAGTCTTATATATAACAATATATACAATCATATAAAATTTTATACAAAATTGCCAATTTTTTTAGAGTCATATACAAATTTATATAGTATTATCAAATTCTATCGAATCATATACAATCATATGGAAAACAATTGTCGCATATAATTGGATATAATTCTATAAGAATTTATATGATTCTATCGTCTCAAGTTTTGATCAAGTTGTGTAAAATCTTATCTTATAAGATTGTATAAGATCGTATCCAACCATTTTTTCCCGGGCATTTAGCAAACGGGCAAAGTTACTCGCGACTCTGTTAACACAAAAACATCACATCTCCTCTATCTGTGTGGTAATAGAGTACCGCGTTACATCTTTTTGGAGTTGCACGTTACTTCTATTGATGTTGAAGGTCGTAAAAAGAAAATCTTTTTTCAAACTACGGATGATTGAAATGAATGTAAATTAATGATATTTGCATCTTTAATTTGAAATGAAAAATCTCGCAGTTTTATTTTGATGATTTTGGCATAAAGTATGAAGTTAATAATGCTTCAGAAGCGAATATTTTCAACGCTGGGTTTCATATAAACGATATAGAGCGAATATCAGAACTGTTGGAATAGTCTGCTTATTTACTTTGTGGTGTTGCTATCTCAACGTCTCTTTAAAGCACGTCGTTCGTGAAGGAAAGTATATGAAGACAAACATAGCGGTCGTGCGCTTTGTATTCAACCAAATCATGTGATTTCATTGACATTGTTATATAAATTGATAAAGAATTTCGATTCCAATAATGCAACTAATGCATTAATCGACACAATGCAGTACTGGAAGTAATGCTCCATTTTTATATTTTGCATTATTTATTTCTATATAAATGGAAAAATAGCATTGTCTTGCATTACCCATTACTTCAGTAATGAGTAATGTAATGCTTTCCACATTACCCATTACTTTAGTCATGTTCAATGTAACGCTGTGCCATTAACCATTAATAACGTAATGCAAAATTATATGTTTTTTTATTTTTCAGTACTTATGTAATGCTCAATGGCCTGATATTGGTATTATTAATTAGAAGATTAATGCAATATTTTTCTTAACCGCATTATTTATTAAATGAACGATGCGTAATGGAATTCAAGTCCCATTACCCATTACTAGAATAATTTCTAATGAAATCAATAATGCATTATAAAAATAATGCATTTTTTGCAACTCTGCTCCCAAACGGGAAGAGTTAACATAATGGAAGTACTTTAGTGGAATACGTAACTTGCAGCATTGATAGTTTGCGGAAGAATTTGTTATTAAACTCGAAACTACAAAGTTTTCGGTGGAACTAACGAAAAGCCGAGTAGATCGATCGAGCCGAGAGATTTAGGGACTTAATTTTCGATGAATCGCGCTCTCAGAGCGGTGTTGAGAGATGTTCCGCGAAGTTTTCGCCTGGTCCGGACGCCCGACGAATTATCCAGCGAGTAGCATCGGCGTTACTGAATCGCTAAAGAGAGGGAGGATAGAGGGACAAGAGAGATAGAGCGGCGAAGAGAAAAGGAAGGGTCCTCTCCTTCACCACGCGCGTTCATCGCTCTGGGTTTATTGAATTCCAGTCTGCACGAGGGCTATATAGGGGGGTCTGACCCCCATTGATGAGGGTCATCACAATATGCTGCTACTGGGGATGATGCTGCCTCGCGCGTTCTTCTTCTTTTTTCTATGCAACCCCCATATTCAAGGGATGCCCATGGTTCGATGAGTCTTTTTTTTCCTCTATTTCTTTCTCGCCTCCACTCATATTCTGCATCGCTGGACAATTTACATCGATCTTTTAATTCAATTTCAACAATTAATTCCCTTCCCGCCACTAACTTATCGGATATTGGAACTTTTTTGTTTATTTTTTTAATCAAATTATAGTTTCGTGGAATTAAATGAGAAGTATATTGGCGTCTGTTATCTCGAAGTAATTGGTAAAAGGTTAAATAGTACATATTCTTTTTGAACTATAAGTCCGTAAAGTAAATATCTATCTTACAATACAATTAATCTATATCCATGCGTAAAAATCATTATTTTTTTATGTCAAGACGTCAAACGAATGTTACTCGTTATGCGAAAAACTAATTTCTATATATTACACTCTAAAGTCGTGAGATAACTTGGCTACGAAGACGAAGAACTCAAGTTGTTTCGCCTCGCCACCATTTTGACGTCTCGAAGAGTTTTCCCGCGTAGATTGTATACAGTGGGTCAAAAAAGTATTCATACAACTTTGTTTTTTTGCGATAACTTTATAGACATAAGCGATACGCAAAGAAAGCCAATTTTATTTAGTAGTACATCAGGTACAGAGATAAACTGCAAATGCAGAATTTTTTTCCCAGGAATAATAGAAGAATTATGCAAAAAAAAACGAAAATTTTCGGGCCAAAAAAGTATTCGTACACTTACGATTGAGCTGCTAAACCTCGATATTCACTCACGGACGGTCTGACCTCTGCGTACAATGTAAACAAGTCTTCGTTTACCCAATGGTTTTGACCTATTCGATGCGGTAGTTGATCTTCAAGCTCTGAACAGACATGATGGCAAAGAAAAGCGAAATATCAATATCCATGCTAGATAGAGTGATTTTTCTTCGGAAACGCGGTGAAAGCTATCGAAAAATTAGTAAAGAACTAAATCTAAGTTTCGCAACAGTGCAATATATAATAAAAAAATACGAAAGAACAAACAGCACAGAAAATAAGCCACGATCCGATCAACCGAGAATACTAACGGTACGAGAGCGTCGGAGTGTTGTTACAGAGGCTACAAAAAAACCGTTCACAAGTGCTCGCAGTTTAACAAATGATGTCGCGTCAACATCGGGGAAGAGCGTGTGTCCCCAGACTATTCGAAACGTTTTGCATTCTGCCCAAATATACGGCAGAACTGCCCGCAAAAAACCATAATTAATAATATAAATCGAGAATAACGTTTAGGTTCCGCAGAAACCTACGTAAAAAAATGTATAGAATTTTGGAAACGTGTCGTATTCTCGGATGAATCGAAGTTTAACATCTTCGGGTCCGATGGAAAAAGATTCGTCTGGCGGAAACCAAATACCAGAGCTCCAGCAGACAATACCGACTGTAAAGCACGGCGGAGGAAGCGTCATGGTTTGGAGCTGTATGGGATATTATGGCGTTGGTAATCTGGCTTTTATAGATGGTACAACGAATGCCCAGAAGTATATTGACGTGTTGCGCAGCAATTTGAAAGCAAGTGTAGATAAAATAGGCCTGGATGGAAATTTCTACTTCCAACAAGATAACGACCCGAAACATACTGCCATGAAAACGAGGGAATGGTTACTCTATAATGTCCGCAAACAATTGATTACACCACCACAATCTCCGGACATCAATCCTATTGAAAATTTATGGCACTTGGTGGATGTAGAAATTAGAAAAAGAAAAATAACAAACAAATCCGATCTCCAAAGAGTGCTTTCAGAAGAATGGACGAAAATAGCAAAAGAAACAACGCAAAAGCTTGTAGAATCCATGCCTAAGAGACTCGAGGCGATAATTGAAGCAAAAGCGATGCACACCAAATATTAGTTATACTTAATAACTATGATGATGTAGGTTTTCAATATAATCGTAAGTATATGAATACTTTTTTTGCCCGAAAATTTTCGTTTTTTTCGCATAATTCTTCTATTATTCCTGGGAAAAAATTCTCCATTTGCAGTTTATCTCTGCACCTGATGTACTATTAAATAAAATTCGCTTTCTTTCGGTATCGTTTATGTCTATAAAGTTATCGCAAAAAAACAAGGTGTATGAATACTTTTTTGACCCACTGTATATCCCACAGTATTCTTGGGCTTTACGTTTGAGAATCACCCCCGAGGGGGAGTTTCCAGGATCCTCTTTGATCCGTATACATCAGATATGATATATTCCATCCGGATATTCATAAACGACGAGCTTTTGAATGAACGGGCGAGTCTTTGCTGTTCACCGCACCCCATCGCCCGCGCGTCTATATTCTCCTCTTTGTGAACGTTGTCCTTTACTTTTGTGGCTTTCTTGAGTGAAGATTTCTCGTTGAGGCCAAGGAGGACGGGAAAAATCCCACAATTATTATTATATACGTATACATTTGTAAGAATGGAATTTGCACGATTAAAATCGTTCCTCCGCGTCGTCGTCGTCGTCGGCATTTATATCTTTACTCACAATAATTCACTCTGCTATTTTTCTATAATATAATCTTCGTGGGATACACGATCCCACGATTTCTCATTTTTCCCGGGAAAAATTCTAAATGACTCTTGTGCCTGGCAATATTATCGCTTTGTAATAAATTAATAACGACTCGTGGATAATACATATTGCGGGTATTAGTTAAACGCGTGCTGGCGTATAGAAGAGCAAAACCCGTTGACCAACTAATATATTTGACCCGTCAACTTGACACCCCCGCAATATAATGTCTATACCGACGACAAATATGCGGAACCATTATCCCACAAACAAAACGAGGAACGAGGGTGTTCTTGTAAACGTATATGGCTTGTCTCGGTCCCTCGGCTTATATGCATACACATCCTATATCATGGCTTACAACCAGCGATCTCTTCGACCCGACAGACTCTGGTATATGGCAAATGGGGTGTGTCTCGGCTAACCCGGACAATATTGCCACTATTTGCCAAGTCACGGAGTCATAAACCCCCACAATAAACTACACTATACACACATAGAACACACACTTGTACGAACTGTACGGTAGACAAAAGTTTGTCTGGCCCGAGGGGTTGAAAGCTTCCTGCAAAACGATTAACGTGTGATCTTAGCGATGCAAAGGTCTGAAGCGAGAATGACGACCGTTGAAAAAGTTTAGAAAAATCATTGCAAGGTTTTAACAAACTATTCGTTCGTTTGTTTTAACAAAAGTAGCTTTACCGTGTGACAGTGGAGAATGAAAAAGCTGCTATATATTTTTGTTACTATATGAGCCACATAGTAATCGATAATTATGACTTTCCATTTATTTATCCGTAGCTATGCTCCATCTTGTAAAATAATTCTAATAATATCCAATCTAAAACGGTAATTGTTTACATAACTCGATCTATATCGTACAAAAACAATGCTCAATGAAATTTTTAAGTTGAATCGGTATGATGATGTTGGAAAAATGATACGAGCAAGGGTTTTCCCAACCGATTGGTAACAAATTTTCATATTTCTACGGAATATAATTTCATACAATCATGCGCAAAATTCGGCACAAGATACCAACGTATTACTGTATCAACCCCTCTCGTGTAGCTTCGTATCCTCCTGTATTATGATACACGAATACGAACGAATACGGTACGAATAGTTTGTTAAAACCCAGCAATGATTTTTCTAAACTTTTAGGACGGTCGTCATTCTCACTAGGATATGCCCTAGTGAGAATGACGACCGTCCTAAAAGTTTAGAAAAATCAATGCTGAGTTTTAACAAACTATTCGTTCGTTTTTTTAAACAAAAAATAGCTTTACTGTATAACAGTAGAGAATGAAAAACCTGCTATATATTTTTGTTAGGATATGAGCCATTTATCAATCGATAATTGTGACTTTCCATTCATTTATCCATAGCTATACTCCAAGTTGTGAAATAATTCTAATAATATCCAATCTAAAACGGTAATTGTTCACACTACTCGATCTATATCGTACAAAAAACAATGCTCAATGGAATGTATGAATTGAATATTTATGATGAAGCACTAAAAATGATACGAGCAATTCGTAAAAGTTTTCCCAAGCAATTAGTAACAAAATTGTCATATTTCTAAGGAATATAATTTCATACAATACAATTCGTGCGCAAAATTTGGTATAGGATACCAACGTATTACTATATCAACCCCTCTCGTGTAGCTTCGTATCCTCTCGTATCATATCCTTTCAGATCCCTCTCGCACGACAAGATATCTTCCAACGTATCGCGTCTACGATCATTTTCTGGCTCAGTGAGTTTCCATCAAATAACACTTCTCGCTTTCCGCACCCGCGCCCATGCCTATCTATATATTTTATATATATATATATATATATATATATATATTACATATATGCTCTTTCGCTTCGATGCCATGATAAATTCTTTTGTCAATCGTTCCAGTGTCAGGTCTTTCAGTAACCCGCCACTAGATACGAGTCTGCTCCTAATATAACATGTATCGATAGATAAGATGCAAATGGGAATAATCTGCTCTAATTTACGTCCTAAATTGTGCAGGTTACGTCCTTTTGCTCTTTCAAAGTCAATATAGCAATATGAATGTGTAGATATATATATATACGAGGTCTGTTCAAAAAGTATCGCGAATTTTAAATTTCCGCGGGCTACGTATATTCGATTTTCGATTTTTTTTTGTGGCGTTAGGTTTCTACTCATGTCCCTCGCTTATGCTGAAAAAATTGGCTATTTTGAACGTTTAGTTAATTGTTGACAGCTGTTTTGGTTAGACGTGTTTTGGCTTCTATTCGATTTTTGCCTATTCCAAAAAAGCAGCTTCCATTGCGATGATTGAGCTTTGGTTTCTACGTCATAACCATAAACCCATGATTCGTCACCAGTTATGACCCTCTAGAGCAAATTTGGGTCGTCGCGGACCGAGTCCAACAGCTCCTTAGCAATGTTAACGCGACACTGATTTTCTTCGAAATTGAGCAATTTTGGCACGAATTTCGCGGCGACCCGTCTCATGCCCAAATCATTGGTAAAAATCGAATAGCACGAGCCAATCGATACGTTTAGTTCCTCAGCAACTTCTCTAACGATTGGCCAATATTATTCTCTTCACTTCATCAATGTTTTCGTCTGTTGTTGATGTGCTCGGGCGTCCGGAACGCGTTTCGTTGTTCGCATCTTCTCGGCCCTCCGAGAACATTTTGTGCCACCGATAAACGTTGCTCCGGTCCAAGGTAACTTCACCATATGCCACAGTCAACATTCGGAATGCGTCCGCGCACTTAATTTTGTTTTTCACACAAAATTTCATACAGATTGTTTGATCCATTTTTTGGAATAGGCAAAAATCGAAGACACGCCAAAACACGTCTAACCAAAACAGCTGTCAACGATTAACTAAACATTCAAAATGGCCGTTTTTTTCAGCATAAGTGAGGGATACGAGTACCAACCTAACGCCACAAAAAAATCGAAAATCGAATATACGTAGCCCGCGAAAATTCAAAATTCGCGATACTTTTTGAACAGACCTCGTATATTTACAGCACGGACAATCGCTCTTTAGTTTGACATGCTCGCGTTTCCACATCGATGACGCACGAGTGACTTCAAAACAGGTAAGAGACGAGGGATAAACACGAGCTGACACGTGTTAGCGATGCTGTTTAATAAACGACGATCACTTCGATCCTCAAATGGTAGTGGGCGGTTAAACACGTGTATATATTATATATATGTGTGTGTAATTTTATTGTACGTTTGATCAGACCCACGATGCGAATGTCGTTCTCGCCGATGCATCTCTATCGATTTACCTGGACCCGTTTGTATCGTCACATACACGAGGCATTCCACACGAATCAAAACCATAATTGACAGAGATAATTTTTGGAAATCCTCTAAATTGCGGTAATAAAACTGTGAACTAAAAAATTGAGGAAAAAAAAGACTTTCCAATTACTCTTCACGCATTGGAACGCTATGAAAATATTTTTGGCAAAAAAAAAATCGTTCCTCTTTGCACGAAACTCTTCATATATTCGGGGGCTATTGCAAACATTGAAAAGTTTTGCAAAGCAGGTAAGACACGCGTCGACACGTGCTTATACTGCTTGATACACGATGGATGCATCCGAGAGATAAAGATCAAAAGCTTTTCCCTTTCGATCGCTCTCTCGTACGAGATTTTTTTTTTCTCGATCTATCTGTATGTAACTTTTATACTCTCGTGATTCTCATGACCATGTGGATAACTTGAATCGAGGGTAGATCGACGGATTAGTATATTTTCGTCCGGAACTTTTTTTTTTTTGTTCACATCACGATGTAGCCAAAATGTATGAGAGTGTTTGGCAAACGAAATGGAAGTAAAATTCATTTGATGGAGTATAAAATCTGTCGAGAGTGAGACAGCCCTCGTGGGGCTCTTTATAATTATTTAAAAAATGTACAAATTGCTTGTATGATTGTTGCGAAGTGTGACTAGGGGCTGAGTTTATTTATCAATCGAAGCGCACGTTTATATTATTACGATTCTGTGTGTGAACTGGCCTTTGTTTGCAACCGGTCGATATAAACATTAAATTTGTTGAGTCTCGTCCGAGCAAACGCTGGAGGGACGACAGCATGACCAGAGAGAGAGCGAGAGAGAGAGAGAGAGAATGAGAGAGAACGATCTCGCGCGCGAGAGTCCGATCGAAAAGCCCTAAACGCGCTATCTCGGACCGATGATCTTCTCTATGGCTGTGTTTGAAGCTTGGTTAAGCCCGGGACACGTATCGTGAGAGATCCTCGTGAGATAAAATATTAGATACGAGAGAGCGGGGAGGCAAACTCACCGCGGGTGTCGTAAAACCTATATATACGTATGAGATCTCAACTGGTTGATGGTCCGGGTGACGTCGCGACTCCTTAGGCATCGAGAGAACCTCGTCAGTATGGGATAATACAATTGGATTGCTAGCAAACAAAAGGAAGTAACTAATGTCACATTACGCGTTATAAATCTTGTTCGTTATGCCCTTTTGTTTTCTAGCAGTCATTGTATGTATGCGTAGAATATGTAGTGAACGCAGTGTCTCTCGTTGTCTCTGATTCTCACAGGCTCCCGGCGAGAATCTCTCGTGGCTGATGTTAACGAATCGAAAGTAGCCAACGCGCGTATATAACAATCTTTTCGGCTGCTTTTCCCGTGTCGCTCAGCAGGCGCCATCACCGAATCCGCACCCTCGCATCACTCAACATTCTCGTCTCCACGGAGTTCTCCGTTCGTTTCAATCTAACTCTATCTCGTGTCTACTCTTTTCATTGTAGACTTGACACGATATCATTCTAGTCGACAGTCATCGAAATAATAACGATAATAATAATAACGATGATAATTATATTAAGAACAATTTACACAACGATTAAATAAATGTTCTTTCAGAAAAAATTAACAAAAGCTAGCAGGTATACCCACCCATTAACTCACGCACACCTTAAGGGGGGAAATAGGGCTAGGACAGCGTTTTCTCAATGATTTTCATGAATTTTTTTATAGTATAAAAAATGAATATAATTTATTGAAACTTTGAGAATATTTAATACATATATTTAAGTATATACTATAAAATTTTTGAGGAATTTCCTTGAAAAACACCGAAGATATTAGCGACCCCATATTGCAGGTCACAATCAGACTCAGCATTTTACGTACATTCTGGAAGCCGCAGTTTTCATCTGAAATCAAAAGAGGTTGGAATTTACTTTCATTATATGTCCCTCTTCTATATGAACCTAAATGCTATCAAAAAAATAGAATTTTTGCCATTTTTTACAACTTTATTTGCAATAAAGAAATTATTTTAAATAATGATAATATTTCGATTTTAGATTCATATAGAGCGCAATACTATGAAGAAAGTAACTGCCATCTTTCAAAACGATTGGTTGAAAACTTTTCAAACTAGCGTGTACGCAAGTTCAAAAAAAGTCATTTCAGAAAAACGCGTTTGAAACACGTGGCGCGCTCGGGGCCTGAAGGAGAGCTACTCACTTTAATGGCTTATAACAATAGAACGAGTCGGAATTTTCATTTAAAATTTTGAGAACATATTTCTCAATAGTTTTACTAACAATTTATGAAATTAAAAAAAAATCGATTTTTTGAACCGTCTAACCCTATTTCCCCCCTTAAAATACCTAGAAAAGAACGTACGGAATTTGAAAAGTATTGTTTTATTCGAATATCGTAGGCATTTGAATTTAAAAGGTGAATTTCCAGTGAAAAATTTCGTATAAAACTGCTCATAAAATGGAAAGTTTTCATTTAATCAGAAATTCCGTACGTACTTCTCTGCGAAATACAGTTACAAACATAATTTTCAAATTTGAAGTCAATCGACTAAAAATTGTTGAAGTTATTTATCACGCCAATTAGAAAAGAGCTGTTGGCTGTGCCAGAGCTTACGTTATACGCTCAAAGTCGGTGAAAAAAAAAATTTCTCGCTATAAGTCGAATAGTAACTTATTTTTATGATGATAAAGCACCGTTTAAGCAAAAAAAACATCGATTTTTTGATAATTCTACCGTCGCCATTAACTATAAAATATGACGTTCGATATAAATTTTTTTTTTTCAATGCGCAAGTAATTAATCACGAGTAAAATAGAAGCTTTTTTTTCCCACGAATACAAAGCTTCTTTTTTTTTTTATGAAAAAACAACAATGAGATAGATCTGATGTGAAACATGATTAATTTCGATAAAATCTCAATTAAATCGCGTACACGCGAAATTTACGCTCTAATTCATTTGCACCGTACTGTGTTTCAGGCTTGGATCCTCAGCAGGTTCAAGACTCCAAGGATCTCTACTGGTTCTAGGATCAACATTATTGGCGTTTTCGCCACGTACGAAGACATTGTTATACATACCGTTGAATTATATAATATTATATGTATGCTCGAGATTAAAAGCGCGTCGAGGTTTTTGTTTTTCGCCTCGCACGAGAAAACTGTACTGTGAGAAAAAAAAATATGCAAGGATTTTCTATGCCGACGAGACGAAGATGATTGGATAGCGGGTGCCCGATGGAGAATTGTAAATAGTGTTACCTAAATCTTTTAAGAAAACATACTATTAGATATTAAAGACAAAATAAAATTTAAGGTATCAGGTATATATATGTATGTACATCTATTTGTACGTATATATACTTATGTGTATATATATATAGCGGGTAGATATTTCCCATATGCGCGCACACTATCTACCTTTATATAGTGACTGCCGGCCTTCGTTGCTGATAAAGAGATCTCTAGTTCATCAAGTTTAGCGTGTATTAGCCTATTATTAGCTATATAAATATATTGTGTATAGATTTTCAAATGCCCGTCTGGAGTTCACCGAACAATTGATGAGTGTGTAAATTAAATTTATCACGAGTATACGATTGTTGACCGCGTGAAAAACAAAAAAAAAAAACAAAAGTGATTTGACCATTATCCGGTGAACTTTGACATCCGAGAGAAGTATTTATTGACCAATGACCTTGCCATACTATAATCTCTATCATAATATTGTAATATAAAAAAAATATCGAGCGCCGTGATTAAACGTAAAGTAACAGGAAAGAAAAATGAACATTTATTTTTCATCGTTCCATCGTGCATGTTTATTTTTATTTTTTTATTACCGAGAATCAATCTTGTTTCGCTCAATCGTCCTTCCGTCAATCGACAACGTGAAATCGATCAATAATCAATGCGATTGAGATTGAAACATTTTTTTTTCTTCTTTTTAACACTACGTTGCAACATAAGTTTTGTGAATTTCAATTTTTTCTTCGCAAATATGCGGTTAATTTGCCGGTGAAAAGACACTCAGAAACTTTTCTTCACCAATAGTTTCCGAGCAAAAATGTTTTACAACGATCGTCGTTCCCATCGGATCGACGAGCTAAATGCAGCTGATACGCTACGAATTGGCTAAAAACGTAAGTACAGAAAATCATAAATAAATTTCTTAAAGCAAAAAAAAATTATCATCATTGAACAACCATTTATTTTCAATCATTATACTCATTGGCAATGGTTGTACACAACGTTCAGATTATTTGTCGCGTTCGCGTGGAATCTGAAGCAGAAAATCGGCAACAAATGGAATATAATCGAAGACAATTTTCAAATAACATAATGACAATCCATTGTTCTAATAAAATATTAATATTTATTATAAAAGTATAATTGCTGCAAATTACTCCGAATTATTAATTATGAATAGTTGTTGACACAATAAATATTCATATTTATTTTGTGACAACACAAATTCTACTGTTTTTTTGTATGACATTAAAAAAACAATATTCGAATATTTTAAGTTCATATTAATTTTTAAATATCCCGAATCGCAATACGATTTGTTATATGATCGGAAGCACGGGCGATAAAGAGTTAAGGGGGGAAATAGTTTTCTCGATGATTTTCATGAATTTTTTTATAGTATGACAAATGAATATAATTTAATGAAACTTTGAGAATATTTTATAGATATATTTAAGTATATACTATAAAATTTTTGAAGAATTTCCTTGAAAAACACCGCAGATATTAGCGACCCCATATTGCAGGTCACAATCAGACTCAGCATTTTGCGTACATTCTGGAAGCCGCAATTTTCATCTGAAATCAAACGAGGTTGGAATTAACTTTTATTATATGTCTCTCCTCTATATGAACCTAAATGCTATCAAAAAAATAGAAAATTGAATTTTTTACAGGGGTCAAAACAAAAAAGCATGATTCTTTGCCATTTTTTGAAACTTTATTTGCAAAAAAAAAATTATTTTAAATAACGATAATATTCCGATTTTAGGTTCATATAGAGCGCAATACTTTGAAGAAAGTAACTGCCAATTTTCAAAACGATTGGTTGAAAACTTTTCAAACTAGCATGTACGCAAGTTAAAAAAAAGTCGTTTTCAGGAAAACGCGTTTGAAAAAATAGCAAAATGCTGAGTCTGATTGTGACCTGCAATATGGGGTCGCTAATATCTACGGTGTTTTTCAAGGAAATTCTTCAAACATTTTATAGTATATACTTAAATATATGTATAAAATATTCTCAAAGTTTCAATAAATTATATTAATTTTTTATACCATAAAAAAATGCATGAAAGTCATTGAGAAAACGCTGTCCTCACCCTATTTCTCCCCTTAATGGCTTATAAAAATTTTGGGAACATATTTTTCAATAGTTTTACTAACAATTTATGAAATAAAAAAAAATCGATTTTTTTAACCGTCTAACCCTATTTTCCCTCTTAAACAGCTGCGTGTCAGATACTTCCTTATAATGTATGATTGCATAATTTCAACATAAACGAAGAAGTCTTCGCACACATCTAACATACGGCTAAAAAATCGACGACACCTCTTGAAGTGATCGCACTTCATTTTCTGATGTGAGTATGTATTTTTTGATTGTTTGGTAGACGATAGAGTGAAATAGAACGAATAGCGAGATATTTTTATCCCAACAAATTCGAGACGTTTCGATTGTTTCAAAACGAAAAAAACGTTAAATTTAACGTTCACGACAACTGTGTTTTCTCAATCCTTCTCTCGTCAGTGTTACGTATAAAGTTCGGGCAATTAACCCAAGCTGGACGAATTTATAGTAATTCACTTCCGCCCCTATCTCGCGGGTAATTAAATCGAGCGTTTAATTAGCTCGCTTAATTAGACTTACCAACCGAGTAGAGGACGAATTAAACTTCTACGATCGGCTCTCTATGTATATATATGTACTTATATACATATATACACATATACAGTACCGTGTCCTTAATTCGCAAAGGCTTAAAAACTTTTTGTAAACTTATGAACATTGTTTTAATTACAACCGGATGTGAGGAACCACGAGTTCTTCTATTAAGGGGGGAAATAGGATTAGGACAGCGTTTTTTCAATGATTTTCATGAATTTTTTTATAGAATAAAAAATGAATATAATTTATTGAAACTTTGAGAATATTTTATAGATATATTTAAGTACCAGGGGTGGTAGTTGAAATTTTCCGGTTTTTTCGATAAAGAAAATACTTAATTTTCAGAGGAATCTCAAAAATTTTTTATTCAAAGTATTGACCATTGGTTTCTACACATTTCGCCCATCTCTCAGGCAAATTATGGGTACCATCCCAAAAAAACTTTTTCTCTTTCGAGGTAAACCATTCGACGAGCCATTTTTCGACTTCTTCCAAATTAGCGAAGCACTGCTCTGCAAGGGAGTGCCCCATCGATGCGAAAAGGTGATAGTCGGACGGGGTGAGGTCTGGAGTGTGATAATATTTCCCAATTAAGTGTTTTTAATGTGTCTTTCACCAGTTTAGCGGTATGAGACGGCGCGTTGTCATGTTGCGAGATAACTTTGCCATGTCTTCGGGCCCATTCCGGCCGTTTTTGGATCAACGCATAATTCAAATTGATCATTTGTTGTCGGTAGCGATCCTTGTTCACCGTTTCACCAGGTTTTAACAACTCGTAGTACACCACACCACACTGGTCCCACCAAACACAGAGCATTGTCTTACGGCCAAAGCGATTTGGCCTTGCAATCGATGGGCCGGCTTCACCAGGTGAAAGCCATGATTTTTTTCGCTTCGGGTTCTCAAAATAAATCCACTTTTCGTCCCCCGTGACAATTCGATGCAGAAAAGATTTCCTTTCGAATCGTTGAAGCAGCATTTCACAAACGGTTTTTCAATTTTCCATTTGTCTATCGTTCAGCTGGTGTGGCACCCATTTTCCATACTTTTGGATCTTTCCCATGGCTTTTAAACGTTGGCAAATTGCTCCTCGAGTCACATTTAGTGTTTCTGCCAATTTTTGTTGCGACTGGGTTGGATCAACATCCAATAACGCCTGCAATTCCTCGTCTTGGAACTTTTTCGTTGCACCAGGATGTTCATTATCTGTCAAATCGAAATCTCCACTTTTAAATTGACGAAACCATGTCTCACATGTTCTAATCACTGGAGCATGTTCACCATAAGTTTCTACCAGCAACCGGTGAGCTTCAGCTGCTTTTTTCTTTTGATGAAATAAGAAAAGCAACGAATGCCGCAAATGCGATCTACTTGGAACGAAACTCGACATATTCACTGAGGTAAACAAATATGACGCTATTATTTTGGCGGAATGTGACTTGCGTATTTTTGTAGGTTAATGTCAATAGAAAAAAATGACATACATGCCAAGTCATAGAAATGTATACATATTGCTAGCGACATCTACTGGAAAAACCGGCAAACTTCAACTAACACCTCTGGTATATACTATAAAATTTTTGAAGAATTTCCTTGAAAAACACCGAAGATATTAGCGACCCCATATTGCAGGTCACAATCAGACTCAGCATTTTGCGTACATTCTGGAAGCCGCAATTTTCATCTGAAATCAAACGAGGTAGGAATTTACTTTTATTATATGCCTCTCTTCTATATGAACCTAAATGCTATCAAAAAAATAGAAAATTGAATTTTTTACCAGGGTAAAAACAAAAAAGCATGATTTTTTGCCATTTTTTACAACTTTATTTGCAAAAAAAAAAAATTATTTTAAATAATGATAATATTCCGAGTTTAGGTTCATATAGAGCGTAATACTATGACGAAAGTAACTGCCAATTTTCAAAACGATTGGTTGAAAACTTTTCAAACTAGCGTGTACGCAAGTTAAAAAAAAGTCGTTTTCAGAAAAACGCGTTTGAAAAAATTGCACGCCCGGGGCCTGAAGGAGAGCTACTCACTTTAATGGCTTATAACAATAGAACGAGTCGGTATTTTCATTTAAAATTTTGGGAACATATTTTTCAATGGTTTTACTAACAATTTATGAAATTTAAAAAAAATCGATTGTCTGAACCGTCTAACTCATTTCCCCCCTTAAATGTGTCATCGTCATTGGTTATAACGCAAAAAAAGATAGCATAATGAGGATGATTGACATATGGCATTAGAAATATTTGTTTATAAATAATTACCCGATTTTTGTGAAATTGGGTTGTTGGGTTTTTTCTACTACAATTTCATATATGATTGTGATCGTATATGAAAATAGAATACCAACTCAAGGCACGGTGAATAGACTTCCACTGTGAACTTGAGTTTTTAAAAGAAGCTTTAATAATGTATCAAATTTAATTTGTTACATAAATCCACTAATTATCTCTTTGGTAGACAGCCGTTATGTAATGCCTGAATTATCAAATTACCTTGGAGATTCAGTAAAAGATTTTCTGAACATCTGGTGAGAAGTGATCCGTGTGCGGAAAGATCGGTCGGTTTTCAAATAGAACGAGCACATTTCTTTTTTCTTCTTCACACAGTTAATCGTGGTCGAACATGTGTTACTCCGAAAGAACGATAGAGATGGACGATATAGATCGTATGAAATGTGGTACTAGTCGTTTTCCATGATAGCCAGATTGTCAAAACTAAGATTATTCAAATCCGATATAATTTAAACCGAACTGTGCCCATAACATTATTAAGGACTTTACCTGTAGGGATTCCCCTGCAGGTACAGTCGACAGAGACACTCATCGATATTTTATAATGGTGAAAAAACACTTGATGAAATGTTTGCCTGAAAATTTGCATCGCTAGGACAAATAGATTTTCTATTGAATATCTTACTACTATAATAAAGCTGCAGAGTCTGTAGGATTGTATGTTTGTTCGAACGTGCTAATCTCAGGGAATACAAGTCCGATTTGAAAAATTCTTTTTGCATTAGATAGCCCATTTATTCAGGAAGGCTTTAGGCTATATAACTTCATCCTATGACCCTAATCTTACTATCATACTACTATACTAGTATATCTATTATTAGGGTGGGTCAAATAAAATGACTAATTTTTTTTTTCCTCGATATAATGAAAAATGTATTGTTTGGCATCTCAAAAAAAAGCTCTGCAAGTATTAGCCCTTCATATTAAAATTAAGAGGTCCCTCATCGCAAATTTTTATTTCCCATTTAAATAACATGGGAAATTTTTTCTTTTGACTTTGGAATTTCATTAAACTTCAATCGTCAAGGTTAGAAGAGTTTTTTAGCACATTTTTGTAGAATATTTGATGCTCTACAAAAAAGCTCTCTTGTGTCTAATCGATAAAAGTAACCGTACAAAAAATAATCGGTGATAATTAGCTCTGGATTCTCTCATATTTGTTTGAAAACAATTAATAATATATTAGTAGTATATTAGTATATTAGTAGTATATTTATTCATATTGATAACTAGAATGTTAACAAATTTGAAATTTATGTACTAATAAACGAGATAAGTAGCATCCAGAGCTAATTATCACCGATTATTTTTTGTACGGTTACTTTTATCGATTAGACACAAGAGAGCTTTTTTGTAGAGCATCAAATGTTCTACAAAAAGGTACTAAAAGACTCTCCTAACATCAGCGGTTTAAGTCTAATAAAATTCCAAAGTAAAAAAAAAATGTTTCGATGTTATTTAAATGAGAAGTGAAAATTCGTGATGAGGGACCTCTTAATTTAAATATGAAGGGCTGATATTTGCAGAGCTTTTTTTTAGATGCCAAACAATACATTTTTCATTATATCGAGGAAAAAAAAAATTAGTCATTTTATTTGACCGACCCTAATATCTATGTTATACTATAATAAAGCTGGAGAGTTTGTTGGTTTGAACGCGCTAATCTCAGGAAATACTAATCTGATTTGAAAAAATTCTGTTTGCATTAGATAGCCCGTTTATTCGGGAATGCTTTGCATTATATAACTCTATGCTATGACCCTAAGGAGTGGCGACGGCGCGTTTAATCGAGAGACGAAAGTTTAACGCGTGTGAAACCGCGGGGCACAGTTCGTCTAAGATAATTTGATTTATTCGAACAATCATTGATTGACGCGAAGTGTTAATACATGCTACAGTTATATAGTACTGTTATACATATATCGACATCTGTCCAATCACTGTCAGTCGATAGGCCAACGATTGAACCATTTTTGACCCTGCTTCCGCAGAGCACGCGTCTGCGGAAGCTGTGGGAAAGCTAACGAGATGAGAAAGTGGCAATTAACTTCGACATTTCCAGAAACCATCACCGAGGGACTCACGAATGGTTGTACACAAGAAACACGCATCATTGAACTTACAAATGCTCGTTAATAAAGAATTCACTCGTCATGGCAAAATTTACACCATCGTCGAGTTTTTAAAATATTTTTATCTTGTTTTTTTTTCACCATTTGGAAAATTTATGCCACTCGATTTCTCGATTATCACCCGGGACTACGAGGTATAAGGGATGACGAAGATCCTTAGACTTTTCGACACATACAGGCAGATATTATATGATCTGTCGTTGACCCGAGCAGCCAGCCAGGTCAATACGAAAATACTTTATGTTCCCTCGATGATGATATTTCGTGATTCTGCGCGCGGGATCTGACAGGAATTAAATAGGAATATAATTAATATTGAATAATTCGTGTCGAATCTTGACGGGGATCGACCGCACGCCGGTTTCCCGAATCATTGGGATACGAATATTTAATTAATGTGAGACAAAATCGAATTTCTAGTAAATTTCACGATGATTTTCATTTCTCTGAATCGGTGTATGTCTGGCCACTAAATCTGTACGAAATAATGAGAATAAATCGTAGTTCAACGATGGAACGAGGTATATTGCTGCGGTGAATGTGACTCGGGTGCGGACGAATCTTCCTTTTTTCTTACCATCGATGCTGAGATAAGGAAAGAAAGAGAGGAGGGATAAAGAAGCCGCGCTACTCTCCGACGTGAAAGATTTACTGGGCATCCCGACGCCCTCGACTTCTCTCTCACCCTCGGGTAATTAACGAAAATCTTTTCTTTTTTTTTTCGTTCGTTCTACCCCTCGCTGTATTTATATGGTAAATATTTTATGTAAGAAAATTGGAAACAATGGGAAAGTTATAAAAATATGTAAATTTGTTTGGTATTTACAATTTTATAAAATACGGTCGTTTTTTTTTGAATATACGATTAAGAATATACGAATTGTGTGAAATTCTGAAAGAAAAAATATAATACAACATTCTTAAATCATCTTTTAATTTACTTTATGAAGACAATTTGATAAATGTTCATTTCCAAGCCGTTGACAATATATTTCATTTTTACAATCTTATGATCAATTGATCCTAAGTCCTAAAATATTTCTTCCTTCATTCTCGTGAACTCGAGGGTTAACAAGTCCCCGCTACTCGTTGATTTCGCACACGAGAAGAATTTTGGCTAACTCGAATGCAAAATAGGGCAATGGCTCTCTTCTCTCCTCTATCGTCGGGCATAAATCAGTCTGTTCCTTCTTCAACTGTCTTCCGTAGGTCGCGTATGATTTGTGTTCCAACAGTCTCCGTTTCCCATCAGCCTCGCTATGTTAAACGTGAATATGCGCCCCCTTCTCCCCTTGTCCCGATTATTACGCAATCACGCATATGCTCAATGGCATTTAAAATAGTGTTCGTATGGTTGTGTGTATCGAGAAAGAGAGAAAGAGAAAGAGATACGGTGGAAAAACTGTCTCTTGAGGACAGGAAACGAGCACGTGAGGGCCACATGCAGTCTCGATCTCTTCCTCTCCTCCTATAGTTCTGTATTAAGTACACACCGAGAGACAGAGAGAGAGAGAGAGTACTACGACAGAATGTACAATCTGCTCGCGAGTCCCTCGTAGACTTCCTGGCTCTTATTCCAACCCCTACCCCCTTCGTGACCCCATAGCCACTGGCGTGTTCTCGTTCCTCTGCGGATCTCCAGGAATTTCAACGACGAAATTTCAGTCGTCCCCCCCCCCCCCCCGACCCCTGAATGAAGAAGGCGATGAAAAAGTAAAAGACAAAACGAACTTGGAAAATCGTCGCCTGGTTCGCGTCTTGTAATTCCAGTCGAGCGATAAAGAGCGGAAGCTGTCAAACACAGAACTGCGTATAATATTACGAGACTTTGCGCCAAACTGGTTTTTTTTTCTCGCTGTAGGGTTGAAAAGAAATGGATAATAGTCGAGAAGTAAAAAGTTCATTTGATAATTTGCATTGAAATATGTAATAAAAGATAGTCGAGTCTACACTTGTGCATTATTTTGAGGAACGCAGAAAATAAGGGATGATAACAAAAAAAAAACACCCTCTCGAACGTGCCCAAGTGATTAAATGTCGAACACGTGGGCGTCTGTGTATGTGCGGCCGATGTACAACCCTCGAGATAAGTCTTCGATGCAACCACAGGATCTAGGGGGCGCGTAGGGGGTAGCACACCCTCGGAAAGTGTACATGGAGGAGGAAACATATATATATATATGTATAACGGGGCTGCAATATAGACGGGAGGTTGGGGTTTCAGATTATTGATATTGCAAACAACGCTCAACGACTGCGAGAGAATGGAAGGGAGCGAGGGGGGTTGAAATCGGCAAATGGTCGAACCGTGAATATGAATATCAATTTGACTTTGCACGGTGTTCAGTTGGGGTTGGTGTATATGGCTCCACTATTATATGGAGCATACTTTTCCGTCTCATTTGTCAAATAACAGAAAGAGATAATTGTCGATAGAAAAAAAATCCACACGTGCATCACGTGTATTGCTTTGTTAATCAATTACGTGGATCATTCATAAATTGCCCATATCTCGCTTATAATGCTTACTAACGTTCAAGTTAATTGTGACATTATTTCAGTGCAACGAATTTGTTAATCATCCTTCAACATTAAAATGATTTATTAACTGGGTATAGACGGAAAATTTGTTCTCTGCGCCACCTAACTCAAGTATATCAGTACAAATTTAAGGGGTATGGCCACGGTAGAATTTTCAAAAAATCGATGTTTTTTTTTGCTTAAGGGAGGAAATAGGGTTAGACGGTTCAAAAAATCGATTTTTTTTAAATTTTATAAATTGTTAGTAAAACTATTGAAAAATATGTTCCCAAAATTGTAAATGAAAATTCCGACTCGTTCTATTGTTATAAGCCATTAAGGGGGAAAATAGGGTTAGGACAGCGTTTTCTCAATGAATTTCATGAATTTTTTTATACTATAAAAAATTAATATAATTTATTGAAACTTTGAGAATATTTTGTACATATATTTAAGTATACACTATAAAATTTTTGAAGAATTTCCTTGAAAAACACCGAAGATAATTTATGACTGCCTTGACTTTGTTTTTCTTGGTACTATTTTTTCAAACGCGTTTTTCTGAAAACGACTTTTTTGGAACTTGCGTACACGCTAGTTTGAAAAGTTTTTAACCAATCGTTTTGAAAATTGGCAGTTACTTTCTTCATAGTGTTGCGTTCTATATGAACCTAAAATCGGAATATTATCATTATTTAAAATGATAAAATAATTATAACTATATAATAATTATATAATTATTTAATAATTATTATAATTATTTAAAATAATTTTTTTTTTGCAAATAAAGTTGTAAAAAATGGCAAAGAATCATGCTTTTTTGTTTTGGGCCCTGTAAAAAATTCAATTTTCTATTTTTTTGATAGCATTTAGGTTCATATAGAAGAGAGACATATAATAAAAGTAAATTCCAACCCCGTTTGATTTCAGATGAAAATTGCGGCTTCCAGAATGTACGCAAAATGCTGAGTCTGATTGTGAGCAGCAATATGGGGTCGCTAATATCTTCGGTGTTTTTCAAGGAAATTCTTCAAAAATTTTATAGTATATACTTAAATATATGTATAAGATATTCTCAAAGTTTCAATAAATTATATTCATTTTTTATACTATAAAAAAATGCATGAAAATCATTGAGAAAACGCTGTCCTAACCTTATTTCCCCCCTTAAATGATGCTTTATCATCACAAAAATAAGTTACTATTCGATTTATAGAGAGAAAATTGTTTTTTCACCGACTTTGAGCGTATTACGTAAGCCTACCTCTGGCACGGTCATAGAATACCCGAACGCGCCGCGTGATAAATAACTTCGAGAATTGTTACTCGATTGACTTCAAATTGTTTAAATTATGTTTCTAATTGCATTTCGCAAAGAAGTACGTACGGAATTTTAGATTAATGAAAAACTTTCCATTTTATGAGCAGTTTTGTACGAAATTTTGCACTGGAAATTCAACTTTTAAGTTCAAACGCCAACAATATTCGAATAAAACAATATTTTTCAAATTCCGTACGCACTTCTCTAGGTATTCTCACGTAGATTTTTTTTTCTCTTTATTTACAACTACAATCTGTTAATAACATTAACAATAAATAGTTTTGGGTGATTTACAGTAAAAGGGGCAAATGGGAATCCATTGATTTTCCATTGATTTTGGGCTAAGTTAATTTGTTTTTGAAATATTTTAGTTTTTAGATATTGGTTTCCTAGTTAAATCTTTGGAGTAGGTGTCCGGGTTTGAATCTCTGTAGTCTCGTTCTTCGGGAGTTGTTAGCAACTAGACTTGCGGCAAGTTGATTCGGATGATTTTCCAGCCGGTCCTGATAGTTTCTGCTCCACTTTTTTATTTCTTCATGGATGGTGTTAATTTTGAGGTCTTTGTGGATCAAGCCGTTCTTGACGTACCACGGCGCGTTCGTTATTAATCTCAGCGTTTTCGACTGGAATCTTTGGATTATTTCGAGGTTTGAATTGCCGGCTGTTCCCCAGAGTTGGATCCCATATGTTCATATTGGCTTTAGTATGGCCTTGTAGATGGTGAGTTTATTATGTAGTGAAAGTTGGGAGTTTCGTTCGATGAGCCAGTACATTTTCCTCAGCTTGAGGTCCAGCTCCTTCCTTTTGGTCTTTATGTGCTTGGCCCAAGTGAGGCGTCTGTCGAGATGCATACCGAGGTATTTAACTTCATTCACGACTGGGAGAGCTTTCTTTTCGAGTTTGACGCTAGGGCAGCTGTCTCTTCTTAGCGTGAACGTGATATGGATGGATTTTGAGTCGCTTGCCTTGATTTTCCATTTTTCCATCCATCCGTGGACTTTGTTTAATCCTCGTTGCAGCTTCTTGGATGCTGTCACTGGGTTATTGTGTGTAACCATAAGAGCGGTGTCGTCGGCGAATGTCGCTGCTGTGATGTTTCTGTCAATTGGCAGGTTGGCAGTGTAGATTGTGTATAGTATTGGTCCTAATACACTTCCTTGCGGGACGCCTGATTTTACTGGATAGAAGCCTGTAAAATCCTGTGTATATTGCACTTGGAAATTTCTGTTAGATAGGTAAGATTTCATTAGTAGATAGAATTGATGTAAGTGTTCATGTAGATTAACGAGAATTTTTTTTGTTCTCTTAAGTCAAAAATTGTGGATACCAAATGTCACGCCGCGGAGCGCCTCAAAAAAAAAGATACCAAAAGCAAATAGCGATGGTCGGCCATTTTGTATAACAAAAAAAACAAATAAAAATATTTTTTATTAGCTTACTATTTATAAATCACTTTTTCCTACAGAAAAAAATTGTCAAATGTGCACATGATTTTCTACCCGTTACCGTGACCATACCCCTTAAATCATGCAAAAATAAATATAATCTGCGAGGTCTGCGAGGTCTCTGCAACGATTTGATCACGACCTCGCAGATTGTATTTATTTAAACAAAAAATCATATTGATATATATGATTTTTTGTTAAAGTTCCCCAAGTATCAATAACGCGCAAACGATAATAACTCAATTGATACGAATTAATCATTGTTGATTTTCGTAATATCCTCAAATTGCGAGATTAAATGAAATTACGAAATTAATTCCTTAGAAATTTTTCATCCAAAATTTCGGTTGACTCGGAGTTTTTAATGAAAACAAAAAAAAAATTCATGTAAAATGTAATCGAGTGTAGTCGATCGAATTCGTATGGGCAATCTTGTGCCGGACCGGCGAGACTAACAGCAGCCGAAGTTCTCGCTCCCTCTTGTTCTCTCTCGATGACATAGTGACGCCGCGCTCTTCGACAAAGGACGAAAAAACGTCCTAGGAATGCAGCCTCGGGCATATTTCGGCGGTGTCACCTCAGAGGTCCCCGTGAGTCCGCGTCGGTCTCTCGGTCAAGATCCCGTGAGAGTCCTCTCCTCTGTTGCTGTCTCCTCACCTTCTCCGTTTCTGTTTGGCCCGAAGAATCGTCTATTTCCCTTCCTTCCTCATTTAATCTCTCTAACTCCCGCTCTTTCACGTTGTCCTACCCCCGTGAGCGCGCAAGAACCCTCTCGAGCCTCTTTCGGCTTCTCTACTATCTCTCTCTCTCTCTCTGACTCTCTCACTCCTCCGGTGTTTTACTTTCCTTTCTCCGTTATTTGTTTTTTTTTTCTTTTCGTTCAATCTTCCTCGCGTGGTGTCCCAACGGGAAGTCTCGGTGTCCGACCGGTGTGTGTTCCCATGGGCTGGTAACAGCAACGAATTGACGTACGATGTTGTCCGTTCAACACGACAGATACGATCGATCGGGTTAAACGGTGATAAAATCATTGTCCTTGCGCGATAGATAATTAATTGTATTTTTCCCAGCGAGAACGAACAATTTTCTTTCTTATTATCATTGAGTGTTAAAAAATAAAGGTACTTACACGGTGAATACATTTTTGAAATTTTTAAGTACAAAACGCTAGGCTCCTCATAAATTGTGAAATGAAATATTTAAACGAATCGTCAACATCAGTTTGTCCCAAATAATCCATACTATTTAACTTTATAGTTTTTAACGAAATACAACGAGTACGATGAAAATAATAAAACGACGATCCAATGTGTCAAATATGCAAAGCATCGATTAACCAATTCGTATTACTGAACGCACCTGCTCTTTTCATCGAGCACATTTTTTTTTTTCACGCTTTTCATCGTACACCCTCGATGCACTCTTTATTCCTTTGCTACCTCCCCTCCCTGCACCGGTTTGGTATTTATGGGCTCAGGGGACATTGGAGAACGTCGTGGAAAAAGGGGAACTCGGACTGTAACCAGAAACGATGAAAACGAGAGCCAGCGAGAAAGAGAGAGAGGGAGAGAGAGAGATACGTGACTCGTCGATCCAAATCGGGGATGATCGAGTCGGGCAAGCGAGCTGGTAGTGCGAGATGCTTTTGCCACTACGTAGGTTCGAAAACACGTGCACCGATTGACTCTCCTCTCGAATACCTATTTATCAATGCAGAGTCATATATACAGCTATATATATATATATATATATATATATATATATATTATTTCCATAGCTTACAAACAAAAGGTCGTAAACAAGACACTTAAAAACGTAAAGTTATGTGGGTTACGACATTTTGTTTGTTACCATTTAATGTACGTATATATCACAGACCCATACCATCGAGCACTCATGTTTCGACTCTCTCTCTCGCATTTATCCGCTGCTCACTCATAATGAATGCACAAATAAATGACAGAAGAGAGGATAAAAAAAGTGACTAGCATATAGCGGTGCAAATTTCTTCGTTTCGACATACAGCCAGCGAGGGTGGTGTGTATATATAAACGTTGAAGGAGACTCGACGTGCCATAACACTCTACCGACACCTGCCGGTTTCTCGATACCAATTAGTCGGATTGGTATCCCGTCCGATAATCAATCGCCGATATATATCGATATATACATTTATTTATATACCTACCGTCGATATAATCAATGCGATGTATGATGTAATATATATATTTGTACTTGATTTTTTTTTCACGCGTCTGCCACCGAGATACTGACTCGTGCCTTTTTATTATAAAAATGTTGGCACTGTACTCAATCCGGAATTTGAATAAATGTGAGGATGAGAATTACAAATTATAAATGAAAATTAGAAAAATCGGTAATTGGAGTAAATTTATTTTTCAAGGTATGTGATCAGTAAGAAATTTATTTTAAGGATGGATTGTGGTGAAGGTTGAACTTTCTGAAAGACTAGAGTCAATTATAAAAACAAACCGACTGTTAAGCTGTTCCCTATAGTTTTTGAAAAATTGTCGTAATGTTAGCGGGAAAACTGAGTTTAAGTACCGACAAGGAGAATGAGAATACATTCATATGCGCGAAGAGAAAAATCAAAAACTTTCCGTACAATCTTTCGTTTTATTCCTTTCTATCTCTCTGTCTGTCTCGTTATATCGAGCAAATGAGGCAACGAGGTGGATGATGCCGAAGAGCCTACGAAGATGACGACGACGACGACGACGAGAAGCTGAAGAGCCATAGGAGGCAAACGCCCCTGGAATGTCTTCATTAAAATACCCAGTCTCATCATTTATGCAGAGCAAAAACACAACGATAGGTGAGTGTCTCTCCCGGTGGCGGCTGATGCTGGCGCTTCGGTCTTCTGAAATGACGACGAGAAAGATTCGAGAAGGGTAAAGACTGAGTTTTACCGTTTTCTTTCTCTCTCTCTCTCTCTCTCTTTTTCAGTATAATCACGATGCATCTAGCGACGTGCGATGTCAGTTTCTCGTGTCATAACACGCGAATGAAAATAGGAGAGAAAAAAAGGAAAAGATAAATCGGAAGAACATCGATGTCGACTTGCCCGATCGGTATCTATCGAGATACAGCTCGTCTCAGATCGATCACGTAGTTTCTCCCGCTCTCGCTATATTTTTTTATATACGCTATATATTTTATTATGTACAACACGCAATCTTGAGCCTCGATGCGATCCGTGAATCGATACGAAACTTTCGGAAGGAAAATTCCAACGGTCAGTTGCAACGAGAAAACTCCTTTGTAGATCATTGTGATTCGATGTTCAAACGATCGAATATAATGCGGATCGAGATGACGATCTATCAAGATTTTGCTTCGGGGAAGAGTGCCACTTTTCTCACTAAAGAAACGTTTCTTCATGATGAATTTGTTTTATTTTAAGCGGTCACATACCGCTGCGCGCGCTAAAAACCGAGTAAATTTGAAAAATTATTATAAAGGTTATATGGTGAAAAAAAAATTAAATTGTTGATTTCACATTTTTTATTAACTTTTCGACGATGAGAAAAAAATTAAAACATTGCTTTTTTTAATACTAACATTATTTTTACGGGTATAAATGGAGTGCTGATGACCATGGTGCCTCCTTGTCGACGTCATAACTTCACCAAAAATGATCCAATCGGCAAAAATAAAAAAGGATCTAGTAAATTAATGTTGAAGTAATAGTGTGACGGAGGGAATATTTTTTATTTTTTCAAAAATAAAGAAATGACAGTATTTTAAACTCTAGTATGCAATTTAAAAAAAAAATTGGTGGTTAATAATTTTTTTTAAATTGTCCAACCGAAAAATTAAAAAAACTTCTCATCAGACTATAGAGAAAATAATTGTCAAGATTTGAAAAAAAAACTTAAAAAATATTAAAAATTAACCGAGTTATCGTGCTGACACTGTCTAAAAACCTAGTTTCGAGGAAAAGGCGTTAATAACTTTTTAACAAACAATGAGAAACGGATGAAACTTTTTGTATGCTACTCAGGGGTGTATTCGTAACAACAAATGTGAAGGACAAGATGATTAGGACTGACTGGTATAAGGAAAATAGCTATATGAATTATTAACTTTATTTGTTAATAACTTTTTAATAAATAACGACCCCCAATTGTGTCAGAGGAAAAAGTTGTTCAGGAAGGGTCCCTACACAACATATATTAAAGGCAAGTCAATCGGAAGTGGGTCCCCTTTGCTCCATATTTACCCAATGTAAACCCGATGTCCGGTCAAATTTATTGCTATAACTTTGTAACGGAGTGGAATTTTCTTAAAAGTTTTTTCTTGAAAATTTTTTAAAAGTATAAAGAATAAAAATCTGTAAAAAAAAACAAAAATTTGTAGTAAATGATAAATAGTCAAAAAACGATACAAACTTTCAAAAGTGCTTCATCAATGGAAAAAACCTGATCCCATATGGGTCTCCTCTTGTAATTCAGTTTAATTCGTCTTCGGAAACCTACTAAAATTTGCGAAACTTTGCGAAAAGTCATTCCGCATTTTACATACGCCTGCTCAGCGTTCGTGTTGCTCCGAAGTCTGAGCCGCAATTGCAATTGTCGCGGAAAAAATTTCATTTCTTTGTACCGTCGAGAAGTATTAAAATTAATTTCATAAACAATTAATTATCGATTATTTGTTTGGGTCGCACCATCGCCAAGGAGAGAGGAATATATATATATATGTATATTTGTGATTGTGCCGAATAACACAAATATGTCAGGGGCACGTGCCCGCGCGAGTGATAACAAACGCGCTGTACCAATGTTCGTTTTTAATTTCGAAATTTGGAACAATAATTGCCGAATCGACCGAAGTAACCGCGCGATGAATGATTTATCCGTGTGTGCTCAATTGGCGAAAAAAAAAATGTATATATCTAAAATAGATTTTCATGTTTCACCTGTGAAAACAGCAGTAAATCGTCAAATTCACATGAGAATGCAGTAGATATTTTGGTCGAATTGAGGCTATACATAGTTCAGTGGATATACATATTTTTTCCAGTCAATCGATCCGTATCGGAAAGATGTGACGTACCGCACTATGCCAGAATAAAAATCCACTTTTAATACCTGATCAAACATCGAGCTTCGCGCTTTATCGGCTGGATAAGGTTAATTCGGTGAAGAAAAAGCATATTCTCAAGAATTTTTTTAGACGATACAGATAATGCTGGTTTATTTATTTACTTTCCATATAATAATACAACATCTGAACTATATTTTTCAAAATTTTCATTGCAAAATATCGATGAATAAGCCGTTGGCAGCAAATCTTCGCAAGCGCCTCGAAAAAAAGTTGTTTTGCGGTGTACGCTATAACTCGTCACTGGATCAAACGAAACAAAAAAATCAAAATGCCATTATCATGTGAAATGTTTTTCGAGGTAACGCTGTCGAGTTTTTTTTTCTACCGATTTTTTCATTTTTGGCAGCACTTGGAAGTCAAAAACGCGATTTTCGCTAAAAAAATCGGCAAATTTGTTATTGTAAAATAAAAAATAATAAAAAAAAAACTCGGCACCGTTACCTGGTGATTTATGTGTGGAAATAGTATACAAAATGTTGAGTTACAGCGTACACCGACTTCAAAAATGACAAATTTCAGAAAAACGGAAAGGGGGTAAATAGGGTTAGACGGTTCAAAGAATCGATTTTTTTTACATTTCATAAATTGTTAGTAAAACTATTGAAAAATATGTTCCCAAAATTTTAAATGAAAATTCCGACTCGTTCTATTGTTATAAGCCATTAAAGTGAGTAGCTCTCCTACAGGCCCCGAGCGCGCCACGTGTTTCAAACGCGTTTTTCTGAAAACGACATTTTTTAAAATTGCGTACACGCTAGTTTGAAAAGTTTTCAACCAATCGTTTTGAAAATTAGCAGTTACTTTCTTCATAGTACTGCGCTCTATATGAACCTAAAATCGGAATATTATCATTATTCAAAATAATTTTTTCTTTGCAAATAAAGTTGTAAAAAATGGCAAAAAATAATGCTTTTTTGTTTTGACTCCTGTAAAAAATTCAAATTTCTATTTTTTTGATAGCATTTAGGTTCATATAGAAGAGAGACATATAATAAAAGTAAATTCCAACCTCGTTCGATTTCAGATGAAAATTGCGGCTTCCAGAATGTACGCAAAATGCTGAGTCTGATTGTGACCTCCAATATGGGGTCGCTAATATTTTCGGTGTTTTTCAAGGAAATTTTTCAAAAATTTTATAGTATATACTTAAATATATGTATAAAATATTCTCAAAGTTTCAATAAATTATATTCATTTTTTATACTATAAAAAAATTTATGAAAATCATTGAGAAAACGCTGTCCTAACCCTATTTCCCACCGGCCTGGAACAACGTACGCTGAAATGCTCATAACTCCGTTAATTTTGCTCCAATCGACTTGAAATTTTGACACAATATTCTTGAGATGTTATACATACAATAAAATTTTTTTTTTTAAATGCAAAAAAAAGTTTAAATACCCCGCCCTTATCAACGTTATGTCACAAGGCGGTAATGTACGTCGGTCGGGGCTTTTGCGAATTCGCGCTTATAAATAATTCTAAGAATACATTTCAATTGCCCAACAACGACAATCTTTTGCGCCGTTGATCATTCATAATCCTGTTATGCTACGGTCGAAGCTATAACACAGTAAAATACTAGGACTGTATCGATTCATCGACTCGTGAAGATTGCTTACTTATTCCGTTGTTCTTACACGTTGATGCACCGTGCGAGTAAAAGCGAAAGGTGATGGAGAGAAGTTATCGATGCTTATGATGGGTGAAATGACTGGTCAGAAATATGTCCTGCAATCAAGTACAGGTTATGTATATAGAACAGAAAACCTGTACCTGATTGCAGGACATATTTCTGACCAGTCATATCACCCATCATAAGCATCGATAACTTCTCTCCATCCCCTTTCGCTTTTACTAGCAACGAGCCATCAACGTGTAGGAACAACGGAATAAGTGAGCAATCTTCGACAAGTCGAAGAACCAAGATATCAGTGACCCGCGTCTTTGCGATCGGACCCCACGCGAGTTCGGCATTACTATCCCACGGGGTTCGATATTTATGACCGTTGAAATGGACGTAAAGAGATAGAGGCAAGAGGACCATTTGGAGACAGGACAGCGAGAAAGAGAGATAGAGATAGAGAGACCCCTCGAGAGACAGGAGTGAGTTTCTGATCGGTCTGATCCACAAACTGTGAGCGGGTAAAACATCAACAAATTCTTGTACGCACGGGACCGAAGTTCCTTTGGAAATTCAGTGAACTTCAGTCCGTAACTCCTCTGTGAAAATTGAAAATGTTCTCCAAAAGTTTCCTGCAAGAATGTAATTCTCGATTTTTTTTTCAATTATCTCGAAACGTCAACAATATTTCAACGAAACATAAACAAATTTCTACGTGACAACATCTTCTAAGTCCTTTCAACATTCTTGTGAAGCTTCTTTTTATTTCGTATCAATGATAATTTCAGCGATGACAATATTAAAATCGGACATCTTGTACGTACAAAGTACGTCCGGACAGAAGCATCGACTGCACAATCTAAAGAGAATCATCTTTCGTTGTTACGTAACTCACATTCGTGTATTAATCCTGGTGCAACATACATATATTTATTTATTAGTTGACGCACTGGGTTATATATGAACTACTATATAAATATCGACGCAGGGATAATCTTGTGGTGGAGTTCTCTAGAATCCCGACGAACATAGTCGCCACGTTGTCGAACCGAGAGGACACCCGCAGGAGACACTCGACAGGACTATATATATATATATATATATATATATATATATATATATATATATATATATACATGGGGAAACAGATGCGACAGGGTTCCCCGTGGTGCACGAGAATCGTTGTATCAACCGATCAACGAAACCAACAAAACGATCGTAGATTTTTCGAACGTTGGATCGGGGAATTAGGGAGCATGATTCGAGCATTCCTTTGGTATATAGAATCGCGCGCGCTTACTCGTTTCTCGTCTTCACTTCGCGGCATTAGAATTTATCTCTTACTTCACGGTCGTTTGTATCATTCGTGACTATAATGAAAATGCACGTTTACCGATCATGTATCTCTCGATTAACTGGAATGGATGCGTGCCAAATGATACAAATCATTAATTAACGACAATCGATTAGAAAACACTTTTTTTTATTAACAATTAATTATACTTAAGGGGGGAAATAGGGCTGGGACAGCGTTTTCTCAATGATTTTCATGAATTTTTTTATAGTATAAAAAATGAATATAAGTTATTGAAACTTTGAGAATATTTTAAACATATATTTAAGTATATACTATACATTTTTTTAAGAATTTTCTTGAAAAACACCGGGGATATTAGCGACCACGATATTGCAGGTCACAATCAGATTCAGCATTTTGCGTACATTCTGGAAGCCGCAATTTTCATCTGAAATCAAACGAGGTTGGAATTTACTTTTATTATATGTCTCTCTTCTGTATGAACCTGAATGCTATCAAAACAATAGAAAATTGAATTTTTTACAGGGGTCAAAACAAAAAAACATGATTTTTTGCCATTTTTTACAACTTTATTTGCAAAAAAAAATTATTTTAAATAATGATAATATTCCGATTTTAGGTTCATATAGAGCGCAATACTATGAAGAAAGTAACTGCCAATTTTCAAAACGATTGGTTGAAAATTTTTCAAACTAGCGTGTACGCAAGTTCAAAAAAGTCGTTTTCAGAAAAACGCGTTTGAAAAAATAGCAAAATGCTGGGTCTGATTGTGACCTGCAATATGGGGTCGCTAATATCTGCGGTGTTTTTCAAGCAAATTCTTCAAAAATTTGCCAACCCCCCCGCCGTTCCATCTCGCCCCGGCCTAACCCCCCCCCCCCCCCCCGCCCGGCCGTTCCATCGCGCCCCGGGCTCCCCCTCAACTCTTGTACACGGCGGCGGCGGCGGCGATATTTTTATATAATATAGAGAGATACTTAAATATATGTATAAAATATTCTTAAAGTTTCAATAAATTATATTCATTTTTTATACTATAAAAAAATTCATGAAAATCATTGAGAAAACGCTGTCCTAACCCTATTTCCCCCTTAATGGCTTACAACAATAGAACGAGTCGGAATTTTTATTTAAAATTTTGGGAACATATTTTTCAATAGTTTTACTAACAATTTATGAAATAAAAAAAAATCGATTCTTTGAACCGTCTAAACCTATTTCCTCCCTTAATGGCTTATAACAATAAAACGAGTCGGAATTTTCATTAAAAATTTTGGGAACATATTTTTTAATAGTTTTACTAGCAATTTATGAAATTTAAAAAAAATCGTTTTTTGAACCGTCTAACACTATTTCCCCCCTTTATTGTTTTTTTCTTTCTCATAATGTTACTCTCCATGTAACAACAAATCGAATAACATTTTGTTAACGATAATTTCCATTAAAACTCAACGGTAAGTTTTTTGTTTGTTAAATTCAACGAGAGACATTGCAGTACAGTTTTCCGATTAATAAATTGTCGTTTCGCGCAAGAATCATTTTTGTTTGTTCGCCTTAACGGGAGTAATTTATTTTGGCATCGTGGAAAATCGATTGTCAATATAGGCGGTACTCGTGGATTCGTTAATTCAACGTTTTAACATTACTAATTTTATCTGAGATTATAAAACATTGGTTGGGTATAATCGTATCGCGACAAAATGATTCTACTTTCTACAATGTGTTTACTCGTTGCTTTCATTTAATTTGCCATTAATACGTCGTTACCAAGAATCATGCCAACACTCTCATTCGATACACACATTTACAATATATAATATTGTTTTCCAATAGAACTCACGTCAGATACGTGTTACGAAGGCTCCCTTGGATTTCGAGTATCGTTCACTTTTTATATTTGATCGGTACACGAATAAAATGATTAAAGAATATTTACGTAACTTGAGTTCGTTGACTTGGCTTCCTCGATGATTCTTTCGTATGCTCAGGGGTATCTCAGCTTGATTACGAGAGACGTCCTGGATATTCCACCGAATAGCAAGTGCAACGAGAATGATAGGCACAGCTTTTCTTTATCTCGGTCCGATTCAGACGGATACGCACGCACCTGTGTCACAACGAATATATGAGTTCTCGATACGTTTGATGAGTAGACTCCTCGGTGTCCCCGGAGCGAAAGTGTGCACCTGTGTGCACATAAAACGTATGGAACAGCAAGTGATTCGTGGGTATACTCGCGTCAAACGGTTCACGTCGATTGTGCCAGGCGACAAGGAGTCCGCGCGATGTTAAAATTAGCAATATCTAGAGAAAAACAATCATTTTTTATCTGACGGAGGGGAAAAATTACCTCCGTCAGACTATTAATACTACATTATTTTACTAGATTCTTTTATATTTTTGCAGATTCGATAATTTTTGGTGAAGTTATGATGTCGACAAGAAGGCGCCATGGTTTTCATCGATACTCCATTTACACCCGTAAAAAATAATGTTAATATTTAAAAAAAAAAAAATTTAATTCTTTTTCGTATAGTTGAAAAGTTAATAAAAAATATGAAATCAGCAGTTTACTTTTTTTTTCACCATATAATCGTTATAATAATTTTTCAAATTTACTCGGTTTTCAACTCGCGCAGCGGTATGTGAGCCCTTAATTTTCATGAATTATTTTATAGTTTAAAAAATTGCATATAATTTATTGAAACTTTGAGAATATTTTATACATATATTTAAGTATATACTATCAAATATTCGCGACCCCATATTGCAGGTCACAATCAGACTCAGCATTTTGTGTACATTCTGGAAGCCGCAGATTTTATCCGAAATCAAACGAGGTTGGAATTCACTTTTATTATATGTCTCTCTTCTATATGAACCTAAATGCTATCAACAAAATAGGAAATTGATTTTTTTACAGGGGTCAAAACAAAAAAGCATGATTTTTTGCCATTTTTTACAACTTTATTTGCAAAAAAAAATTATTTTATATAAAGATAATATTCCGATTTTAGGTTCATATAGAGCGCAATACTATGAAGAAAGTAGCTGCCAATTTTCAAAACGATCGGTTGAAAACTTTTCAAACTAGCGTGTACGCAAGTTCAATAAAAGTCGTTTTCAGAAAAACGCATTTGAAAAAATAGTACCAAGAAAAACAAGCAATATGGGGTCGTTAATATTTTATAGTACATACTTAATTATATGTATAAAATTTGTATAGTATATACTTAAATATAAGTATAAAATATTCTCAAAGTTTCAATAAATTATATTCATTTTTTATACTATAAAAAAATTCATGAAAATTATTGACAAAAACGCTGTCCTAACCCTATTTCCTCCTTTAATGGCTTATAACAATAGAACGAGTCGGAATTTTCATTTAAAATTTTGGGAACATATTTTTCAATAGTTTTACTAACAATTTATGAAATTTAAAAAAAAATCGATTTTTTGAACCGTCTAACCCTATTTCCCCCTTAAAAAGGCAGCTTTCGGTGACATTTTTCCCGATGTTGGATTTGTTTCCCGAGCATGTTTGAATAAGAACTTCCGTCGTACAGTCAACTGGTGACACGACGTTATCGTACTTGAATGAGGATTAATACATTTGTGCAATAGGGTAAGAGAGCAATGAAACATGCATATATATAACGTTCAAAATGGTCGCAGGTGCGTCGTAAATCTATGCCAGACATTGGAATCGTCTCTCGCCGGATGAGTATTACACGTGATACATTGTGGTGATGTACTTGAAGGGTGGAGAAAGGGAATCGCACAGCGGACGAGAGATAGACATTGGGACCCGAATGAATTGTCTCTGCATATATGCACGCCTATATACATATATATGAAGGATATTTCCCTGGAACGTTTCAGCTTCCGTTGTCCAGCTGTTCGAATGATATGCATACAATGGTGACACGGCGTGTGCGAAACGTCTAGGATAAACTCCTTTGCTGTCCGCCGCTGTCTGCTGTTGTCCGGTCGACATCGTCACAGAGATCATCGTGTATAATCGAGGCCGTGCAGACATATTACCCTTAAGGGAGGAAATAGGGTTAGGACCGCGTTTTCTCAATGATTCTTATGAATTTTTTTATAGTATAAAAAATGAATATAATTTATTGAAACTTTGAGAATATTTTATATATATCTTTAAGTATATACTATAAAATTTTTGAAGAATTTCCTTGAAAAACACGCGAATTGAAGATATTAGCGACCCCATATTGCAGGTCACAATCAGACTCAGCACTTCGCGTACATTCTGGAAGCCGCAATTTTCATCTGCAATCGAGCGAGGTTGGAATTTACTTTTATTATATGTCTCTCTTCTATATGAACCTAAATGCTATCAAAAAAATAGAAAATTGAATTTTTTACAGGGGTCAAAACAAAAAAGCATGATTTTTTGCCATTTTTTACAACTTTATTTGCAAAAAAAAAATTATTTTAAATAATGATAATATTCCGATTTGAGGTTTATATAGAGCGCAATGCTATGAAGAAAGTAACTGCCAATTTTCAAAACGATTGGTCGAAAACTTTTCGAACTAGCGTGTACGCAAGTTCAAAAAAAGTCGTTTTCAGAAAAACGCGTTTGAAAAAATAGTGAGGAGAGCTACTGAAGGAGAGCTACTCACTTTAATGGCTTATAACAATAGACCGAGTCGGAATTTTCATTTAAAATTTTGGGAAGATATTTTTCAATAGTTTTACTAACAATTTATGAATGAAAAAAAAATCGATTTTTTGAACTTTCTAACCCTATTTGCCCCCTTAAGGATTCATCGCCGGCCTTCATATTTCGAGCGTTATGGGGATACGCTACCTCGGACTCTACATCGTCCTTCCTGGCGCCCTTTTTTTTCTCCCCACTTTTTCTTTTTCGTTATATTAACGTATATAGGTGACAGTTTATGTGACAGTGAACAGGGCGGCTTTGAAAACCACATAAAGAAACTAGGTAACTCCTGCACGGCAGCAAACCCCTGGTTAAACGTTTATACATGTAATATAAATGGATTTTTATTGTATGTGTGTATATACATATATATAATATATATATATATATATATATATATATATATATATATATATATATATATATATATATATATATATATATATATGTATGCTGTGCTCTATATATATATCGTAATGTATCCAATGATATGTGGCGCCGACAAAGAAATTAATGCACGTTGCGCAATGTGAGCACGTGGAGGACTGTGGTATCGGGAATTCCACGAATGTCTCGGCCGAGTGAGATCCGAAACGAAACGGTTTCGGTTTCTGTTGGCTTTCACGGTCTCCTCTACTCCCTGACATTTTTTCATCGCTGCTGTTTTGCAAGTTTACTAAATGTAACGGTGGTGTGTCCATCAGTGGTGGAACAGGAAAATGTGTAGTCGAGGTACAGCTTATAAATGCCATATTTATATATGTATAGAAGTATATATACGATAACCTCGAGTACTTTCTTCGTATGTAACTGACGTTTATAAATAAATGCAATAAGACATATCTCGTAGAGTAAGGGTGAAAGGAAGAAAAATTGTAAACGAATAATGCAAAAGTCGAGAATATGTAGACGAGTTGGTCGGAATACTAGGATAGAATTTGTTTCGGTTCTCCATTGTTTATTTATGGTTTTTTAGTTATAAAAGTCATACAAATACATCAGATAATTCGGCTTATAAAAAAATAATGTGCGAACGGATGAAAACATAACGAGACAAACATACATTTTGAGAGACACATCTAACTATTGCTATTGGTTGAATTATTATTATTATTATAGTAAATATCTGCTAATACGATATTTCAGGCTGCGATGCAACTCAATTGTTTAACTTCGTTTTTTTTTCTCTCATTTCACAATGATGAATCTTTTTAATTCGACGAGACAGTTGATCGAGATTCTTGGCGTACAGTCAATAATGAGAGTTGATGTACATTTTGATATGGATTGAACAGTAAAAAAAAATCCTGTTAGAATTCATGTGTGAAATGCGATGATTCTGCAACTGTCGTATGATCGTCGTGTCAGGCATTTTTTCCAATAGTTTCGTACTTTAGTGATTATTAATTACTATGATATTACTCGCGGCGGGAGAACCTTTTCCCATTTATATTCTCATTGGGTCGTCATTGCAGTTAGGGCAGCCCGTCTCTGGGTCGTCACCGGACGCATTGATACGAAATGCAGCTAGGTGAGCGCGAGATATAACTTGGCATACCATCGCCAACACGATCAACACTATCGTTGCGAATAACTGAAAATAAAAACAATATAACGGTCAACGACACTTCTGTGAATCCGTTTTTTTCTTTCGTTAATCTTCACCCTCGTTTGAAATTGGGGAGACTTAATGCCTTTCGTTTAGTTATAAAGTTGCCTTTTGATTGTTTATGACTATCATCAATTGCGAACCATTGCTCCGATTTTGTTTCTGACTCACATCAAAATTTCCACGCACTAAATGTGATTTCCACGCATTAAATGTGATTACGGTGCAAAATCTCGTATAAACTCAGTATATTATTTGATATTTTTGCAAACAAGCCTCATTCTTTAGTCGCTTCGCTTGTGAATGAATGGTAATCTTTGAAATATTGAAACCCAATGAACAATTGGAACATTTCGACGATCCGATGGTGCCACTTACTTTGTACATTTTTGCTCGACGTGACGATTATTCAACTTTTATCACCTCAACACGTTATTCTTTTTCGTTAAGGAAGAATTCGCTCAAACAGTTGATTATCGTTCAAGGCGCTCAGGATACGTTTTGAATCTTGTCGTTAGTGGACGCTCGTATTTATACCCCACCAAGTTTCGCACGGGTTTTCGCATGGCACTTGTGCAAATTCTCGTATATCATGCCAGTATCAACAGATTTGCGAACCGCACTTTAATCGCCAGTTTCGACGCACAATCATTATCCTATAGTTTTTTCGTAGAAGTCGCGTTAATAATAAAAATTCTCTAATTTATTCTCGTTTCATAACTAGTCAGAGATGTGTGCCGACGTCTTACATACAGTTAATGTGCATTTATACATATGTTTAAATGGAATGTACAAAAATACGTACAACGTAATTACCGCGTCCCGGCAATCCATATAATCGGGCACCGAATTTTTATATATTAATTTTCGTTAAGAACCTATTATTGATTGAAAAATCATTCGGCTGTATTTAAATGGCGCGAGATAATTCTTAAATCGTCGTTATATTTTTGCATGGCTATCCATTATCTCGTCGCGAGGTAAATCGCACAGATAGATTCCTGACGATTTGCGCGACCCCGTGCAGAAATTTGATAGGGTGTCTCCTAGGGTGGCCCATTTGATCAAAATTTCAAATTTTCGTATTGGCGTGTTTTCAAATAATAGTTGACTATTAAAAAAAAACGTTATGATTTTTTTAGATTTTTAAACTCAAATATGAAACTGCGCTAATGATTTTAATTCCTTATGAACTTTAGGCCACGGTAAGGGTAATGAATTTTAAAATCAAAATTTGGTGATATAGTTATTGAGATTATTTATGTTTTTCTTCTGGAAGTTATTTATAAAAAAATCAATGAACATAATAAAGTTCTGTCTATTTATTTTTTTCCATTTGTTATTGAAATAAAAAATCCGTTTTTGGTGAAAATCAAGGGTTTTTGAAGGCTTTTACGGACCGCTTAAAATGGACGGATCTTATTCAAAATACGTTGAGTGATTATTTAACTATCGAACTATCATTACACAAAAAAAGAAATATCGGGCTTCATTACATTATTAAAAAAAAAGCGATGAAAAATTCTTGAACTTTTTAGAAGAATCAGGTGTTGGGATTATAAGGTGCATTTACAAGTGTCATAAACAGTGAAAGTGAGAGGGTCAACTTGCTGGGTAGCCCTTTTCGGAAAAAAATGTTCCACTTTTTTTTTCCATTTAAAATCCCACTTCCCGGAAAGGACAATCATGATATTCTTGTGTAACATTGGGAGTTGAATTGTTTACGTTGAAAAACGATTTATTAAACATTTTTTTAAACTATTTTTTTTTTATTTCACTCAAATTACATTATTTATTTGAGACAAATAAAATTGAGAAGAGATTAGAAAAAATGTTAAAGTATAAACTTTCAGTAAAACAGATTATCTGTACATTTTTTCAATTTTTTTACTTATCAATTAGTTGTTAAAAATAATATTTAAAATATGAACATTCTATAGCATAATTGCTACTAATCTGTAAGTGGCATTGAGTTAGTCTCGGATAGGATTCTCAGGTATCGGATTTTTTTTTTCATTGAAGATAACTATTTTTCACTGATAAGTGATATTTCATAAGATATTTCTCTTAAATTATAGAAAGGAAAATTTTGCTAGTTTATACAATTGGATAGGAAAATTTTACTAGTAAAAACCGATCAATATTACTTTCAAAGGAATATTCATTTAAACATTAGTCCGTTCTCAATAGGCGCAGTAAATGGTCATCCCGTCATCAGGTAGAAAAACGAGTATGCACCAAGAGCTTCGTTCCTTTATTATCCTAACCGAAAGCCGAAGCACAGAGATTACACCGACATAGCTAGCCCTTGCAAGCGGTACCTCCACTACTTTTGCTGGTTGCTGCTAGCATTTGCAATATTCGTACATTGGCAGGTATTACTCATGACTACAGAAATGTTCAATGTGTCCATGGAATATTTTTCTACCTGAAAGAGACTGCGATGAAACCATTTAACTTCTGACCAATGTTTACTGCTTAAAATTGCCAGTAGGTCAAATATTTCACTTAACCTTTGGATGATTAGCCGCAGTCTCATATTTGAGTTTAGAAATCTAAAAAAAAAATCAAAACCCCTTTCTTTTATAGTCAACTATTATTTGAAAGCATGCCAACACGAAAATTTGAAATTTTTTATCTAATTGGACATATTAAGATTGTATGAAATTTTGAAATATCTCAATAAATAAAAGGGTGATTGTTGAAATCGAGGTAAGAGAAAAAGGGTACAAATTAGATACTTCCACATTGCTCCCTCATTATTTTAACTGGCTCAAATGGCTTCCTCTGTGGGGAAGCCAAAATTGTAAAATCTGAGCATATAAAAAATATTTATATCGATACGAAAAAAAGTTAATAAACACCGCTAAGTGATAAGCACGAGTTTTTCCAAACTTTTATTATTTCTCTTTGAATTCACTTTTTACCACATACACACAGAATCAGTTTTTTCTTCATTTGATATTTTTCGTCGGTTCAGTTTGTTTGCTCATTCAATATTAAGTGGCGTGGCACTAACGCTCAAGGACTTTCGCACTCGTCTACGCACTTATTTTGTGTTTTAATGAAAATGCTATGAATACATTCTAATGTACTTCTTCCTCTCCTCTCCTCTTATTTGTATTCAAAACAAAAAGTGTATCTATTCAAAATATGAACATTTATTTATTTTAATTTATTTAGTCGGTAGGCCCGACTGGAATCCAACTTACAGGCGTGACGTTTTCCTGTTGGGATTCGATCGGATATCCAGTCGGATCCTGGCCAGAGACTGGGAATAATTGCTGGATTCCAACTGGATCCCGGCCACAATTTCTGCACGGGACGATTGGACAACGTGTGATCCCGAAAAAAGAAGTCTGTTCATCCGTGGATACTTGCCACAATTTCACTCTGAATTGATAACTTATCTACGTTCTCACTACGCGTAAAAAAATTGTAATGCGAATACAATTAAAGCGTCGTATTTTAGTTAAGAAAAAAACAGTAATTTCGATGATAAAAATTGAGATTTTTCTCATTTATGGATATAAATTGTCCGAGCAATTACAATCAAGAATATCGCACCTTTGAATTTAACGTAATGATCCAACATTCACGATCAATTATTTCACTGAACAGGGCTACCAAAGAAAAGGGCGAAGCGCGCGCCAAGTTAGAGACAATTGAGATTTTATCGTTCGAGTTTCGCTCCTTTCTGCATAGGGCCAGCCTTTTATTTCTCTTTCCCTTATACTTTTTTCTTTGGTTTTTTTCTTCTCTTTTCCCCTCTCACGCTGTTTCTCTCCCGGGACCCCGAGGTTCAGAGTCCGTGGACAGGATTGGATTTGCATACGATCAGTTGGCGATTAATCGCGATAGAATCGGTTCTCTCAGGCGCGGAGCGTCATTCTTGAAACGCAGCACGAGGTTCTTTCTTCTTCTTCTTCTTCTTCTTGTTTTCTCGCGAGGCGCAGATTCGCTAGGATATATCGAGTTGGATTCTTTACAACTTTTTCACGAGAAATTGGTGATCTGCTGTCTTTATTTATTAAGACAATGTGAAAGGTTTACCGCGGGAGACACGAGTGCAAGAGAGATGCCTGAAATTTTCAGTCAAATTCTCAGAGCTGATTGTACAAAAAAAAACTGTAACAGGGAAAAAGAATTTCAAAGAATGTTAATTTAGGAAACAAAAGATTAGGAATAAAATGTGGAATGAAAAAAAAGCATTTGCAATTTGCCCCAAAAAATATACTACTATCCATTTATGCACTGAGTCTGAAATGATTGTTTCACATTTTCGCCAATTTTTCTCATTTTCGTTCCTTCAAAATGAAAATAAAAAAAGAAAATTATATTTCGAAAATGATTGGAAATACAATAAAAATACCATGATTTATAATATATTTATAATTTATAATTTATTGTAATATAAAAATACAATAATTTTTATTTTCATTTTGAAGGAACAAAAATGAGAATAATTTGTGAAAAATTGGCGGAAACGTGGTCTCATCTGACTCTGGGCATAAATGGATAAGGGTATATTTTAAGGAGTCTGGCCACGATAGAATTTTCAAGAAATCGATGCTTTTTTGCTTAAACGATGCTTTATCATCATAAAAATAAGTTAAATTAAGTTAAGGTAGTAGTTAGTATTTATTTTCACCAACTTTGAGCGTATAACATAAGCCTTCCTCTGGCACGGCCATAGAGTACCCGAGCGCGCCGCCTGATAAATAACTTCGACGATTTTTACCCGATTGACTTCAAATTTCAAAATTATCTTTCTGATTGCATTTCGCAGAGAAGTACCTACGGAATTTCTGATTAATTAATAATGTTCCATTTCATGAGCAGTTTTATACAAAAAATTTCACGAGAAATTCACCTTTTAAGGGGAGAAATAGGGTTAGGACAGTGTTTTCTCAATGATTTTCATGAATTTTTTTATAGCATAAAAAATGAATATAATTTATTGAAACTTTGAGAATATTTTATAAATATATTTAAGTATATACTATACATTTTTTAAAGAATTTCCTTAAAAAACACCGCAGATATTAGCGACCCCATATTGCAGGTCACAATCAGACTCAGCATTTTGCGTACATTCTGGAAGCCGCAATTTTCATCTGAGATCAAACGAGATTGGAGTGTACTTTTGTCTCTGTGTCTCTCTTCTACACGAACATAAATTCTATCAAGAAAATAGAAAATTGAATTTTTTACAGGGTTCAAAACAAAAAAGCATGATTTTTTGCCACTTCTTACAACTTTATTTGCAAAAAAAATGATTTTAAATAATGATAATATTCCGATTTTAGGTTCATATAGAGCGCAATTCTATGAAAAAACTAACTGCGAATTTTCAAAACGATTGGTTGAAAACTTTTCAAACTAGCGTGTACGCAAGTTCAAAAAAAGCCGTTTTCAGAAAAACGCGTTCGAAAAAATAGCAAAATGCTGAGTCTGATTGTGACCTGCAATACGGGGTCGCTAATATCTTCGGTGTTTTTCAAGGAAATTCTTCAAAAATTTTATAGTATATACTCAAATATATGTATAGAATATTCTCAAAGTTTCAATAAATTATATTCATTTTTTATACTATAAAAAATTTCATGAAAATCATTAAGAAAACGCTGTCCTAACCCTATTTCCTCCCTTAATGGCTGATAACAATAGAACGAGTCGGCATTTTCATTTCAAATTTTGGGAACATATTTTTCAATAGTTGTACTAACAATTTATGAAATTTGAAAAAAAATCTATTTTTTGAACCGTCTAGCCCTATTTCCCCCTTAAGTTCAAATGCCGACAATATTCGAATGAAACAATATTTTTCAAATTCTGTACGTACTACTCTAGGTATTCTTATGTAGATTGACGAGAATTTTTTTTTGTTCCGCGTCAAAAAATGTGAAATGTCACGCGCGACGAAAAAGATGCCAAAAGAAAATAGCAGTAGTCGGCCATTTTGTGTAATTAAAATACAAAAAAAAATATTTTTTCTTAGCTTGATATTTATACTAAATAGATGTGTAATTAGTTTTATAAATAAACTATTTTCTCATACAAAAAAAAATGTTAGATGTGCGGATGATTTTATACCCGCTACCGTGGCCATGTTCCTTAATTGTACTTCAGAAATGAATATCTCCACAAATGCCACAGCACTTTTCGCAAACAATTACAAACATTGGTATACAAGTTATCAATGGAGATGGATTTTTTCATTCGTGTGGACGCTGGGAATACCGTAGCTGAGAGCTATTCGGTCCACGACAGAGACGCAACGGATGACGATGGCCGCTCTTCGCGATGCTCGCCCGCGGTCGCATCGTTCGCGTTTCGATGTACCGGAAGTACATTCGGTAGCGTCGAGTCTTCAGCATCGGCGCAGTTCATTGACCCTCGGACAGAGTTGTCTAACGTGAGCATTTATATAACTCGATCAAAGTCAAATTACAAATGAAAACGAAACAAAAACATTAAGCGATTGTTTTCTTTGACATTGATTTCGTCTAAAATGAATTTAATTTGTTACAAATCCTATTAACATAGTCGTGGGCGATATTTTGTTATGTTTAATTAATTTTTGTTTTCTCATTGAAAAATCGCACTGTAATTTTTTTCTCTCGACCTTGGGAGCCCTTGAACACCTTGAATAATAGAATTTTTCATACTTGTCACTTTTTTATTCGCTTTGAAAACCCGGAGGTTGATTTTTTCCTTTTCTCTCATTTTTTTTTTCAGTAAAATATTTGCGATGCAAGGGGTGAAAACTTTATTTACAGTCGATTGGCATTCTATTTTTCTCAATTTTCCTCGTTTTTTTAAATACGTATACCGCGATGCATTCGTATCTATGGAGCAGGAGAGACGGATCGAGAGAGTATACTGTGTACTGTTATACAGCGGTGGAGAGAAGGTGAGGAGACGAGTGCGAGGTTATATAGAGAGAAGCGACGATTGGACGTCGCGTGGCACAAAACTCCCCCGTCGTATCCATGGAAACGCAATCCCCTTCGGCGTGCCCAAGCTATATATACATATATATGTATATATGGCGGTATGAGAGCGAATAACTCGCGAAAACACGTAAATTAAACGCACTACGGGGGTTGATGGGGCGGAATGGGAACGAGAGTGTCTCTCCCTCGAGTCGTTTTCCCTCAAACCCGCCCTCCTTCTCGCCACTCTCGTGAAACATAGCCGTCATAAGCGTATATTAAAACGTGCGCTTTTTGGCCTCGAATACTTCGCTAACCGTCATATCCGTTCCTCTTCCTCTCGCGAGCAATGAAGATTATTAGATAAATCGTCAAGAACCGCTGATATGAATAATACAAAAGGAAAATTTCAAATCAATTCGAAAGACTTTACGATTGTAACTAGAGATCGGCATCTCTAGAATGAAAAAAATAAACAAACAAAGAGAATAATTTTTCTGAAAAATGATAATAGACGTATAATCCCTTGAAATGATTATTTATTGACTTTTATAACAAAACAGTGTCAATCCTTTATTATCACATATACATATTTCTTTCTCATCAAGCTCCATTTCTCGCATAACTCTCGTCACTTTATTCACGCGTTGAGCAATAAATTTTCCACAATCTTTCGGTCTCTGATCGACAACTCTGTCTCTCTTTGGACTAGAGATCGGAATCTCAGTCTCCCGGTGATCTGTGTGACACTTTTCTCCCTTGAATAAGCGATAGTGTGACAAAGCAATCTCTCTCTCTCTCTCTGTCTTAATATTCAACTCTTAAGGGGGGAGCGGGGGGGGGGGGGTTAACGGCGAAAAAAAAGCATATCTTTATGATTTTTTTGCGGCGACTAGGTAATATAATTTTATTAAATAGAATTACATATTATTGTACAACTATTGAAGTATCTCAGAAAAAATGTTCAATGAAAAATATTGATAAATAAGCCGGTGACGTTGAATCTCCAGAGGCGCCTTGAAAAAAAGTGGTTTTGCGGTGAACATTATAACTCGTTGGCGGATCATCTGAAACAAAAAAATTGATATGCATTTTAAAGGTGATGTATTTCTCGACGTACTCAGGAAGAGTTTTTTTTTTTTTTTTTCTATTTTTTGCAGCACTTGGAAGTGAAAAACGCAATTTTAGCTAAAAAAATCGCGCTTAATTTGTTATTAAAAAATTGAAAAAATTGAAAAAAAAAAACAAACTCCTCCTGATTACCTGTTGATTTATGTGAAGAAGTAATGTTTAAATTTTCAAAAGGATCGCTTCAGTAGATTTTGAGTTTTAATGTTCACAAACTTCAAAAATGACGTTTTCGGGAAAATCGATTTAAAGTTTTTTATACGTGAAAATCAGGTATCACGGCCGGTCGTTTGAAACGCTGTAACTCCGTTAGTTTTACTCCGATTGACTTAAAATTTATACACAATATTCTCGACATATTGTTCATTCAGAAAAAAAATTAAAAAAAAATGCAAAAACAATAATTGTAAACCCTACCCCCCCCCCCCCCCCCCCCCCCCCCCCCTTAATAAGTAACATCTTACTACAATAATAAAGCTGGATAGTTTGTTTGTTCGTCTGTTTATTCGAACGCGCTAATCTCAGGAAATACTAAACCGATTTCAAAAATTCTTTTTGCATTAGATAGCTCGTTTATTCAGGAGGGTTCTAGGCCATATAACTTTATGCTTTGAGCCTAATCTTACTATCTTACTACTATACTACAGTATCTATATTATACTATAATAGAGCTGGAGACTTTGTTTGTTTGAACGCGCTAAATTCAGGAAATACTTATGCGATTTGAAAAATTCTTTCTGCATTAGATAGCCCATTTATTCGGAAATGCTTTGCGCTGTATAACTTTACACTAAGACCCTAAGGAGCGGCGGCAGCACGTTGAATCGGGGGACGGAAACTTATCGCGGGTGAAACCGCAGGGCACAGCTAGCTATACTCGTATATGTATACCACCATTAGGGTGGTTCTGAATTTGGTGATGTTGGAAATTCTGTGGTATTGTTCCTCGAAAGTAATCAACATATCCAGAAAAAAAATTGGGCGCAAGCGGAACTTTGTCTAATAATTCTAACCACCCCACCGAGCTGTTGAATTTTTATATGAAAAAATGCATGCATTCAAAATTTTGTTAAGAAAATTGTTTATTATTTCAAAACTATTCACGATAAAAAATTTTATATTGTGTTTTTATAGGAAATTTAATGCTCTACAAAAAAAGTATACTGTAAAATTCTTGTGAATCTAATATTTATCACGTTATTAGCAAAAAACTGTCATCATTTATTCCAAAAGTCCAGCATTAAGGCCAAAACAGGAGTTTGACGTCGAAAAACTGCAATGTATTCTTCATATGCAATTAGAAATATGAAGAGATACGTAGTGCACTCAATAACAGTATGTGAACGATATTTAAATTTTCAATTTTATCAATTTTATTATCATTCATGATAAATTTTTATTCTTTGATCGATAAGGACATTGATTTCTTTATCAGTTCCAAATCGATGGCTTTTTTCGAAAGATTTGAAATCAACTCCTCATTTTTTGATATCGATATGAGCGAGTGGATTTCTAATGAAAATTATTTACAAGGCTTAAAATTAGGTAAAGGAATTAAAGTGGTTAACGATGTTGCAGAGAGAGGAGTGAAACTTATTACACAGTACAATGATCGTCTCACTTATGATGAAGATCACAAACAATTCATTGTACAAATAATTGAAGAATATTTAAAAAAATATCCTGATTCTAACAAAGCAACTTTGCTCCAACCGATGTAATTCATTATTGTAAGTTGATTTTCAAAATATATGACATCATTCATTATAATTTACAATAAAATTGATAAAATTGAAAATTTGAATATTGTTTACATTTCATTGTTGAGTGCGCTACGTATTTCTTCATAATCTTATATACATACGAAAAATAAATTGCAGCTATTCGACGTTAAACTCCTGTTTTGACCATAATGATCGACTTTTGGAATAATAATGACAGTTTTTTGCTAATTACGTGATAAATATTAGATTCACGAGAATTTCACAAGATACCTTTTTTGTAGAGCATTATATTTCCTACAAAAATGTTATATAAAATTCTTTTATCATAAATAGTTTTGAAATAATAAACAATTTTCTTAACAAAATTTTGAATGCATGCATTTTTCATATAAAAATGCGACAGCTCGGTGGGGTGGGTTAGAATTATTGGACAAAGTTCCGCTTGCGCCCAATTTTTTTTCTAGATATGTTGATTACTTTTGAGGAACAATACCAAAGAATTTCCGACATCCCCAAATTAAGAACCACCCTAACCACCATATACGAGGTCTGTTCAAAAAGTATCGCGAATTTTGAATTTCCGCGGGCTACGTATATTCGATTTACGATTTTTTTGTGGCGTTAGGTTGGTACTCGTGTCCCTCACTTATGCTGTAAAAATCGGCCATTTTGAATGTTTAGTTAATTGTTGACAGCTGTTTTGGTTAGACGTGTTTTGGCTTGTCTTCGATTTTTGCCTATTCCAAAAAATGGATCAAAGAATCTGTATCAAATTTTGTGTGAAAAACAAAATTAATTGCGCGGACGCATTCTGAATGTTGACTGTGGCGTATGGTGAAGCTAACTTGGACCAAAGCAACGTTTATCGGTGGTACAAAATGTTCTCGGAGGGCCGAGAAGATGCGAACAACGAAATGCGTTCCGGACGCCCGAGCATATCAACAACACACAAAAACATTGATGAAGCGAAGGAAATAATATTGGCCAATCGTCGAATCACCGTTAGAGAAGTTGCAGAGGAACTAAACATATCGATTGGCTCGTGCTATTCGAGTTTTTCCAATGATTCGGGCATGAGAAGGGTCGCCGCGAAATTCGTGCCAAAATTGCTCAATTTCGAACAAAAACAGTGTCGCGTTAACATTGCCGAGGAGCTGTTGGACTCGGTCCGCGACGACCCAAATTTGCTCCAGAGGGTCATGACTGGTGACGAATTATGGGTTTATGGTTATGACGTGGAAACCAAAGCTCAATCATCGCAATGGAAGCTGCTTTTTTGGAATGGGCAAAAATCGAAGACAAGCCAAAACACGTCTAACCAAAACAGTTGTCAACAATTAACTAAACATTCAAAATTGCCGATTTTTTCAGCATAAGTGAGGGACACGAGTACCAAACTAACGCCACAAAAAATCGAATATACGTAGCCCGCGGAAATTCAAAATTCGCGATACTTTTTGAACAGACCTCGTATTGTCTATATATGAAGAATTCCACGTAAACCGTAGCTATTTTATGAACGTTTACGAGCTAAATTAGTAACCCTGGTGCGCTCAGAAAAGCAATAACGAAAATAAGAAGATTTCTAATTTACCCTTTCAAGCTGCTCTTTCTTCTATTAATATTTTTGAATTCCCACTTTCACGAGTTACACAAAACCGTAAAAATAGCTCTAAAAATCATTTCAGTTGACATAACGTTGCCCATACAGTGTCCAGTCACAATCTTCGGGAGGGATAACGAAACGAGAGACACGGGAGCACACATTGCATTAATCGCGAGATGGAATCGCGAAAAATGTCACGATTAACGGGGAGACAAATTAAAAAAAAATAGTGCGACACGGCGGAGCAATAATAATCGTGAAAAGAATTGTGACGGGGCGCGAGTAATTCTGTATGACTATACGAGTACATATATACACCGATAGTAATATAGGGCGGGATGCGTGTGGGATTTTTCCGATGCACTTTGCAGGATGCTGCGTCGTTGTTGAGCATAAATCTTGCGATAAAACAAAAGGCCGTAATCCAAACTATTTAGCACGTTATATTATGCGAGATGCGCCCTTCGTTTGGCATTCGATATCATATCGATGAACAGCAGAGAAAAAAGGCATTAATCCCCAATGCATCGACACAATCGATAAGACCTTTTGACTTTAAGCTTTCGTACACTCTCGCGGGGAAATTCACACACAAGCTCACTATTACTGACTTTCCCTATACGCGTTATTCGTTGCGGTTTTACCGGTTTTTTCCTCGTGACGAGAGCAAAGCTCGTGAAACGCGTTCGCGCGTTGTTTTATACCGGAATATAGCACATATACATCGGTACAACGTATGTCTATAATGCGCGATTGGGATAGTATTAAAGTGCAATAGGCAAGATGCCGCATTTAATGTTGCGCGCCGTTTCGAGAACGCGCACTCTCTCAAGTTGCTCTCGCACGTACATCTACCGGGCATGAAAGCGCGCCAATTACCTTGTCAATTATCTCGCTCGATTGATGGTTGCCGGCGCGCCATATTGATTTTGCAACCAATCCCCGTACGATTCGCACATTCACCGGCTCGCAGAGACAGATTCAGACACAGAACTTTATGCGCATCGACAAGAGATCAATGGATGTATAAAGATGTGGATGTGCAGCGATTGCTAGCAAACGATAGGGCGTAATTTTCGTGATTTTATACGGACAATTGATACGTGTTACGATCTTTTGTTTGGGCATCGATATAAGATCAGGATTTATATATATATATACTCATCTCGGTGCATTTCCTGCTCTTATATATATATATATTTATATGTATATTGAACGTCAAGGAATATTCTCGCGAGAACGCGGCGGCGCGAAGCCCACGGGACTCTCGCGAACGCGCGGGATCTTTTCACGCCGCCCGCGAGGCTTCACTCTCTCTCTCTCTCTCTCTCTCTCTCTCTCTCTCTCGCTTTCTCACTCACACTCTGTCTCGCGACGAGTGAGCGATAATTCTTCATTTTGCCGACGAATGCCGGGCACGCTTTCGTATCGAAGTCATCGAATAAGTTATCCTAAGTATTTCTCACTCGGACGATGAAGAGGAAAGAGACGAGGCTGCTGAAGAGATACCGCGAGAGGGGTAGAAAAATGAAACGTGTGCGTTTTTTTCTTTTTTTTTCTTTTCGCAAAATCCTCGACAATGACTCGAGCGCCATATTTGTATTGTAATTTTTCGCGATGAAATGTTTCGTCAAAAATTGCCATACAGTTTAGAAATTCAATGAAATAGAATTTTTGTTTTTATTCGATTGAAATGGACAGATTAGAAATGGTGAGATTCTTTGAATAATGTATTTCGTTTAATTGATGTTGGAGTGTAGATACATTTTCGTAGAATCGAATGAAATTTACATGCGATTTGTCGATTTTTCAGCCATGCTCAGATTTCGAGCAGAATCAATGGTTTTTCAATGAAAATCCAATGGGAAATCATTATTCATTATAAGTGGCGGTGAAGTGGAATCCACTCGTCCATGAGTATTTTTAACAATCGTTAGAAATATATTAAACATTAAATATATATAAATTGCGTCGCGGGAATTATGTCGAAAGCTTATCTCTTATCGATGTGATGCTTATAAAAAAAAAATGACCTACGTTCATCATCAACTAGGACACCAGAAACGATGAGTTTTCGTCGTTCGTGCCAGAGATGGTTTCTCCGTCGGGTGAATCTCCGAGTACATATCGATGTTGCTTACGAAAACTAGCATGTTTCAGATTTTTTACGAAAACAAGCACGCTTGATATCTGCGCGAAAACTAGCATGTTTCGACTTTCATCGCGAAAATTAGCACGTTTCAGTATCACCGAAAGTGTTTCTCATTTTTTACTCCACGTTTTTTGAACATCCTTACTTTACTCCAAATTGACGAAATATTTATGCTTGTCATTTTATACTGTTTTATTTTTTGTTTGAATTTATTTCATACATATTTTACCGTTTGAATTTTGGTCTGCTAGGCTTATCATAAGATGGCAAACGGCAAATGCCTCGTCATTTTGGAGTAAACAAAACCATGGTCAAAAAAATTAGAGAAAAGAAAATCGAAAACAATTGCGGTGTATGCAAAGTTAACAATGTCAGTTTTTTTCCCTCTTGCTACTTCGTCCAAGACCTGACATTTCTCGAGATATCTCAATCGATTGTTTTGAAGATTTTGTCAACTGTACTTTATACTTATACTGTACTTTATACTTTAGTCGTTGATCACTCCAAGATTGTGTTTTTTTTTAATGAAATAAAAACACAATGAACGATTCTTCAGACTGTAAGTAGAATCTACTTTTTATAAACAATAATTTTGTTCAATGCCATCGCTGACTCCGAAACTTGAAGTCATGAAAAATATCATTGATGAACAATTTTAGTTTTTGAGTGGTGGAATATTGCGTATGGTATTTGCGAATCGTATTTTCAATAATGTTATTATTTTTTTAATAGAAAACGAATATAAATGTTTAAGGGTGTACGGGCGGTACACCCTAAATGTTTTTCATTTATTCCTTATAGTGCTACCGAAAGAGTTATTAAAACATTTGTGAAAGTTCTGGATCTTATTCGATTTAGTTCGGCAAATATACTACTTTTTCCAGTGCAAATCGAAATATGCTAGTTTTCGCGACGGAGGCCGAAACATGCCACTTTTCGCGGCAGAAGCCGAATCATGCTAGTTTTTTGCGATGAAAGCCGAAACATGCTAGTTTTCGCGTCGAATATCGAAACATGTTGATTTTCGTGGTGGAATTCGAAACGTGTTAGTTTTCGTAAGAAATTTGAATCGTGCTACTTTTCGTAAGCAGCGTCGATATGTTCACTCATCTGTATACTATATCCATGTGTGTGTGCGTGTGTGTGTATAAAAGAGCATGAGCGGCGCCCTTTGTGGATCCTTTCGTGCCGCGGCCATCGCGAAGAGGGTTTTTACCCCCGGATGGAATCCACGAAACACTTTTACGTACGGTAGCGCTCGCGCGCCCCCATCGCGAGATCCATTGAAATGCAACTCGCGTTCTACCGCACTGGTCCATCACCCGAAGAGAACTCTCCTCTCTATACTCTCTCACTCTCTCTCTACCTTGTTTCGTCCCTTCATCTTTCGATATCGTCCGATGTTATACTCTCTGCCTGTCTTTCACAGTGTCTTTGGGGTACTTTATAGCTACACATGTGCGTATACATATATATTTATCCGTTTCATCGTTACTCACGCGACCTCATTCTCTCCCAGCGCATGTATAAGATCGCGACTCTACGATAAACCCTTTCTCCTCCGCTAATCCGCCTCCTCTTTGCTTTAAGTTCTCTCGTTTTCGTTTATGTCGTTCTTCTCGCTCCGAGCTCTCTCTCTCTCTCTCCTCGATCAATCTCGCAGTTTTTCAACCTGCGCAAAAGTCTCGAAGAGAAACAAAACGAAGATCGTGCTCTTCGGCAATACGGATAAGTAGAGCTCGCGCTATACTTTTGTTAATGCTCGATTTTGCCTCTCCACGGCTATTATTATTCGGTATACTTTATCGTTCTTAGGGGCATGTTGAGATAAGTGGAGGTTAAGAAGAAAAAAAACATGAAAGGGTTGCAACGAACGAGGATAAATGAGGTGGAGGGGATGAACGAAGAACAACTCGCGTGCTTATTAATTGCCCCTTGTCCGTTCAAACTTGTTCCTCGATTTATTGCTGCGCTTCTGTCTCGTTGCTCCTGGAACGATTTTGTTGCAACCGGTAAATGTGTGTATGTGTGTGTGTCTCCTTTACCCAGAAGGCCTCAGGAGGGGGTGGAAATAAAATACAAAACTTCTTGATGGCGCGACGGCTGAACTATTACGCTGGTGCATACACACACCCACTCGTTTCCATGGACACGAATGGAGGATATATATATATGTATAGAAAGAGATATAATATTTATACGAGCCCGGGGGAGGTCCTCCGACTCGGTGTCACGCACAATGCTTTGACGGAGGGTTTATAGGTCATAAAAGGATCGCCATGTTCGTTTGCCTCCTCTATACACCGGAATCCGGCAAATACACACGAGAAACCGACAGGACGTCGCGCGAGGATTTTTTTTTAATCTTATTTTTTCATCTAAATCGAGTCTCGTCGAAGCTGTTTCGAATCACCGGTCGGACATTATCATCGAGGTTTTTTCTTTCACGAATCAAAAGGAAAAATAGAGGAAAAATGAAAATATACGAAATCATACACGATTCTCGCAATCAATACAACGAAACTACGATTCTAAAACGAATTGATTATCAGTAAGCTTGAATAGCTCGAGAGGAAAATAAAAATTGTATGAATAAAATGAAATTTATTAGAATGTCAGGTATAAGGTTCAATTAAAATTAACGAAAGCCTTGTATTTTTTTTTTTAGAACGATTCCACACTGTGGCGTAATCTTAAGTGATAGGTTGCCATATTCGAGGGTTAATGAGAAACGACAAGCTTTTTTTTTATTCGAGAGAAGCTCGTAGGCAATGAGGAATAATTATTCAGGTCGTATAGACGCGAGTATATCCCCGCTTTTCCCCAGACGATCTTACCATCTCTTCGTCGTTGCATTATTTAACGCTTTCTAAACGCGTCTTTATAATCATCGTCCTGGTGCACGTCGGCACGTATTCAAAGAAACGCGAGACATTCCCTTGAGATGTTCGTAAGAAAGAAAGAGAGAGAGAGAGAGCGCGCAAGATAGAATTGCAACGAGAGTTCATTACCGCGGAACTCTTTTTCCTCGCGCTCTCTCACAATTTTCGATCATCGCGCGCATCAACTTCCTCGCAGAGCTTTCCCAGATCTGGCAGAAAATTGCCGCGATACCCGTTAATATCCGATCGGAATGCGGACATTTTTTCGTTGTTAAATATTCAATGGAATATGACTTATTACGGAAATATGTCGATAACTCGAGAGCCGTTCGCTTTAAACAAACAATAATGAGACATTCCAATTGCTAAATCGTTTAAGTGTCATGCTGCTCGGTTCATAAAGTATATGATTTTTTTTTGCACAGGGGTTCGAAAGCGAGTTATCGATTATTGAAAAATTCCACCCTTTTCAAAATGTTCTCTGACGGTCGCATTGGATTTTGCAAAAATAAATTCGACTTTACCCCGAAATTTTATTCAATCTATTGAATTTTCTTCGTAACCTCGAAGATTCACACTCGATACTCGTCTCATATATGTTCACGGTTAAATGAGTTATCGTTTTCGGTGCTCGGTTTCCCCTACTGTCCTCTTAATTACCCTAACGAGGTCGAAACGGACTCTCTCTGCTCCCCCGCACTCTGCTGTGCTGTCTGTGATGCTGTCTGTTGCACGTTTTTCTTTCGCCAGGCATACGATACGTCTTATTTTTAAACTTCTCCCTAAACGAGATTCGTTGCTCGCGAGTCTCTCTCTCTCTCTCTCTCGCCATGTTGACGAATTTGCGGATGCCCGGTCGTTAGAATGCCGGAAAGCCAAATGAAGAATTAGGAACTCTCTGTGACGATATATGTTTTATTTTTTCTTCGACGAATCCCGTCAGCTTTGTTCCCGAAAGGGTGCAAGCACACTTTCTCTTGCCATTTTTAAATACATTCTCGTGCCTCTAACGAGCTGTATAATAATTCGTTAGTGGAAAAAGAAAACATTGGAGTTTCCGTCAAGTTTTATTAATTGTCAAAAAAGTTACGATAATAAGTACGATTTATGGACATTATCGGTTATCGAATGTTTAAGGTTATCATTACTTTTAATCGATAGTGACAAATCGAAGGGATACACAGGATGAGTTTACGATTTTTGTTATTGACCACCTTGAATAGAACCATTAATTGCGAGTATTCAAATTATGTTATGGACGTGAATTTTTTTGTATTCAAAACGAGTAATTATAAAAAGAATCTCGCAGGCGCTGACGGTCATTTCCCGGACGCCATTGGTCGTTCAAAAATTCTTCAACTGGCTATCGTGACCCTTGATGCTCTTCCCTTTTCAATCGACGATTATATTTGCATCGTGACTTAATGAGAAAAAATAAATGGAACGACAAAGAAAAAAGAAGCATTGGCATTCATTGGCAGGATTATTTTAGTCACTGCTCTTTCTTTCGGGTTCTCTCGCAACGAGGCAGAAATAAAATGGTTACGAATTCCTACGATCGGGCACATCAAGGGCGCCACCGGACACACGGCACGAAATAGTCGTCGATAATGTAGAAAAATCGATCGCCACGACTCGGACCTCCACTGTCCTCCACCGTGAGAGCTTGCGATGTTGCCACGTTTGCTTGGGTGGCCTTAATCCGCAAGAAAACACAGAACGTTGGTGCGCGAACAGGGGGTTGGAAAATTTGTTGGTGTGACTTTCGACAGGACGATTGTATTTTGGAAAATTGAACACGTGGGTCATGAGGCTCCTGCATATCGAAGGTACGTGAGTGTTTTCCAATATTCCGTGCTTTCCAGTGGTTAATTTGCGTTATTTTAAATCGTTTACGTAAGAAATCAGCGACGTGCGAAGTCCTGTCAGCGCACGGAGGGACGTTCTACGATGCTTTTTTTTCCTCTGAATTTTAACGTTATCATTCATCCCCTAAAAACTACAGACTGATCGCGCAATTGATATCCGTCTTGTGCGATGAAAATCGACCGAATGCAACAATTATATGCGTTATAACAACGAAAGGAGTGTTTAGTTTGTGATTTTTTCTGTTCAGTTTACCAACATGAGTTCCTGGCCCCGAAGACGCTTTCGCGTAACGCCGCTTCGTGCGCTTGGTGCTTTTCTCATCGTAGGAATTCTGTTCTGGTATAGCCTTGGTCGACAAGAAGAACCTCCCCAGCCGTGCAGCGTTCCCGAGGAATTCACGGAAAAATTGCACGATCTTGCTTACAGGTACGTTACCAGCGGTTGATAAAATCTTATCGCTTACCAATGACTGATAATTTGAAAGAGAATTATCGTTTGCCGCATGGCTCTTGTCAGCGGTGGGTCATTTCTACATAATTCCTACTGTATCGGCACCCTGTTGATAATGCAGAAATCTATCATAATGCTTGACCTGGCAAATCCCACGCTTACCGAGCGAGCCGGCTAAATCCTCCAACGATAATAAAAGTTATAATCGAGCGCATTTAGACAATGTTGAGCTTTCGAGAAGTGGCAATGGCTCAGATTCGCCTTGAGTCAAAATTCGAAATTTCACAAATCATATCGAAAAAAGAGTTAGATGCTCAGTTTTTCTCACTTCACACTTTGGCTCCTTCTCATAATTACCATGCCGATCCATGAAAAACTGTTCTCTCGATATTCAAATTATAGAGCACATCTGGTACTTGCAAAACTCGGAGCCGTTCACTTTCTGTGCTTCGGCGGTCTCTGGGGTCAGGTGAGAATAGGCCGAGCATTACCTTGGTCACGTAAGATCGAGCTCTGTCTCGTTGATACTCTTCGCGATGACGCTCTCATTACGAAGGCATTTCGCGATGTTAGCCTCAGCGCGAGTTATTCACACGCAGCCGGAATATATCACGTTCAGGAGCACGAGGTTGGCGAGGACTCGCCGAAGATAGAGATCGTTGTGTTTGAGGAAGACACGGTGGTGAGTACACATCGATACATCGATATATCGATAGATCTCTCGATATACGCGAAGTTGTTGTGGGCTTCGGAAAATGACCTAGCTGCAAATGAATTGGATAAACGAACGTCCGATTTTCTATTTACCACGACTAGTCCATTGAACAACCGTCGATCATATTTTTATATCATTCTTTCGCAGACGCAAATGGTCAGGCGAGTCGGATGGACACGAAGAGTTCTTCCACCTGATTGCGAGCTCTCGCCCAGTCTTCAATGTTTTCCTCCACAATTGGCCATTCCGCCATTGCCGACGAAGCAATTTGGCGGTCTTCTTATACCTGTGCCGAGGGAGGGAATCGAGTTGCAGAAGTATCATTATCCGAACGACTGGTGGCTCGAGATAAAACCGACCGATTGTGTCGAGCCCCGAAACACGAATACGTAATCTTATTATACGTGTATCGATCGTATATATATAGCATATGTACCACGTCCAAAAGCCCTCATCTGATTGTTCCATTGTGCGCTAAATTTGTCTACAATTTTTTGCGAATGTGATCAATAAGGGGGGAGGTGTGTGGAAAAAACAAGAAATAGGACGGAGATAGATCGTTTGAGGGAATGTATCTCGTCATTCACAACGAACTGTAACTAATGTAATAATGTCCGAAGCCTATGGAATTCCAAAGATAACGTTTTGTGATGCGCATTTTAGCCAATGCCTGAAGCTACGAACTAGAGTATTAAGCCGTAAAAAAAAAAAACATACACTCGTGTAAGCACTGAAACAGACAAACAAAACCATTTCCCCTCGTACAATATTAGCCACTAAATCATATCAATATAGAATATTTGTACTTTAATAATTCCCCTGCGACATAATCGACACGTAATTATCGTGTCATATCATGTAACGTTGTTTAATTATTTGACGCCTCGTTAGACACTCCAATGTCGCGTCATTTAAACCACAACCGTGTATTGTTATTGTAAAATGTTCAATGGTTGAGCGCTTCCAGAGCTTTCGACTGATCATTGTCTGATATTTTGTTCAGTATTCTCATTTAACAGCTATTTACACGTAGAATAATTATTTCTATCAACTTTAACCCTTATTTATATACTCCTGTATACGATTGTTTTGCTTTTACTGAAACTGCAACGAGTCTTCTTGTAATAGTCAAACAGGGCGAATGAAAATTGACGATCGAATACTTATCATTCGTAATTGAGCCAGAAGTGTTTTTTCTTAAGTGGATCAATATTTGTCGCATCAGTTTATGGTAATAAACGTCACATGACAATCCAATTGAACAATTCTACGATCCTATTATTTCAGACGTGCGCCAAAATCCTATGTGAATCCTTCGAGGCTCATTTCGATTCGCTTTTCGTTCAAAGTTCCTTTCAATTACCTTGATGAAGGAGATTACGGCGAGCTCGCTAATCTTACGATATCCAGTTTTGCGTTCCTCCGAACAACTAATTGGTATAATCCATCATCTTTCATTTCTGGATACAGTAAATTCTCGGGAATTATGATGTAATGCTACTTCTAACGAATATTTGTTTCTTCATTACACATAAGGTTCACTAAAAAAAAAAATTCCATCCGGTATTCATTGGAATAAAATTTCATTCCATTAATGAAAATTTAAACCATTTGTATCGGTAACATTGCCTTTCTTTTTTTTTTGCTCTCGCTCTCCATATACTTTGCTTTCATAAACTCATCCGCGAAGAAACCATTCTTAACTTTTCTCCTCCCGTAACAATAACAATTCGTTTCTTTTATCGAAATGAAATTAATGAAAAATCCATATCGTAATCTATTAAAAATCAAATTGACAAAAATGAATTAAAATAAATTCATTTGTTCGGGTGTTCAGAGCAAAATTATGGAACACGTGTTCTTCGCGAAACGTGGAAAATGAATTCGACGATAATCGACGAGGTGGCTTAAACGTCAGATAATGCATATATGAAAGGTATATGAGTAACTCGATGTAGCGCAGTAGTTAAGAATTTCCGGCTACGAGAGACAGTATTATAATCTCGGTATATCGTGAATGACGGTATACATTGTTCATGACAGCTGCTGCAGTTCCGTCGCATGTACCACAGAGCTGATCTCTCGCCAGGAACAGACCGTCAGAGTCGGGAAAACTTTTACGCTCGTCATCCCTTGACTCTCGGGCCTTTGATCGTTCGTCCGTTCCCGTTTCACCGGTGCCACGTTGAATATATCATATATACAGCTATAAAACGAAACGGTGCCAGAATGAAAACGGTCATCAAGGACCAAGCGTCGGCATCTTGATGGCAGAAGTAATTAAGAGAAAACTTCTAAGAATACATATATATATATATATATATATATATATATATATATATATATATATATATATATATATACTACGTATACATATATACAGAATTACATATATATATATATATATATATATACTTTTCCCTGGATTCACTTTCGTTTGCGAAACGTTCTTGGGTACGGGATCTAAGAACAATTTTCACGGCGACTAAAACATCGGGAAAGAAAAATCTCAACGCATTTGACTTATCAGCTTCGCCGATTATTAACGAATGAATCCATCGGTTAATAAAACACACAAATTTTTGCTCTGTGCGAGAATAAACACGCTCACTACGATGCATTTATTTTCATCTTGGGGTCATTAAGGGTGAACACCACTGTGACCCCCTGTTTTTTTTCACATTTTTCAAGAATTTTTTTTTGCGGGAAAAAAAAGAGATATTCGAAAATTCGTTTGGGTTTTGTTCCTTGTTTATTAATGTATCAAAAAAACATTTTTTTCACATTTTTCACGCCGCATGGTGGCGTGAAATAGGGATTTGGAAAAATATTGTTTTAAAAAAAATAGGCACGCCTTTGAAATTAAGGTTAATTTCAAAGGCGTGCCTATTTTTTTTAAAACAATATTTTTCCAAATCCCTATGTACTTCTCTTCAAAATATCATATTATTAACGAAAACACTCGGTATTTTTTTTTCAGATCGACGTTGAAGAGAGTTCTGCTGCGTGCCGCGGAGATGACAGTACCTGACGCGAGAGCTTCCCTAGCGCCACCATGCGGCGTGAAAAATGTGGAAAAAATGTTTTTTTGATACATTAATAAACAAGGAACAAAACCCAAACGAATTTTCGAATATCTCTTTTTTTTCCCACAAAAAAAAATTCTTGAAAAATGTGAAAAAAAACTGGGCGTCACAGTGGTGTTCACCCTTAAGAAGTTTGAATACTTTTATACATTTTATACGTTCAAATAGGTTTTTATGCTGCTTACTTATGGTCAATTTTTGCCAAATAGAACGTTCATTATTTTGATTTATATTTTGGAATTGCCAATTGTTGCTGTGAAAATTCAAAGAGACGTTAACAAAATAAGATATAACATGCAAGTTTTAATATCAGGATTATTATTAATTTCAGATTTTTAAAGAACCAACTCAGTCTACGAAAATCCCCCCAAATTTGTGATATATTGCACTACAATGATTTGCTGTACCTGTATATTTATCACATTTGACGCTGGTATCAATGTCTCAAGAAATAGGCCATTGTTCCATATTCCATAACACAGAACATTCGTTCTTTAGATTACTCTATACTTTTGAGTCCTATTATACAATAACAGTTTCAAATTTCAATTATATTCACATGATTAACGACCGACAGGGTTGATACAATAAATAAAGAAAGTTGCGACGTGAACGCGCTTCAATGTACATCGGTAGCCACTGAAATAAATAACTTACCGCGCTGTTATACACCAGAGACATCAGCAATTTTTATTACTTCATGCCAGTTATAACGAGAGATGGAAATGCTGTGTTCACTTTCTGCGTGCCGTTTATCCTCGAAACTCGGTCATTGGATTCTCGCAAACGTGTGATTAAGAAGTTATACGCAGTCAGGAGACCGAAAAAAAGCGATTTTTCAGTAATTTTTCCTGGAAAGACATTTTCATTTATTAACGTAAAAATTTATATACATATTGTGGTAACTTTTAACTTTATTTTCATATTTTTTATTTGTAATAATAATGATTTTTAAACTTATCTAAAAAAAGCCGTCTGGCGGTGAGCGCGATATCTCTGGATTGGGTCATTTAAAATAAAAAAAACAAAAACGATTTGGTTAATATAAGGTATTATCTAGTATTTAATCTAAGGAATAAGCAAAATATTATTTTTTAACAAAATGGCGGCTTCTGAAAAAACATTCGATTTTCGATAACAATGTTGAACTTAAATTGTTCATAAAATGGAAAATATTTATAGGCGAGAAAAAAACCTTCGATTAATCATTAAAAAATATGTTTATAAAGATTTTGTAAAAATTTGAGACTGATCGGTTCAGCCGTTTCCGCGAAACTTTGCTGACCGACTGTTTTGAGAAAAAACGCGTTCAAACTTACGACGCTATTTTCAAACGCTCCGAGACGTCTTTACGAATATGCGTGTAAGTTCGAGAATATTTGTCGGATTGATATGAAATTTTCTGTGTATATACTTAAATATATGTACATTACGAAAATTAAAACATTTATTTTTATTTTTCAAATCCTGACTGCGTATAATCCCTTAAATTTCTGCGATTTAATACATATTTTATGCAAACGCGTGTGTTGATATGTAGACATGTAAAACCATACATACTGGTTATTCCACGAAAATTCAGTAAGTTTTAAATTCATCTGGCAATAAATCGAGGATCACAGTATCGGCGTGCGTTTTCACAAAATTTTTCTGCTTAATTTTCGAATATGACGAGGAAAAAAGGAATCGGTGATGAACCTTCGGGTGTGACCTCTCGAACAATTATTGTAATTAAATTCACTAGAGTCGTATTATAACCTCATTTATTTTCTATTTCGAAGAGATAGTATTTTTTTTGCATTCGTTACGAGTGGCTTGGATTGACTGAAATATATTTTTTATATCTAGAGATCGTGATACGTATTTCAGAATTCGTAATAATTGAAATTCTATAGAGATATATTTATCGACGAATTAAGTGAAAGTATTCGTCTGCTTTCCTTAGCGCCAATAAACGAATAATATATGTATAGCTCGGAAAGAAATTCCAATTTCAATATACTAACTCTCGTGGGTCACTCTCTGCTACGATTTGGGTGTTTTAGCGCGCGAGTTAGACGGTGTCAGGCGGGGACGAGAGAAAGTTATAAATGTTGATGTCCAAGAAGATATTCCTTCGAGTCTATCTAAGACCAACAGCCACGAGACACACACTTCGTCTCTCTTCGCTGTCTATAAAAGTTTCCATTTTTCTTACTTTCTATCTTCTTGATCACAGAAAAGTTGAACAACACAGAGTTTTCCCGGTAACGGAATCGCGTAGTGACGTAAAAGTGTTACAAAGCTTTGTTGGAAATGCAATTTTTGTGAATTTTACGAATTCTATCTCCGCAACAAGAGTGCATTGTCGTTGTTGACGTAGAAATAAAGAGACTTTATTGATGGATTATTCAAGGAGCGACCGATAAATTCGAGTGATTCAGAGGCTGGCGATTGACGATGAAGTTTCAAGTGAGATATAAATTACGAATTTAGAATCAATCGTTTATTTATAATAGTTGTATTATGTAATTTTTTTCGTGATACGTTTTTATTTCCAAATAATGGAAGATTTGTTTTGTTATAAAAAAGATATTTTTTGATGTTCATGTCAGACTGTTGAAAGTGCCAGACTGTTGAAATAGTCCAAAAATGATATTTAGCAAAATGTTTGAACGTATGTGTCTGTTTGTGTGACTTCAAAAAATTGAACCTCCATAACTCGTTAAGGGGGGAGATAGGTTTAGGACAGCGTTTTCTCAATGATTTTCATGAATTTTTTTATAGTATAAAAAATTAATATAATTTATTGAAACTTTGAGAATATTTTATACATACATTTAAGTATATACTATAAAATTTTTATACATATATTTAAGTATATACTATAAAATATTAGCGACCCCATATTGCAGGTCACAATCAGACTCAGCATTTTGCGTACATTCTGGAAGCCGCAATTTTCATCTGAAATCAAACGAGGTTGGAATTTACTTTTATTATATGTCTCTCTTCTATATGAACCTAAATGCTATTAAAAAAATAGAAAATTGAATTTTTTACAGGGGTCAAAACAAAAAAGCATGATTTTTTGCCATTGTTTACAACTTTATTTGCAGAAAAAAATTATTTTAAATAATGATAATATTCCGATTTTAGGTTCATATTGAGCGCAATACGATGAAAAAAGTAACTGCCAATTTTCAAAATGATTGGTTGAAAACTTTTCAAACTAGCGTGTACGCAAGTTCAAAAAAAGTCGTTATCAGAAAAACGCGTTTGAAAAAATAGTACCAAAAAAAACAAGCAATATGGGGTCGCCAATATTTTATAGTATATACTTAAATATATGTATAAAATATTCTCAAAGTTTCAATAAATTATATTCATTTTTTATACTATAAAAAAATTCATGGAAATCATTGAGAAAACGCTGTCCTAACGCTATTCCCCCCCTTAATGGCTTATAACAATAGAACGAGTCGGAATTTTCATTAAAAATTTTGGGAACATATTTTTCAATAGTTTTACTAACAATTTATGAAATAAATAAAAATCGATTTTTGAACCGTCCAACCCTATTTGCCCCCTTAACGACGTAATATAACGTCGCATATAATTTTGCTAAGGATCAATAAGGGAATTTTGATTTTTTTATTGAAAATTGTCCATTCGCCCTCTAACTCCGACAAATATTGAATTATCGTTCTAAAACTTTATACATATATAGACTTACGAGTCCAGAATGTTCAGTATTGAATTTGAAGAGAATTCCTTGAGGTTTTTACTTGTTATGAAAACTTGCATTTTTTAAAAAACCCCCATTAACCCTCTCATTCGATGATTCGTAACAACAAAACAAAGCAAGCAAACAAAAAGTAAACAAATTATGAGCAAGCTTGGATTTGCATCTTTTCTTAAACATTTTTTTGTACTACACAGACTTTCGGTTATCTTCTTCTTCTCGCGGTTCTCGATGAAGTCATACAAACTCGTGATGCTTCAAAATCGATACGATCGTACAAGCATTATCGTCCGTGGTCGAGAGGCCACAAGACACACTGGCAATCGTTCCGCAAACCATCGATACCCAAACACTCGAAGAGAAGACCGTCCAAGAATGATTATCATCGTGGATGGCCGAGGGATGTTTGGTGAGTAAATGTTTTGTAAAAAAAATCCCCAAACAAACATAAAATACAGTGTAAATATTTATTGTTATTATTATTATGGTTGGAAGACAGCATAAAATGAACATTGAAATAAGCGCTCAAAGGAGGTCGTCGATATAGATCGACCGGTAAAATTGGCATCCGGTACGTAAATATCGTTCGAGAGTCTCCATGAAATCTCCATGGAGCTTCCAGGCTTTTCGGAAACCTTGGAGAACCCTCGACCTAACACAGAGTGCTGGTACAACGTTTTCCCCTTTTTCGAGATCGTCCGCTCTGTTTGTAATTTACAGAAAAATATAAGATTATTTATTTTACTTATCACGTAGACGTTTGCCAAATATTAATTTAACAATGCGGATGGCAGATGAGTGGACAGAAACCTTTCGTTTATTACATTTTTATATCGAAGAGATCAAATCTTCTTTTCTATACATTTCTTACGTTTATAATCCTTGATATAATGGACCTTGTATTTTCTTTTTACCGTTTAATCGTTTCGCCGATTCAAATAGGTTAATTTGATATTTCAATTTATAACATAAAAAAATCATAATGACACCAACATTCGAGATACACTGATATAGCTCAAGTCATTCGTGATTGCTATAATATTAGAACAATAAAGATATTTACGCAACTTTTAGCGAGAGAATTGACTTCCTCGATGGCTCTTTCGTTTTGTCCCGTGGTGTTCGAAATACGTGACGAGAGGTGTCCCGAATATTCTACCGAATGATCAGTTCGAATGGATCGATGGGCAAATTGATGTTTCCTCTCGATCTTTGTCTCCTGTGCGAGTCCAAAATCCTTGGATATTCAAACGTGCTCCAGATCTAGATGACATGGATGATTTGACAGGTCGGTGTCCCCGGAGCGAAAGAGAAAGAGTCGGAGAAATTCGGAGAGAGCCGGTACATCCCCTCTTCGCATACCTCACACTCTAGTTATTTTCATCGAAATTATCGCTGTACACTATGGCTGCTCGCGGTTTCAGCCGCGTTAAATTTCCGTCTCGCGATTCAACGCGCCGCCACTGTTTTTTAGGTTCATAGCATAAAGTATTATAACTCAAAGCCTTTCTGAAAAAGCGGGCTATCTAATGCGAAAAGAATTTTTCAAATCGGATAAGTATTTCGTGAGATTAGCGCGTTCAAACAAACAAACTATTCAGCTTTACTATATTATAGTACAGATATAGTAGTAAAGTAGTAAAATAGTAAAATTAGGGTCATAGTATGAAGTTATATAGCCTAAAGCATTCCAGACTGAACGGACTATCTGATGCAAAAAGAATTTTTCAAATCGGATTAGTATTTCCTGAGATTAGCCCGTTCGAATAAACAGACGAACAAACAAACTCTTCAGCTTTATTATAGTAGTGAGATTAATTTCATTTTGATCGTAAAGTTATAAAAATGAATCGATCCTTCCGATATCCTGTAGACGTCGCGAACAATTTAATATTTCTCGATAATTTATCTATTCTTCGTTATACTTCGTATTAAAAGTTTTTCATCGGATGGTATAATCCATGGCCCAACAACGGAGTGTGCTGACGTGTAAAAGTGTACCGCGCGCAAACATTTGTATAACGTGTACATCGATGTGGACACGCCCTACTTTTGGATGCACCGTGCACCGATCGCGTTTAAGGTCTATTTCGAGCGAACAGGAGGCTTCGGTAATTATCGCCTTTCCGGCTTCCACGATCTATACATATAACGCATCAATTTCTTGCTGCGAACAGCGAATCGTGAGATATAACAATCGGTAGCTCGTTATTATCGTTTAATGTTTCTGCGTCGATAGACCTCGCGTATGTAGATCAACAACGCTCGTCTATATTCGACCGGAGAACCTTTTACCTCGAGTGTTTTCACTCGTGAAAAGTTGCACATTGAAGACCCCTCGTGATAGCTCTTCTCACAATAGATCTTGCCTTAACATGGGGTCTTGTCCTACGAACATTAACCCCACCCCCCGATCTATTGAAAGCTTTCAATAGTCCACCCACTTCTTGAACTTTTTAGGGGAACGGGAGATTGAACTATTGACGAGCAAGTCAGTCCTCAGCTAAGGAGTGTTCACAATTGAGGGTGAACTGAAGCGAAATATCAATTTAATAGCGTTTTAGCACAATACTTTTACATTATTTATTATTCGACTAATGCCGAAGTTGATGTGCGTATTATTAAAAAAAACAGAAACACATATTAGTAAGTGTAATGTCAAAATGAAATGTAACCGTTAATTTGACTCATTCATTTATTTCAGCTGTAGATTACGAATTCGCCAGTGAATGACAGCTTGATATTTGTTTTTATAACGAAGTGAAGCGTATTCAAAATTTTTTGTTTTGAGGTAGCCGTTAGTGTACCATGGAGCATATTACCTACAGTGAGTCAAAAAAGTATTCATACACCTTGTTTTTTTGCAATAACTCTATAGACATAAGCGATACGCAAAAAAAGCCAATTTTATTTAATAGTACATCAGGTACAGAAATAAACTGCAAATGGAGAATTTTTTCCCAGGAATAATAGAAGAATTATGCGAAAAAAATGAAAATTTTCGGGCCAAAAAAGTATTCGTACACTTACGATTGAGCTGCTAAACCTCGATATTCACTCACGGACGGTCTGACCTCTGCGTACAATGTGAATAAGTCTCCGTTTACACAATGGTTTTGACCTATTCCATGCGGTAGTAGATCTTCAAGCTCCGAACAGACATCATGGCAAAGAAAAGCGAAATATCAATATCGATGCGAGATAGAGTGATTTTTCTTCGGAAAGGCGGTGAAAGTTATCGAAAAATTAGTAAAGAACTATAGGGATGGGTAATCATGTGGACAGAGATATTTATTTAACGGGATAAAAAGTGAATATATTTAAAGAATGAAATCAAATAAGTACATAGCAAAAAGAGCTAACTTGCTCTATACGTCTTTACTTCATGACCGTCGGATTAGGACTGCTTAAAAAATTCGTCTGGCGGAAACCGAATACCGAGCTCAAGCAGAAAAATTTAATACCGACTGTAAAGCACAGCGGGAAAGCGTCATGGTTTGGGGCTGTATGGGATATTATGGCGTTGGTAATCTGGCTTTTATAGATAGTACAATGAATGCCCAGAAGTACATGGACGTGTTGCGGAGCAATTTGAAAGCAAGTGTAGATAAAATGGGCCTGTATGGAAATTTCTACTTCCAACAAGGTAACGACCCGAAACATACTGCTATGAGAACGAGGGAATGGTTACTCTATAATGTCCGCAAACAATTGATTACACCACCACAATCTCCGGACATGAATCCTATTGAAAATCTATGGCACTTGGTGGATGTAGAAATTAGAAAAAGAAAAATAACAAACAAATCCGATGTCCAAAGAGTGCTTTTAGACGAATGGACGAAAATAGCAAAAGGAACAACGCAAAAGCTAGTAGAATCCATGCCTAAGAGACTCGAGGCGATAATTGAAGCAAAAGGCATGCACACCAAATATTAGTTATAATTAACAACTATGATGATGTAGGTTTTCACTATAATCGTAAGTGTACGAATACTTTTTTTTCCCGAAAATTTTCATTTTTTTGGTATAATTCTTCTATTATTCCTGGGAAAAAATTCTCCATTTGCAGTTTATCCCTGCACCTGATGTACTATTAAATAAAATTGTCTTTCTTTGCGTATCGCTTATGTCTATAAAGTTATCGCAAAAAAACAAGGTGTATGAAAACTTTTTTGACCCACTGTGTGTATGCATGATACCTATGTATCATGGAGCATAATGTCTTCTGCTAGCCGTGTATTCCGACACCTCAAGAATTATACTGCACATGAAAGGGCCCCCAATATTCCATCCCTCTTTAATCCGTTCGTCAAATAATTCTTCCCTCAATAATCCTCCCATAAATAATGGCTTCTACGATAGATTTCCCAACAGTGGCCGTTTAAGGCCCTCTCTCATTTGCGAAATTTCATCCACGCGCTAATCTATCCGCTGCTCAATTTCCGCATAATCGTTTTCACGCTCAATGAGATAACGGGTTGTACGCAGTTGCAAAGCCAAAAAAGTCGTTTTTTTACAAATTTTTTCTGAAAACGGATTTTATTTGACAAATACAAGAAGTATTAATAAATGTAGTGGTAGCTTTTGACTTTATACCGGCATTTTTCATTTTCAAAAATATTGTTTTACACTGCTCCTGTAGACGATCTCCTGGAGGTCCTCCAAAAAAATGTGTCTGGCGGTGAGCACGTTATCTCCGGTTTGGATTATTTGAAATAAAAAAAACCAAAAAGATTCTATTAGTGGATAGATAAATCTAGGTATTGATCGAAGGAATAGGCGAAATTTTAATTTTCAACAAAATAGCGGCCTCAAAAGGGAAAAATTCTAATTTTCGACCAAAATTTTTTCTTTGAATTGCTTAAAAAAATAGAAATAATTTTCGGAAATCTCATTCCTTCGATCAATACCTGAAGAATATATCTGAGAAGGTTGTGTTAAAATTGCAGACCGATCGGTTGAGCCGTTTTTGAGAAATCGTGCTCACCGACTTTGAAAACACGGTTTTGAGGAGGAAATAGGGTTAGGACAGCGTTTTCTCAATGATTTTCATGAATTTTTTTATAGTATAAAAAATGAATATAATTTATTGAAACTTTGAGAATATTTTATACATATATTTAAGTAAATACTATAAAATTTGTATACATATATTTAAGTATATACTATAAAATATTAGCGACCCCACATTGCAGGTCACAATCAGACTCATCATTTTGTGTACATTCTGGAAGCCGCAATTTTCATCTGAAATCAAACGAGGTTGGAATTTACTTTTATTATGTGTCTCTCTTCTATATGAACCTAAATGCTATCAAAAAAATAGAAAATTGAATTTTTTACTGGGGTCAAAACAAAAAAGCATGATTTATTGCCATTTTTTACAACTTTATTTGCAAAAAAAAAATTATTTTAAATAATGATAATATCCCGATTTTAAGTTCATATAGAGCGCAATACTATGAAGAAAGTAACTGCCAATTTTCAAAACGATTGGTTGAAAACTTTTCAAACTAGCGTGTACGCAAGTTCAAAAAAAGTCGTTATCAGAAAAACGCGTTTGAAAAAATAGTACCAAGAAAAATAAGCAATATGGGGTCGCTAATATTTTATAGTATATACTTAAATATATGTATTAAAATTTTATAGATGTACTCAATTATATGTATAAAATATTCTTAAAGGTTCAATAAATTATATTCATTTTTTATACAATAAAAAAATTCAAGAAAATCATTGAGAAAACACTGTCTTAACCCTATTTCCCCCCTTAATGGCTTATAACAATAGAACGAGTCGGAATTTTCATGTAAAATTTTGGGAACATATTTTTCAATAGTTTTACTAACAATTTATGAAATTAAAAAAAAATCGATTTTTTGAACCGTCTAACCCTATTTCCCCCCCTTAAGCCGTCTACTTTGTAACGCTCTGAGCGTCCTTACAAATATACATGTATCTCCAAGAATATTTGCCGGATCGGTTTGAAATTTTCACAGAATATACTCAAATATATGTACATTCCGAAAATGCAATAAAAAACTCGATTTTTTGAAATATCCAAGTGCGTATAACCCCATAAGATCGAGCAGAAGTCATACAAATTAATCTATTGAGGCGTTGCGATGAATGTTAAATTCGCGCGAGTATCCATTGAAATCAAAGCGCATCAAGTTACGTGACGTATCATATTTTCACGTCAAAAGGTACAGGCCACGTTACGCGATGCCTCACGTACAAAAGGAACGACCCTACAGTATACAAATTGAATTGCCAAATCGCCATGAAAGCAGCTCGTGGATAAATGATCGTCGTCATCAAAACTACGATCCCGACACGTTCGACGATTTTTATAATGATGAGGACTACATCGAGGAGGACGAGGAGTTCGAGGAAAGAGTTATGGAGACCGGAATGAAGGGAGTGAGCATAAAGGTGGGAGAGCTATTTAAATAGTATAATTATAATAAAATTATTCAGCAAACAAATATGACAATAACTGTGGGTTGTTTTTCCATCGATACTTTATTTCTCTATATTTTTTTCCCTCGCTTGCAGGTCGTTAAAGGTCCAAAACCACGGTTGAAAATAAAGCTCTCGCGGGATGACAGTATCGACAATATCGCGGATTTTCCGCTGAATACCCTACGACAGAATTCGTCGTGGTCGCCACTTGGGAAATTTGGTCAGATTGAAGAAAGCGATCGGATATCATGGTATCCCGCGCCATCGTTTCCTGAAGCTCTTCGCGGTGCATAATTCATTAATTTGTAACATGTTTAATTTATTTTTTGTTTATTTACAATTTTTATTTATTCATTCGTTTTTAAATAAAACACTCGAAACGACAGATCTTTTCGGTGCTAAAGGAGTTTCGTTCGTACATTTTAACGAAGCGTTAATAATTTCAATAATGATTGATAATTTGCTAGAATTTTATATAATGCCGTTCAATTTATTTTATGTTTTTGTCATTCAAAAATTTCCAATATTAATTGTTGCATCTTGGAGAGATGCCAAGCTGTAGAATGTCACTGCACTTACCGAACAAGTTCTTCAATCCTTTCTCGGCGATGGCTCAAAGTTCTTCATCCATCGGAAACGATTTTCCGCGAATCGTTAGAAAGCTGTTGGTGAAACACGAAAAATCCGAATATCATATTTTTCAAAGAATCCCTGATCCATAGATCACACACGTAAGTTATCACTATATAATTCTTCCGTCTGATACGATTTCAAACCTTGAAAAGTGAATCCCATTACCAATAAATTTTGAACAACACGATAGCCATCGTTACTCGATTCATGTCTTTTTTATTTCTAACATAATAGTCAACGAACATATAATAATAGTAATAAATACTTATTTCCTAATAATATAATAATAATAATATACAGGTGGGTTTCATCGGTTTGTCTGAATTTATTTCGGTATTTTTTTTCATTCATCTTTATCTCTCGTCTTTTTCGTTAACGTGTTTTTATTTTATTTCCGTTTTCACAACATCGAAAACTCGCTCGCAATATCATACCTTTGCTCAAACACACACACACACACACACACACACACACACACACACACACACGCGCGCGCATGTTAACGCTTTGGTGTAATCATATATATATATTGTTTTTTTTTCATTAAAATCTTTCTAGCTCACATTAAAACTCACTCATTCGCTGTTGAACTCGGAAAATATATTTCTCTCGGTTACTTTTACTTTTTGTTCCTAATACTCAAACTCTCGTTCCGTTTATCTTCCCTCGACAAACGGCGGAAGAACGAAGCCTGGGAGTTTTATTTTTTTGCTCCAACACGCGCTGCGAAGTTCTTTGCAGGAGGTAAAGGAGTGTAAAGTACTATATAAATGTCATAGCACTTTATATAGGCATATATACATACTTTATATGTACGAGGTCTGTTCAAAAAGTATCGCGAATTTTTAATTTGCGCGGGCTACGTATATTCGATTTTCGATTTTTTTGTGCCGTTAGCTTGGTACTCGTGTCCCTCATTTATGCTGAAAAAATCGGGCATTTTGAATGTTTAGTTAATTGTTGACAGCTGTTTTGGTTAGACGTGTTTTGGCTTGTCTTCGATTTTTGCCTATTCCAAAAAAGCAGCTTCCATTGCGATGATTGAGCTTTGGTTTCCACGTCATAACCATAAACCCATGATTCGTCACCAGTTATGACCCTCTGGAGCAAATTTGGCTCGTCGCGAACCAAGTCCAACAGCTCCTTAGCAATGTTAACGCGACACTGTTTTTCTTCGAAATTGAGCAATTTTGGCACGAATTTCGCGGCGACCCATCTCACGCCCAAATCATTGGTAAAAATCGAATAGCACGAGCCAATCGATATGTTTGGTTCCTCAGCAACTTCTCTAACGGTGATTCGACGATTGGCCAATATTATTTTCTTCACTTCATCAATGTTTTCGTCTGTTGTTGATGTGCTCGGGCGTCCGAAACGCATTTCGTTGTTCGCATCTTCTCGGCCCTCCGAGAACATTTTGTACCACCGATAAACGTTGCTTTGGTCCAAGGTAGCTTCACCATATGCCACAGTCAACATTCGGAATGCGTCCGCGCTATTAATTTTGTTTTTCACACAAAATTTGATACAGATTCTTTGATCCATTTTTTGAAATAGGCAAAAATCGAAGACGAGCCAAAACACGTCTAACCAAAACAGCTGTCAACAATTAACTGAACATTCAAAATGGCCGATTTCTTCAGCATAAGTGAAGGACATGAGTACCAACCTAACGCCACAAAAAATCGAAAATCGAATATACGTAGCCCGCCGAAATTCAAAATTCGCGATACTTTTTTAACAGACCTCGTACGTATGAATATATAGGTATGGCATATATGTACGTGATACTTTACAGAGGTTTATGTGATGTTTCGTTTTTTTTTTCGCGATTTATCATCGGCCAGCACCCTCACTCGTAAAACTTAATATCCGAGCGTTGGGTTGGAGTGAGAATATTTGAAGCGTGTGGCCGTACACCCGTGAGACCACGGTCATATTCTCGACTAGTTGCGCGAATTTCATTGCCCTAGAAGAGAATTCCTGGAGCACCACGTTACTATAGGCAACGATCTTTTTATAAATCATTATAGAAAGATCGTGGCGATTGCCCACGGATAAAAGAAAATAAAAAATAGTTATTGACATATCTTCGTCCCTTCCTATCCAAATTGAATAACCACAAAGACCGCCAATCCGCCGAGTAACGGTCAATAACCGTAATGATTATTTTACCGAACCTCCGAAAGTGTTATTTCACTTCTGAGACTACGCGTCTACGTGAATGTTCGAAACGACACCCTCTCGCAAGCTGTACGCTCTCTCGCCTCTCGCTGTTCGGCAGCCAACTTTGTTACGAAAGTGTCGTTATGGGGTGTGACAAACTCGTAAGAATCGTTCTCCAATAAACGGGAAATAGTTAACCCCGATCTTGTCACTCTCCGCGAGACGCTTCTGCAGTGAACTCGCGAGCGCAAAGTGACACGGCCGGTGTCTGCCGGGAAATTGAGCTGTATCCCTGCGGCGAGAGGTGAAACACACTCTGATTCTACGGGAAATTGAATAGAATCATCGACAATAGTTGTCAAACGGGGCAATACGTTATAGAGTGTTTGAGGATTTTTCTTTCTTTTTGCTTTTCCTCGTCGATAATTGAACAATCGTTAGAGGGCTTTTGTTGATGTACATACAACGCTGCGAACTGTTGAATGATAAATTCAAATAAAATTGTCTGTATAAACTTTTCTAGGAATGCTGACGGTAATGAGATGCATCCAGTCCTAGTACGTACACATTTTATGGTTCATGATTTTAAATAAAACTCCAAAATCGTTTGTCAACGTTTTTACCAATAGATACAGAAAAAAACGTAGTAAGGGCAGAAATAGTGTTAGACGGTTCAAAAAATCAATTTTCATTTATTTCATAAATTGTTAGTAAAACTATTGAAAACTATGTTCCCAAAATTTTAAATGAAAATTCCGACTTGTTCTATTGTTATAAGCCATTCAGGGGGTAAATAGGGTTAGGACAGCGTTTTCTCTAAAAAATGAATATAATTTATTGAAACTTTGAGAATATTTTGTACATATATTTAAGTATATACTATAAAATTTTTGTACATATATTTAAGTATATACTATAAAATTTTTGTACATATATTTAAGTATATACTATAAAATATTAGCGACCCCATATTGCTTGTTTTTCTTGGTACTATTTTTTCAAACGCGTTTTTCTGAAAACGACTTTTTTTTAACTTGCGTACACGCTAGTTTGAAAAGTTTTCAACCAATCGTTTTGAAAATTGGCAGTTACTTTCTTCATAGTATTGCGCTCTATATGAACTTAAAATCGGAATATTATCATTATTTAAAATAATATTTTTTTGCAAATAAATTTGTAAAAAATGGCAAAAAATCATGCTTTTTTGTTTTGACCCCTGTAAAAAATTCAATTTTCTATTTTTTTTATAGCATTCAGGTTCATATAGAAGAAAGACATATAATGAAAGTAAATTTCAACCTCGTTTGATTTCAGATGAAAATTGCGGCTTCCAGAATGTACGCAAAATGCTGAGTCTGATTGTGACCTGCAATATGGGGTCGCTAATATTTTATAGTATATACTAAAATATATGTATAAAATATTCTCAAAGTTTCAATAAATTATATTCATTTTTTATACTATAAAAAAATTCATGAAAATCATTGAGAAAACGCTGTCCTAACACTATTTCCCCCTTAATGAACAGTATATGTTTCGAAAAAAAATCAGCGAGCCTCAACATGTTATTTTATCAATATCTTCAAACGATAATTATTGTTATATGACGTGCATGAATATGCGATTTTGTGTATTCATAATAATGGTCGAATTTTTTAATTTTTGTATTTCTCTTTTGTGTTCGACGTTCGCGATCATCGGAAAAATTGTACGTACGATCGAGCTACGGTGCAGGGGATGCATATTTTTTATAGTAAAGGATAAGTTATTCCGGGAAAGGACGCAGGATTGCATTGAGGGATATAGCATCGGGAAAACTCGCGGATCCCATATAGAGATCGAACAAAAAGCTTTTCCACAATGTCGAAAGCTTTGTGAGGAGGGAGAGAAAGGCGTTGAGAATTTTGCAAACCGCCTAGGGCTGATATCGTGCCAATATCGTCGAGGTCACACAGACACACGTACGTATTGCAGTATCAAGGGACGTGGTTTCGGTCGATGGAGTGGTTATACCCGGCTTTCAATCGACGTGTGCCATGATTGCGCGCGCGTACACTCTGCTCTTTATTTTTCTTTCCAAATGTCACAATTTTCTCGCTCTTTGTCTCGCTTCCTCGACTTTCTCCTTCCCATATTTCCTCTTCACCCTCTTTCATGTTGAGTAAGAGAGCTTGTCTAAATCGGTACAATCCGCCCGCTCCATCCACGCACAAACAACAAAAATATACCTTCGTATCCAATGACATTGACGAAAAAAAAGTCGTTTTCATTTTGATGTTAATAAAAAAAATGTGATTACTCACTCTGATCAATGAAAATTAAACGCAAACTAATTCAAATAAGTGAAATACCAGAGACATTGAGAATTAATAATAATTAATAGTGACAACAGAATAATTATTGGACATCCGGTAAAAAAGTATATAAGCTTCATGACAGTCTAGAGAGACCTTTTTTTTTAGACTCTTACATTTTTTACCCCTCTGTCAATGATCACTGAAATGGTCCTGCAAAATATTGCTAGAATATTTAAATATTCCTTCACTAGAAAAAATTGCAAATAAAAAATTCTGCTTTTTATTGTAACAAAGTGCACAATTACATGTAAATTTCATGAACTATCGTATATATCGACGCTGCTTACGAAAACTAGCATGTTTCAGATTTCTTACGAAAACAAGCACGCTTGATATCTACGCGAAAACTAGCATGTGTCGGCTTTTGCCACGAAAACTAGCACATTTCGATATTCGCCGCGAAAACTAGCATGTTTCGGCTTTTACCACAAAAACTAACAGGTTTCGACTTTCACCGCGAAAATTAGCACGTTTCAGTATCACTGGAAGTGTTTCTCATTTTTTACTCCACTTTTTTTGAACATCCTTTTTTACTCCAAATTGACGAAATATTTATGCTTGTCATTTTATACTGTTTTATTTTTTGTTTCAATTTATTTCATATTTTACTGTTTGAATTTTGGTCTGCTAGGCTTATCATAAGATGGCAAACAGCAAATGCCTCGTCATTTTGGAGTAAAGAAACCATGGTCAAAAAAATGGGAGCAACGAAAATCGAAAACAATTGCAGTGTATGCAAAATTAACAATGTCAGTTTTTTTCCCTCTTCCTACTTCGTCGAAGACCTGACCTTTTTCGAGATATCTCAATCGCTTGTTTTGAAGATTTTGTCAACTGTACTTTATACTTATACTGTACTTTATACTTTAGTCGTTGATCACTCCAAGATTGTGTTTTTTTTAATGAAATAAAAACACAATGAACGATTCATCAGACTGTAAATAGAATATACTTTTTGAAACAATAATTTTGTTCAATTCCATCGCTGACTCCGAAACTTGAAGTGATGAAAAATATCATTGATGAACAATTATAGCTTTTAAGTGGTGTAATATTGCGTATCGTATTTGCTAATCGTATTTTCAATAATGTTATTATTTTTAAATAGAAAACGAATATAAATGTTTAAGGGTGCACGCGCGAAACACCCTTAATGGTTTTCATTTATTCCTTATAGTGCTCCCGAAAAAATTATCAAAACATTTGTGAAAGTTCTGAATCTTATTCGATTTAGTTCGGCAAATATACTACTTTTTCCAGTGCAAATCGAAATATGCTAGTTTTCGAGACGGAAGCCGAAACATGCCACTTTTCGGAGCAGAAGCCGAATCATGCTAGTTTTCTCGATGAAAGCCGAAAAATGCTAGTTTTCGCGTCGAATATCGAAACGTGTTGATTTTCGTGGTGGAATTCGAATCGTGTTAGTTTACGTAAGAAATTTGAATCGTGCCACTTTTCGTAAGCAGCGACGATATGTAATAAATAATTAAAAAAAAATGTAATAAATACGATAAATGGAGGAATAATATGGCGCGAAGGTTACGGGGATGTTCTCGTTGTGCAGCCCATTTGTCTTCGCTCGTATTTCAACATCGCGCGGCCCATACAGGTGAACGAGGTTGCTGTAAATAATGCGTGTAGGCGCGCAAAGCACTCGGCAGTGAGATATAGAACTCTCGTAAAAGAGAATTTAGATATATCTGTATAGAAATAAATGCTATATCGACTGTTAGCAAACAAAACGACGTATCTACATGATTTAGGACGTTAAGTAACGTATGATTTACACCCTTTTGTTTCCCAATCGCTGTATGTATATATACACACAAGTTCTCTCTTACTACCGTTCTCAACCACGTATATAGCACGAGAGCATGTAATAGAACTCGCGGTGTATGAAAATGCTTTTAGCAGAGAAACCGAGGTGGATAGTTTGCAGGGTTGTGGCCAACACCCCTCCTGGTAACTCGTACGTTTTAGTAGCCGGAGGAATATATTTTCCGGTTCGCCAAGTAACCGAGGGCGTATCTCGTGCGAGCACACGATAGATACGCCGCGTTACACTCGTGTGTTGCATTCAGACCCCGGAGGGCTCTCTTTTTTCTCTCGCTCGATGCATCATGGCACTGAGAGGATCCTCGCGGATTATAAACTTGCACGCGGTACAGGCACGACGAGATGGCCGTGTTCGTTATCACATTTTCTGCAATTTCACGCAGAAGCAACGATCCAAACGATTACGACTATAACACTACGACGACGACGACGACGACGACGACGTAAAACTCCCACTCGAATGTTCGTCTGGCGCATTATTTCAAAAGACGTGAGAACGTTCAAGGCGACACACGGAATCACCGAAATCTATGAAAGTGAGCGAGAAACAAAAAAAACTATGAATACTCTGTGTATCTCACTTTCAGACAGTTCTTGTTCTCAAGACTTTTGGAATATGGTGATGAAACATTGTGAACTCGGCGATCCGACAGCCCCCGAAATCCATGAATGTGAGTTAGAACAAAAAAAAACTATGAATACTCTGTTTATCTCACTTTCAGACAGTTCTCGTTCTCAAGACTTTTGAAACATGGTTGCCTGGTGCATATATATTTCTCGGTATTAATCAATATGTATAATATAATCCAATAGACAGGTCGATGATTACGATAGACGAAGAATATTTTACTGATTAACATTGACATATGATCGTCACAGAAGTCACAATGAAAAAATTTTCATATGATAAAATTAATGTTTCAAATAGTGCCGCATGAAATCGCAAAAATTGACGGTTGTGCTTGGGAAAAATTGGATTACTTACAAAAAAAAGGTAAATAAATATTTTTCTGTTCAAGTCAACTCAATTTTATGATTATTATTTTCTTCGTTTATCGTATCCTTCAACCGTTTGGTTAATATCACTCTTTATACTCTTCTCACACTCGCTTATACACACTCTCATCGGGATTCTTATATAAACATAGAAACATACAAACACACATTTGGATTTCTTTGTTTTAATTTCTTTCCTCCCGTTTCGTTTAATTTAACTTTTGTCTCGTTTGCTGTTAACTGCGTATGTCTTTTGCGGCATTATTACTGAACTATTAATATCCCGAAATCCTAACAGTACTATGTAACAAGATCATTCCTCATCGGGCATTTTCGAATCACCCTTTCGCTCGATCGTATAGTGTTTCGTCGATTAAATACAATACGTTCCTATCCTCCTCTCCCTCTTCACGAAAGAAATCGCTCAATTCATTTCATTCTTCGAATCATCACGGGCAACTATAATCTTTCGCTTGTTTCTGTCTTCATTTCCATTATTCATATTATATTCAGGTGAAGCAATTTTTATTGCAGATTTTTCTTCTCTTTTCTCTCGCTCTGTGTATGTGTTTGCGTGTGTGTGTGTGTGTGTGTATTGGTTTTTTTCCACAAAGCACTTATTGCGTTACGTCAAGATTAATTTTTTGCGCTTCGCTGTTTTTCCTTGTTCTTCGTATTACTCTTATGCTATTGGTGTATTCTATTTTTTTTTTCGTTTTCTCTTATTTTTATTTTGTCTTTTGATCGATTGTTAGGTTTATCAATTTTTCTCTCTCTCTCAATTGTCTCGAGGGATTAAGGGTCAACGGCAATTTCGATCTTTTTCACGGTTATCCAATTAATCTTTATCGCGTGTATCACAATTATTATTTGCATCGCATAATAATAATAAACACTTGTTCAGTGTCTCTTTCGCGTTATTTCTCGTCGTATAATTAACGCGTTTCCGAGACGTCGCTGTTCGGCGTATTTTCTCCCGCGAAATTCAGCAATTTGTGTATCGACAAGACTCCGAAAAAAATTATGATTGATAAAGAAACGGAATGTTGCTCGTGTGCTATTATCGAAATAATTACAACACGAGTCGCTGTAACACGAGCTTAAATTTACTTGAGGGAACTTAACTCACAACTTTCACTGTTTCATATTTAAAAGAATTTTTGTGATTTCTTGAATCATTCAAATTTTCGTTCCGTGACGAGCGTTTCTCCCAAAGCTCAGATATGTTTAGTGATTCGTCGTCTGAGTATATATCGTACGAGATTGTACGAAATTTTTGAGCAAAGGTTTTTTTTTTTCCCCCGATACGACAGCGTGAAAATTCGGAAATTTTTATTGTAAGCGAAATGGACGTGAGAACTTGACCGAAAAATTGCTCGTACATGTTAGAAGCCTCTGTCTTTCCGACGAGATGGACGAATATTCGTGAAACATCATTCCGTTTTTTTTTGTCCCCTCCCTGACAGTCGATAACCGAGATGAGAATACGGACTCACCCTTATGTGACTCCGCTCCCGTTCGGAAAGTCGTTCAGAGAGGGAAAAAGAAAAGGATCACGTCGATTCCAAGCGACAGCGTTTCTCGATCGTCCGACGGCGAAAGCAAAGGAAAAAGTGTGTAAAAACAAAGAAGAAAGAAAAAAAAGATGGCAGAGTTTGTCATCGTTTCTCGAGCGAATGGAGAAAACTTTTCTCCATTAACTTTTTTCCTCTACACTCTTTTATTTTTCACACTGAAATATCAGATTGGAAATTTTCAGTTAATTCCCCGCGCTAGAAACGTCCTTGCCGTTTAATTAATAATGTGGAAGAAAACGCTAACTCGACACTCGGAAACGCGGTTCAGCCATATACATGTATACTTAATACAGGTTTCGTTGATGTGTCCAAAGCACTTGGTTTTTCTTTTTCTCGTTCAATTTCCGCGATATAATTATTCCGTTTTTATCTCGTAATCGCGGGCAATACGCGAAGAAAATGAAGAGGACTTAATAAATTTATATCCGTTTTATAATCACAGTCGATGTAAAAGGTAATATTTACACACAGAGGTGTGTGCGGTGTTCGTTAGTCCCGTTTGTTTGTTTTTTTTTTCTTCATTCTCCTTTCATCACTTCGTTTCTGTTACGGCAAATTTGCTCGTACTATTTGCCGTTCGACCGGTTTATCGGAAATTTTCGGCAATACGAAATTCGTCGGGGAAATTCAATTGGAAAAAAAAACGCAGATATAGTAAATGATGAAAAATGCAAGGATAAAAGACGAGGTGCTTGAACTAATTTCTCCACCAAATAATCCTCGCGTAAGTAAAGCAAACACCGACGAAAACTCACCGCCCGGACGCCAAACACCGTCGCACTTCAGCTGTCGTTTATTTTCTATTTTCTCTCAAATCTTCGTTTCACTCACACAAAAATCATCGAGATTCCGGCACAATGAATGTTGGGCGAAATAACGATATTGTTTTTCTCCCGTTCGAATAACAAATTTGCACAGTTTCAGCCGTATAAGCACTCGCGTTACAATGTTCAATCTTCGTGAGGCGAAAAAAATGGAAGAGCACGGACTTTCGACGTCTCCTATTGGAGGCACGAAACGAGTGACAATGAATTTCCCTCGTTATCCCGTGCGATCCTCGTTGAACAACACTTTTAGGCCATTCGCGACGCAAACGACTCTTGCCTTTTGGGCAAAATTGGTTTTTTCCAATGACGTGGAAAATTCGTCGGGACGCAGTAATAATCGAGGCCCGTGAGATTTCATTTTGCCAAGAACGATAACGATGACGGGGCTAGGCGATGCGTTGCGGCGACAATGATAGTAGCGGCACGCTAGCAGGACCTTCCCCGTCGAGCGAGCGTCATACGGGCGTCTCGAATGTCACCTGCAACAAACGGAAGTCGTATATAGATAAATTAACAAGCTTAGAATGATATAAGATCCCTATTATTGATTATCCTCGGAGGGTATGGCCACGGTAGAATTTTCAAATGTTTTCTTTGCTTAAGGAGTTGTACGCAGTTGGAAATTTCAAAGAATCGAATTTATTTATTGCATTTTCGGAATGTACATATATTTGAGTGTATTCTCTGAAAATTTTAAATCGATCCGTCAAATATTCTTGGAGATACGAGGGGGGACCCAAAAAAAACGGGAATTGCGCTACGGCGGGGAGGGAGAGGGGAACCCATTGCTCGACCAGGTGTCCGTTGGGGACACGTCTCCTGAGTTAGTGTGCGAAGTTCTGTCGCCGTGAGTGCATCGGTTCGCCCGTGGGAATTTTTGTAGTGAAACAACTTTTTCCATTTCGGCGAAAGTAGGAGGCCTAAAGACCGGAGTACCAGCATGAAACTTTCAATGTGTTTTTGTCAAATCCGTGTTTTCAAAGTCGGTGAGCACGATTTCTCAAAAACGGCTTAACCGATCGGTGTGCAATGTTAACACAACCTTCTCAGATATATTTTTCAGGTAATGATCGAAGGAATAAGATTTCCGATAATTATTTCTATTTTGTTTAAACAATTCAACGAAAAAATTTTCGTCGAAAATTGGAATTTTTTCTTTTTGGAGCCGCCATTTTGTCAAAAATGAAAATTTCGACTGTTCCTTCGATCAATACCTAGATTTATCTATCCACTAACAGAATCTTTTTGGTTTTTTTTATTTTAAATAATCCAAACCGGAGATATCGTGCTCACCGCCGGACACCTTTTTTTGGAGGACCTCCAGGAGATTGTCTACAGGAGCAGTGTAAATCAATACTTCTTGTATTTGTCAAATAAAATCAAATAAAATCGTTAAACGACGCTTTGTCATCATAAAAATAAATTGAGTTAAGTTAAGGTAGTCGTTAGTATTTTTTTCACCGACTTTGAGCGTATAACGTAAGCCTACCTCTGGCATGGCCATAGAGTATCCGAGCGCGCCGCGTGATAAATAACTTCGACAATTTTTACCCGATTAAGTTAAAATTTTTAAATTACGTTTCTAATTGCATTTCGCAGAGAAGTACGTACGGAATTTCTGATTAATTAAAAACTTTCCATTTTATGAGCAATTTCATACGAAATTCTTCACTGGAAATTCATCTTTTGAGTTCAAATGCGTACAATATTCGAATAAAACAATATTTTTCAAATCAACGATAATTTTTTCTTTTGTTCTTGGTCAAAAATTGTGAATGCCAAATGTCACGCCCGAAAAAAAAGATACCAAAAGCAAATAGCAGTAGTCGGCCATTTTGTATAACACAAAAAACAAAAAAGATATTTTTTATTAGCTTGATATTTATACTAAATAGATGTGCTTTATAAATAAATCACTTTTTCATACAAAAAAAATTGTTAAATGTGCACCTGATTTTATACCCGCTACAGTCGCCATATCCCTTCAAGGTACCTATTACTAAACTCAATTACTCGAATTTAAATATCCATTGTATACTTTAACCAGGGTGAGCAGTGAAAAGCGAAGGATCGTTTAAGGGTGAAAATAGGGTTAGACGGTTCAAAAAATCGATTTTTTTTTTATTTTAGAAATTGTTAGTAAAACTATTGAAAAATATGTTCCCAAAATTTTAAATGAAAATTCCGACTCGTTCTATTGTTATAAGCCATTAAAGTGAGTAGCTCTCCTTCAGGTCCCGAGCGCTTTGTGTATAACCGAGCGGTCACTCATTTTTTCAGACGCGTTTTTCTGAAAACGACTTTTTTGAACTTGCGTACACGCTAGTTTGAAAAGTTTTCAACCAATCGTTTTGAAAATTGGCAGTTACTTTTTTCATAGTATTGTGCTCTATATGAACCTAAAATCGGAATATTATCATTATTTAAAATATTTTTTTTTTTGCAAATACAGTTGTAATAAATGGCAAAAAATAGAAAATTGAATTTTTTTGATGGCATTTAGGTTCATATAGAAAAGAGACATATAATGAAAGTAAATTCCAATCTCGTTTGATTTCAGATGAAAATTGCGGCTTCCAGAATGTACGCAAAATGCTGAGTCCGATTGTGACGTGCAATATGGGGTCGCTAATATCTTCAGTGTTTTTCACGGAAATTCTTCACAAATTTTAAAGTATATCTATCTATATTATATAAATATATCGCCGCCGCCGCCGCCGCCGCCGTGTACAAGAGTTGAACGGGGAGGCCGGGGCGAGATGGAACGGGGGGGGGGGGTGTGTTGTCGCGCGAAGCGCGCAGGGGGGCAGAGCCCCCCTAGTACTTAAATATATGTATAAAATATTCTCAAAGTTTCAACAAATTATATTCATTTTTTATACTTTAAAACAATTCATGAAAATCATTGAGAAACCGCTGTCCTAACCCTATTTCCCCCTTAAATACGTCGGGATTTTAAGGTGGCCAGCGATTGGATTCCGATATTGATCCGATTGATTCCTTTAATCTACGGTGTAGTAACATACTGAACGAGTTTACCAAGTAATAAATCTTCCGTTCGATTCTCATATTAAAATAAAGAGTTTGGTTTTATCCAAGAGAACACTGAACAGAATGCTCTATTTAATCAGGCAATGGGGTGTAGCTCAAACGTCGTTACAGTTGCTGCGGGAGCAGACTAACTACAGTTTGGAGAGTTGTTACAGGCTAGAGTTGCCATGGCTCAGAGATGCTTTGCAGGCTTGAATACTTGGCGTAGTTGTCCTATATATTGTAGGGATGTTATATAGGGATCCTTTGTTTTCGTATCCCGGTCATACGGGAATTGAGTTGTAATGTTTTATTAATATTCTGAAAAAGCTATATTGTGATAATTTCGTTACGTACTTAGTGAAGAAAGTTCGGCCGAATAGTACATCATCTAGGGGCAAATATTAGCAAGAAAAAGTCGAACAAGCCGGGGAAACAACTGAATGAATAAAAAAGGTCTAATATTTTCCCGTGAAACATTCTTTTAGCCCGTCAAGTGTTGTTTTTTTTTGTGTGACCAGAAAAAGAATCCCCAGAGAGGTTCCTCGAGAAAGTGGAAGAAACGCTCGAGGGTAGAAGCAGAGGCAAAAGTACGAGATAAACGTAAGACTCGACTCGAATATTGTGTTCTCGTCGTGTGAGGCCTTAGGTAAAAGTTACTCGCGACAGCCTCTCGCGTCTAGGGTTGAGGGTCTCTGCGATGTAGGGCGCTGACCCTTCTTTATGACAGATATATTCTCCGATTCTAAGTTTTTCCTCGAGGGAATATCCAAAACGAACGATACAGTGAATAGCACAACGAGAATAATGATCATCGTGGGTATATATGACATATTCTCGCTTATCCCGCGCTTCAAACAACGCTTTTTTTACAGGCCAATCGCTGAACAATGGAAACTTCTTCAACGTGTTGCCAATAACTGTAACGCTTTCAACTTATGAGAACAGTTAACGGGGGAGCGCGCATCAACGTCTTCCTCCCTTTCTTTGTACATCGAGCAACCCGAACCCATTCGCCTCTGTTCCAACAAGCACGGTTCCCTATCTCGTCGACAATCCACCAACCTTCCTCCTCGCCTCTCATATTATATTTCACTTTGATACAAAAGACAGGAGCCTCTCTCAGGAAGACCCTGCGAGAGGCTTCGTCGGTTGATCGTCAACAAACTCTGTTCTTTGACACGATGTCTAACAAAGGATTTATACCGCACCATGCAGTAGTGGATGTTAAAATTTGTAAATAGAGTCTCGTCAATAAAAGACGATTTTGTTCATCACGAAAAGATTCTTAATATAAGAATTATCATTAATTTTTGTTAATATCGTTATTGTTAGTTTTTATAGGCAAAAATACAATTGGTATCTCGTGCTTTTGTATTTTTGTTTCTATCCACGTATAATTGAGTTCGTCTTATTTGACCGACAGTTTTCGCAATAATTAAGAATTAAAAAAAAGAAATAACATACTTCTAGTTTTTATTTCATGGAAAAAGCTTTTGCTTTTTTTCTACTCACTTCCCTCGTAGTCTTTTTCGAGCGTTTTCTCTCGAGTTTCGGTGTCTGGGACAGAAGCGTGTAATCACCTCCAGTACCGCCGCCACTTCTCTGTCGCGCGAGCGGTGTATGAGTGGCTGTTGGTACCCGGGGTGGCGGTGAGAACGTGACACCCTGCGGTAGTAGAGTGTAGCCGAGATTCTGCGATGGTACGAAAGGCGAATTTGGCGGAAAGTGATTAGCGACCACCGGCGCCCAGTACTGGTGCGAGTATCGGGCCGGTGAACTTCCTGAATTGCCAATCAGTCCGACACCAACGTGAACGTATTAAGGCGCGTGCCACAACGGGTGAAGTTGAATGATCGATAGACGAGATATTATATATATATATTAGAGTGGGTCAAATAAAAAGACTAATTTTTTTTTTCCTCGATATAACGAAAAATGTATTGTTTGGCATCTCAAAAAAAAGCTCTGCAAGTATGAGCCCTTCATATTTAAATTAAGAGGTCCCTCATCGCGAATTTTCATTTCCCATTTAAATAACATGGAAACATTTTTTTTTTTAACTTTGGAATTTTATTAGACTTAAACCGTTGATGTTAGGACAGTCTTTTAGCACTTTTTGTAGAACATTTGATGCTCTACAAAAAAGCTCTCTTGTGTCCAATCGATAAAAGTAACCGTACAAAAAATAATCGGTGATAATTAGCTCTGGATTCTACGTATCTCGTTTATGAGTAGATAAATTTCAAACTTTTTAACATTCTAGTTATCAATATGAATAAATATACTACTAATATATACTACTAATATATTACTAATATACTAATATACTACTCAGGGCGGGTCAAATAAAATGACTTATTTTTTTTTTCCTCGATGTAATGAACAATGTATTGTTTGGCATTTCGAAAAAAAAGCTTTGCAAGTCTTAGCCATTCATATTTAAATTAAGAGGTCCCTCATCGCAAATTTTTATTTCCCATTTAAATAACATGGGAAATTTTTTCTTTTGACTTTGGAATTTTATTAAACTTTAACCGTTACGGTTAGAAGAGTTTTTTAGCACATTTTTGTAGAACATTTGATGCTCTACAAAAAATCTCTCTTGTGTCTAATCGATAAAAGTAACCGTACAAAAAATAATCGGTGATAATTAGCTCTGGGTTCTCTCATATTTGTTTGAAAACAATTAGTAATATATTAGTAGTATATTAGTATATTAGTAACATATTAGTAGTATATATTAGTAGTATATATTAGTAGTATATATTAGTAGTATATATTAGTAGTATATATTAGTAGTATATTTATTCCTATTGATAACTAAAATTTTAAACAAATTTGAAATTTATGTACTAAGAAACGTGATACGTAGAATCCAGAGCTAATTATCACCGATTATTTTTTGTACGGTTACTTTTATCGATTAGACACAAGAGAGCTTTTTTGTAGAGCATCAAATGCTCTACAAAAAGGTGCTAAAAGACTCTCCTAACATTAACGGTTTAAGTCTAATAAAATTGCAAAGTTAAAAAAAAAATGTTTCCATGTTATTTAAATGGGAAATGAAAATTCGCGATGAGGGACCTCTCAATTTAAATATCAAGGGCTCATACTTGCAGAGCTTTTGTTGAGATGCAAAATAATACATTTTTCATTATATTCAGGAAAAAAAAATTAGTCATTTTATTTGACCCACCCTAATACTACTAATATATTACTAATTGTTTTCAAACAAATATGAGAGAATCCAGAGCTAATTATCACCGATTATTTTTTGTACGGTTACTTTTATCGATTAGACACAAGATGATAAAACGATGATGTTTTGATAAAACGATAATATCATCAAACATGCGTCAAGTATATTTTTTAAGTATTGAATGAAAATGCAGGAAATTTTAGCTGAAGTCACAAAATTTTGATTCATACGTTTTTAAAGTTACAGTATAATTATGAAAAGATTTTTTTATTCAGCCTGGAATTGGCATTCCAACCCCTAGAGTTCAATCATTAACTTCAGACAGTGTTCTGTTAAATTCGTGAAAAAGGCACTTGAAGGCGAACAAATCTTGAAAATTCGGAAAGAAACCTATTTAAGGGCTCACATACCCCGGAAATTTTCAAAAAATCCATTTTATTACAGATTTTTATTCTTCATACTTTTAAGAAGTTTAAAAAAAACTTTTAAGAAAATTCCACTTCGTTACAAAGTTATAGCAATAAATGTGACGGAACATCGGGTTCACGTTGTACCTACCAGAAACTTTAAACACGTTTTTCTTGAAACGATGATTTTAGACAGTGTCAGCATGATAACTCAGTCAATTTCTAATATTTTTTAACTTTTTTCTTTTTTAAATCTTGATAATTGTTTTCTCTATGGTCTGACGAGAGGTTTTTTTAATCTTTCGCTTGAACAATTTTTCATAAATTATTAAACACTAATTGTTTTTTTAATTGCATACTAGAGTTTAAAATACTGGAATTTCTTTATTAAAAAAAAAAAAAAATTCCTCCGTAAGACTATTAATACTACATTATTTTACTAGAAGTTATGATGTCGACAAGGAGGCGCCATGGCTTTCTTCAGTAGTCCATTTATACCCGTGGAAAATAATGTTAATACTAATAAAAAAAAAATTTTAATTTTTTTTCTTATGAGTGAAAAGTTAACAAAAAATGTGAAATCAACAATTTAATTTTTTTTCACCATATATGGTAATCTTTATAACAATTTATCAAATTTACTCGGTTTTCAGCGCGCGCAGCGGTATGTGATCCCTTAAAAAAGTTTTTTTTTGGGGTTAGATTTGTACTCCTGAGTATCGATCTAGGTTTAAAAGATAATTATAAAATTATATAATTATATTCGTTAATGAACAAATTATTATTGAAATATTTGTCGTCATTGAAATAGTGCCCATGTCTGGTTGACAAAAAAGTGCTCTCAAGACACCGTACAAGAAAAAAATTAATTCATGCGTTTGCTCACTGTCACTTCGTGGATTGCTGTGTCTTCTTTGCTGCTTCCACGTCGAAGATCTCACTCTTCCGGCAGTTTCCGTGTTCACGGCATCGACGCTCATACTTCGTGCGACTCCCTTGTAGGGATTGGAATCGGCGCTTTCGCTCGCTGCCGCAACACCGGCAAGTTGTTCATTGAGTGCGTAAAGCTTGGACGTAATGTCCTTGCCAATGAGGGTATTCAGTACGATTTTGAGTAGTGGCCTGTGCCTCAGCACCCTCATTAGTTTCATTCTCGTCCAGCATATATATGTGCTCGACTCCTCGGCGCGTATCGTCACCTGGAAGACGTCGTCGAGATTCTCGTGGGTCGCCTCCCACTCCGGCGAATCGACAAATTGATAAGACCTTACGTAGTGAAGATGCGTACCGTCGCACGTCACTTTTAATCTACATCGAACACAATAGGCAAGAAGAAAAGAAAATGTGGCGTTCCTAGTTGGCGAGGAATCAGTAGAATTTTTTATTAAAGACGCTCAACTCATTTGTGCTCAAAGCATTTTTCTTTTCAGATTTGATTATAAATAATTATATGGACAGTCAAACGCACAGCATCGGACTTAACGATGACCATTTGAGATTAAAGTTCGACAAAATGTTTCGTTATTAATTAATTAGTAGAAAAAAAACTTTTGTGAATCAGGAACAACGTTTTTATTGAAGAATTATTTCGAATGGTTTTACCGATTCGTAAAAGAGTCAGTAAAAGAGTGAAACTAGTAAAGGATCACAGGACGTTATAAAAAAGCCGAATTTTCTAAAGCGCCCTCGAGCATAAATGAATTAACTGAGCGGTAAGAAGTTTCGAATAAGATTAATTCAACTAACTTGCCACGCAGTAGTATAGATAGCCTTTCGTCGGCCGGCGTTACACCCTCTGTCGCGTATGTCTGTCCAGGATCGAGCTTCAATATCCTCGCTTCTTTTGCTAATTCCTGAAAGTGTTTCTTGCTGACCCGATAAGGCTTGAAAAGCTTTAGATAGAGTTCGGCGAGTTCGGGACTTAGAGCTGGTGGTAAAAAGCGACAGGCCAATATCAACGAGTGTATGCCGTTTAATAGGCCCAGCGCGAGACACCAGAGCATCGCGTCGAGGGCACAAATCGTTATACCGGCCCAGAGCGCAGCGAGCATGAAACCCGCTGTTAAAAAAGTACGTAGTGCGAGTACCGAGGCCTTGAATGACCTTGGCACGAGAAAGGCGGCGGCGAAGAAGAGATTGGCTGCCTGAGTGGAGAGGAATGAAAAAAAGGTTTACGGGAGAAAGAACAAAAAACAAAAGAGATTCGTCAATGATTTTGTGTATACGGATTAATAACATATTATATTAATCTTGAATTAATTAAATTCGGCAGACAGAGAGATGGTCGCAGATTCGCATCGTGGCGATAGATCCTACATACCAAAATCTATTGAAAAATGTAGCAAAACAAAAAAATGTTAAATATAACGTTTGTTTTTAGCAAGTATAAAAATGTTCTTTATATTTTTCGATAATCTGATACGGAGGCGCCCCTTGAAGTGCTGCGCAAGCCCGTAGCTCGTGGCAATCTGCATCACTCTGGTAATACTGTTATATAGTTGGTGATAGGAGGGCAAAGCCAGAGCAAGTAAGCCAACTAATCCAAGTAATCCAACTAAGCGACAAAGCGAATCGAGTAAACAGATCCGGAGGCGTATGGCGCAACCGCATCCTGTTTCGGTGTCTGAAGCGTGGTCAAAGCTGATTCGTGTGCGGGCTCGGATAAACTTGGATGGCTCATATATACGAGGTCTGTTCAAAAAGTATCGCGAATTTTGAATTTCCGCGGGCTACGTATATTCGATTTTCGATTTTTTTATGGCGTTAGGTTGGTACTCATGTCCCTCACTCATGCTGAAAAAATCGGCCATTTTGAATGTTTAGTTAATTGTTGACAGCCGTTTTGGTTAGACGTGTTTTGGCTGGTCTTCGATTTTTGCCTATTCCAAAAAATGGATCAAAGAATCTGTATGAAACTTCCTGTGAAAAACAAAATTAAGTGCGCGGACGCATTGCGAATGTTGACTGTGGCATATTGCGAAGCTACCTTGGACCAAAGCAACGTTTATCGGCGGTACAAAATGTTCTCAGAGGGCCGAGAAGATGCGAACAACGAAACGCGTTCCGGACGCCCAAGCATATGAACAACAGACGAAAACATTGATCAAGCGAAGAAAATAATATTGGCCAATCGTCGAATCACCGTTAGAGAAGTTGCTGAGGAACTAAACATATCGATTGACTCGTGCTATTCGATTTTTACCAATGATTTGGGCATGAGACTGGTCGCCACGAAATTCGTGCCAAAATTGCTCAATTTTGGCACGAAAAACAGTCGACTTAACATTGCTAAGGAGCTGTTGAACTCGGTCCGCGGCGACCCAAATTTGCTGCAGAGGGTCATAACTGGTGACGAATCATGGGTTTATGGTTATGACGTGGAAACCAAAGCTCAATCATCGCAATGGCAGCTGCTTTTTTGGAATAGGGAAAAATCGAAGACAAGCCAAAACACGTCTAACTAAAACGGCTGTCAACAATTAACTAAACATTCAAAATGGCCGATTTTTTCAGCATAAGTGAGGGACATGAGTAACAACGTAACGCCACAAAAAAATCGAAAATCTAATATACGTAGCCCGCGGAAATTCAAAATTCGCGATACTTTTTGAACAGACGTCGTATATATAAATTCCATAGATGATACTCGCATTCAGTATTATTTATGGGACTACAAATGCCATAACAGTTTTGGGTGATGTCGTATATTTCATTATAGTCCTGCAAAATGTCCAAGACACTAGATTAATGTTTTAACTTTGGGGTATCCTACCCTTGATGTTTTATCGTAGCAATCAACGTCAAGTATCGGAACATCTTACGGTCAAGTTCTATAGGAAATGTAAATCTCAATAAATCTACCAAAATCAGAATTGTCCACTTACAAAACACTGCTCTAGTGTCCACAGTCCCATATACACTACTGGATAGTTAAGGGATGTGGCTCTAATGTACCATAAAATCAGTTTATTCGTGGTCGTGGGGTTTGAATTATTGTGCGTGGTTGTGTCATTGCATTTAGTGCTTGATATCAAGTAGTTACATGTTAACGTTCTTGTTACGAGGATATCACCTGGAAGAGCTTGTGCTGTGCGGATTCCCACTCGTCGCAATAGCCACCCGGCGGCAGTACAGTTGCGTTCAGTCTCTCGGTTACGTTGCTCGTCTCTGTACCGTTCCACACGTCGACCCAGAGCTTCGTATAATTTAGATCGTCAAGGGAGTAACCACCGAGATTCACGAGACCGCTGTAGTTGAAGCTGTAATAGCCATCGGTGGGATAGGTTACCGTTGCCGATGTAGCGTCAAACGGAGTCGATCCCGTACTCGTTAAAAGGCTACTAGCGGACGTGGGAGCGTCGGTCGTATTTGCCATCTTTCGTCGCTGGCGCGTTGTACGGGCCATCACCTGCTTCTTCGCCTGGATTTTCGACATACAAAAACGAAACGAATATTGAAAAGTGATATTTTATTTCTTAATTCATTTATTTCTACTGCTTTGGCCTTAAAACTTTGAAAATCCAAACGGAAGTTAATCGATCAGATGGGCCAAATGGTAATGGTATCGATAAATTTTAACATTCCCACAATTGTGATTTTGTCACATCCAAAATACAAAATCTTACTATATTTTGAAGGGGCATTATCCAATCCGAATACGAAATACATTATTTTCTTTTCAATGGAAAATTACTTATGAACTTTAGACGCAAACAAATGTTGTAACGTGGGTGTAAGGTTAATTCGGTGAAAAAAAAGCATATTTTCAAGAATTTTTTTAGACGTTACAGGTAATGCTCGTTTATTTATTTACTTTCCATATAACACAACATAAATAATACACCATCCAATAATACATAATCTGAACTATAGTTTTCTAAATTTTCTTTGCAAAATATTGATAAATAAGCCGTTGGCAGCCAATCTCCGCAGGCGCCTCGAAAACATTTTTTTTACGGTGTACACTATAACTCGTCACTGGATTATCCGAAACAAAAAAATCAAATTGCGTTTATTAGGTGAGATGTTTCTCGAGCTAACACTGTCGAGTTTTTTTTTTATCGATTTGTTCATTTTTGGTACCACTTGGAAGTCAAAAACCCAATTTTTACTAAAAAAATCGGCAAATTTGTTATTGTAAAATAAAAAATAATTCTAAAAAAAAAATCAGCAGCGTTACCTGATGATTTATATGGAGAAATAGTGTACAAAATTTGAAAAGAATCGGTGCATTAGATTTTGAGTTATAGCGTACACCGACTTCAAAAATGACAAGTTTCAGAAAAACGCTTTAAAGTTTTGACAAGTTTCAGAATAACGCTTTAAGAGGGGAAATAGGGTTAGGACAGCGTTTTCTCAATGATTTTCATGAATTTTTTTATAGTATAAAAAATGAATATAATTTATTGAAACTTTGAGAATATTTTATACATATATTTAAGTATATACTATAAAATTTTTGAAGAATTTCCTTAAAAAACACCGAAAAAATTAGCGACCCCACATTGCAGGTCACAATCAGAGTCAGCATTTTGCGTCCATTCTGGAAGCCACAATTTTCATCTGAAATCAAACGAGGTTGGAATTTACTTTTATTACATGTCTCTCTTGTATATGAACCTAAATGCTATCAAAAAAGTATAAAATTGAATTTTTTACAGGGGTCAAAACAAAAAAAGCATGATTTTTTGCCATTTTTTACAACTTTATTTGCAAAAAAATAATCTATTTTAAATAATGATAATATTCCGATTTTAGGTGTATATAGAGCGCAATACTATGAAGAAAGTAATCGCCAATTTTCCAAACGATTGGTTGAAAAGTTTTCAAACTAGCGTGTACGCAAGTTCAAAAAAAGTCGATTTCAGAAAAACGCGTTTGAAAAAATAGTACCAAGAAAAATAAGCAATATGGGGTCGCTAATATTTTATAGTATATACTTAAATATATGTATTAAAATTTTATAGATATACTCAATTATATGTATAAAATATTCTTAAAGTTTCAATAAATTATATTCATTTTTTATACAATAAAAAAATTCATGAAAATCATTGAGAAAACACTGTCTTAACCCTATTTCCCCCCTTAATGGCTTATAACAATAGAACGAGTTGGAATTTTCATTTCAAATTTTGGGAACATATTTTTCAATAGTTTTACTAACAATTTATGAAATTAAAAAAAAATCGATTTTTTGAACCGTCTAACCCTATTTCCCCCCCTTAAGCCGTCTATTTTGTAACGCTCTGAGCGTCCTTACAAATATACATGTATCTCCAAGAATATTTGCCGGATCGATTTGAAATTTTCAGAGAATATACTCAAATATATGTCCATTCTGAAAATGCAATAAAAAACTCGATTTTTTTAAATATCCAAGTGCGTATAACCCCATAAGATCGAGCAGAAATCATACAGATTAGTCTATTGAGGCGTTGCGATGAATGTTAAATTCGCGCGAGTATGCATTGAAATCAAAGCGCATCGAGTTACGTGACGTGTCATATTTTCACGTCAAAAGGTACAGGCCACGTTACGCGATGCCTCACGTACAAAAGGAACGACCCTACACTATACAACTTGAATTGCCAAATCGCCATGAAAGCAGCTCGTGGATAAATGATCGTCGTCATCAAAACTACGATCCCCACACGTTCGACGATTTTTATAATGATGAGGACTACATCGAGGAGGACGAGGAGTTCGAGGAAAGAGTTATGGAGACCGGAATGAAGGGAGTGAGCATAAAGGTGGGAGAGCTATTTAAATAGTATAATTATAATAAAATTAGCAGTCATAAATTTTTTCGGTGTTTTTCAAGGAAGTTCTTCAAAAATGTTATAGTATATACTTAAATATATGTATAAAATATTCTCAAAGTTTCAATAAATTATATTCATTTTTTATACTTTATTTTTATAAAAATTTTTTTTTTTATTTTTATAAAAAAATTCATGAAAATCATTGAGAAAACGCTGTCCTAACCCTATCCCCCCCCCCCCCCCCCCCCCCCAATGGCTTATAACAATAGAACGAGTCGGAATTTTCATTTAAAATTTTGGAAACATATTTTTCAATAGTTTTACTAACAATTTATGAAATTTAAAAAAATCGATTTTTTGAACCGTCTAATCCTGTTTCCCCCCTTAAACCGGTCTGGAGCAACGGACGCTCAAATGTTCATAACTCCGTTAATTTTGCTCCGATCAACTTGAAATTTTTACACGATATTCTTGAGATGTTATACATTCATTTAAAAAAATAAAAAAACTATGCAAAAAAAAAGTTTAAATACCTTACCCGGTCCTTACCGCCATAGTCGTTAATTTCTATCTTCGAATTTCTCTCGCACCAGTCATTAAACTAAAAATATTGTGGTGAAACAAATAGCTTTCGTTTGAGGCTACATTATTCATAAAATAAATATTGCTCTTGGATGTTAACCCCCCAAGAAACGCCTGGAATCATCGATGCTTATTGAAGAAAGACTAACGGTACCCTACTGTTCGGAAACACCCTCTTGAAGAACCCACCCCTAAAAATCTTCAAGGCATATGCAAATGTTGAACTTTTTCCTGCCAGCACGAATTTCGCGCGTCTCCCCATCATCACGAGGACGTTCTTTCTCTTCCCTTCTCTCTCGGCGAACAACGGCAATCTCTATTACGCTCAATTTGCTTAACGGAAAAAAGGGCCGGGACATTCGGCTTGTCGAGCACGATTGACAGTGTCGAAGAGACCTTCCGTGCCATATTGTATCATGGGCCATGATACAGAATGGTATATATCCCAATCAGGGTGCATTGTTGACCGTATCTTGGCCTTATCTCACGAGTATGAGATTCCAGAGATATATACTCTAAGCACATCTTACGACGAATAAAACTACCCGTTGAAGCGATAGAAGAGCTCGAGAGCCAGATAGTATACGCGCTCAATAAAATGAAAAAGATGTACTTCGCAACCTATGAAAGAGATAAAAATGAATATAAAAAAAAGAACGAACGATGGAAATAAAATGGAAGTGAGAATAGCGTGAAACGAAAAATTCCGATAATTGGATTGCAAAAATTTGACCCGAGTCAATTACGCCAGAGTGAATTTACCCATCTAATTCAACACTATTGTTTACACATTTATCCGTCATACCACTAATTTCTTTTCGACTATCGGAGATTTTCTCCGAGTTCTACATACATATATATATTTTTTATTATAAAACAGGCAATCTCTACCATCACAGCCTCTCGAGCCGGTTCTACGAGGTCTGTTCAAAAAGTATCGCAAATTTTGTGTTTTTTCAAAAAGTATTTATTTATTCATTAATATTTATTTTCTCCCCTTCAAAGTAATTCCCCTCGGATATAATACATTTATGCCAACGTTTTTCCCAATCCTCGAAGCACTTAAAAAAATCATCTTTTGTGATCTTGTTTAGCTCCTCCTTCGATGCTGTCTTTATCGCTTCAATCGTGGCGTAGCGTCGTCCTTTCACGGGCCTCTTCCGTTTTCGGAACAGGAAAAAGTCACAGGGGGCCAGGTATGGGGAATACGGTGGCTGCGGCATCATTAGTGTGTTTTTTTTGGCCAAAAATTCGCGCACAAGCAACGATGTGTGAGCAGGGGCGTTATCATGGTGCAAAAGCCAATTTTTGTTCTTCCACAAATCCGGGCGTTTATGGCGGATTGCTTCGCGCAAATTGCGTATAACTTGCAGGTAATATTCTTTATTGACTGTACGACCCTGTGGCAACTCATGATGCACCACGCCCTTGCAATCGAAGAAAACTGTGAGCAAAAGCTTCACGTTCGACCGAACTTGGCGCGCTTTTTTCGGTCTTGGCTAATGCGGCAGCTTCATTGCGATGATTGAGCTTTGATTTCCACATCATAACCATACCCGTGTAAAAAAAGTTGAGTCTACATTAATTCTTTCACGTGGTCTACGAAAAGTCTCCCTATTGGAACAAATGCAGCCTTGAATGTAAATTTTCAACCCAGCGATTAAATCCATTATAAGTCACGATAGTGTATGATACGTTCCACATTGAGTTTACTGTAAGTCTACAGGATGTCTATGTCCGATTCTTCGAGTAGGATTACCAAGAGTTAGCCCGAGGTAATGAGTATAGATTTGAATATAGACCTGATAGACCTCGCGTTCACGATCGCAACTCGCAAGTAAATTTATGGTAAGTTTGCCCGATGTATTTATTATGTATTGAAATATAGACTTTATATCCGGAAAAGTCTATTATAAGTCCACACCAGGTCTACTATCGTTTTTGAAAGCTAGTTTATCTGAAGTCTAAAAATTACAGCGATTATGGACCTTAATGTAGACCTAATTGTCTGCAGTAGAAGGGGACACGAAAAATGTATACCAAGCCTACAAACGGTGTGCGATCGATTTATTAAGTATGTCAAAAGTCTGCATATTCTAACGATTATAGACTTTAATATAAAATTGGTAGTTTGTAGGAGAACGCTGCTAGAAGTCTTTCATGAGCTCTATCAGGTCTATATTCAAATCTATACTCATTATCGCGGGCCAACTGTTGGTAATCCTGCTCGAAGAGTCGGACATAGACATCCTGTAGACTCACAGTAAATTCAATGTGAAACGTATCATACACTATCGAGAGATATAGACTTTCGTAGACTTATAATGGATTTAATCACTGAGTCAGAAATCTACATTCAAGGCTGCATTTGTTCCAATAGGGAGACTTTTCGTAGACCACGTGAAAGACTTAATGTAGACTCAACTTTTTTTACACGGGTAAACCCATGATTCGTCATCAGTTATATGACCCTCTGGAGCAAATTTGGGTCGTCGCGGACCGAGTTCAACAGCTCCTTAGCACTGTTAACGCGACACTATTTTTGTTCGAAATTGAGCAATTTTGGCACGAATTTCGCGGCGACCCGTCTCATGCCCAAATCATCGGTAAAAATCGAATAGCACGAGCCAATCGATATGTTAGTTCCTCAGCAACTTCTCTAACGGTCATTCGACGATTGGCCAATATTATTTTCTTCATTTCATCAATGTATTCGTCTGTTGTTGATGTGCTCGGGCGTCCGGAACGTATTTCGTTGTTCGCATCTCCTCCGCCGTCTAAGAACATTTTGTACCACCGATAAATGTTGCTTTGATCCAAGTTAGCTTCACCATATGCCACAGTCAACATTCGGAATGCGTCCGCGCACTTAATTTTGTTCCTCACACAAAATTTCATACAGATTCTTTGATCCATTTTTTGGAATAGGCAGAAATCGAAGACAAGCCAAAACACGTCTAACCAAAACAGCTATCAACAATTAACTAAACATTCAAAATGGCCGATTTTTTCAGCCCAAGTGAGGGACATGAGTGCCAACCTAACGCCACAAAAAAATCGAAAATCGAATATACGTAGCCCGCGGAATTTCAAAATCCGCGATACTTTTTGAACAGACCACGTATACGAAATTTTTCGGTTTTTTTGTCTTATTCGAATTGAAGGCATGGAAACTTCTCCGCTCTGGCTACGTACCTTCATACAGTGCGAAATTTTTCCGATAGTCATCGCGCCAAGTATTTCAAGAGACCGCGGAGACTATTCTCGTCTGGTGGTTCTGTAACTCGAGACTCGCTCGGCATTACCTTTTGTACATAGGTATAAAAGGAAATACATATATGTATATATTTTTTCTCTCTTCTCTTTCTTTTGTATATATGTACCATAAAATTTTATGTAAAAACTTTTCATCCCTTCCTCCGTGGGTTATTCTCTCTTAGCCAAAGCACCTGTGCAGCCACCAGTGCTCAAACATTCACCGATACATATATATATATATATCGATCATTCGGTCTTTTTAAGAATTTGCACGGTTAATATATGGAATCGTGGATAAAGGAAAAACGAATTATCGACATAGTCGTGAACGAAAGGCTTTTCAGCGAGGCACTTTTGGAAAACGATGTTGAACAGTTCGGATCGTAACTACTCTATTTCTGTGGTCTCCGTCACTTCTGCCATTCGTTCTATGTAATTTCGCCGGGTGATGGATGAACTCCTCTGAGAGATCTCGGGATGAGAAATAGAGTAAAATTTCTCTTTCTCTCTTATGCTCTTCCTTTCTCTCTCTCTCTCTCTCTCTCCACTCTCATTCGAAGCCACAGAGAGAGAGAGAGAGAGTAAATTTGCATGGGAAACGCCCTGGCAATTTCGAATCAACCGCGTGTTCACCACGACCGACTATCACAGAGGTACACAGAGGAAGGACGCATCAAGACACACCGTGTCAAGCTCTGTAGTCTCGCCGACATGTGGTCAAGCTAATTTACATATATGAAACACAGATACGGATGTACCAACGACCGAGAACACGGATACGTAATATGTCGAAAAGTTCAGTGAAGAATAACGCGAATTTAATTCGTTGATTCATTTTTTACTTTTTTCCTAAAATGATTGTCAATTATTTCGTCATAGAATCCTTTTCAATGGGACCTTTTTTTTTTAATACACAACCGAACATACAGCGAAAAGTGGTTTATTTTGAATTTCAATTGTTTGCATCTGCTGACTCGAGATTGTTATTTACTTTGTCAGATGACCCGGACAAAATTTGCCTTTCCTTTTATCGTCGATGTACCGAAAACCGAGTGTCTTTTGTTCGCCACAACGAGAACGGCAATGAAATTGGTTTCAGGAGATACAAGCGTTTCCAAGGGTTTATGTCCGCTTCAGTGAGGAGCATCTCGATACATCCACTCTCGGTCTGCTCAACCAACGGGAAGGAAACATGTCGACTTTCTCCGAGACGTACGTCGCACGAGAAGGATACACGTCAAATGATCGTTTTCTAGTAAAAGCTACTATACATTCTTGGGTCATCGAGGAAAACCGAGGGGGACAAAGGGTCAACGAGCTGATGGGATTTTTTAGGATAGAGGTGGAAAATTCATTGGAATATAAAAAGACCGAATGAAATCGATTTATTTTTTATCAGTTTACTTTCACCTTGAAAAACGAGAATGGGCTTAAATCCATTTAAAAAAATAAACTAATCGAAATAATTTTATGGAAGAATAGTTATCAACTGTTCTTGAAGACGATTAAAACTATGGAATTTCGTAATTATTATTAATACTTTTAACATAAATCATTAATAATTCTTTTCAATGCAAAATTTTTGGTATTTTTTCTCTCATTCAAGTGGCACCAATTCGATGATTCGTTCGAATAATTTGTTACATCATAAGAGTGAGGAAAGCTCGATGAACTGCCCGCTCAATTTCCTGTCACCCATGCCGTAAGTCAACTCTCGTACTTTTACGAGCCCCCAAGATTAACAAAATTCTTTTATCAACGGGGTAAGGGATGCTATTCTTCTTACTTCGCAAGAACAGCCGCGAGAAAACTTTTCGTTTTCACTCTTTCTCTCCCTCTTTTGTCCCTCTTTTGTCCGGGAGCTAGACGAGCATTGTCTTCGTACGAGAGCAGCATAGTATGACTGATGGAACGGAGAAGAGACAAACTACCGGAAGTTTATCCGATTTTCTTGCCAGCGCTGTTATTCAGAGGGTGAAGAAGGTTTTTTTTCTTTATCCCATCATGCCTTCAAACTTTTTCTTCTTCTCTTCTCTTCCTTACTATTTTCTCATTCGCCGTGTCTCACTTTTTCTTGCCCCTGAGCTATTCACGTTGTATATACGAGTAGATCGCGTCCGAACAACAAGTATAAGCATGAGAAAAAGAAAGTACGTCGGAAATGTATATAGCGTCAGTCGAACGGACTGACTGTCTAAAAAGACTCCCTGAAAATCGAGGTCCTGTATAATTGCGTTTGAAGCTCGACTTTTTGTGACAACTCATGTAAAACGTTATACAAATAATTGAAAATAAAGTTTACATCATTTTTCTAATGTCAATATATCATTTGTCTCACTTGGCGCAAATAATTTCCAATAGATATGCATTTTGTGATATCATTCTTTCTGGCCAAATTTATTCTTTTTGAAAATTAATATCCTTCAACTTACTCAACAAGCGATCCAAATATGATCATATTCACGCGAAATTGGAGCAAATTACCGAAAAAAAAAAATGTATTCTAATAAATCACGTTGCTAAAACAAACGACTGTTTACTACAGTTTATTACAGCGTTATTGTACTTGATGACTAAACGAAAATATATTATCCATTATCTTCCAGACACAAACTAAGATTTAGAACGAAAACTCGAGGAAACTATATACAGTCCTGAAGCCAGCTGCAGGGGGGAATGAAAATGGGGGGGTAGATCGTTCGTCGCTTATATCGCTATAGTTAGTTTGAGCACGAGGTCGAGACACACACAGCTAAAAGCTAGAGGCCTGCGTGACTCCTTGAGCTCGCCACTTTCGAGGGTCTCGAAGGTCCTACGAGAATATATTTTCGTTGTTGGCTTCTTCCAAGTTCGCTCGATTTTGCGAGAGCTTTTCGAACCCCTGCCGAAGCTCGAAGGTCCTTTGGGATATAATCTATATATTTTGATATGTGTTATATGTATACGCCTCCGGGCTGATAGAACTCGGTGCTCACTCTTCCTCGTTAAATCTATATAGAAACGAGGAATAACGTCGCCCTGCAACGATAGGACACGTCATCGAGCGTAATATACTTTCTTAGCGAGGCGTTAAAGCACAGCGTGTGGGAGAAACCTCGCGATCTTATCTATATATCCGACAACAACGACGAGGACGAGGCAGCAGAAAAGCGAAGGCTCCGTGCTTCACCCTCTCTTTGAATAGGTGCTGTACGAAATGAGATTTTGCTTCGAGCATACACGAAGTTTACATCAACGAGTGCTGTATTTATCTTTATACTTTTTGTAGCACATGTCAGGCCAATCATTCGACTCAACTAAACTACAAATATATACTAAAATATTTGTTTAAAACAAAAAATCTGTTTATATTGCAAAGCTGCTTAAAATCCGCACAATATTAGTGGGAATAAGTCAGTGGAGACGTGTCCGACAACAGTATGTACTAATTTTAGTTCGAATTTTTGCCGCAATTCTCTGCACACAGCGCGACACCGATCGATTCGGACTACTTTTATCATGTGTACGAACATTGTTAGCTGGAACTAATCGGTAACGCCCCCGTAAAAACTTGACGGTGTAGTACGGAAGTAAAAGTAGTTCAAAATATGGCCGTAAATTTTGTATTATACACAGTTCTCATTCGTTGAGACTATGGGCACTCAAATTCGTACGTGTCCGATCTGTTACGTTTTGCTACGTCGTAAATTCAGTGAGGAAATAAAAATTGTACGGTAAATATTTTCGCAAGCAGAATATAATTGTTTTATTGAAGGGTGAAGAATAAGAGAACCCACGAATAGTGGACTTACAGAACGATCTAGTTTTCTGTAAAGAAGCTTTACTTCGAAAATCCCCTGCGACTTTCTCGCCGCTTTATAGTCGTCAACTCTTTCGAACGATAGTTTATATATGCACACATATCGTAAAACGCATCAATGGGTATCGAAGAAGATCGTGAAAATAAGCTCCACGAGAGATCTTTCGAGTGTTTTACATATTTGTGACTTCCGGTTCTTCGTGTATTATATATCTATAGTTCGACTCGCTCGTTCGCTTTTCGTTCAGGATCGACGACGATGATTCTTCTCGAGTATATTCACACATATCCGGCTGCGTTCGCTCGCTACGGTCAGTTATAAAAGCTCGAATATCGTGATTCCTCGAAACACTTCCGGTCTTGGATATTCGCGTATATATAGATCTATATAAATCGTTTGCAACATGACATACATAAATAATTGGCCTTGCTCATAATACATAAAACTTCTCGTAGAATACGTAATGCGCCAAGTTTATAACCATCATCCTAGAAAAATATATATACGAGTATCGTTACGATCACCTCTCTATCATCACTCGCTCTCTCTCTCTCTCTCTCTCTACCCCTTTCCCAACCCCGTTATCGCCATTTCTGCACCGTTGTATATGCATACTTATAACTCGCTTATTTACGGGATCTCGTTACGCGAAACGGTTTTAACGAGGGCGGAAAATATAAGTGCTTTAATAAATAATCGATTAATGTCATCCTCGCAACAGAATCAGAACACATCACCCTTGTGCTCTCAAGGAAATGCAAATGAGGGTTGGTCTTCGAATTCGAATGAAAAATACATTCAAACAATTCTCAACGAAGAATGATTTTGCTTTTTGTAATCTACTTATGCAATACATATATGGGCACATTAGTAAATAATAATGCGAGAATATTCTCATTCGAAATGTCATATGTTTTTATGTTATTTATTTATAATTATTTTATATTTATTTTTTTCCGTCAAGAGTCTTGAATCAGCATCCGTAATTACTATTCGTCACGTGAATCAAGAATTAAGACAACCATTAACGACAGCAGAGGTGCGTGACGTCCGAAGATTTTTTTTCAACCGTCAAATAGCGAGGCCCTTAAATATGAAAGGTCGATCGATTATTTCATCGTTTTCTATACACATAAAATAAGGGTGGATTGCCGATAAAGATTTCGGAAAAAGAATCATTTAATTTCAATCAATTTTATCGGATTCTTCGTTTTTCATCCCCCGATGCATTCGTTCTCGTCGTCGTACTACGAGCCCGTATTAGCCAGACGGATATGGAGGCTCTAACGAAAATTTCCGGGACGAATACGAGGGTAATCTCACTGCGAGACGGTAATAAGTTTATCGCACCGGAAATCACGTGATCATCGGAAATATTGCGGTAGGATCGATTTGAAAAATTAATTTCGCATCATTCTTTGCGTTGTAAAATTTGATTATGCTTTTTATTTGCAAAAGTATATTTTGCAAAAAGTGTTGTTGTCTCAAGTTTTATCGAGTTCGCATTCAACCTTGATTTTAATACAAATAGAAAATTAGAAAATGTGTCGATACTATTGAGGCGCGAATAAAGAAGGGAGGCAGCCTGTATCCGGCGGAAATTACAAAGAAGTTTTAAATATCAACAGCGGTTGGGGGTGAAATATCAGAACGCAAATTCGAGCATGGACAAAAGTTCGAGGAAAAGAAATTTTCTGTCGACTCAATAGAGGTTTGTCAAACCGGAAAAATACAAATACCAGAGAAATATTAATGTTTAGAGGCTTATTTCGATCTACGAAATTCGCTGAGCCCTATTTTTCTTTTGTGTCTCTCTCGCATAGTCCTCCCTCGCCCCTAATACTGTGGAAAATGTCACGGCCGTTCACTGTGAAACAGTTGTATGTGAGATTTGTTGGATAGATTTTTATCGAGCGTCTTAGAGCGTTGGATAAAATAGATTCCCATATTAAACACGGTGATTGATCGTCTTGATCCGGATCTTTAGCCTGCGATAAGAGGTCCAATATACTCGTCCAGGAGTGATAAGTGGCTTTGGGTCAACCAGTGAGCTTACGATACGACACCTGATAACATAATTCGTTTACATCGACCGTGAGGTAACTTGAATTATTCGCGTTCTTTTCGAAACCGTCTAATTACGATTTGTATCATGAATTCGATGTCGTGACTTTTCCAAGTTCACGAATTCATTCCGTCAATTACGAGAAAAGAAAACATCTGCGGGCATTGTTGCGAATGAAAAATGATGAAGAAATAATTCTACGAGAAAATAATGATGATGACTGTTTTGTGATTATCATTATTCATATTCTTAATATATAAAACAAATTCGGGTAGGTTATACCATTTGTAACTCAAGAACGGCTGGATCGATTTTAGTGATCTCTGATTTGTTGGATTCGTCTTCGGCCCGAATAGCAGAATAACTACTCGTATTGAAATATCTGAAAAAGTCGAGGAAAAAAAATTAGGAATAAAATGAGTTTTTAAATAAATTAGGTTGCAGGTAGGGCAGGTTAGGGGGCATGTTTTTCTCATTGTCAATTGTACGTGGCATGTTCACGTGTCGGTAAACCATCCGCTTTATTTGTTCTTGCGCCTGATAACAAAACGAAAAATGTCGTATACCACAAGGTGCTTCACTGAAGAGAATCAACCCGAGTGCAACCCATGCAGCAAAATACATAGAGTGGGTCAAAAAAGTATTCATACACCTTGTTTTTTAACGATAACTTTATAGACATAAGCGATACGCAAAGAAAGCCAATTTTATTTAATAATACATCAGGTACAGAGATAAACTGCAAATGGAGAATTTTTTCCCAGGAATAATAGAAGAATTATGCAAAAACAATGAAAATTTTCGGGCCAAAAAAGTATTCGTACACTTACGATTGAGCTGCTAAACGTTGATATTCACTCACGGACGGTCTGACCTCTGCGTACAATGTAAACAAGTCTTCGTTTACACAATGGTTTTGATCTATTCCATGCGGTATTAGATCTTCAAGCTCTGAACAAACATGATGGCAAAGAAAAGCGAAATATCAATATCCATGCGAGATAGAGTGATTTTTCTTCGGAAACGCGGTGAAAGTTATCGAAAAATTAGTAAAGAACTAAATCTAAGTTTCGCAACAGTGCAATATATAATAAAAAAATACGAAAGAACAAACAGCACAGAAAATAAGCCACGAACCGGTCGACCGAAAATACTAACGGTATGAGAGCATCGGAGTATTGTTACAGAGGCTACAAAAAAACCGTTCACAAGTGCTCGCAGTTTAGCGAATGATGTCGCGTCAACGTCGGGGAAGAGCGTGTGTCCCCAGACTATTCGAAACGTTTTGCATTCTGCCCAAATATACGGCAGAACTGCCCGCAAAAAACCATTAATTAATAATACAAATCGAGAAAAACGTTTAGGTTTCGCAAAAACCTACGTAAAAAAATCTATAGAATTTTGGAAACGTGTCGTATTCTCGGATGAATCGAAGTTTAACATCTCCGGGTCCGATGGAAAAAAATTCGTCTGGCGGAAACCAAATACCGAGCTCCAGCAGAAAAATTTAATACCGTCTGTAAAGCACGGCGGAGGAAGCGTCATGGTTTGGGCTGTATGGGATATTATGGCGTTGGTAATCTGGCTTTTATAGATGGTACAATGAATGCCCAGAAGTATATCGACGTGTTGCGCAGCAATTTGAAAGCAAGTGTAGATAAAATGGGCCTGGATGGAAATTTCTATTTCCAACAAGATAACGACCGGAAACATACTGCCATGAAAATGAGGGAATGGCAGTATTACTCTATAATGTCCGCAAACAATTGATTACACCACCACAACCTCCGGACATCAATCCTATTGAAAATGTATGGCACTTGGTGGATGTAGAAGTTAGAAAAATAAAAATAAAAAACAAATTCGATCTCCAAAGAGTGCTTTTAGACGAATGGACGAGAATAGCAAAAGAAACAACGCAAAAGCTAGTAGAATCCATGCCTAAGACACTCGAGGCGATAATTGAAGCAAATGGGATGCACACCAAATATTAGTTATAATTAACAACTATGATGATGTAGGTTTTCACTATAATCGTAAGTGTATGAATACTTTTTTTGCCCGAAAATTTTCGTTTTTTTGGCATAATTCTTCTATTATTCCTGGGACAAAATTCTCCATTCGCAGTTTATCTCTGCACCTGATGTACTATTAAATTAAATTGGCTTTCTTTGCGTATCGTTTATGTCTATAAATTTATCGCAAAAAAACAAGGTGTGTGAATACTTTTTTGATCCACTATAGTTTCAATAAAGCAAATGTCTTGCTGACACGCCATTGAAATACTTCATTTTTGTACTTTTATTGAATTTTTATTTTCTTTATATATATTATCCTAATAAACTATTGAACTTAATACATTTTTAGTATTCATTTTATTCCGTTAATAAAATCCTAAATTAAATTTAGCTAAATGTTAACACGACATTCATTGACTGTTAGACAGTGAGAAGTTCGCCGGGTCAACTAGTTTATCATACTTCTGATGGATAAATGGGAATATTGGAAAGGAAATTACAACGTATGCGTATAACAAACTCCTATCGAATATCCATTTTCTTCTCGTCCTAATTACTTTGGTTAAACGTAATATAATTTCATTATCGTCAGATCAATCGTGCATCCTTTCTCGCAACATATTCCACGAACAATGCGAACGTAATTAACGACTGAAATAACGCTGTTACAGATCGTTTTGACTCAATTCTATTTAACTGTCACTTAATATATATCTATATAAAATACAGCTATTGTTCCGGTTTCCGGTGTACTGCACTGGTAATACCGGGCAGTTCTCCAATGGGCGCACACGTTAACCGGCTTTAAACCAATTTGCATTCATTTGTGAAGCGGTCAACTGCAATAAATATTCTCTCATGCATCGCGACAATCAAGTCATGTTGGCGGTTGGCGATTTGGGAATTCGAATTTCCGTGGGCAATTATCCAAAAAGTATTGTATTCGTGAATGTTATATTGTGCAATTATTAAAGACATCTCGACGTGACTATTGGTCAGACGATTTTTATTAATATGATATTAATAATGACATTAATGATAATGGCAATGAAAGAAATTATAATATGCACATAATAATCTCTTTCAAAAGGGATTATTGAACGTTAAACTTTCGTGAATTTAATAAAACGACGATTAAATTCAGGAAATTCCAATTTGTTGGCTTCGAAATTTGATTCGCGTCTTTTACGTAATGCCCCTGCTTGTTTTCGTTCTCGTAGCATCTCACGAATTCGATTATACACCATCTCCGATTTTCATACATACAAGAAGATCACGCGGTAGAGACGGGATGTTCTCTCTCTCTCTTTCTTTCTTGTATTTCGTATCTCGACCTTCTGCGAGCTTTTCGTTATATACTAGAGGGACAAACAGCAGGTTGTCTCTCGTGGGGCATCTCTCTTGCAGAGCGAGAGTCAGCATAAAAGTTCCAATTCTATTGGTACGTTTCCAATTCCATTGGGTATACGTATCCCTCTCTCTCTCTCTCTCTTACATACAAACGACGCATGCTCTCATCTCTCCCGCCGGTAACATGAAGACTCCGCGAGTGTAAAGCAATCGACGCGAGAGATTTATCCATGACCGGAGAGAAACTTTTCATAAAAGCACAATCGCTACTCTGAGCTCAGCTTTCGCGCTCGAGAAGCGGTATTAGGTATACGCATCGGATAAACGTTAGAGTAATTGGTAGACTGATAGAAAAAATCCTTGTTGTTATTAGTCGATAATTAATTTCGATAATCAACTGTAGTTATTTGCAGTATTTCAAGTTGTTTGAATAAAATTCAATCGATAATGAATAAAAATAATTGGGAATAATAGCATTTCTAAAAATTTGAAAACAAATTATTTATAAACGAACCGTTCCCCGCGGTTTCATCCGCGTTAAATTTCCGTCCTCTGATTCAACGCGCTGCCGCCACCGCTCTTTAGGGTCATATTATAAAGTTATATAATGTAAAGCCTTACTGTATAAATGGGCTATCTAATGCGATAAGAATTTTTCAAATCGGTTAAGTATTTCCTGAGATTAGCGCGTTCGAACAAACATACAAACTCTCCAGCTTTATTATAGTAGTAAAATTATTATGATCACGAAATACACGATATTAAATTTACCATTAAATATATTTGAATTTCAAATATGTTTAATGGTAATAATAGTGTTACTGGCTAATACTCCATGATCTGTAAATAGTGGCTCAGTAATGTATAGCAAATAAGATCAGAATCATGTCAACATAAACTTTCGAGCAGCGAATTTCCTCGACTAGAGATCCTCTTCGTCAATCCTTTTCGATGCTTCTTCAGCTTTTCGATAAACCGATACTTGGCTGACTTAGAATCAAATCACGCTCGTGCACCAAGCTGCACTCCACAAGATTGGTTAAAGTAGTAACAAATAAATGATGCTCGTGTAATCTTTTATATAGCATTCGTTACGCTTTTTAGAACACCCTTTACGTCACTTAGCTTTTCTCATTTCACCATCCCCCTTTCTTCTCACCATTAATTCCCGCATGGTCGATAAATCGAAGGAACAATTTCCTACTCGTGATACCGGGAAAGTAAATTTGGTTAATGGAAATTTGTTAAGAATCCGAGGAGTGCGATAAGAGTTTAGTCGGAAAACAACTATCGGAAAAATAATTCTCTTCTCTCTCAATCATCGAGGAGTTCATCCTCGTATCACTAAAGCCAATCACTTTTCCACAAACTTTATTCCCTTTGCATAGATTTTACATTTCAATTCGTTATATCAAAAATATCTAAAATGTATTCGTATTGATCGAAAATGATAATATCGAATGCAATTTCTTGAATAAATCTGAAAATTTCGATAATTTGATATACTTTCTTCAATTCAAAAAAACATCGTAAATGCAATGTATTGAAAATGTTTTTGTTTGTGAAAGAGTGAATATGCCATTGATTGTATTGAGGGGGGAAATAGGGTAGACGGATAAAAAAATCGATTTTTTTTTATTTCATAAATTGTTAGTAACTATTGAAAAATATGTTCCGAAAATTTTAAATGAAAATTCCGACTTATTCTATTGTTATAAGCCATTAAAGTGATTAGCTCTCCTTCAGACCCGAGCGCGCCACGTGTATAACCGAGCGTACTATTTTTTCAAACGCGTTTTTCTGAAAACGACTTTTTTTTAACTTGCGTACACGCTAGTTTGAAAAGTTTTCAAGCAATCGTTTTGAAAATTGGCAGTTACTTTCTTCATAGTATTGCGCTCTATATGAACCTAAAATCGGAATATCATCATTATTTAAAATAATTTTTTTTTGCAAATAAAGTTGTAAAAAATGGCAAAAAACCATGGTTTTTTGTTTTGACCCCTGCAAAAAATTCAATTTTCTATTTTTTTGATAGCATTTAGGTTCATATAGAAGAGAGACATATAATAAAAGTAAATTCCAACCTCGTTTGATTTCAGATGAAAATTGCGGCTTCCAGAATGTACGCAAAATGCTGAGTCTGATTGTGACCTGCAATATGGGGTCACTAATATTTTCGGTGTTTTTCGAGGAAATTCTTCAAACATTTTAGAGTATATACTTAAATATATGTATAAAATATTCTCAAAGTTTCAATAAATTATATTCATTTTTTATACTATAAAAAAATTCATGAAAATCATTGAGAAAACGCTGTCCTAACCCTATTTCCTCCCTTAAGGGATTACATACCGCGGCGCGCGCTGAAAACCAGGTAAATTTGAAAAATTATTATAAAGGTTACATGGTGAGAAAAAAATTAAAATGTTGATTTCACATTTTTTATTAATTTTTCAACTATAAGAAAAAAAATTTTTTAAATGTTTCAAATAATATTAACATTATTTTTTCACGGGTATAAATAGACTACTGATGAAAACCATGGCGCCTCCTTGTCGACATCATAACTTCATCAAAAATTATCCAATCTTCAAAAATAAAAAAGAATCTAGTAAAATAATGTAGTAGTAATAGTCTGACGGAGGGATTTTTTTTTCCCGAATAAAGAAATTACAGTATTTTAAACTTTAGTATGCAATTGAAAAAAAAAAATTGTGTTTAATAATTTATAAAAAATTGTCCAATCAAAAAATTAGAAAAACCTCTCGTCAGACTATAGGTAAAATAATTATCAAGATAAAAAAAAAAAAGTTAAAAAACATTAAAAGTCGACTGAGTTTTCCCGCTGACACTGTCTAAAAGCATAGTTTCGAGAAAAACTCGTTCAAAGTTTGTGGTAGGTACAACGTGAACGTGATGTCCGGTCACATTTATTGTTATAGCTTTTTAACAGAATGGAATATTCTCGAAAGTTTTTTTTTGAAAAACCCTTAAAAGTGTAAAGAATACATTTCTGTTAAAAAAATCGATTTTTTGAAAATTTCAGGGCTATATGAGCCCTTAACGTATATTAAAACGGTTCGATCACTGGACCATTTTTTCTTTACATTGAGACACAGATCGGGAGACGGCGATGATGCCGGTGTGGGCTGAACGTGATAAGCGAAGCAATAGCGCGCCACACACGGGAAAATTGTTATCCGCGGAAGAGTGCACACAGCACACACACACACACACACACACACACACACACACGCTCTCGGGATACAAAAAAAAAGCAATCTCGTTCCTTCGGCCAAACATTTTGTATTACACTTTTTTTTTTCACTTTGTGTATTACACTTTATCCATATACTGCCAAAGTGTCGTCCATCTTGAAACCTCTCATGGCCAGCTGTTGTGTAATGTTATATATATATACGTGACCGATATGCTACACCGGTATATCGAAGTTTCCTTATTCTAACGGTACATATATACAAGTGCGATCTATATACACTCATATGTGTATGTGAATAAACCAGGAACGTGATACACCGGGGAATTTGTTTTATTCAACTTGCTGCGGAGCGTCATTCCAACGAAGAGAAAGATAGAAATACACAGAGAGACGAAGATATAGACATTGAATAAAAAATATAAACGCACGAATCGTTACTGCGTGTCCCGTGTATAAATTCTTCGAAATGAAAAAATTCAGACGCAATATTTTCGCCCCGATACATAAAAATACCGTTTCCATTGGAATACCGAATTTTTCCATACAGGCCTATACAGGATTCTCTTTATACAGGAAAAAAAAAATACTTTAAAGCCCCTAGTGACCTTTACAAAATTTCGTATTATCAGTTTTTTTCTTGGATACAATGTCACTTCGATCGTTATTGTTTATTGGGATTTATTTATTATTTATTATTTTGTCAAATTCTTCATTTGTCACTTTTTGTTTGTTTCTTAAGGGGGAAACAGGGTTAGACGGTTCAAAAAATTGATTTTTTTTTTATTTCATAAATTGTTAGTAAAACTATGGAAAAATATGTTCCCAAAATTTTAAATGAAAATTCCGACTCGTTCTATTGTTATAAGCCATTAAAGTGAGTAGCTCTCCTTCAGGGCCCGAGCGCGCCACGTGTATAACTGAGCGGTCACTATTTTTTCAAACGCGTTTTTCTGAAAGCAACTTTTTTTGAACTTGCGTACACGCTAGTTTTAAAAGTTTTCAACCAATCGTTTTGAAAATTGGCAGTTACTTTCTTCATAGTATTGCGCTCTATATGAACCTAAAATCGGAATATTATCATTTTTCAAAAGAATTTTTTTGTTGCAAATAAAGTTGTAAAAATGGCAAAAAATCTTGCTTTTTTGTTTTGACCCCTGTAGCAAATTCAATTTTCTATTTTTTTGATGGCATTTAGGTTCATATAGAAGAGAGACATATAATAAAAGTAAATTCCAACCTTGTTTGAATTGAGATGAAAATTGCGGCTTCCAGAATGTACGCAAAATGCTGAGTCTGATTGTGACCTGCAATATGGGGTCGCTAATATCCCCGGTGTTTTTCACGAAAATTCTTCAAAAATTTTATAGTATATACTTAAATATATGTGTAAAATATTCTCAAAGTTTCAATAAATTATATTCATTTTTTATACTATAAAAAAATTCATGAAAATCATTGAGAAAACGCTGTCCTAACCCTATTTCCTTCCTTAAGATACTTTTCATTCCACATTGTTCGTTTAGCCATTTTTTTTTCGATCAATCTCTTTCGCAAACGGCTTCACGTTATTCGCGTTTTGATGTCACGAGTCCAAAGTTACCGATCTTTGGGTAATGCTATGTCAGATCTTGAAATTTGGATGAACGATATTTTGAAGCCGAGTCGAACTTTAAAGAAGAAAAACTAAAGGTTTCCGATTTCCTTGACGCGCCATCATCGACAAAGTTACTAATAGGATCATCTTGTTCCTTCCTCTGAGACCTCTAAAATTGAAGTTAAATATCTTGAAAACTGAGCTCGTTGTGCAGAAAATTTTCGATCAAAAGTTCTGGTCGAACAAAAGATCTAACTTTCGTTCGAAAATTTTCTGCACAACGAGCTCAGTTTTCAAGATATTTAACTTCAATTTTAGTTTCCAACGAGAACGTATATATTTCTCAAAATAAAAGACCGAGCACGCCGAGGAAAAAAAATGCTCGAAAGGTATTTCTCTCGAATCGTCCATTAATCAAGATAACATGATTTTCCGTTCTATTAATTTTCCGTTCTGGAAGATGCGAAATGACCGGAAAAAAAATGAATGCTTATAGCGTTTGAATAACGAGAGTAATGACGGAGAACGAAGATACGCTCGATCGTTGAATCGATAGCCCGGAAAGAAATAATTGTCTCGAACTTGAATTATTCATGATCGTCGAACACACAAACGGTGCAGGCGGCGGCGGGGACGAGGGTAACAGCGGGGAAAGCTCTTGGAGAGCCGTAATAAAGAATCATTCATCCATCTCTTTGGCGCGTATCTCTTTCGCAAAAAACCCGTGTGAGTGGATGATAACAAATCCTTGGTAATTAGAACGGTAAGGCAACTGTAGTGGGGAAAAACACAAGAGATACAGAGTTCATAATCATGTAGGGACGGTGGGAAATCATTAATTTCCATTATTCGTTGCGATTATCGTCGATCTGTCTCTGAATTCGGACGGTATCAGGGTCATCGTTTACCATGTGAGGATAAAAAAATATATGGCATCATACTCGCGTACGTTGAGGATAAAAAAATCTGCGCAGATTTTTCGTGAATTCCCATGTGTTTGTTTGGACGTTTTGACGAGTAACGCATTTATGTGAATCTAATGAATTTGTTTTGATATGAAAATTACAGTAAATCAAGCAATGTTCGTTGAAACAAATAAAAAAAATATGTTGAAAACACGTAAAGTCTGTTTGAACAAAACAAAAATCTTATATACATGAAGTTTTATTGGTATCAAGTAAAATTCATTTGAATTAGTTAGAAGCATATTTGAATAAAAAGAAATTTTGGGAGATTAAAAATATCCAAACAAATTGACACGCGAAAGAATTTTATGGCAATTCACCAAAATTTTGTTATCTCACTTTGAGCGAACGACGTCTTCCGTGTACAAAAAAATTTACATAGACATAAAATAAAAATCGATTCGATATAATAATAATCACAAAAACTTTCCAAGTCCATATCTCAATGGTTCGCGGCTATGGTGAATAAAAAAAAATGTATACGTGTCCGGCGTGCGAAAATCATTCGCAAGATTTCTGCTGGGCTCTCACTTTAAACCGTTAGCTCGTGTGGGTTCTGTGATATTTGATAATTCGGCGTGTATTTCGCGTCGCCCGCGTGTGTGAATGCTGGATGAAAAAAAAAGAAAAGATAAACGTGCGAGAAATACGTAACGACGCGGCTATACCTATATATAAGGGCGGGGGGGGGGGGGGGGGGGGGGTAACAAAAACTCGCGAAATTTCAGGATATTCCGGGTCACCAGGTCTAGAGAGAGAGAGAGGGAGAGAGTCACTGATATACGAGAGACATATTGGCAAAAGGTGTGTTTAGTCCAAAAGGCGCAAAAAAATGTTATCGCGCGTTGGAAAAAAAAACTATAAAAATTCGAGACTCGCCTTTCGTGAGGAATTCGGCAGGTATTTTTCGACGCGAAGCGCCACAAGACAACGAGAATATACATTTAATTCGAGAGTCAACGAATTTTCTTATTCACACACCGATTGAATTTTTTATTTTACTAATTAAAATTTTATTTAATCTTATTTTATACTCCATTTTATTTTACTTACCAAAATAATAAATTTATTTTACTGAAATATCTATTATCGGAATTAAAAAGAAAAGAAAATCTTCATAAAATCTTGCACCTTCAAAATATATCACGGATTTTTTATAACAAAAAACTTTAATTTAAAAACTTTTGATTTTCATAATATAATTTATTCAGAGCAGGGTTGCCGAAATTATGATGTGAAAATAATGCATTATCCATTACAGAAATAACTACAATTGGATGATGAAAAACATTAAGCATTACATTGGTCATGAGAAATGTAAAAGACGATTATTATGCATTGCATTAATAATGAATAATACGAAAAACATTGCATTATCCATTACTGAAGTAATGGCTAATGCAAAAGAGTTCCATTTTCCATTACTGAAGTAATGGGTAATGCAAAAGTGTTCCATTATCCATTACTGAAGTAATGGGTAAGGCAAAACTGTTCCATTATCCATTACTATAGTAATTAGTAGTGCAAAATACTTCCATTATCGATTACTATAATGATGGGTAATGCAGAGCAGCATTAACTTTCCATTACTATAATGATGAATAATGTATTACCTCGAGTAATGCATTATTAAATAAGAGAAAATTTAATGCAATAATGCACAATCGTATAAAATCATATATCTTCCGATCCAATCCTAAAACATCTATATGAGTCTTATATATACAATCATATACAATCTTATACAAAATTGCCAATTTTTTTAGAGTCATATACAAATTTATATAGTATTATCAAATTCTATAGAATCACATACAGTCATATGGAAAACAATTGTCGCATACAATTGGATGTAATTCTATAAGAATTTATATGATTCTATATGATTCTATCGTCTCAATTTTTGATCAAATTGTATAAAATCTTATCTAATAAGATTGTATAAGATCGTATCCAACCATTTTTTCCCGGGCATTTAGCAAACGGGCAAAGTTACTCGCGACTCTGTTAACACAAAAACATCACATCTTCTCTATCTGTGTGGTGATAGAGTACCGCGTTACATCTTTTTGGAGTTGCACGTTACTTCTATTGATGTTGAAGGTCGTAAAAAGAAAATCTTTTTTCAAACTACGGATGATTGAAATAAATGTAAATTAATGATATTTGCATCTTTAATTTGAAATGAAAAATCTCGCAGTTTTATTTTGATGATTTTAGCATAAAGTATGAAGTTAATAATGCTTCAGAAGCGAATATTTTCAACGCTGGGTTTCATATAAACGATATAGAGCGAATATCAGAACTATTGGAATAGTCTACTTATTTACTTTGTGGTGTTGCTGTCTCAACGCCTCTTTAATGCACGTCGTTCGTGAAGGAAAGTATACGAAGACAAAGATAGCGGTCGTGCGCTTTGTGTTCAACCAAATCATGATTTCATTGACATTGTTATATAAATTGATAAAGAATTTGGATTCCAATAATGCAACTAATGCATTACTCGACACAATGCAGTACTGGAAGTAATGCTCCATTTTTATATTTTGCATTATTTATACCTATATAAATGGAAAAATAGCATTGTCATGCATTACCCATTACTGAAGTAATGGGTAATGCGAAGCATTACAATACCCATTACTTCAGTAATGAGTAATGTAATGCTTTCCACATTACACATTACTTTAGTCATGTTCAATGTAACGCTGTGCCAATTAACCATTAATAACGTAATGCAAAATTATATGTTTTTTCATTTTTCAGTATTTATGTAATGCTCAATGGCCTGATATTGACTTTATTAATTAGAAGATTAATGCAATGTTTTTCTTGACCGCATTATTTATTAAATGAACGATGCGTAATGGAATTCAAGTCCCATTACCCATTACTAGAATAATTACTAATGAAATCAATAATGCATTATAAAAATAATGCATTTTTTGCAACTCTGATTCAGAGTTGACAGATGCATTTAGAATGTCGACGAATAATTTTTATTAAATTCGAATATTTTTATCGAACACAACTTATTGAAAGAGGATATAGTGAACAAAATTAATTACCTTCTGCCAAATGCCATAAAGGGTATCGCGAAAACGGTGAAGCGTTCCATTTAAATTTTGAAAATGGCAAAAAATGTTTGCTTGCTTATCTCTCTCTCTCTCTCTCTCTCTGTTTCTTTTTTTCTTGCATCCTGTTCGCGGGGTCGCGAGTATAGAGGCTGTGCACGCGGCGGTTCGATATCTACTCCCCACCGTTTCCCTCGCTCTTTCTCTGTCTCCCTCACTCTCACGGTTTGAGACATTTGGCAGAAAACCAACGGACGTAGGACTGTCAACGAGTGTGCCAAGTGAACGCACCTAAATTATCGTTACGTCACGAGAGAAGCCGGCCGAGGGGGCAAAACGAGGGTCAAAATCTAGTTTTCACGTTGCCAATAGATTACATACACACGCGGATGAAAAAAAAAAAAAAAAAATGAAAAAGAAAAAAAATTGCGCACGGAACGAAGGAAAAAAAGATGTTAAACCAGAGAGTGGGATATGTGCAGGAGAATGGGGCTGAAAAAAAGGGTCGAGAGAGAGAGAGAGAGAGGCTGGTGGATAACGGTGACTCGTGCAGGTATTATAGCTACACGTGTGGTTGAAACTGAACCAGCGAATAAAAAGAGATGACGAAAAGAAAAAAAAATTACGATAGAGAGGGAAAGAGAGAGAGGACTACAGCGGTGTAACGGTTGGAAAATTTATTGGATCACCGTTTTTCTGGAGCACCGAGTGAGCGACGATATACCACGAGTAGTTCAGTGGTCTGTTCATGAACTCGACATGGCTTGTACTTCAATACTGGATGCTCATCCATTCAGCAGTACATTGAGGAAAATTGTTCATTTAATTTTAACAAATCTTCAGCCATAACGAAATAAATGTCGAGTCATTATTACGAAATTTTTATTTTACTTCCTGTCCACCGCGGTTTCACCCGCATTAAATTTGGATTATATATCTGTTTCATACGCATTATGAGTACATAACCAAGTGCATCTTCATATAAATACCATCCGGAAATTGTGTGGAAAACTAAAATGACAAAACAACTAAAAAATAAACCGACGCCACCGCCACTCCTTGGGGTTATAGCATAAAGTTATATAGACTAGAACCTTTATGAAAAAACGAGCTATCTAATGCAAAAAGAAATTTTCAAATCGGGTTAGTATTTCCTGAGATTAGCGCGTTCGAACAAACATACAAACTGTCCAGCTTTATTATTGTTGTACGATTAATTAAGATTTGTTCGTTATTGCCGAAAAGTTATTTGAGCAGAATGGAAATTTAGTTGGAATAACTAAACATTAATTTTCTCATGAAAAACAAAAAAATATTGTACCATCGAAATAAACTCTTTCTCATTGTCGTCCATACACACAGATCCACAATGTACAAACCACTCGTGATATACGAGATCTGTTCAAAAAGCATCGCGAATTTTGAATTTCCGCGGGCTACGTATATTCGATTTCCGATTTTTTTGTGGCGTTAGGTTGGTACTCGTGTCCCTCACTTATGCTAAAAAAAATCGGCCATTTTGAATGTTTTGTTAATTGTTGACAGCTGTTTTGGTTAGACGTGTTTTGGCTTGTCTTCAATTTTTGCCTATTCCAAAAAAACAGCTTCCATTGCGATGATTGAGCTTTGGTTTCCACGTCGAAACCATAAACCCATGATTCGTCACCAGTTATGACCCTCTGGAGCAAATTTGGGTCGTCGCGGACCGAGTCCAACAGCTCTTTAGCAATGTTAAGGCCATCGTCTGGTCTAGAGCGAGATTTTTGACGTCATTTCTAATGTGCAATAACGTTTAAACCGTTGAAGTTGTCTTGATGAAAATGTACACGTGCATTTATTGATCCTTAGAGAATACTTGTACATTAAAAAAAAAATTATTTTAAATATTTTCATGTAGTTTTTTGCCTTGTTGCAGCATGATGCGCCTCAATCGACGCCCACTCTGGACGATGTTGTATGCATCTGAAAAAAAAAAATATATATATATTCTCAATCTGTATGAGTATTCTGAGCACTGGTAGCAGAATTGGTACTTAAAAAAATTTTATTACATTATTTTATTACATTTTATAACTCGTCGAATACCCGAAAATGTATGCAATATCATTAATGAAATTTCAACTGGCCGCCATTTTGTCAACAAATTTTTTTAAGTACCAATTCTGCTACCAGTGCTCAGAATACTTATACAGATTAAGAATATATATATATTTTTTTTTTCAGATGCATACAACAACGTCCAGAGTGGGCGCCGATTGAGGCGCACCATGTTGCAACAAAGCAAAAAATTACATGTAAATATATAAAATAATTCTTTTTTTAATGTACAAGTATTCTTTAAGGATTAATAAATGCACGTGTAAATTTTCATCAAGACAACTTTAACGGTTTAAACGTTATTGCACATTAGAAATGACGTCAAAAATCTCGCTCTAGACCAGACGACGGCCTTAACGCGACACTGTTTTTGTTCGAAATTGAGTAATTTTGGCACGAATTTCGCGACGACCCGTCTCATGCACAAATCATTGGTAAAAATCGAATAGCACGAGCCAATCGATATGTTTAGTTCCTCAGCAACTTCTCTAACGGTGATTCGACGATTGGCCAAAATTATTTTCTTTATTTCATCAATGTTTTCGTCTGTTGTTGATGTGCTCGGGCGTCCGGAACGCATTTCGTTGTTCGCATCTTCTCGGCCCTCTGACAACATTTTGTACCACCGATAAACGTTGCTTTGTTCCAAGGTAGCTTCACCATATGTCACAGTCAACATTCAGAATGGCGTCCGCGCACTTAATTTTGTTTTTCACACAAAATTTGATACAGATTCTTTGATCCATTTTTTGTAATAGGCAAAAATCGAAGACAAGCCAAAACACGTCTAACCAAAACAGCGGTCAACAATTAACTAGACATTCAAAATGGCCGATTTTTTCAGCATAAGTAAGGGACATGAATACCAACCTAACGCCATAAAAAAAATCGAAAATCGAATATACGTAGCCCGCGGAAATTCAAAATTCGCGATACTTTTTGAACAGACCTCGTTGTAAACACAACAACGATATTATCCGAGAACAAATAAATATACCTGATATGCAATCGACAGTATAGTTGATCGATCGTACATGTGCAGTTATCTCAAGTGTATTGCAATCGTCATCGATCTGAAACCGATATACGGGATAAAACCTAAGTGGTGTTCGATGTTGAAATAAAAATAAAACAATGACTGAAAATTCAAGACGATAGTTGACTTTCTTACATACACTTATGTTGGGAATCGGATACTTTGAAATACGTCGAGCGATGAGCATTCCGTATTGCACGTTTCTATAAAAAAATAAGAATAATAATATACTCAACAATATATATAAATCACGAACAATTCTTTATTACGTCATGAAGTAAACTTTGTGGATTTCGTGAGAATAAAGAGAGGAATTTACAATTATATATTATAAAGGATTATCGTGAAACGAGAAAAAAAAAACTTTTTATCCTAACAATTGTAACAATATCGATGAAAATGAATATTTGACAACTATTTCGGGAAAACAAATAATTAAAAATAATGTCTGACTGTTTATTACTATTCGTAGGATTCTTTATAAAGCCTGAGAAACCAGACACTCGTGTCAAACGATTTTACGAGACTCGCCGAATGATTGGTAACGGGACACAACGAGGGTCGATGAATTTATGTAATCAACGCTTCGACCCCGTTTCCTTTGGTCACATCAACAGAATAAAGGACCTTTCTTCGTGTTATATACCATAGATAGATTGATAGAGCTGACAAAAGGGGTTGGTAGTGGCGGACGGGGTGAGGTTCTCTTATAACGCACATGTAGACACTCTCAAGAGTTATTGTCACGTCTCCTTTAGTATCTGATGCGTCAGAATTCCACACCAAGTGAATATATGCGAGCGTGATATAACATCGCGAGAGTGCGAATGCGATCCTATCGTTGTTTCGTTTCCCTTATAGCACGACATCAGGTTTTTGACGTTATATTCTAGTGAATGTATCGCTCCCTCATTCATTTATGTTCCGGTGGATCGCACCAAACACGAAGACATATTTCAAGTTGCACCATGCGTGACAGCCATTACTGATGCAAATATGCGTTTTACCAGTCGTAGCCTTTTGGTGATATTCATCCACAGAAGCATTAAGACTCCTTGGTGAATTTTCAACGGCACACTATAGAAACGTTCGGCGAATAATGTGAAAGCGAATGCAGGTGATAGAAAAGTGAGGGCTGATCACAGTCACGATCTAACTTGGACGAGGGTTTAATGAAGGAAAATACTTCCGTTGTGATATCGAAAAGTTTCTTCTTGCGCGAAAAAAAAAGTATTATTATCTAAGAATTTGTTTTTTATTTGCGTTGAATTACAAATGTTCTCTCAGTGACTCATTGCCCTGTTTCAATGTCTACGTGTTTCTCGATCATTTTTCCAGTGTAATTGAATAGCCGCGACCTTTAGATTACGGGCACACGAACACCAGAATGGATTATGCTAAATTGATGGTAAGCAAAAGATCTCGGAACTAAATTATAATTGGGCGAATAATGATTCGAGTAATGAGAGCTTGCAACTTAGTGGTAAATGGCAAAATGACATTTGTATAATTATCGAGCTGTTCGCTATTCTCTTGATCGTACGTGTAACACCATCAACGATATTAGAAGTTCAGGAGCTTTTCATATACATTTTTTTCTGCTTCTTTTTATTTTGAAAAGTTTTCAACCAATCTTTTTGAAAATTGGCAGTTACTTTCTTGATAGTATTGCGCTCTATATGAACCTAAAATCGGAATATTATCATTATTTAAAATAATTTTTTTTTGCAAATAAAGTTGTAAAAAATGGCAAAAATTCATGCTTTTTTGTTTTGACCCCTGTAATAAATTCAATTTTTTATTTTTTTGATATCATTTAGGTTCATATAGAAGAAAGACATATAATAAAAGTAAATTCCAACCTCGTTTGATTTCAGATGAAAATTGCGGCTTCCAGAATGTACGCAAAATGCTGAGTCTGATTGTGACCTGCAATATGGGGTTGCTAATATTTTCGGTGTTTGTCAATGAAATTCTTCAAAAATTTTATAGTATATACTTAAATATATGTATAAAATATTCTCAAAGTTTCAATAAACTATATACATTTTTTATACTATAAAAAATTCATGAAAATCATTGAGAAAACGCTGTTCTAACCGTATTTCCCCCCTTAAGCGTTCATTCGCAATTTATATCCGAAAAATGTAAGTGGCATACCTTGTACGCTGTTGTGCATTAAGTAACGAATGAAACAAAAAGAGTCTGTACATTTGCAGCGAGTAGAAATAAGGAGTTAAATAAACAGATTTAATTGAAATTATTGCAGAGTTAATCGTGACCGACTGTGCGCGGATCCGAGAGATGACGTTATATGCATAGAAAAACGAGCGACCCCGATCGTTGCAGGCAGATTCGACGATTCATTTCTCAATATCACGCGAGTCCGATAGGGATCGCCCTTTTTCCCCGCAGATGCATATTATTGTATACCTATATTATAGTATATATAGTCATATTACTCGCTCGCATTCTCGAATTATTTTTACTCTCGATTTTACGATTAGTTCCTTTTCCTTTTTTTCCTTTACATTTATGGATATCGAGGGATTGGCTATGGAGATCCAGAGGCGCAAGCTCGCTCGTAGCATTATAGAAGAAATATTGAATCTACCAAGCGGTTCTTCAGGACCTAGATAGACTGTGAAGTAGCAGAGGAACATCAGGGATAGAGAGCGAGCGGCTTCCTGAGGCCGCGAAGTTCATGCAGTGTATAGACGTGAAATATTTTCTATCAAGGGGTAAAAAATATCTTAAGGGGGGAAATAGGGTTAGACGGTTCAAAAAATCGATTTTTTTTAAATTTCATAAATTGTTAGTAAAACTATTGAAAAATATGTTCACAAAATTTTTAATGAAAATTACGACTCGTTCTATTGTTATAAGCCATTAAGGGGGGAAATAGGGTTAGGACAGCGTTTTCTCAATGATTTTCATGAATTTTTTTATATTATAAAAAATGAATATAATTTATTGAAACTTTGAGAATATTTTATACATATATTTAAGTATATACTATAAAATATTAGCGACCCCATATTGCTTGTTTTTCTTGGTACTATTTTTTCAAACGCGTTTTTCTTAAAACGACTTTTTTTAAACTTGCGTACACGCTAGTTTGAAAAGTTTTCAATTAATCGTTTTGAAAATTGGCAGTTACTTTCTTCATAGTATTGCGATCTATATGAACCTAAAATCGGAGTATTATTATTATTTAAAATAACTTTTTTTTTGCAAATAAAGTTGTAAAAAATGGCAAAAAATCATGCTTTTTTGTTTTGACTCCTGTAAAAAATTCAATTTTCTATTTTTTTGATAGCATTCAGGTTCATATAGAAGAGAGACATAATAAAAGTAAATTCCAATTCCATGTACGCAAAATGCTGAGTCTGATTGTGACCTGCAATATGGGGTCGCTAATATTTTATAGTATATACTTAAATATATGTATAAAATTGTTATAGTATATACATAAATATATGTATAAAATATTCTCAAAGTTTCAATAAATTATATTCATTTTTTATACTATAAAAAAATTCATAAAAATCATTAAGAAAACGCTGTCCTAACCCTATTTCCCTCCCTTAAAGTTTTGTGATCACGAAGCGTATAATCGTGACTGTTTCACGAACGTTACAATATGTGTATGTATCTATGAAGTTGAAAACTCAATAAACAAACTCAACATTGCATCTCAGGGATGCAATATATTTGAATATAAAAGAACATCGTCTTCCTAATCCCAGAATGAGACAAAACAATGAGAATAAATGAGCAATTGTTACAAAGTTAATTTTCCATTCAGACAAGTTAATTTCTCTTTCTCGATTTATTTTTTGTTGTTTCGATAATAAGGGTTTGTTGTTTCGGGGTTTAATCTTAGCTGCACGCAAACAAACTCGTCTCTGTATCCCGTATAAAAGTTATATACTCGAGTGTACCTTGAACAAAACCTGCTGGTGCATTTCTGTATTACCCAGGAGCTTTCTTAGCAGCAACCTCGCGGTCTTATATCGAGGTATATGGTAATCTTTATAAAGGGCAGCGGCCCGGTAGGGGTTCCATTCGTAAATATATGTGTGTACGGTGGCAGGGGGTCGACTCGTGACTCTCCTCTATCGCTTCTGGTGGTACACTGAGTGCCCGAGGTATCGCGCCTCTTGGGGATGGTGGAGAGGGGTTGCTTCCCTCGTCTCATTGGGTCAGGGTGAATCACGTGACGTCATGACGGGGTGTGGTATTTTACGCGAAAGTTCCTTGAGCATCGTTGTACAGATATATCGTTGAATATGTACACCAACGCATTTATGTGCTACGCGGTCGAGAGGGTTGCGTTTATGTTGGAATATTACGTGAAACGAGTCGACGAAGAGCTGGGGCCGGTATCAGGGACGCTGTTTACCCATTTGCCTTTTTGCCTACATATATACAACGACATACGACTCTGAGCTAGACGTCGCGACGCTATCCCGACGCTATCCCGACGCTATCCCGACGCTAATTTGTTTGCCACCGGCACGCTATTAGCAGATCGTTCGCAGTCAGAGACTCCTCATCTCCCCCTCATTCTCTTCTCAAACAACATCGGTTATTTCCCGACCGGTCGACACATTGTCACAAATGTCGGCTTCAATTTCGACATTTCCAACTCCCCTCGTTTAATCTTATATACATATGGCACTCGAGATTCGAACAAATATTTTCGTACAATTATATTTTCCGGGTGGAGGCTCTGTCGACCATGATGAGTAAGAGCAAAAATTCCTGGCCAAATTGTCCACTGGTAGCAAAGATAATACGAGGATAATATTGGAAAATTCGCGTCCGTTAGTTTGCCGGCATTATGTGCTTCATGCGCGGAAGGATGAATTTTTGTAACCCAGATAATATTGCGTCAGAGGAAAGGCATGCTGTGCTATTCGTAAGATAATATTTTCAAAGGATGAACATTAATTCCATGATTTTCGGACGTGCAAAATCTACAGATATTATTCATTTTTGTTTGATTATCAATTTTTTGCTGGAATAAAAGCTCCTTGTGTGAATACACCATTCAAAAATTTACCGCACGACTTTACAATTACGATTGATAAAAAAAATTGACAATAGCTATTTTTGTTTATCGACGTCAAATATCTTCGAGTTGCATTGTCAGAACGTGCAGTAATTGATCTCCTTTTTAAGACAATGCAACAAATTAATTTTTCTTTTGTTTAGGAAATTACGAAAATCAGGAGGGTGTTTGAAACAGAGACGGAATAATCGATGTACGGTTGCTCGACCCTTTTGACACTTACAATTAGCAAAAGTCTTTGGCGTTGTATGAAAAGAAATAGCGTCATGGAACAGAGTAAAGAAGCGATTCAGAGGGTGTGGTGTTAGAGGGACAAACTCATTTAACCTTTTATTACCTCTACACCTCGTAAAAATGTATAGTATAAAAGTCGATGGGAAACAAAGCTTCGAGGATTTGTACATTACGAGGTTCAGGATCTTTTCACTTTAAATTTTCACTGCCCGCGCCCTTATCTCGAATAGATAGCACGTGTCAAAGAACCACTCGTTTTTTTTTTACACTAAAGACTGTTAATCACGCATATGCTCAGACACAAAATAAATAAAAAAAACCATTAGTATCAGATAATTGAGAATGCATTAGGATAATTATTTTGTCTTATACAATGAGTCGTAATAAAGAAAAACTATCGAACAATTAACGAAGAACAGTCGAAAAAAAAAGAAAATTAATAATAAGTAGGGATTAAAAAATTATAGTGAAAGATTTTTCATTCGCGAATCATGGCTGTCTCTGATTATTGGCCTCTAGTGGTCGGCCATTGACCATTCCCATTCGGAAAAGCACAGTAACGATAATAGCGGCAAGCGATTTTATCGACGATCGAGAGTAGGTCCATCGAGCTTTCGAGCGACAAGAAAAGAAAGGAGGATCGAGGATATACCAACACGTTGCCATCACGTACAAATGGAAAGGGGAATTCGAGGAGATGGTACTCGAAATCGCCCGAACTCCTGATCCAATTCGATAGGTGTCCAACGAAAGAGTGTCGCGTATATCCACCGTAAACGAATTGAGAAAAAGAGAGATAAAAAATTCCGGGGTCAGTTCGTGCACAAGAGTAAACGACAGTGATCGAAGAAAGAATCTTGATATTGGCCGGAGAAACGAGTATTTTACTAAGTACTACGTGTGTGTTTTCCCCCAAAGTTTACTTTCGTGACTACACAATTTGCCATCAGTTTACTTCTTCTAGAATAATAGAAGATATATATATACGAGGTCTGTTTAAAAAGTATTGCGAATTTTGAATTTCCGCGGGCTACGTATATTCGATTTTCGATTTTTTTCCGGCGTTAGGTTGGTACTCATGTCCCTCACTTATGCTGAAAAAATCGGCCATTTTGAATGTTTAGTTAATTGTTGACAGCTGTTTTGATTAGACGTGTTTTGGCTTGTCTTCGATTTTTGCCTATCATATTGTTCTTGGTTTCGATTTACTCAGAATAAAACAATCTAGAAAAGTGCTTATTGCAGCGAAAGTGTAAATTGTACTGGTGAGTTGGTACGGCTCACTGGAGTTGATTTTTACCCAAAATTCTCGTTTTTTTGCTGTTATCTCCGAAATAATTAACTTTACGAAAAAAATGTAAAGAAAAATTTGTTGGAAATTTAATTTCCTACAAAAAAGGTCGTATCGACCCAATTGCTTAGATTAATATTTCTTGAGATATTGAACTTTAACTTATGAGTAGTATAAAATTTTTACGGTAATATAAACCATAAAAATTGTATACTACTCATAAGTTACAGTTCAAAATCTCAGGAAATAATAATCTAACCAATTGGATCGATAGGTCCTTTTTTGTAGGAAATTAAATTTCCAACAAATTTTTCATTTACATTTTTTTCGTAAAGTTAATTGTTTCGGAGATAACAGCAAAAAAACGAGAATACTGGGTAAAAATCAACTTCAGTGACCCGTACCAACTCACCAGTACAATTAACACTTTAGCCGCAATAGGCACTTTTCTAGATTGTTTTATTCTGAGTGAATCAAAACCAAGAACAATATGATAGCATAAAATGCGGCTGAGTTATAGAATTTTCAAAAAAAAAAAAAAAAATTCGATTCACATGTATTTTATATGGAAAATCTTTTCACGCTAAGGGAAAGTACTTAGAATTAATATTAAGGGCTGTAACTTTCAGGGATTTTGTTGTTCGACATATCCAACAAAATTTCAGGCGGGGACTGAGGAAAAGAAAATAGTCGAAAAAAAAATCGCCCTAATATATATGGGGCATTCCACGCCAAATTGGACACCATTTGGCTTTTGCATCTCCGATTTTTCTCATAATTTGTTATGTTTTAGTATCGGTTGAGAGAGGTATCCCTGATTTTTTCAAATTTTTTTGGCGAGACGTTTCCGAGATATCGATTTTTCAAAAAAAAAGTTACATTTTCTTTAAATGCCAGTAACTTTGCGAAAAATGGGCCGATTGGAACGTTTTTTTTTTGAAATTTTTCTTTTTGAACACACTTTGGAAAAAATAGATCGACAAAATTTTCAAAAATGTATTTCTTTAAGATTTTGATGTTTTTAATATAAAATTTTGATTTCCAAAAAACACGTACTGATCGATTTTCTTGAAATTTTTTTATAAAAAACTATCACTTATTCCGCAACTTTGAAGCCTGGGCCGATGATAGGATAACGATGGGATCTATTTTTTTTCGAATTTTCAAATTTCCACGTTTTAATTATCAGTACTGAAAGTAAATAATAACTTTTTTCAGGCCCACGAGCAATAGTTATTGTTATCTATATATAAAATTAAATAGATATATCTTAATGACATATCTTGATGAACAATGATTACATTTAAGCCAAAGAATCATTGGAGAAACGATATATAAGAGCGAAGACAATAACAGGGACACAAACATATCATTGTGTAATTCCAGACGAAGAAGACACTTTGAGGTTCAAAGAATTTTCGTCTTCTTTAAAATCGCGAATTTACAAAATATTTGAACGTGTAAGAAATTAAATGCTACTTAATAATAAAACTTTACCTAACATAATAAGAACTTTATTCTACCCGTATCTTTTGCTTGGAATCAATCTGTAAGCTAATTAATAATCATTATGTGTCACACAATTTTTAATGATAGCTCTTGTGTATAGTATTTTGTTTTCAGATATTTTTCAACACATATAACATGGAAATTTGAAAATTCGCAAAAAATAGATCCCATCGTTATCCCATCATCGGCCCAGGCTTCAAAGTTGCGGAATGAGAGTCAGTTTTTTAGAAAAAAATTTCAAGAAAATCGATCAGTACGTGTTTTTTGGAAATCAACATTGTATATTAAAAACATAAAAATCTCAAAGAAATACTTTTTTGAAAAATTTTTCGATCTATTTTTTCAAAAGCGTGTTCAAAAAAAAAAATTTCAAAAAAAAAAACGTCCCAATCGGCCCATTTTTCGCAAAGTTAGTGGCATTTAAAGAATAAGTAACTTTTTTTTTGAAAAATCGATATCCCGGAAACGTCTCGTCAAAAATTTTTTTTTTAAATCAGGGACGTCTCTCTCAACCGATACTGAAACATAAAAAATTATGAGAAAAATCGGAGATGCAAAAGCCAAATGGTGTCCGATTTGGCGTGGAATGCCCCATATATACGTCATTGTGAAATTCTAGAACTCTCGTTAGACTTTTCGATCACACTTTGACGCGTTGTTAATCATGTTCAAAGATAGCGGTCCGCGCGACTGAATTATTTCACTTATCGACGTACGTACCTTGTTTTATTTTATTTTAAGGGCTGGGTAAGGGTTTTCCCTTTCGAAAAATCGAATTTTTTTTGTCTTATCTTATTGTTCAACATTTCAAGGATATGTCCTTAACATTTTAAACCGATCTAAGCAATATTCTTGAAGTTATTGTCTTATTAATCTCCTGGCCTTTAACGCTATACCTCTAACAGCTGCTCGCGGTCGGGCTAGCATTGCAGCTGTCGAACAGGTATACAGTTCATTCATTGCTATTGTGTATATAGTATATAGTGTATACTATACACTACAATATTTTAAAAGAAGAAACGAGCGTCAGTTTGTCATTAGACGATGATTCTGTGTAAGTTGGAAAAAAAATTGTTTTCTTCACTTTTTTACTTCATAAACTTTAGACGCGTTTTTCTCAAAACTACTTTTTCAAAGTCCGTGTTCACTGCCATTTAAAAACTACTTGACCGATTCATTTCAAACTTTGTAGACATTTTCTACATATAAAATACCTCCCCCCAACGTTTTGTTAAATTTTTTTTTTTCTACATTGAGGGTGTTTTCCCACCCACAAAATGGCGGAATTTTTCGTGGAAAACAACAGTTCACACTTTAGATGGCCGCCAAAAATTTTTAAATGAAAAAAAAAATTATCAGAGAACGTTGGGGGGAAGATTTGATCATAATTGGACTAAATTGTCATTTTCATTTTCAGATAATTTCCGGCCGAGTTATAGTGAACACCGCAAATTGTTTTTTTTCCAAGACGTTCTGGGGGAAGCTCTGTAACGGGCTTATGCTTCAATATTTCTGCATGAAAAAAATTACACAACATTGTCAAAAGTATGCTCAATAGTGTACAAAAGGTTCGAATAAAATTGCTCAATCCATATTTGAGAAAAAAAATCGCAAACAAAGTGTTTTTTTTACGCTGAAACCCTTACTCCTCCCTTAATTAAATTCCCATTATAAGGCAAAAATTATTCGAATCGAAAAATATATAATTCGATAAAATAAGGCGTATTAAATCCGTAATTGGGCAATTTCCAACATGTTGAAATGGATTTATTTCAAAGCATTTTATTCGATCCTAACAGAACATATGTATGCATCGAATAAATACATACAACTTTCTGTCGAAACCACTCTCGCAAAATTAAACATCACGAAAACCGTAAATATATAGAAAACTAATTTGCAATGTTATTTTAACTTATTGCAATCTACTCGGGGACATAGGGCACCGCGATGTTTGAACGTGGCTCCCTTGCAATATAGTTAGAGATTAGAGTTCGTTATAGGAAAGTCGTTGTCGCGGTCAGATGTCACGTTCTCATACATTACATCGAAACACATCGTCTAACATTTGCACAGACTTTAGGATCCACGAGATCGCGTGTGGCGAGAGAATTGATGTTAACCCTTTTTTTTTCCTCGATCAATAACAAAACAGTTCAGAATCTTACTATCCTACCGCTGTGTGTCGCTTTTTTTTACGGGTCTATAACGCGGTCTTTCAACCCCTTTTTTTCCAATCCCAGAGGCAACGCACCCCTTCGTAGCATATATATTTATCATGTATATACACCTGAGAGGCTTAGGGTAAAGCGGAGAAAAACTTTTTTCATCTCGCTGTGCCCCCATGCGGGAACGTCATAATTACGACTTAGCGTCTCTCAACTGGTTCTCTTTTTTTCCTCCTTTTCGTCTACTTTTACGACCGTGCTTCCCCTGCCCCACGAACAGTCGATCGATATATAACTCGATAAGGTGTAAAATGCCTTGAAAACCCGACCTTTTTCTGCCACTGAATCGCCTCATAACTTTACCTCACCCGGCCCAATAGTTTCAACCACGCAAATTTTTACACGCCCACCTTCTCCTCCCCACAATATCCACGATGCCTCGAGCCCTTACTACGCTATGGCACATCGTATCGGCGAAGCGTTGATCGTCCAAAAGTCTACAAGTTTTGACGGTATTCTGGCGTATTCATCGGAACGCGATTCATCATCGCTGTTGAGTCACGCGATTTCATAGCGCAGCATTCGCATATTTTGTACACCGGTCTAGATACGAGGTCTGTTCAAAAAGTTCCGCGAATTTTTAATTTCCGCGGGCTACGTATATTCGATTTTAGATTTTTTTGTGCCGTTAGGTTGGTACTCGTGTCCCTCACTTATGCTGAAAAAAATCGGCCAATTTGAATGTTTAGTTAATTGTTGACAGCTGTTTTGGTTAGACGTGTTTTGGCTTGTCTTCGATTTTTGCCTATTCCAAAAAATGGATCAAAGAATCTGTATTAAATTTTGTGTGAAAAACAAAATTAAGTGTGCGGACGCATTGCGAATGTCGACTGTGGCATATGGTGAAGCTACCTTGGATCAAAGCAACGTTTATCGGTGGTACAAAATGTTCTCAGAGGGCTGAGAAGATGCGAACAACGAAATGCGTTCCGGACGCCCGAGCACATCAACAACAGACGAAAACATTGATGAAGCGAAGACAATAATATTGGCCAATCGTCGAATCACCGTTAGAGAAGTTGCCGAGGAACTAAACATATCGATTGGCTCGTGCTATTCGATTTTTACCAATGATTTGGGCATGAGACGGGTCGCCGCGAAATTCGTGCCAAAATTGCTCAATTTCGAACGAAAACAGTGTCGCGTTAACATTGCTAAGGAGCCGTTGGACTCGGTCCGCGACGACCCAAATTTGCTCCAGAGGGTCATAACTGGTGACGAATCGTGGGTTTATGGTTATGACGTGGAAACCAAAGCTCAATCATCGCAATGGAAGCTGCTTTTTTGGAATAGGCAAAAATCGAAGACAAGCCAAAACACGTCTAACCAAAACAGCTGTCAAAAATTAACTAAACATTCAAAATGGCCGATTTTTTCAGTATATGTGAGGGACATGAGTACCAACCTAAGGCCACAAAAAAATCGAAAATCGAATATACGTAGCCCGCGGAAATTCAAAATTCGCGATACTTTTTGAACAGACCTCGTATATTCATTGCGTTGTTACAGATGCAGGTGGATTGAGGGTGGTTTGTGGTAAATGAGAAAATTGTTCAAAAACGTCATAGAGATTTTAAGTTTTTAATTTCCTACCTATTTTTTGGCATTACACACACGCTCTCTGCTACAGGAAATTAAAACGAACCATGAAGCCCTTATTCTGGATAATATACGAACGAAATAGAGCAATCCATTCATATCCGGAGGTTGAAGAAGCTTGAAATAATTTTTGTCTCACGCGAGGAAATAAATGAATTTCGTTCGTTTCATATTGACGAACAACTTGCACAATAATTCTGTATTGTTGGGGAAATTTAAATGATGCAGATTTTAATGTGAATCAATAGAAGAGTTACGATTTTATAGAATTCTTTTTTTTCAGCTATGTTTTGGAAAAATGACTATAATTACTTAATAAATATATTTTATTATCGAATTCCATCAAATTTTGCATTCATAAATTAAGTCTCTATAGAATCAAACTACAAAATTGTTGAGTCTGATAAAAGTAATAGAAAAATTCTGAAAATAGTACATTGTCGTATTATTTCCTCGTCTTTTTCTCTTGTTGACAAAGCCGCCGAAAAAACTTCCTCCATGAGAAAGCGAAGAGGGGATACTTAGAGAGGAATCTTCGTGAAACAAGAAAAATGATGATTTATAATTTATAGATTTTTTCTCACGATATTTGCAATTGATGAGAATATAAGAATAAAAAAAAGAGCTACAATACTTTTCAGTGCGTGTGTACATACGTACGTTTTAAAGAGCGATTAGTTTCGAGGTCGAGAAGAAGGAGGCGAGTTATCGATCTGAGTTTGTATATGTATGTAAATTTGTGTGCCGCGACGGTAATGCGGGGTGTGTACGGTGTCAGAGCTTTCGACGTTACAATTTATTTTAACGCAACGATTCAGAGTGAGGGCGACACAGGGTGAGGTAGGTCCGTGAAAATATATATTTCGATGTGAAACGAAAAAAAAAAAAAAAAATGGCAATTGGGTTGTGGGTAATAAATTCCTCCGGACGGTTTTCCATTTATTTCGGGTCTCAAAAAAGTCCACATATCGTAGAAAGTGGCGAGATTCGAAGGTAATGCGACCCTGAGCGAGAAAGTGATGAATTCACTGTTGAAGAGAAAATCTGGTGAGTATATGAATTTTTTATTTTTTTATATCATGATAATCGATATTATATTGTATAAGTAATCACAAAAATGGTTATCATTGATTAAGTGGAGTCACGAAAATATAATTCACTGGGTGTGTAAACGAGCAATTTTTTTAACGACCCTCAATCACTCTAAAAATCCATGCATCGTTCGTCTTGAAGTGGTTTCTTTTCGGACCAACAAAAATGACAGGGAGAAAAGGACGACGACGATCACGTTAAGAAGTACATTATTATGAACCATATTTCTGCGCAGTTTTTCAGTATTATTCATTCCAATTAAAGGAGCATAGCAACAAGGGGCGACGGGGAACGCGGGGGGTAGGGGGGTCAGAAAAAACCACGACGAAGAAAGTACAGCAGCGAAGATGGCGTTGTTGTATGCGCTCGTGAAGCAACATATCATTTTACCGGAATGATTTACGACAGCCTCCCCTTTTCTCCTCGTGTTCCACCGGCCAGAAAACCATAAAGAATACACCTGACCTCGACCAAGTTGCTCGCCGCGGTTAATCCCTTCAGTTTATGCCACACCTTACCGCATCAGGATACCAAACAACATCTGAGGAATGTCAATTGTACGAGATCTGTTAAAAAAATGTCGCGAATTTTGAATTTCCACGGGCTGCGTATATTCGATTTTCGATTTTTTTGTGTCGTTAGATTGATACTCATGTCCCTCACTTATGCTGGAAAAATCGGCCATTTTGAATGTTTAATTAATCGTTGACAGCTGTTTTGGTTAGACGTGTTTTGGCTTGTCTTCGATTGTTGCCTATTCCTAAAAAGCAGCTTCCATTGCGATGATTGAGCTTTGGTTTCCACGACATAACCATAAACCCATGATTCGTCACCCAGTTATGACCCTCTGGAGCAAATTTGGGTCGTCGGGGACTGAGTCCAACGGCTCCTTAGCAATGTTAACGCTACACTGTTTTTCTTCGAAATTGAGCAATTTTAGCACGAATTTCGCGGCGACCCGTCTCATGCCCAAATCATTGGTAAAAATCGAATAGCACGAGCCAATCGATATGTTTAGTTCCTCAGCAACTTCTCTAACGGTGATTCGACGATTGGCCAATATTATTTTCTTCACTTCATCAATGTTTTCGTCTGTTGTTGATGTGCACGGGCGTCCGGAACGCATTTCACCATATGCCACAGTCAACATTCGGAATGCGTCCGCGCACTTAATTTTGTTTTTCACACAAAATTTGATACAGATTCTTTGATCGATTTTTTGGAGTAGGCAAAAATCGAAGACAAGCCAAAACACGTTTAACCAAACAGCTGTCAACAATTAACTAAACATTCAAAATTGCCGATTTTTTCAGCATAAGTGAGGGAAACGTGTACCAACTTAACGCCACAAAAAAATCGAAAATCGATTTTACGTAGCCCGCGGGAATTCAAAATTCGCAATACTTTTTGAACAGACCTCGTACGTGTACACTGATAAGATTTTCAATTCATGTCAGACTCATTTGGACGGTTTTGAAAATGTCGTGAGTAGCTTTAGAAAGTGTCGTTTGATCGATTCTGATATCGATATTTGTTATACCGTAAATAGCACTGTGAAAATCTTTGAAATTCAATTCATAGGGATATGCGAATAATTTTCGAAAATCGTTGGATCGATCTGGAATGAATTGTAAAAAATCAAAATACCTCGTAGCTCAATAAATCAAGGGGCATTTTGAAGCTCGAAGAATTACAGAGAGAATGATCATAGAGCAAAGTTTCAACTGTGTCGGGAAGCACAATTACAATGATTTTAGTATAATCATTTATTTTTTCTATAAAATGCGAAAAAAAAGGTTGGACTTTATAAATTTCTTTTGGGACTTTATATCGATGTATTTTCTTCCATTGAACACATGCAAAAAATAAATAAAATGACTGAAATAAAATGATATTTTGAGAAATCAATAGTTATAATTCGAAGTCCTAGAGAAGCTTTGCCGAAATTTTGGCACTTTCGTTTGGAGAAAAGACAACTATAGTTTACCGTGCCTTTTATCGTGAAATTGTCACGCAGATCCTCTGAGGAATAAAACATGCAGGGAATCTCGTTATTCCGAAGCTTTCGTGTGTAAACTACCTTGAGGACGCTCGAAAACTTTCACAGCCTCTGGCTTGATCAGAAGAGCGCCAGAATGGAGAATTGGTACATAAATATATGTATATATATCGCGTGTCGTGACGATTTCGTCGTTATGCCAGAAAACTCATACATTCTACTGTAGGAGAGTGAGAGAGAGAGAGAGAGGGAGGGAAAGAAGAGAGAAAAAAAATATACACGCACCGCTTGTTATGAAAATCGTCATGTCAAAGTGGCACGTGCTGATCCATACTCGTTAGCCCGACGAATTGCTCGCTAACAACTTGCTATCCCGTATACCCGGAACTACGGCAGAGGCTACTCAAAACTCTCCGGCATCTCTCGACTGCGTGCGCTCTCGCACACCAACTTTTCCCCTCACTTATTACTCTTGCGCTATATGCTTTCGAGAGGGAGAAAAAAAATCAACGATCAAACGGTACTTAATGAAAATATATGAAGCCTATCGTCGGTGGAAACGACAAGATTTCCACGATTTCACAAATTGCCACTCGTCTCATCGTCTCCTTCTGAAGAAAAAAAAATATATTTAAAAATAGTTGAGGAACTATTTTCTTACATATAGATGTTTTCTGTGGTAAAATAAGTATAGTGATAATGCTCGTATCGAATTTTGTCAGGGAATCTCGGTTTCCAGCAAATTCCCGATTGGGATTTGTTAGGTGTACCCTAAAACGCGAGTCTCTACTGGATCCCGGATGGGTCTCAGACTGTTTTCTGATGCTGTGTCTCAATTCACTTTTCCAATAAGGTCACGATCGGGATTTGTCGGGGAGGCGCACCGAAATGAGTATCCCCTTAGGGTTCCAGCTGGATCGCGGATCGTGCTGCGGGGATTAAAATTTCGACATTTTAAGGTTTCTGAAAAAGCAGGCAAAAATGGCAAAAAAAGTGTTTTCCAATGGTTCGACACTGTATTCGATCGGAAATTTTCCGCTGATTACGAGTAACATCGAGTTTTTGTTGAAAAGTCAAAAAATCAATGGGGAAAACGCGAAAATCGAGAAAATCACTTTTTGGACGACTTTCAACGGAATTTTGAGTTTCTCAAAAAAAAATGGCTACTGAATTAGTAATCAGTGAATGAAAATACATCGATATTGCAGCCCAAAAGAAAATTCAACATTTTTTCGCATTTCGGCAAAAATGAAGTGGTTTCACTAAAATCGCTAATGTTCCTTTCTGATGGAGTCGAAAGCCCACTCTGTGTTCATCCTTTTCGTAACCGTTCAACCTTTAAAATGCCGCAACATGCATTGAGCTGCGATTTTTTTCCAATTTTTCACCGATTTGTGAAGGCGGACCATCGATTTTTGCGAATTTCTCCGTACCCCTCAGGCAGAAATTTGGTAGGGTGTCCCCGTTTCCAGCCAAATCCCGATCGGGATTTGTCAGGATCTCCCTATCAAGGGATTCCCTTCCGGATTCCAGGTGGATCCCAGGTTCTATCCCGATTATCGCTGATCGAGAAAACTTCAAATTGTATAAATAAAAGTTTCTGATTTCAATAATCGGATTTTATATTATTTTTCTATTAAATATCCATCGATAATTTTTCGACATTTCAGCAAAGAATTTCCTTCTAGGATTCCAGCTGGATCCCGGGTGGTATCCCGATTACCACTGATCAGCGAAACTTTAACTGTATAAATTGAGGTTTCTGGTTTCAATAATCGGGCTATTATTATCATTTTCCCGTAAAATATCTGTCGATAATTTTTGGGGATTTCAACAAAAAATTTCCTTCTAGGATCTAGCTGGATCTAGCTGGATCTAGCTGGATTCCAGCTGGACCGGGGCGTGCCCCCAGATACCGTGATTGATAAGGTATATTTTAAAGTGTGCGCGTCGCGTGTGTGTTTTTGTGTGTGGTTGTAAACAAGACTTACAAAAGTATTAGCGCAAGGAGGAAGCCCGAAAGTTTCCGTAATTCCGCTTCTCCATCAATAAATCACAGCTTCTATAAAACTTTTATACCGAGTTTATAAATACGAGTTATAGATACGATCCAAAAAATAATAGAATTCTCTTGGGCATAAAGAAATAGTGAAAAATCAAAGAATTAAAAAAATGTCACCAAATATTACTTATAAGCAATAAGTATATTGCTTAAGTTGGTATAATAGCAAATGTACTTGTTATAAATGTAAAAAAATTATATATCCATAGAGTGATGGCGGCATAAGCCGCGCGGTGAAACACAGTCGCCGGTCTGTCGCCGGTACAACACACACACACAGTGTGTGTGTTGTACTCGTATATACTTTATTTGTACGCATGCCGTACCGACACCGATTATACATTGTATTGCGCGAACTTCTCATAGTGCAAGAGGTTTCAAGCCCGAGTTAGAGTGATTTTTTTTGCAGTTTTACGTGTATATTCTATGTACAGTTGTAGTGATAAACAAAAAGAACAATTGGTTTATTCGTTCAAATATTGTCGCATAAAAAATCAAGAAAATAGAAATAAAATTCACGGACAAAGCCGGTAGTGGCGAAACATAACCTATAAATACGCATCGTGGCGACCACGTTTTCTGTGAATCATTGCGTCAGAATATTTTTGGGCATGTAAGTCCGAGCTTATATATTAGTTTTCAGTTTTGTGTGAAAATTATATAATCTATCGAACTAATTAAACGTAAGGAATCGGGTTGTGCTTAAAAATCGTCGTTTTAATCGGAAAATCATGAAAAAAATTCGACAGAGAATTGAAAGATGCAGAAAAAAATTAATGCAACGATGAAGGAAATGAATTTACACTCGGGTAAGTACTGAAACGGTACAAGCAGTGCATACAAATGAAAACGTAATTTTCTTTGTTATTGTTAATGTTTCTAGGCATCTCAGGCACAGATGAAGAAAATTATAAGTTTCAACTTGTACAGTTTTCTCAAAGTCAAAAGGAAGGTCTTCTGGACGTTGATATAGTACTTGCGTCGTGGATTTCCTGCGACTGGAAGACAAAAGTTTGTTTTATAAAATATCCCCAACCGCCATACACAAAGAAATCTTGTGAATTGCTCCAGGGCAGAGTTAAGAAAGAACAACCGCCACGAAGATTTTTCTTCAAACTTTAGGTACATATGATGTGGCACTGCAGCGACTCAAAAAGTTACGAACCGAAGCCTATGCTTTTACTACGGATGCAGAAGAAAATCATTAAAAAAAAGCAAGTCGTATCATGGAAGCATTTGAAAAAAAATCAATGGAGGAATTGGTTGATGTACCAAGCCTACAAAATGGAACAGATGGTATGTTCAAAGGTTTTTTGGAGAAACAACATTATTATTATTATTTTATTTCAAATGGGGGCTGTCAGAAAAAATCTTCAAAAAAGATGGATGCCTTTTAGGTTTGTAATAAAATAAAAAATTGGGTACCAAATCCTAGAAGGGGACGATTACAGATGCTTCGATTTAGCCTGGAATACTGAACATACAAAAATGTAGTTAACAATTTGTTTTCCTTTCTAGTACCAATCGAAAAATCGTCGAGGAGCTCCAGTTCATCATCTACTAGTTCACAAGCTGAAGGATTCAAGGTGTCGAGGAGAGCTCGAAACAAATCTTTTTGACGTCAGAACTCAACTGCAAAGGTTATACGTCCTCAAACATCTTCACAGTCATCGATCAAGAAGTTATCAAAAGGTTATGCCATACCAAACAAGGCATCGACATCAGTTTCAAGTAAGAAAGAAAATTTTTAATAATCTACGTTTCAATAGAAAGCCTAAAACGAAATAACTGAAAGCAGGTTCATAGTCAGTTGTATCAACGGGGTCGAGTTGGCAAAAGATGAATAAAAACTGCGACACTGTTGCTTTTAAAAAATACTACTCGAAGAACACCAAAATAATCAGATATATTCATAATTGAAACAATTTTTTTTGTAGCGTAATTCATCAGAGCAAATATTTTAATTTGCTCAACTTGTTGCAAGGTTAAGTTTGCACTGATAAGCGCATTTGGCTCTTCATGAGAAGATTTTGTATGGTCCGACGATACACATTTTCATTTAAAGCTCATGCGCAGATATCCTCTGCCCATGAGCTTCAATTGAAAATGTGTGCCATCGGACCACCAAAAAAGCTAAATGGGCTTATCGGTGCAAACTGAGCCTTGCGACAAGTTGAGAATGTTAAAATATTTGCTCTGATGAACTACACTACAAAAAAAGTATGAGATATATTCATAATTGAAATAATTTTTTGTAGCGTAATTCATCACAGCAAATATTTAACATTCTCAACTTGTCGCAAGGTTCACTTTGCACTGATGATTGACTCTTCATGAGAAGATTTTTTATGGTCTGACAGTACACATTTTCATTTGAATCTCATGCGCAGAGGATATCTGCGCATGAGCTTCAAATGAAAATGTGTACCGTTGGACCATACAAAATCTTCTCATGAATAAACTGAGACCTTGCAAAGCCAAATGAGCTTATCGGTGCAAACTGAACCTTGCGATAACTTGAGAATGTTAAAACATTTGCTCTGATGAACTACGCTACAAAAAATTATGAGCTATATTCATAATTCTCAACTTGTCGCAAGGTGCACTTTGCACTGATGAGCCCATTTGGCTCTTCATGAGAAGATTTTTTATGGTCTGATAGTACACATTTTCATTTGGATCTCATGCGCAGAGGATATCTGCGCATGAGCTTCAAATAATAATGTGTACCGTTGGACCATACAAAATCTTCTCATGAATAAACTGAGACCTTGCAAAGCCAAATGAGCTTATCGGTGCAAACTGAACCTTGCGATAACTTGAGAATGTTAAAACATTTGCTCTGATGAACTACGCTACAAAAAATTATGAGCTATATTCATAATTCTCAACTTGTCGCAAGGTGCACTTTGCACTGATGAGCCCATTTGGCTCTTCATGAGAAGATTTTTTATGGTCTGATAGTACACATTTTCATTTGGATCTCATGCGCAGAGGATATCTGCGCATGAGCTTCAAATAATAATGTGTACTGTCGGACCATACAAAATCTTCTCATGAAGAAACTGAGACCTTGCGAAGCCAAATGGGCTTATCGGTGCAAACTGAACCTTGCGCTAAGTTGAGAATGTTAAAATATTTGCTCTGATGAACTACGGTACAATAAAAGTATGAGATATATTCATAATTGAAATAATTTTTTGTAGCGTAGTTCATCACAGCAAATATTTAACATTCTCAACTTGTCGCAAGGTTCACTTTGCGGTGATGGTTGACCCTTCATGAGAAGATTTTTTATGGTCTGACGGTACACATTTTCATTTGAACCTCATGCGCAGATATCCTCTGTGCATGAGCTTCAAATGAAAATGTGTACCGTTGGACCATACAAAATCTTCTCATGAAGAAACTGAGACCTTGCAAAGCCAAATGGGCTTATCGGTGCAAACTGAACCTTGCGATAAGTTGAGAATGTTAAAACATTTGCTCTGATGAACTACGCTACAAAAAATTATGAGCTATATTCATAATTCTCAACTTGTCGCAAGACTAACAGAAAAGCAAATAGATGTAACTATTTTTTGAAATCTGATTTCAGCCGCACTTACGAGATACCACACGCACTCAGATGGATCATCTGTCAATGAGGATGAGGTATTGAAATATGTCGGAAATGCGATATCAAACGCAAAAGATTGGGATGGACGTCAACCCCGCCCGCCGAATTAACAAATCTCTACGTCATTGGCTTAAAAAAACATAAACAAGCTGTTTCCAAAGCGATAAATTAAAAAAATCTAAAATAATAAGCTATCGCCATATTTATCATCTATTTTTATAACCTAATTTATTAAGTATTACATAATAAATGTATATCCTCTCATATTTCTCGGGTAAACAGATTTATTGCGATTTACGCGTATCTAGGATGACCCTGTAAAATCCTTTAGGGATCCCGTCAGATCCCATATAACTCCTCTTGGATCCCAGCCGGATCCCAGTCGGGACGCCCGGTCGGGAGTCCCGACTGGAATCCAACTTACAAGCGTGACGATTCCCTGTTGGGATCCAATCGGATATCCAGTCGGATCCTGGCCAGAGACTGGGGATAATTGCTGGAATCCAGCTGGATCCCTGCCACAATTTCTGCACGGGCCCTTCCCATTTTTTTCACCGATTTTCAAGGTGACGCTGCGGCCACAATAATTGAGAATCGGGATGATTCAAAAGGAGTTCTGTAAGTCTACTCGAGACGTTTTCAAAAACGTCATCAAAATTCAAAGTCCATCAAACGGGAGCCAGGTTATGGTGATTTGAAATTTCGACATTTTTAGGTTTCTGAAAAAGTGGGCAAAAAAGTACAAAAAAAAAAATTTTTTTTTTTTTGTAACGTTTCGATACCCTATTCGATCGGAAATTTTCCGCTGATTACGAATAACACCGAGTTTTTGTCGAAAAGTCAAAAAATTAATGGAAAAACGCGAAAATCGAAAAAATCACTTTTTGGACGACTATCGCCAGGTTGATCCTCCGAGTGAGACGAACGGTCGTGGAACATTCGTAATTATATCCTCTTAGGGCCGTAGTCTGGTCTAGAGCGAGATTTTTGACGTCATTTCTAATGTGCAATAACGTTTAAACCGTTGAAGTTGTCTTGATGAAAATTTACACGTGCATTTATTGATCCTTAGAGAATACTTATACATTAAAAAAAAAATTATTTTAAATATTTTCATGTAGTTTTTTGCCTTGCTGCAACATGGTGCGCCGAAATCGGCGCCCACTCTGGACAATGTTGTATGCATCTGAAAAAAAAATATATATATATTCTCAATCTGTATGAGTATTCTGAGCACTGGTAGCAGAATTGATACTTAAAAATTTTTTTTATTGAGTCGAACAATAATTTTGCCGATATTTTATAACTCGTCGAATAATGAAATATCATTAATGAAAGTTGAACAGGCCGCCATTTTGTCAAAAAATTTTTTTAAGTACCAATTCTGCTACCAGTGCTCAGAATACTTATACAGATTAAGAATATATATATTTTTTTTTTTTCAGATGCATACATCATCGTCCAGAGTGGGCGGCGATTGAGGCGCACCATGTTGCAACAAAGCAAAAAATTACATGTAAATATTTGAAATAATTCTTTTTTTAATGTACAAGTATTCTCTAAGGATTAATAAATGCACGTGTAGATTTTCATCAAGACAACTTCAACGGTTTAAACGTTATTGCACATTAGAAATGACGTCAAAAATCTCGCTCTAGACCAGACTACGGCCTTAAGATGAATATTTAGATATATTATTTTTCGAATAAATTCTTAGAAATTTTTTATTAATTATATTTCATTATATCGCCGCCTTGATTTGAGACTTTGCGATTTGCATTTGCACGGTCAATTAGGTACACATCACGAGATGTGTAAGGTATGTTATCCTCTTGTAAGCTAATTGGAAACGCATTGTCAATTGTTTCGAAGAACATATACGGCCTCCAATAAGCGGTCTCCGACCAATTTCATGTTACTCTTCCGCATGTGTTTCTCCTTTCTCAGCCCCTGTCCCATGCTGAAAGTTAGCTGGCGCGTTACGATCCTTCGTCGGAGTCGACTAATAGCCCCATGGCCGCAACTGTCCCAATTACGCGGCTTACACAATACTGCCGTGAAATCGAGCTGCACACGCGAGTCTATATTATATGTAACATATATATATATCCCGTAAGATATAGAGATACAATAGCAAGTCGTAAGATAACAAGTTTCAGGGTTGAAAGCCTCGTAGATCTGTACTAACTGCTCAAACTCAAAATGTCGTATCTCTCATCGTTTTACCTGCTAAATGATGTTGGATTTGCTCTACTGACTTTTTTGCCGTCGATGGATATGCACAAGTAACGCTTTTAATCTGGCACACGTAACTTCACCGTCTTTGCCTCACAGCATCGTCTTTGTCAGCATTCTTTTTCCAGAGCGTTCGCCGCGTATTTAATTTTTTTTTTCCGTATCTTACTCGATGTTTGACGTTGTCTCGCCGTAACACGTTAGTTTCCTATCACGCGAGGATGAAATAGCCATTTGGTTTTGGCCCCGCATCGAACAAGCCCGCGGCTACTGTACGTCCAATAAACACGAGGGTCCGACCACTCATACAAGTCGGCCACTCTATAGAGTCAAGCGTGTCTGACTAGTTTTCGCCAGAATGACCTTAACCAATGTTACAAGGCTCTCCCCCGCCATCGCTTAGAATCGCATCGCGTCTTTCCACGAAACTCTCTTGCCACCAACATCCAATCTATCCAATTTATCATTTAACTGTTAACAATGATGAATTAGCCCGCGTACATCAGGATCTATGTATTCTCGCTTCTACGTATTTGATGTGCCTACAGTTCGTGTGGATTCAAGTCACGGCTTTTTTCCACAGTGAATCGAGAGAGCTCGTACCGAGTTTTAATTTAGAACGCACGAAATTACATTCGAGAATTTAAGGAGAACCACCGAAGTTCGTTAAAACTTAATTATAGTAAACAACAACGACAACATAAATAGGTGGGCTTCGGGAACTGTGGATTTTTTGTTCGTTAATCGTTTAACGATCGCTGCGGCAATAACATTTAGTTTGCTTGTACCAGGAAGAAACAGAGAATAAAAAAATTATTTCCTTAAAACCGTGAGATTAAAGACTGATTGAATAAATTAAATTTCGACCACACAATGAGAAAAAATATTGAAGCTTCAAAGGTACATTATGTTTCCGTACGAGGATACGTCGATGTTTCATCGCGACCTGTACGAAAATGATAGTTGATCCAATTATATTATTTTCCCTTTCGCTAGAAAATATTTATAGTCATACCTTGTGTTTAAGGGAGGAAATAGGGTGAGACGGTTCAAAAAATCGATTTTTTTTTCATTTCATAAATTGTTAGTAAAACTATTGAAAAATATGTTCCCAAAATTTTAAATGAAAATTCCGACTCGTTCTATTGTTGTAAGCCATTAGGGGGGGAAATAGGGTTAGGACAGCGTTTTCTCAATGATTTTCATGAATTCTTTTATAGTATAAAAAATGAATATAATTTATTGAAACTTTGAGAATATTTTAAACATATATTTAAGTATATACTATAAAATTTTTGAAGAATTCCCTTGAAAAACACCGAAAAAATTTATGACTGCCTTGACTTTGTTGTTTCTTGGTACTATTTTTTCAAACGCGTTTTTCTGAAAACGACTTTTTCTGAACTTGCGTACACGCTAGTTTGAAAAGTTTTCAACCAATCGTTTTGAAAATTGGCAGTTACTTTCTTCATAGTATTGCGCTCTATATGAACCTAAAATCGGAATATTATCATTATTTAAAATAATTTTTTTTTTTGCAAATAAAGTTGTAAAAAATGGAAAAAAATCATACTTTTTTGTTTTGTCCCTTGTAAAAAATTTAATTTTCTATTTTTTTGATAGCATTTAGGTTCATATAGAAGAGAGACATATAATAAAAGTAAATTCCAACCTCGTTTGATTTCAGATGAAAATTGCGGCTTCCAGAATGTACGCAAAATGGTGAGTCTGATTGTGACCTGCGATATGGGGTCACTAATATCTTCGGTGTTTTTCAAGGACATTCTTCAAAAATTCTATAGTATATACTTAAATATATGTATAAAATATTCTCAAAGTTTCAATAAATTATATTCATTTTTTATACTATAAAAAAATTCAGGAAAATCATTGAGAAAACGCTGTCCTAACCCTATTTCCCCCCTTAAGCTATCGTCATTTTTTTTCTAAATTTGGACATAGCTAATAGTACAAGATGTATGATTAAAAATCAAGAAGATAGCGTTTCACGAATTGCTAAAAAGTTAACGTAGTCGGATTATAATAATTCGAATAATTTACCAAGTCAGAATACAATAATTGAAAAAAGTACGTAACTGTGAATTATTATTATTGATAAATTGCAGTTATAATTATGAATTGATATGATGGATTGTAATATTTTATTATTAAAACCTGTACATGTATTGTTAGCCCTCAATAATCGCTGCATCGAAAAACCCTGTGTAGCTCGATAATATAAACAAATTGAATTGCCCAAAGAGGCACTCAGCACCACGGAATAAAATCTATTTTAATATCTCCTCCACAATATTCTTACAATTTTTACGTTGCTTTCAACTTTCATAAAACACAAGCTATATCTCACACAATGTATAATATCGCACTGTTGGATGATCTAATTTACCCCAAAATATGTAACATTCATATAAACGTCGCAGTACCCATCGTAGGGTCTTTGGTAGTCCTTATTAATAATTCATAATATGGTCGTGAAATTATAATGTTCTCGGGGGGTAGGGATACATCGAGGCACTTTGATCTCTCGCTGTGACGGACATGAATATATACTATATATATATATGTATATATTCTTATATGTATTGCAGTAGTAGATAGAACATTGAGCATAAAAACGTTCAAAAGAGAGGCATTAAGGGAGGAAATAAGGTTAGACGGTTAAAAAAATCGATTTTTTTTAAATCTCATAAATTGTTAGTAAAACTATTGAAAAATATGTTTCCAAAATGTTGAATGAAAATTCCGACTCGTTCTATTGTTATAAGATATTAAAGTGAGTAGCTCTCCTTCAGGCCCCGAGCGCGCCACGTGTATAACCGAGCGGTCACTATTTTTTCAAACGCGTTCTTCTGGAAACGACTTTTTTTGAACTTGCGTACACGCTAGTTTGAAAAGTTTTCAACCAATCGTTTTGAAAATTGGCATTTACTTTCTTCATAGTATTGTGCTCTATATAAACCTAAAATCGGAATATTATCATTATTTAAAATAATTTTTTTTTGCAAATAAAGTTGTAAAAAATGGCAAAAAATCATGCTTCTTTGTTTTGACCCCTGTAACAAATTGAATTTTCTATTTTTTTGATAGCATTTAGGTTCATATAGAAGAGAGACATATAATAAAAGTAAATTCCAACCTCGTTTGATTTCAGATGAAAATTGCGGCTTCCAGATTGTACGCAAAATGCTGAGTCTGATTGCGACCTGCAATATGGGGTCGCTAACATCCCCGGTGTTTTTCAAGGAAATTCTTCAAAAATTTTATAGTACATACTTAGATATATGCATAAAATATTCTCAAAATTTCAATAAACTATATTCATTTTTTATACTATAAAAAAATTCATGAAAATCATTGAGAAAACGCTGTCCTAACCCTATTTCCCCCCTTAAAGGCGTGAGACTACACACAGTGGATATAGCATGACTATGAGCAATTATACGACAGACCTTTTCCATCTTGGTATACTCGAGGGGAAAGAGTCGTAAAAGATGATCCTATATAACTCAATCCTCGGAAGGGGATGTCTAAAAGAGTTAAAGAGCTCTACAGTGGGTTACGATTTTTCTACAAACGCTCCTCTTTTCACTGTGGCCCCCGGAATCGATGCTTTTCTCCCGCGTTCCATGTACATACTTCATCGATAAAAACGTTTCAGTGCTATACGACTTTACAATCTCATAATCTCAATTTGGTATTTCGTGAACACGCCAAATGATTCGTGTAGTCTCGAGAAAAACAGATTTATTTGATTTTAAATAAAGTTTAGTAGAAGCAAACATTTATTTGACCTAATATATTGCGGTCTATTTGCAGAATTGACCGCAATAAATTTTATTTCATTCGGACACAATTAAAGGAAATTACAACTTTCAAGAATATTAAAGCCATTACCAAATAAAATTGTATTTCACACTAACCCGGAATTACGAATTGAACTTAAAAGCTCACCTTTTTTTTATTTCATATTCCGTATTGTTTATTCTATATTATGAAAATTGAAGTAGGTCACGCGATGTGTCTTGGTATAATCCTGGCGGATCCTGGGGGTACGAAATGCGCGCGAACCGGAAGTCGGTCGAGGACGCGCGCGAGAGAAAAGCCATACCAGGCTGCGTTCTCGCCTCTCCTCCGCCAGTGTCGTACTATTTTTTTTATCCCTCCATGGAACTCGATTTACGACTTGACAATTCACTCGCTGTTGGCTCTCGGCAAAATACCGAATGTAATTTAGTTCAACGGTAAATGTACGATTGTAAAATGTAGTTTATGACAGAGTCGGGATGCAACATTTCACTAAGTTCCACATCAACAACCTATTGTTATCTCCACTATATACATAATGAAACGTTTCTAATGAACGTGAAAAGAGATCTCAAACTCATTTGGTAAAGTCCAGGCGCGATCGGAAAATGAAGTAAAATTGTTGGGCTTTATGATTTTCAAAAACTTTCTTCGTTGCTACATCGAATTTTACTATTCCAGCGTTATCGACATAAAACTCAGACAACAATGCCTAGATACGAAAGAATATCGATGCTTGAAAAAAAACTCGTGTCATTAATAAAATAACGAATTCGCGAGAGGTCAATAGTTCTTCATTCCTCGTCGTGACTTTTCAATCTCGTCTCTCCTGCAGGACTAAATTTGCTCTCATTTTAAATATTTTACGGCGTCAGTTGTAGAACTTCAAAGCTGCCCGGCTGTGCAATGAATAATTTTTCAACGAGCGTCAAATTAAAGAGCACGAAACGGTAAATAAAACCAATGAAAACGTTGAAGGACTGCAATTTTGTTTTTCAACAAACTCGTTCATCTGAAATTTCCTGCCGAACGGATGAGCATATAGATGCGTCGTGTTTATTTTCGATAAAAGCTTCAGCTTTGCGTTATGACCGATGTGGAAGGAGCAAAAAAACTTTAAAAAATGATGGATATCGCTGGAAAACAGGTCGACCAACGGGCTGCCAGATTCGCGTGCAGAAGAGTTGACCATCGCTATCGTCCATACAGCGAGTCTAGAGCTCGGAGCTCTCCGGCGAAAAATGTGGAATCCACTCGATTTCACGGACTTTCCGCCCTATGGGACTCGATTCATGCTCGTACGACCGGCACATATACGGACGCGCATTAAACCGATCACGAACACGGCCAGAGCCGACCACAGAGTGTTCGAGTACATTTTCCACCGTGTGGATCTCGTCTCCGTGTGGTATTGGCGAGTCAGGGGACAGTTCGAACACTGTTTCGTCACGCGCCTGCCAATATTCAGAATCGACAAATGATGAAACCCATGGACCCGTCAATGAAAAACGATTCATTTATAAAACTGTGTATTCTTTACATTGAAAATGCTGGGGAAAATGAACGAAATGTGAGAAAACATTGTATTCGTAAGATTTTAAACTTTTTCCAAAATTTAAGAAACCTTTGGTAATCAAAATGCCGTCTTTGTTAACGGTAGTCGATGCTTCACATGTTGCTTGGCATGCTGAATTTTTTTTTTTTTTTTTTAGCAAACAGGTGTTATCTCAAAGAATATGTACAGAGCTGGTCCAGCAATCTCTGCCGATGGCACAGCGTTCAGGAAAGCCAGCGTTCCAATTGACCCCAGTCTCCCATGTACCTGACGGCTTTCCTGGTCCGCGATACGGAGTATGTGTAGAGGGTTGAAAATATATATACATATACATTTATGGGAATGTGGGGTGCGCGAGCGCCGTACGGACAGGGCTATCGACCCTCTCTCACCCTGACGGTAGAGAATTCACCAGAGAAGAGCCACCCTCTCGTACGCTTGCTGGTGTGCCACGAGATCTTCTCTCTCCATCAGTTTCTCTCTCTTTCTCTTTCTCTCTCTCTCTGTCTATGTGACTGTGCGAACAGTTTTCCTACCTGGCTCCTTTTATTCGGTATAGCCCAGTCGGAGAATTCAACCCCAAATATACATCCAACAGTTTTTTTTTAGATACGCTCTCGTTGAGTGAAAGTACGTTTGTAGTTCCTAAAAAAAACTTTATTCCGTGTGCATAAAACCTCGCCAAAGTGGATTTCACGTAAGGAATTTATCGAATTCTACTCACCAACGCCGCGAGCAAACTGCCATCGAATTCCAAACTTGTGCCAATTAACGGCTATGATGCACTGATTTGTTATACTCTACATGATTCGCACTATCTCTGACAGAAGTGACTTTAAGAGGATGTATCAGTCGCCTCGAACGGCTCGAAAACGTTAAAGACTCGTTCTCCGACACGGTACAACCAATCGCGTTGAAATTTTGGGCACAAAGTCTGAACGGTGGCACACTGTGGCTAAACTTCGGGCAGTTCGAAATTTTGAAAAAAACTCTACAGTTTCGGTTACCGTGGGAGAAATGACTGAATTTTTCACTGTTAGACTCAACGGATTGTTACATCCTCACTTTAGCCACTGGGCAATATAAAAACACATATTTTGCAATTTGTTTCATCTTGTTCCATTCAGAAATTATCGAAAACGAAGGTTTTTCCGTTTTTGTTAAAAAAATACCGACTTCTCCCTGTATTACCCAATATTCCGAGTGGCGGCGCTAACGTTGGTTTCTTAGATGCATGCTTTCTCTATCCGTTTTTTACTTAGAAGACCGGCATAAACGGTGGGAGAGAGACGGTAATCGTGCCCATGGCGCTGCAAGACAGAGAGAGAGATATAGCGAACAATGAAACGACTGTCGCCGTTGCACGCACGAGTCTGATAGTTCAAGAGCTAGTGACCGGTTACGTTACACGACCGTTTCGTTCGTTTCGAGAATAGGGCTAGACGTTTCATAATCTGTCCCTTGTAGCGGAACAATAAGACAATCGGAGGTTTGGCAACGGCTCAGAGGTGGCTTTTGCGCGTCTAGATTTTTAAAGGGTGAATCAGAAATAATGAAATTACATTATTATAATCAGTTTGGCACTTTGGGATATCAAAGTTAAGAATATCCGAAGTAAATGAAAAAATCGCTGGACCGGGGGGTGGGTGAAAAGTGGGTGCAAATAGGTACTAAAAGGTACCCCGGGAGTCCCGGGGTACATACGCAGTGCGTATCAAGGACAAGCTATGTCGGTGTGATCTCTGTGCTTCGGCTTGCGGTTAGGATAATAAAGGAACGAAACGTTTCGTGCATACTCGGTTTTCTACCAGATGACGGGATGACCATTTACTGCGCCGACTGAGTACTGACTAACGTTTAACCGAATTTGCGTTTGAAAGTAATATTCATCGGTGTTTACTAGTAAAATTTTCCTATCCAATTGTATATACTAGCAAAATTTTCCTTCCTATAATTTTAGCGAAATATCTTATGAAATATCACTTATCAGTGAAAAATAATTATCTTCAATAAAAAAAAAAAATCTGATTTTTGCGGCAATCATTTACGTCAAAGTATCTTACTTCCGTAGAATCCACCCGAAAAATGAGCCTGATCGAATGATTTTAAGGGGTGGCCCCGATTTTTAAACGTCTTTAAAATTTTTCAAAGTGGATGTACTCGTATGCGAAGCGTTCGATTAAAATAAATTTAAATTTCAAGTACATAATAAAAAACTGATAGTTTTATTGTGTTAGGCTCACTTAAACTGGGAAAAATTATATGACTCGAAAAAGTTGAATAAATAAATTTCCAATATTAACTCATCTAAAATGTTAATGAAAAAATAAGCCATTCAGACATGTCAAATTTCATATAAAAATATCTTTTACATTTACAATAAGTTTTTTTTTATATCTATCCTTTTGTATCTATCCTTGTCTTCCTGACACAGTATTTGAAAATTATTCCACACTAGTTCGTACGTACCTGCGTCTCGTTACCTCTCATCGCCGATACCTGAGAATCCTACCCGAGAGGAACATTTCTTTCAGAAAAAGGCTACCCAGCAAGTTGACCCTCTCACTTTCACTGTTTATGATACTTGTAAATGCACCTGATAATCCCAACACCTGGATTCTTCTCAAAAATTGAAGAATTTTTCATCGCTTTTTTTTAATAATGTAATGAAGCCAGATATTTCTTTTTTTTTTGTGTAACGATAATTCGATAATTAAATAATCACTCAACGGATTTTGAATGAGATCCGTCCATTTTAAGCGGGCCGTAAAAGCCTTACAAAACCCTTGATTTTCACCAAAATCGGATTTTTTATTTCAATAACGAATGGAAAAAAAGAAATAAACAAAACTTCATTATGTTCATTGATGTTTTATAAACAACTTCCAGAAGAAAAACATAAATAATCTCAATAATTATATCACGAAAGTTTAATTTTAAAATTCATTTCCCTCATCGTGGGCTGAAGTTTATAAGGAATTAAAATCATTAGCGCAGCCTTACATTTGAGTTTAGAAATCTAACAAAAATCATAACGTCTGTTTTTTATAGTCAACTATATCTGAAAACATGCCCACACGAAAAATTGAAAATTTTTATAAAATCGGCCACCCTAATACGCACGCATATGATATTATGTACCAAAGATGGGAATCGTCCGAATGAACAAGCATCGCAAACAATTTTTATTTTACAATTGAATAGAATTATTATTCCATTTTTCGATCAGCTCGTTTTGTTTATAGAAAGTTTCTACATTAGTTTTTGATATGAAATTGCATAATAAATTTTACAATTAGAATATACGTTCAGCTTTATCTTTAGATTCAACATTTATGTTGTGAAATAAGATTTTCCATTTCGAAGCAATGACTATAATCAATGATCAGTATTCGTGAATTGATAAAGTATCTTCTTAATAAAACGAACTGATGAAAAAACAATCTGATCAACTGTCTGATTGTTGTATAAACGGTTGTAAGAATAACTTGTTTATTTTAATTCAGCATCCATTTAAGCAATGTGTAAAAAGCTGTAGCAACCTCAACTGGTGTCTCCAAATGGTGCTACTTGAAACATAGCCACCGACAACCACATCAGTCAGAAGAAACAACACTTGCAGACCTCGCGGTACTTCTAGTTCATATACTTCTTATGCGCAGCCTGAAATCTTCAACATCTCCATTTCTCTCTATACCCTGGTGTAACGAACTTCTTTTGCCCGAGAGCATAGAACATCTTCTCCTCTATTGTTTGAAAAAAAAACCCATTTTCCCTCCACCTGCTTCACCCAAGAGAGAACTCCAAGAGGAGTATCTCTCCGTTCCACGAGTGTTCTTAAGTATCCGAGGTCACGTCGACGATTTGACCAATTCGAGACGTAGAAACTCTACCAACTTCCGAAAGCTCGTGAGCTTCTGTCTGGTGACCTCGATTCATCCGTTATGTTCTCTCTTTCTCTCTTGTATATGCGCTCTATTACACATGACTCTCTGGGATTTCTGCAGTCCCCGTATACTATAATGGGTGCACCACGTGCACTTAACTTTTGTCCCGGGGACCACAGGAAACCTGCGACTTAGTACACTTCGGTTAAAGCACTCTTTTGACGCAAACTACGCGCCCTATGAATTTATTTTTCTTTCAACTTAACGATTCGTTCAGTCTCAGGCATTGGTGGAGTCGGCACTTTGGAAATTCCCGGTTTAATATGTATTTAATACTTCGGAAGAATCGATAGATATTCGATGCAATCGATATATATATACACGATATAATTAATAAATTAGCGAAGATAAAGAAGTATTAATAGATATGTTTGCTGAACTGGTGACGAATGGAGAGGGATTAATTATTTTTCATGATGTTTCTTAGCGGTATCTTATGTTCCATAAAGAACATAATACGAGATCTGTTCAAAAAGTATCGCAAATTTTGAATTTCCGCGGGCCACGTATATTTGATTTTCGTTTTTTTGTGGCATTAGGTTGGTAGTCGTGTCCCTCACCTATGCTGAAAAAATCGGCTATTTTGAATGTTTAGTTAATTGTTGACAGCCGTTTTGGTTAGACGTGTTTTGGCTTGTCTCCGATTTTTGCGTATTCCAAAAAATGGATCAAAGAATCTGTATCAAATATTGTGTGAAAAACAAAATTGAGAGCGCGGACGCATTCCGAATATTGACTGTGGCATATGGTGAGGCTACCTTGGACCAAAGCAGAGTTTATCGGTGGTACAAAATGTTCTCAGAGGGCCGAGAAGATGCGAACAACGAAATGCGTTCCGGACGCCCGAGCACATCAACAACAGACGAAAACATTGATGAAGTGAAGAAAATAATATTGGCCAATCGTCGAATCACCGTTAGAGAAGTTGCTGAGGAACTAAACATATCGATTGGCTCGTGCGATACGACTTTTACCAATGATTTGGGCATGAGACGGGTCGCCGCGAAATTCGTGCCAAAATTGCTCAATTTCGAACAAAAACAGTGTCGCTAAGGAGCTGTTGGACTCGGTCCGAGACGACCCAAATTTGCTCCAGAGGGTCATAACTGGTGACGAATCATGGGTTTATGGTTATGACGTGGAAACGAAAGCTCGATCATCGCAATGGAAGCTGCATTTTTGGAATAGGCAAAAATCGGAGACAAGCCAAAACACGTCTAAACAAAACAGCCGTCAACAATTAACTAAACATTCAAAATGGCCGATTTTTACAGCATAAGTGAGAGATACGAGTACCAACCTAACGCCACAAAAAAATCGAAAATCGAATATACGTAGCGTATTTGAACAGACCTCGTATATCGCGAGTGGAATATGATATAGGTGAGAGTGAGAATTAAGGTAGTAGTCTGGTAACTTAAGCCGATTTTCATGTCTTTTTTGGAGGGCGTTTTTTTGTAGGAAAATAAAAATGAATCGTTTTGGATATTTAGGATGTTTCTATTTACATATTAAAGATACGAAAAAAAAAATTTTTGAAAAAATGTAATAGTTTATTATTATTATTATTATTGATCGAAGTTGGCACCTCGAAAAAAAAGCGCGTGGGTTCAACTTCAGTAGTTCCGACCAGAATGACATGTCTATAGATTGAGAATTATCAAGAATTTTTTATTTCAGATAACATCAAGACCCAAAATCACCGGGGCCACCCACGCTCTTTTTTTGTCGAGGTACCAACTTTGATCAATAATAATAATAATAATAAACTATTAAATTTTTTCAAAAAAATTTTTTTTTGTATCTTTAATATGTAAATAAAAACATCCTAAAATCCAAAACGATTCATTTTTATTTTCCTACAAAAAAGCGCCCTCCAAAAAAGACATAAACATCGGCTTAAGTTACCAGACTACTACCTTAAGCAAGTCTTTTGAGTATCGTGAGTTGTTATATTAGCTTTCTAGTAAATTCAGGAAAGCATTCGCTCGAAAACAGATCTTGCGATGTCGAAAAAGCGTTCGCACAGATTTGTCAGAGTGGTGCATTGAGAATATTCGATACGTTGAGCGTCTTTCGAGCTCTCACGTCGGCACAACGTCTCGTGTATTAAAAGTCTCTCGTCTGTGACGATGTGACGGGGTGGAAAAGCTCTTTGGCTATACATATATATATATATATATAGAGCGCATGATCGTTCAACGTGCACGCTCTTTTGTGCTCTCCCTCTCTATCCCAGCCCCTTACTCACTACTTCACTCTTTTCATCCTCTCGTGTTGGAGCCCTCTCTCTCTCTCTCTCTCTATGAGCCCCGTTAAACGCAAAGTGGGCCCTAGATTTATATGTACTAGTAATCTCTGTATTTCGTTCTGCAACACCTATACAGATAACACCACTTGTAGATTCAATTGTATAAATGTCTCTCATTTTGAATAGGGATAGATAGAAAGAGAGAGAAAGATCATTTCTACTTTTATATATGCGCAAATGCGACAGAAAGAGTGAAAGAAGAGAGAGAGCGTAACTTTTCAGCTTCCTCTACGAATCAAGCAAACGTTTTATCAGTATGCATACGAGTGTCGTGAATTGATAATGCTGACGTTGTAAAAATATGGAGCTCATTTTGAAGGTACTATCAAAAGTTATAAAATAGAATCGACGCTCGATTCTATTAATAAATATGTGCATATATATATCGATATATTGTTGCTACCTTAAACATAGTAAAATATATACATCGTTCATATGACCTATACGTAATGGTATTCTCGCAAAGTCCGTGATGAATTTGGTTTATTTAAATACTCGTTATAGATTCAGCGTCGATGAAGAGATCCGATAACGGGGCGGAAACGTATTTTGCAGCGACAGAAAACAGTTACGAAAATGATGCCACTGTCGCGCTGGTGTATCATATATATATATATATATATATAAATAATTACATTGCAAATTGGTTTTGATATCGTAAGCCAACGAAGAACAGACAGAGATTGAAAGAACGAGAGAGCCGAGCATCGAGAATGAACGATATAGATACCTCGTCGAGTGGAATTTAATTATTCTTGGAATAGGAGAGAGGAATTATCACTCCTTCTTCTCACGTTTCAGAATCGACAATCCGAGGAACTATTTCTGGACGATGAATTAAAAAAATTATAATTAATACCGCTGCTACTATATATAACGACGAAATAACGATATTTTTGCAGCCTGCGGTATTATTCACGGCGAAAGGGTTTTTGCCGATATCAACTTGCGAACAATGGACGATCTCTCTCGCTCTCTGGCTTAAATGTGTTCATAGTTTATAATATATACGTGGCTAAATACGTATGTATGCACCCACACGGGTACGTGTTCTTTTTTTGAGCGAGTATTTATTCGCGCTTTACCAAGCAATTTCCTGAATTCGCTCGTTATTTTTCCGCACCTCGAACATACGTGGGACATTCAACGACCATTTCCTCACACGGTTTTATACTCGTTCAACCACTCTTTGACGGTCATACATTCGCACCAGATTTTGCCTGTTGTTATAGTTTTTTTCGCATTTTCCGTCGTTACAAAAAATTGTATAGACGTTGAATTTCCGTGTCTGTGTGGCGCCCAGACTTGAAATAATTACTTCTCCTTGTAAATCGGTTTTTAGGGAAAAATATAACGACTACGTCAATCAATATCCACCGAATCTCCGAGCGAGTGCTAGGAAAGCCTCAAAGCCCTTATCGTCTGCCAACACTGCGGCACGTACAATATACATTATTACGAGACCCTCCGAGGTTTTGGACAGAGATATCTATATATATACAGATGGAAAATGATGTTTTCCGAGTTTCTATACAATGGCAAAGTTAAGGGAATTACGTTTTGTTAGCTATATACGTAACTTTGTACATGCTATAGAAAAAGGTTGTAAAAAATTTACATTTTCTTATTTTTTAATATAGAAAATATACTTCTATGAAAGTTTATTAAAAAGAAGTTGTTCGACATCGTGTTACGGGAACAAAAGAAAAAATTGTACCAGATGTTTTTATCCACGAGGTACTAAATGGACAAAGATATCATCTTTTTTAATAGAATTTTTTTGTAAGCCAATCGTAAAATCGTTTACGAGACTTTTTTTACCACTTTATACGAGTGTTTTTTATGCTTCTATGAGAAAAAAAACATCCCCTGCACAATGTAAAAATGATATATCTTTCGTGTACGATCTTCCGGAATGCGTGAAAAAATTTTTCATTAACGATTTCTATTCAGAAAATTTTCAGGGAAAATCTCTTCATAACCTTTCCTTAATTAAGGGGGGAAATAGAGTTAGACGGTACAAAAAATCAATTTTTTTTTAAATTATATAAATTGTTAGTAAAACTATTAAAAAATATGTTACCAAAATTTTAAATGAAAATTCCGACTCGTTCTATTGTCATAAGCCATTAAGGGAGGAAATAGGGTTAGAACAGCGTTTTCTCAATAATTTTCATGAATTTTTTTATAGTATAAAAAATGAATATAATTTATTGAAACTTTGAGAATTATTTATACATATATTTAAGTATATACTATAAAGGTTTTATACATATATTTAAATATATACTATAAAATATTAGCGAACCCATATTGCTTGTTTTTCTTGGTACTATTTTTTCAAATGCGTTTTCCTGAAAACGACTTTTTTGAACTTGCGTACACGCTAGTTTGAAAAGTTTTCAACCAATCGTTTTGAAAATTGGGAGTTACTTTCTTCATAGTATTGCGCTCTATATGAACCTAAAATCGGAATATTATCATTATTTAAAATAATTTTTTTTTGCAAATAAAGTTGAAAAAAGCCAAAAAATCATGCTTTTTTGTTTTGACCCCTGTAAAAAATTCAATTTTCTATTTTTTTGATAGCATTTAGGTTCATATAGAAGAGACATATAATAAAAGTAAATTCCAACCTCGTTTGATTTCAGATGAAAATTGCGGCTTCCAGAATGTACGCAAAATGCTGAGTCTGATTGTGACCTGCAATATGGGGTCGCTAATATTTTGTAGTACATACTTAAATATATGTATAAAAATTGTATAGTATATACTTAAGGGTGAACACCACTGTGACCCCCTGTTTTTTTTCACATTTTTCAAGAATTTTTTTTTGTGGGAAAAAAAAGAGATATTCGAAACATTTTTTTGGGTTTTGCTCCTTGTTTATTAATATATCAAAAAACATTTTTTCACATTTTTCACGCCCCATGGTGGCGCTGGGAAAACTCTCGCGTCAGGTGCTGTCATCTCCGCGGCACGCAGCAGAACTCTCTTCAACGTCAATCTGAAAAAAAATACCGAGTGTTTTCGTTAATAATATGATATTTTAAAGAGAAGTACATAGGGATTTGGAAAAATATTGTTTTAAAAAGAATAGGCACGCCTTTGAAATTAAAGTTAATTTCAAAGGCGTGCCTATTTTTTTTAAAACAATATTCTTCTCTTCAAAATATCATATTATTAACGAAAACACTCGGTATTTTTTTTCAGATCGACGTTGAAGAGAGTTCTGCTGCGTGCCGCGGAGATGACAGCACCTGACGCGAGAGCTTCCCCAGCGCCACCATGCGGCGTGAAAAATGTGAAAAAAATGTTTTTCGATACATTAATAAACAAGGAACAAAACCCAAAAAATTTTTTCGAATATCTCTTTATTTTCCCGCAAAAAAAAAATCTTGAAAAATGTGAAAAAAAAACAGGGGGTCACAGTGATGTTCACCCTTAAATATATGTATAAAATATTCTGAAAGTTTCAATAAATTATTTTCATTTTTTTATAGTATAAAAAATTTCATGAAAATCATTGAGAAAACGCTGTCTTAACTCTATTTCCCCCCTTAATCTTGCGAATTGATTGATACTTATTTATACATTTTTTTTTCAACCCTCATAGGATAGTTGTTGTCATTTTCATTCATCCCTCAATGTTGAGATAAAAAAAAATATTGCCCGGACACAATAGCGGTCCACCGAATTGGGAAGCACAAAAAAATTATTCGAGACCTTTTGAGAAGTGTATTTATTCGTTGTTTGGTTTAATTAATCTTGCGAATGAAATGATTTATGTAATTAGAAGCCGAGTGGTAAGCGGCGTACTTGGAGAGGCTCAATCGGGGAGCAGCAGCGTCGAGAGCGACAGCTCCCCGGGTAGAAGAGAAGCAATTCCAACGGAAAATAATAAATGTCGGGAGGCGGACGAATGTCGCCTTGAATTGAAAGGCGGTACCGGCCAGCCGACCGGGAAAGCAGGCTATTCAACCTCACTTTCAGTTCTCTTGTCTCTCATTCCGCCATCCCTCAACTTCTACGCTCTATCTTTTTTTTTTTTTGCTCTCGTCACTCGACGTTTTCGTCCAGCCACCCTTGTACACGCGAGTTTACCCTCTACGCTTAATTGCCGTGCAACGGGTGATACCTTTCAGAACGAACGCAACGAAGTGTGGGTGAGAAAGAGCGAGAGAGGGCTATGAAAGAATGCTCGGGACGAGAGAGATACATTTTTACAGCGAGAACGAGAAGTCGTTTTTTAAGAAATTTCTTTGGAATACTTATTCTTAGACTTATTTAAAAGAGCCAGAGACGAAACAAACGAAATAATGTACTTCCGGTGCCTAGGAAAAATCCATTCATATTCTCTGACTCTCGGTACCTGGTTCTTTCTAAATCCCGCACATATATCATGTCAGAGACTATTTAATAACAGCAAGCGCTAAATTACGCATCTGGCTGGGAAGAGATTTTTTTACAACTCGACATTTTCATTCGCGCATTTTACTCTTCATATTTTTTTTCACAAAGATTTGGCTGGTTAAGTATTAAAAATAAACAAGTGTAAATATCGTCGTCGGCCGATTTGCGATTGTTCATTATAAAAAAATAAAAATAAACAATAGAATTAAAATTTAAACAACCGATATCCACGATTTTGTCTCTGAATTTGTCGTAAAAACCGAAAAACACACGATTTCGTGTGCTTTTCGTTTTTCACGGCAAATTCAGGGACAAAATTGTGATTTTTCTTGTCTCGCGTCATCGGCGCTGCATAGATTTATACATAAACCGTAAGAGGAGCGAAATTAGAGAGAGAGAGAGAGAGGCAGATTAAAAGTGAAAGATGCGAAGAGGGCGCGACAGGTCAGCAACAGGTAAAAGAGTAATTTTCTAAGATTGCATGCCCGGCAATTATTTCTTCTCTCGAGTTTTTTGCGAGTGAGCTGGCGAGTAATCAAAAGGAAAAAAAAACACACAAGAGTTGAGCCTGGTTGAATTCTTCAACGCACACGCTGAGGTAAAAAAAATCTACCACCATTCGCGTTTGGTATTCGAATTGGCATAGAAATATGCGAGGAAACAAGGCAGAAAATGCGCTCGAATAAAAATTAAGATACCGGTCATACGACAGAAAAAAACTTTATGGCTATTTAAAATATTGATATTTTTAGGTTTCTGAAAAAAATGCGTGAAAAGAGGGATTCGTCTCGTCTTTCACTTTCGAATCCCTTGAAGGTAGGAAATTTTGCGCTGATTAAAAGCCGCTTAATACACATATATGTAAAAAAAAAACGTTTAGGGGATGAAGCACTCGCTACCGGCGATACACACCGATATAAAATCGTTTAATGTCAATTATTTACTTGCCAGTGTGATTAATAGAAAAATGATGTGCTGTCGAAGAGAACTGACTTGCTCGGTAGAGGCATAACGCACAGAATGAGAGATGTGTCCGGTCTAGTTGCGGCACAGCTTCATCGGGATGACACACGACAATCAAGCAGAAGTTACACGATTTATGCATCCTTGGTCCAAAGTCGCACATGCGCCTCTGTTATCATTGCTAGCGTCCGCATGTACCATATGAATATTATACGCGTGATAGTAATATACTCGCCTGGATAAACGGGAAAATACAAGTCGATAACGGCGAGAGAGAGAGAGGAAAAGATAAGAGCCAAGGGGGTGAGAAAGAGAAAGAGACAAAGAGACGGACGCGCATACTGACTGTATTGCAATGAAGGGTGTAACACGTGCGTGTGAAACAACGGCAACGTGACATGATGCTAGTCACGATTACAATAACTGCGACATACGCAACTATGATCATGAATATCACACTAACTTATGTAAATCTATATGAATCATTTTTTTAAAACCCGCCAGGACTTCTCGACCATTAACAGTCACCGTTTTCTCAGTAACTCTGAGACTCGACAGCATACCCTTCAATGGAACGCATGCATTTTTTTTTCTTGAAAATCACGTATCAAATTTTGTGATTACTTTTTTTGGGCCGAATGCAAATAGTATTTAAGGGGGGAAATAGGGTTAGACGGTTCAAAAAATCGATTTTTTTAAATTTCATAAATTGTTAGTAAAACTATTGAAAAATATGTTGCCAAAATTTTAAATGAAAATTCCGACTCAGTCTATTGTTATAAGTCATTAAAGTGAGTAGATCTCCTCCAGGCCCCGAGCGCGCCACGTGTTTCAAACGCGTTTTTCTGAAAACGACTTTTTTATTAACTTGCTTACACGCTAGTTTGAAAAGTTTTCAACCAATCGTTTTGAAAATTAGCAGTTACTTTCTTCATAGTATTGCGCTCTATATGAACCTAAAATCGGAATATTATCATTATTTAAAATAATTTTTTTTTTGCAAATAAAGTTGTAAAAAATGGCAAAAAATCATGCTTCTTTGTTTTGACCCCTGTAAAAAATTCAATTTTCTATTTTTTTGATAGCATTTAGGTTCATATAGAAGAGAGACATATAATAAAAGTAAATTCCAACCTCGTTTGATTTCAGATGAAAATTGCGGCTTCCAGAATGTACGCAAAATGCTGAGTCTGATTGTGACCTGCAATATGGGGTCGCTAATATCTTCGGTGTTTTTCAAGGAAATTCTTCAAAAATTTTATAGTATATACTTAAATATATGTATAAAATATTATCAAAGTTTCAATAAATTATATTCATTTTTTATACTATAAAAAAATTTATGAAAATCATTGAGAAAACGCTGTCCTAACCCTATTTCCCCCCTTAAGTAACTTTGCGAGCCATAATGAATTTGGTCGATGATACAGAGACAATACTTTCCCTCATTCTATATATTATCTTCCATTTGAATTTTCTATACACAATAAAAATAATGATTAATTACTTTAATTATACCGGAACGTTGTTGATTTTTCGTTATTTTTTATTTTACCTTATGGTGGATATGCGATATGTTGTTCGGAATGCTGGATAATACAGCTCAGTCTTCTGTACGTATAATGCAGCCTCGTTATCGGTGTACACAGGACGAAAGCCGAGGACGTTATTTTTTTATTTCCTACGAGGAAAGATGATGATTCGTCGATGATGCTGATCACCTCGATAATCTCGTGCAACACCATCGCAATTGACTTTTGTTTTAAAGCGCGAGCTACCGGCGATATAATATCGCGGTAAACTGCAATTTAATTATTCTTTAAATTGCCATTATTACCATTACAGTTATATATTATTATTCATTGTTCCTTCGTCTGCTGCGTCGTCGTATCCCGCTCGCTGAACACAGCACCCTCGTTCAATGAATTTATTAAACGAACGACATCGTACTATCATTGTTTCAACGTATATAAACAAACGCTTGCTCGTCCGAGCTCGTTCACTCGCACAATGGAAAAATTATTCTCTTTTTAGCCCACTCAGTCGCTCATTAATATCACTACGGTAAAATCGTATTATTCGATGTTTCACGAAAATGTATTTCTTTCTTATTTCTGGTCGTTAAAAAAGGATCAAGATTTGCGATAGCAAATAAGCCACAATACAAATGTTCTTCGACGAGATTTTTTTTTTTTTAGAGAGGCAGCATTTTTATTTACCGTTAAATCTCCCCTTTAATCGCGATGTCTGAGTCGCACCGTTCGTAACTACTGAATTCTTTATTTCCTTGCAAGAGTTTACGTTTGTACGACGATAATGACAGAGTACCTCAGACATTGGCTGGTCAAATTTATTCACGAGTATATGTATACCCGTGTGCTATCGTGTGGCGGGCGATACGAGCGAAAACATATCGTAGTATCCAGTGGAAAAGTTAAGTGTGGAATCAGACACCGGCCGTAAGTAGTAAAAGCCTGTCACGAACCGGCGCGCGACGCTCACGACTCTCGCGTCGGCGGCTCGGGCCTTCCCCACACACAAATGTCCTGCGCTGGTAGTTGTTCAAGTAGTAACGGTAGTAGATATACGTAGTAGTAGTAACAGCCTCACCACGTTAGGAGATAGATCGCACGTACGTTTCACGCTTGCTCTCTCTCCGCGTCATTCTACTAGCTCGCTTCTTTCACGAGTACTCCTTCTCGAGCTTCTACAGCACTGTCCTCAGTCCCTGCTGTTCTTAAGGGGACACTTGGATATCATGACGAACAAAAAGAAATGTTCACCGATAACCTCGAGTACTGATAACCGTTGTCCAGAGAGTATCTTGAAAGAGGATCGTCTCTCGAAAGCATAACGCAAGCATTTCGCAGGAGAAATTCGTTCACCGCGTTTAAATTATCAAATACGATTTAAAAACGAACGATTAAAAACTCAATTTATTTGTCAAAGTTCACTCGCATATATTTTTATACAAATGTGTGGAAAATCAACGCACTGAACACAATAATGGTTAACCTCGTACGCGGTGTATAGATGATTGAGATGGGGAGGAGAACGATTCCGCAAGAGTCGCAAAGAGGATGAAAGAAAAAAAATTTTCTTCCTCTCGTTTTCTTTCCGCACAATCCACGGTGTATCATCGATATTTTGGAATAATTAGTAATAACGATAGTAACAATGGCCACGATGACAATGGCGATAATGACGTTGATACAGATGATAACAATAACGAAGCTTCTGGGAGATAAGAATCTTGATGTCCCAGAGGGATTGTTGGTGGACGCGTCGCGCTGCAGAGGAATCTCCTCGTATGTTTACATCCCACCATGACGGTCACTGGTGCTGCTGCTGGTGCTTCTCGTGCTGCTGACATTCCAATGACCCTTTACCACGATTTTCCTCTTTATGAAACGTAAATTCGGGACTTCGCGACTCATTGTCACGATGTTTCATTCTCACCGCTATTTTCACGCTTCTCACCGAGAACGACAACGGCCACGTCATCGTGGCTAGGCAACTCTCAACGCGATATTCTTATATATCCTCTCGAGAACCACGATTCTCTTCTCTTCCTGCAACTGCTCCTCACGCCCCCCCCCTTCCGGTGTGTATACTATCGCGAGAATTTCGCGCACGCTTTTCGCACGTTTCCTCGGTTTCTCACGCTGGAACTTGGCAGTATTTTTTGCCCTTTATATATACATATACATGTAATAGATTTTTTTACAAACATTTATTTGTATGTATACACACCAGTTTGTCAGTGTTACATCGAGGGAGATCAGAGTGTATGTGGTTGTATGAGAGAGAGAGAGAGAAAGAGAGAGCGCAACTCTCGCGGTCTCTTCGTGTCCACACGCTTTCCGCACACAAAACACACAGACACACACGAACGCACGACTGGCTAGTTGAGCGAGTGCGGCGAGGGGTCGAGGGCGAAAGGGGAGGGGAGGAATGAGGCAAGGGGTGGTCTGGATGTCAGCAGCGGTAGCCTCTAGCTGCTACTACTAACGGAGTAGCCGGCCACACAGCGGTAGCTTGCTTCACTCTCGCGAATGTACGAGTTTCACGGTGTGCCGCGGCCTGATGCTACCCTCCGACTACTAAGGTCGAGGGTGGAACTAGCGCCACGCCCTCCGAGCAGATGGCAGCACCGCCCGAGCTCAACTCGACGGACGAAGCTCCCTCTCTATTTTTCACTCTCTTTCATCTCTCGCTATCGCTCTCTCTCTCTCTCTCTCTCTCTCTCTCTCTCTCTCTCTCTCTCTCTCTCTCTCTCTCTCTCTCTCTCTCGGTTTACCCAATGCCATATATTGCACTCCGAGTGCTATTTGTACTTATATGTACTAATATAAATATTAATGAATGATTGTAAATAACATAATTGTATGCATCATTCTGTTACTAATATTAATTGTTATCATTGTCAATGGTTATGTTCGTGTCATGAAAATTATATGATAACATTGAAAATCCTACGATAACTGAACTTGATTTACGAAACTCTCTTTGAATTCGTAATATAGATTGTTAGAATATTTAAAAGATACCAAATAAAACTGAATATTCATTCCGTCGTTAGCGAAGCCAATATTAGAAATTCTTTATCTCGCTTTGAAATTTTGATCCACCCTGTGAGGTCGTCTCGGGACCTCCTGGACTAGTCATCAAATATCTTGTACAACACCTTGTAGCATTATATCGCCTAACTATGTAATTTCCATCAAATGGCGCGGAGTGGCCTAAACGCTCTATCGCAAAACACCCGAAAACACTTATACTAAAATTAACACTCGTTTAACCGTTCGCAAAGAGCTACGCGATATCATATACAGATATCGTTAGTCGAGTCGTTGACATTATTATAAGTAAATGTACTTAAGGTAGTAGTATGGTAACTTAAGCCGATTTTCATGTCTTTTTTGGAGGGCGTTTCTTTGAAGGAAAATAAAAATGAATCGTTTTGGATATTTAGGATGTTTTTATTTACATATTAAAGATTCAAAAAAAATATTTTTTGAACAAATTTAATAGTTTATTATTATTATTATTATTGATCGAAGTTGGCACCTCGAAAAAAAGCGCGTGGGTAGCCCCGGTGATCTTGGCTCTTGATGTTATCTGACATAAAAAATTCTTGATAATTCTTAATCTATAGACATGTCATTCTGGTCGGAACTACTGAAGTTAAATTCCATGGATAAAAAACAAAATGGTGGACTTTGGAAAAAAGTTTCTTTTTCCAAAGTCCGTCATTTTGTTATTTATCCATGAAATTTAACTTCAGTAGTTCTTTTGGAAAAAACGTTCTTTTTTCCAAAGTCCGCCATTTTGTTATTTATCCATGAAATTTAACTTCAGTAGTTCCGACCGGAATGACATGTCTATAGATTAAGAATTATCAAAAATTTTTTATTTCAGATAACATCAAGAGCCAAAATCAACGAGGCTACCCACGCGCTTTTCTTTCGAGGTGCCAACTTCGATCAATAATAATAATAATAAACAATTAAATTTTTTCAAACAAATTTTTTTTTGTATCTTTAACATGTAAATAAAAACATCCTAAATATCCAAAACGATTCATTTTTATTTTCCTACAAAAAAACGCCCTACAAAAAAAGACATGAAAATCGGCTTAAGTTACCAGACTTCTACCTTAAGAGAGGAAATAGGGTTAGACAGTTCAAAAAAACGATTTTTTTTTTATTTCATAAATTGTTAGTAAAACTATTGAAAAATATGTTCCCAAAATTTTAAATGAAAATTCCGACTCGTCCTATTGTTATAAGCCATTAAAGTGAGTAGCTCTCCTTCAGACCCCGAGCTACTATTTTTTCAAACGCGTTTTTCTGAAAACGACTTTTTTTAAAGTTGCGTACACGCTAGTTTAAAAAGTTTTCAACCAATCGTTTTGAAAATTGGCAGTTACTTTCTTCATAGTATTGCGCTCTTTATGAACCTAAAATCGGAACATTATCATTATTTAAAATAATTTTTTTCTTGCAAATAAAGTTGTAAAAATGGCAAAAAATCATGCTTTTTTGTTTTGACCCCTGTAAAAAATTCAATTTTCTATTTTTTTGATATCATTTAGGTTCATATAGAAGAGAGACATATAATAAAAGTAAATTCCAACCTCGTTTGATTTCAGATGAAAATTGCGGCTTCCAGAATGTACGCAAAATGCTGAGTCTGATTATGACCAGCAATATGGGGTCGCTAATATCTTCGGTGTTTTTCAAGGAAATTGTTCAAAATTTTATAGTATATACTTAAATATATGTATAAAATATTCTCAAAGTTTCAATAAATTATATTTATTTTTTATACTATAAAAAAATTCATGAAAATCATTGAGAAAACGCTGTCCTAACCCTATTTCCTCCCTTAAGCGATGATATTAGAAATTCTAGAATCACCGATGAACTCGACGCGTAAAGTTCCGTCTCTATTTTTCAATCTCTATCTCCCTCGAATGTCGTACAATATTCCGAATGATATATACATGTTTTAAAATGGTAATAAAGATAAATAGATAAAATATTCATAAATATGAATAATCGTTGCTTATACTTATAACAATGATTATTAATAATGTTATATTGAATAAGTATACGATAATTTTAGTTATGAATTCTAAAGTATTAAATGAAAAGAGAAAAAATATAAAAAAGAATTAATAATGATTTGATTATTACTGGCTTGAGATTTATTTCATTAATTTTGTTGCAACACTCTTGTGACACGATTTATCAAAAGATAAAAATAAAAAATTCTCAAGAATTTGCCTCGCTACAAACCCGACGATAGATTCAGAAAATTCCAAGTTTGTGGAACGATCTTGAGTCACGTTTTTACTCCAAGAACACGAAATAGGCAAAGCCATGAAAGTTTGACGTTAGCCAAGGGGGATGCTGTAAGAGTTTCCTGTGCAAGCCTTGCGTGTAGTCAAGCTTTGCCCTTGCATGAAGCATACATACATATGTATATATTGCCGGGAATGTATGTACCGACTTTGTCGGGCTTAACTTGACAGCTCACGATTCTCCACCACTATTAAGTTTCTATTGTAGCACGGGCTACTGGTATACCAGAGAAGATTTTCAAGAGGCACACAGTTACATACCCATGCAAACATACAAACTGTGCCTGTTTCATTCTCGTACATCGGCAGCTTACGACCTGTAAAATGTATGACCTGGGATCCTCTCTTCCGTCTGTATACACGCCAGGATGCACTGTCCGTCTGTCGTTAAGTGATCTTTGTTAATTAACTTTTTGCCGTCAACTAGTCTAATTATTTCAACATTGTCAGCTTTCACCTGTCGTTGAGTACCAATTCTTGATTAATAATAATAATAATTACTTCAAACTAATAATAAAAAGAAAAATTGAAAAGTTGACCATAACGTAATTGAAATTAAATTTGGTATTAATGCTCGAATATGTATGATGATTCTCGACGAGTTTTACCCTCAGTACTATTATAATGCCCGTGGTTATTTGTGTTCCGTAACTGCGTAAATATTCAATTTTTTCGGTAGTATTATCGAACACAAAAAAAAAGTGTATATCAATCGATCTATCAGTGTCTGCTATATCAACCCCTTTTATAGTCGTTCGTATAACATTCAGCGAGTCCGCAGTAGTAAAATGTGCTGGTTCGTCCGTTTAGTAAACAGCTCAAATTCATCGGCCTCAATATACTCGAACATTCACACATAGAACATGCATACATAGCCATCAATGCTACCGTCTATGCTGCCGGGAGGCTATAAAGACGTCACGACGTCCTTCTTCTGCTGTTACTCGCGCTGGCAGCTGTTAAGTAATTGATTTCGCAAATCGATACCAATGACCGTTCATCGTAGACGACAAAGAAGTTTCCTCTCTCTCTCTCTTCCTTCTCTCTTTCTGTCGTCTAGTCCGTAGACCCCGTCTGGTCGTCACACCATTATCAACCGCGACGGGCAACATACCCACACAGCCGCATACTCGTGGGTTCCCTTCTTCGGACAACCACCCTCTCTAAGCCTCGTACATGTCCATTGCTAGCCAATAGACAGACGTAACGAACATCCAAAGTGTCGGCAATTTGCGTCTGTCTGTTTGTCAAGGATCGACATACATCGCGTAACAAACGCGACTGAGCAATTACCGCTAATGCGATGTGGACAAGCATAATACGTGATGGTCTCGTCTCGTCACTCCCACACACACATGCTGCTATTATTTTCTATCACTCTCTCGTTTTTTTCTATTTGTTTTATTTTATCACTATATAATTTAGCCCTCAATGGCACTCGCATCGTCATGCATTTTTTTCTCCCCCTTTTTAACAACGATAGCGCGGAAGATGGCGCTGACAGAGAGGATATGTAACTTTAGTTTTTTATGAATAGCTTATAAATGGATAGAACATCGTGACGCGTGTTCAGGATCATCGGACATTGCTCGTGCACGTGACGAAGCGCCGTGCGTGACACTGATGTGAACACCTCGTTCTCTTATATACCCAATCTCTTTTGCCTCTCTCCTATATTTTCCGCAGGGATGAATAACCCTCGTTTGTCTCTTATAATTATTAACCGCAGAAGTTCGCGAACTCTTATCCCATCCTTCTTCGTAGACTTAAATTGCAACATCATCAATTGCCGGGTGAATACATTGATGAAAATGAAATACATACAATTTATTGACTTGTGAATTAATTATATTTCACTAAAATACTATTTATTTCAATCGAATTGAAATTATAACGAGACAGCTTAAAATGTGATTAACTCTGATTTAAGCGGCGATGTTTCAAACAATCGATACGAGTTAATCACTGTTCCGATTTCGTTCTACCGTTCGATCTATTTTCACGCTCGTTCAACTCTTTGAGCCTCGTGCAGACAGGTCAGAGATGAGAATCGTAGATTTTCGGGCATTAGGCTTTTTTTTCTTTCGAAAGCCCCGGCGTGAGAAATCGGTTTCGGCGAGGAACTCTCGCGGGGTCACGAAAGAGGGAAAATGAAATGGTGATGGCGGTGGAAATCAGAGCCTTGACGCTGGCGAATAATGGGGTCGTGGGCAAAAGCACCGGATACCTGAAGTATAACTACCACCCCCTCGGTTTTATATATATATATATATATATATATATATATATATATATATATTCTACTGACAACTCGCTCGCCGATTACACTTGCAGATGCCTCTTCGACCTTCGGTTTCCGCCCGTGCAGATCAATCTTTCTCTGTCTCTCACTCTCTCTCTCACATTCTCTTCGACGAACTTACTTTAGACAGCCGGACCTTGCCACTTCAAGGGAAAAACTTGGGGCAGAACTATTCTAGCCATACTCGAGAAACCATATATATAATCTTCCGATAGTTCTGCACAGAAAGCACGAGATATCTAACCCGAAAGATTGCCACGCACAACCCGCATCAACGAAACTCAACCTCTCGACGATTTCGTCTGCAAAACAAGCAGGTTTATATGCTTCGATATCGCCACGTGTGTTAACTTTTTCAAAGTTCATAGGGAGCCGTAGATCAAGTACAACGATAAGAATTCAAACGTTAATTGCCTTGGCAAATTGGTCTGAGATCGGCGATCGATAAAATCGAGGTCCGATTTACATGATTCAGGGCTCTGATTTCTGACTGTAGCGAGGAACAAACTCTTCGTGCGGTTTATGGATATCTATCAAGGTAAAGAATTCTTTATCCATTAAATCATTACACGTATAGTCATCTCTGTACATATATACATTAGGGCGATTTTTTTTTTCGACTATTTTTTTTTCCCCGTCCCCACTTGAAATTTTGTTGGATATGTCGAAAAACAAATTCCTTGAAAGTTACAGCCCTTAATATTAATTCTAAGTACTTTCCCTTAGCGTGAAAAGATTTTCCATCTAAAATACACGTAAATCGAATTTTTTTGTTTTCAAAATTCCATAACTCAGCCGCATTTTATGCTTTCATATTGTTCTCGGTTTCGATTTACTCAGAATAAAACAATCTAGACAAGTGCCTATTGCGGCGAAAGTGTAAATTGTACTGGTGAGTTGGTACGGGTCACTGAAGTTGATTTTTACCAAAATTCTCGTTTTTTTGCTGTTATCTACGAAACAATTGACTTTACAAAAAAGGTCTTATCGAACCAATTGCTTAGATTAATATTTCTTGAGATATTAAACTTTAACTTATGAGTTGTATAAAATTTTTATTTCATTTTTTCAAGAATAAACCGTAAAAATTTTATACTACTCATAAGTTAAAGTTCAATATCTCAAGAAATATTAATCTAAGCAAGACAAATGAATGCCGACGGTTGTTTTTCTATCGGATTCCCATTGAACACCATTTATTATCCATTGAAAATTCACTCGGACAATTATCCCGTTCTTCACGGATTGGAGGCGGGACAATAAATGTAAGAGAACTCCATTATAACTTTACTATAAATATGTTTCGAAAATTTGAACGAATTCTCAATTTATTTCGTCCATTTGATCAATATATTGACTAACGTCATCATTCCCGCTTCGAATCTAATCAGAGCTTCAATGAATTAGTTTTTTATATCGCGTGAAAGCATAAAACAACCCTTACTTTGAGTTGACATTTGAATTTTTATACAATAAAATGTATGAGCGCCATTGTTCCTTGATCGTCATTTCTTCAATGTAGCACTCTTTATTATTGAGCCCGGATGGTCAGGAATATATATATATATATATATATATATATATATATATATATATATATATATATATATATATATATATATAATCGATTAAAGCAGCAGATGGACTTGATACGTGATCCATTTTAGCTGTTCTAGCAGACATTGATAATCAGGTCACGATTTCTTCCACGGAATAAAGCGATCTTCCTAATGGCCGTTTTCTCCCTCTTCTCTGCACTCAACAACCAGCACCAACATATATATATACATATATAACAGTATACCACATTCGACGCTCAAAAGAGATTTATCCGGCGCGATAAGATTTTCCATAAATAACGAGAGAGTCTACCGCGCAAACCACAGCAGGCGACCGCAGGCCCTACGATTTTCCGGCTTCTTTCTCCATCGCCGAAAAGTGGCTCGGAAGAGTTATTCGACGAACACCAGCATTTACTATCACGAAACAATTTTTTTTTTCTCTCCATCGCCCGGTTCCACCCGATAATGCACTGTAACGACGAGATATAGCTGAAAAGAAACGAACGTTTCGACGAAATAATGATTTTTATGGATTTTCTAACGAAAAAAAAAAAAAAAAAAACCAAAAGCAATAACAACCAGCTTCGAACAATCGACACGCACGATTGATAATTTTTTTTTTCTTCTCAAGTATCGATTTTCTTCGTCTCGTATATACAGACGAAACGTGCCAACGTGCCTGTTATTATACCGAACCACCCACTCCAACGTCGACCCGCTACGAAGTTTCAGACTCGTAACGTTTCTCCCCTTCAAGAGACCCCATTTCGCTCTCGCAGCCCTCTCATTAATTGCGAAGTCGGATGACGCGCATCACGCTACTTCATTAAGATCAAAGAGGACTCTCAACGAGAGCGATGGACACTTTTTTTTTATCGTATAATTTTTTTCTCCACTATACTGTCGAAATAATTTTTCGAGTTCGCTATATACTCGCCCACTATTTCTTTGTGAATTAACATCACGATGGGCACGCTCTTGACGAATCGTGGATTCGCGCTATGACAATTTTTTTTTTATTATTATGTATGTAGGCACATTTTTTTTTCGCTGTAAACAACGTTTAATTATTGAAATGAAAATCTATCCAATATTGATATTTTTAGTACATTAATATTTATGAGCATTTCATTATTTATATTAAAAAATGATTTAACGACAAATAATAAAATAGCTGTTTTTACTAGATATAAAAATGTTGAACCTTTAGTTACATAATTCACGATCAAAGTGAATTAATTGCTTGCTGTTGAAAAACAACGAGCACGATATTTCTATTAAACGGTTTCACCAAAAAGATTTTCTGCTTCCGAAGACGAAAAGATGCTGAATATGTGTATGGTTGTGGAAAAACGAGATAGCGTTTTTTTTTTTTTTTTTCTTTTCGTGCCAACGATATTATACCCATCACGATTACAAAAGATAAACGAGGTTTGGTCAGGTGCCAGAATGCTGGGCATTTTTCTCTCGTTCTTACGAATTGCCACCTTTCGGCCTTACAACTACGGATATGCTTTGCTGACCACTGGTCGTGTGGCTTTTTATGAGAAATCGTGAAAAATACTTCCTCGCTGGACAACGTTCATGCGTGACGCGGATAAATTGTCAATGCACCGGATGACAATAATCGTAGCTCTATGTCATACGAGTCACAGCAGTCGTGGCGTTACGTTTTATTTTTGCGGTTTTCGCTTTTCCCTAAATATGAATTGTACCCACTTCCGGTGCTTTATTACTGTAAATCACGAACAATCATAAATAAAGCTATGTATGATGAGGGCTGGAAGCTTCAAGCTCAAACGATACTGACGGGTTGACCTAACGTTTTATATTTATGGATCTTGGCCACAATTTATCGTGAAAAATCCTCTATTTTGATCGTTGCTGACACGGGACGGTTCTTCAATAAATTTTCATTTTTTTTTATTCAAAATAATTTATTTAAAAAAAGCTACTGACAAATTATGAAAGTTTTATCAACGTCCTCTCTGTAGAGGAAAGATATTCCAAGCAAGCGTATTCCTAAGTCCACGTTTCTCGTTTTAATTACTCTGTCGCAAAATAATTATAAATGATTTTATTCACTACATGATGCTCATTCCTAGATTCGAATCGTTTTTGACCTCGTGATAAATGGTTCTACAAGACACGAATAAAAAGTATACACGTTTAATGAACGATGTACATTAAGGGAGAACACCACAGTGACCCCCTGTTTTTTTTCACATTTTTCAAGAATTTTTTTTTGTGGGAAAAAAAAGAGATATTCGAAAAATTTTTTTGGGTTTTGTTCCTTGTTTAGTAATGTATCAAAAAACATTTTTTTCACATTTTTCACGCCGCATGGTGGCGCTGGGGAAGCTCTCGCGTCAGGCACGCCTTTGAAATTAACTTTAATTTCAAAGGCGTGGCTATTTTTTTTAAAACAATATTTTTCCAAATCCCCATGTACTTCTCTTCAAAATATCATATTATTAAGGAAAACACTCGGTATTTTTTTTCAGATCGACGTTGAAGAGAGTTCTGCTGCGTACCGCGGAGACGACAGCGCCTGACGCGAGAGCTTCCCCAGCGCCACCATGCGGCGTGAAAAATGTGAAAAAAATGTTTTTTGATACATTAATAAACAAGGAACAAAACCCAAAAAATTTTTTCGAATATCTCTTTTTTTTCTCACAAAAAAAAATTCTTGAAAAATGTGAAAAAAAAACAGGGGGTCACAGTGGTGTTCTCCCTTAAGAGGGGAAATAGGGTTACGACAGCGTTTTCTCAATGATTTTCATGAATTTTTTTATAGTATAAAAAATGAATATAATTTATTGAAACTTTGAGAATATTTTATACATATATTTAAGTATATACTATAAAATTTTAGAAGAATTTTCTTGAGAAACACCGCAGATATTAGCGACCCCATATTGCAGGTCACAATCAGACGCAGCATTTTGCGTACATTCTGGAAGCCGCAATTTTCATCTGAAATCAAACGAGGTTGGAATTTCTTTTTTATTATATGTCTCTCTTCTATATGAACCTAAATGCTATCAAAAAAATAGAAAATTGAATTTTTTACAGGGGTCAAAACAAAAAAGCATGATTTTTTGCCATTTTTTACAAATTTATTTGCAAAAAAAAAATTATTTTAAATAATGATAATATTCTGATTTTAGGTTCATATAGAGCGCAATACTATGAAGAAAGTAACTGCCAATTTTCAAGACGATTGGTTGAAAACTTTTCGAACTAGGGTGTACGCAAGTTCAAAAAAGTCGTTTTCAGAAAAACGCGTTTGAAAAAATAGCAAAATGCTGAATCCGATTGTGACCTGCAATATGGGGTCGCTAATATCTACGGTGTTTCTCAAGAAAATTCTTCAAAAATGTTATACTTTATACTTTAATATATGTATAAAATATTCTCAAAGATTCAATAAATTAAATTCATTTTTTATACTATAAAAAAATTTATAAAAATCATTGAGAAAATACTGTCCTAACCCTATTTCCTCCCTTAATGGCTTATAATAATAGAACGAGTCGGAATTTTCATTTAAAATTTTGGGAACATATTTTTCAATAATTTTACTAACAATTTATGAAATAAAAAAAATCGATTTTTTGAACCGTCTAACCCTATTTCCCCCCTTAATTAGGAATAAACTCGTCTTACAACGTTATTATCGTGCTCCCCAGTGAAATAAATGTTAAACTCCGAGTATATCTTCGTTGCTTCAATGAGATAAATATTATAAGCGTTTTCCGAACTATGTAACACGAGTGTTTGAGAATTTTCTCCGTGCGCGAGTAATGCAACGGCAAACACTGAAATATCGGCATTGCCGGTGTGTATTTAATAGAAGGGGACGATAAATCTCCACGGTTGATTAAATCACTTCCAGATGTTTGAGTTTAATTTTTTTCTTTGCTGGCGACGCAGATCTAGCGTAATGAGGAAGGATAATAACGCGACACGTATGCTCGAAAGTTGATATTTTTATCATAATATCTTTGGCTTGAAGATAAAAGTCCGTATCGAGAGTGTCTCTAACTTGGAGAACATTCTGCGACATGTTGATACCTTAAAAAAAATCATGCAAATAAAATACAAGAACGACGATAAAAATGTGTTATTCAAACGTTTATTACAACAAGATAATAATTACAATAATCATCCGTGTATACTTAACTAATCAGGATATTATAATAAACAACTTTTTTATTCCATCATCGTATAAATTCGTTATCGTTTAAATTCGACGAGTAATCGAAAAATCAAACATAAAAGAAATATTCTCGTCGCTTATCGCATATATATATATATATATATATATATATATATATATATATAGTGTGTCTTCATTTTCGATAATAACGAGCCACAAACAGGTGTAAAATTCGCGTAGGCCAAACGAATACGATCGAACGGTGTGCGCTGTATAATGTTATAGTTTAACTCCAATACACGGAGAAGAACAATTTATATAGTTTAACCAAAGTTTGTCATTATTATAAAAATCGTATATTCAATTAAATTATATTACAAATATTTAAATTAATCACACACATGCCATTCTAGTAACTTTTATTCAAATATGTAATATTATTACTTGATTACAATTTGCTTTATAGAAATGAAATTTATTCAAATCAAATGCATCCAATTTTCTCGGTGTATTTTCCCTTTAAAGAAACCCTCGACGATTTTTTTCTTCTTCTTTCGTCTAAGTGAAAAATCTTTCGTAATGCGACTGTCGTATTATTTCTCGAGTATTAACGAGAAATACTGGAAATAAAAAAATAACGGGGTAACACAGCCGTTGCGTTTAAAATCACATTATCGCGACCGTTTTTTTCATCTTCTTCTTCTTTCTTCTTATCCCCGATATAGTCGTTTGATATTAGTCAGATAATAGATTTATTTCGGAAGTGGCGATAGAAATTTTCCGTCTTATCGTCCACTCTATCAAAGTACCGTACGATAACCCATACGAGAAACGACACGTCATTTTCAGCAACGACGTCGTATCGAATTCTCAACTCGTCGATTCCAATGAACAATTGTCTTGGGAGCGGAGGGTATCGACGGAGGCCGTTCGTCATTCGTCGTCGACGATTTCGCAACTGTGGTATTTGCTCGAGGAGTCGAGCCAGCTCTCGACACCGCTCGAGGCAAGATCATCGCACGAAGGCAATTCCGGCAGTGGTTCCATATTGGGAGCACCGAGCTTCGTTAGATTGTTTAAAGGCCGATCTTTGGGTTTTGCGCCACTCACTTCGATCAATGAAAAATTTACATGATAACGCATACAAAAAATCAAGCATAGTAAAGAATTATTAATATTTCGAGTTAAATTTAATTAAAAATATACCAATTGAGAGAGGAGTTTAAGGAAAAAATAAATTAACATTAATCATAAGAAAATATTCATGCGGTTTATAATTGACAATAAATTACCATTATTGGACGGAAGCTTGGTATCTTTTCTGCGTATGAGAGCCTGTCTTGAGGCTCTCGGACTTCGGTATTCACCGGTAATTCCTAATCCAGCACTTATCGAGGGTAGTCTTATGTCCAAATGTGAACCTTTATCTGTAACTATCTAACAAGCAGTGAACATGGTAATCATTGTTTAATTAATTTAAAAAAATTTAATATCAATAACATTCTATAACGTATTCATTGATTGAAAATAATTATTTGGAGAACAAAGTGTTCGGATAGCAAATACGAGTATACATATATAGAACTAGCTGTTCCCCGCGCTTTCACCCGTGTTAAATTTCCGTCTCCCGATTCAACGCGCCGCTGCCGCTGCTCCTTAGGGTCTTAGCATAAAGTTATATAGCGTAAAGCCTTTCTGAATAAACGGGCTATCTAATTCAAAAATATTTTTTTCAAATCGGATAAGTATTTCCTGAGATTAGTGCGTTTAAACAAACAAACTTTCCAGTTGTATTATAGGCTAGTATAGATATAGTACTATGGCAGTAAGATAATAAGATTAGAGTCATAGCATAAAGTTATATAGACTAGAGCCTTCCTGAATAAATGAACTATCTAATGCAAAAAGAATTTTTCAAATCGGATTAGTATTTCATGATATTAGGGCGTTCGAACAAACATACAAACAAACAAAAACTCCCGCTCTATTATAGTAGAAAGATATGTCGTTCGAATTGTTAAGATGAAATGATTTTTTTCATTTTTTTCATTCGGTATTCGTGTAAACGAGATTTCGTAATAATTATACCTTGTTGTTCATAGCGTATAACTTGGTAGCTATGTCACGTGCTACCAGAGTCGTCAAGACCGTCGCCAAATATGCTTCCTTGACCAATAAATATTCCAGTGCCGTTCTCTGCCAGTAAAGATATCTGCACGAACTAGCTGCGACTATCGAAACCTAGTTGAAATTTTCGGTTTACAAAATAAATCGTCATAATTATATATATATACAAAGATCTAAATAATTGAAACAAAAGTAAAAAATATAGATGAAATTAATTCGCACAAATGACATAAAAATTATTTCAATTCGATATAATATTATTTTCATTTGTTCAATTTCTAAACGATTGATAAATATACTTTGAACTTGTCGTCGACGGAAGCTCGTGAACTTTCAAATTCCGGCGAGTCCAAAAATTCGCACGGCAATATTGGATGTAAAAAGTTGGTGTCACTGAGTACATTAACTTTGCCGCTGAGAAGCAAACCGAGTCTGTCGGTTCTCGTTAAATTCTGCATGGCGTATGCCTCGCCAGCGTGCAATGACATTATAGTGGCGAATTCCGGTGAGGCGAGCCTCTTGAATTGATGCCTCGAGACCTAGAACGAAAAAATCTCAACCCCATCGCATCGAAAGTCCCTTTGTTTACTGTCATTCGCAGATACCCCAGCGTTTGCGATAAAAATATATTTTTTCGAATTGTTAATAATAGCTTGGTATATCTATTCTGTAATTTTCAATATTAACCCTTAAATATCAAGCAATTGTAAACTAACACCCCCCGACTCCGAAATTGTTTAAATTCACGCAAGTTTTGTTTAAGTAGTTAATTATTCGAATTAGATTTTGTTTTTCATTAGCTGTCATTTAGCCATTCAATTCTTAAGAAATATTTATTCTCGTTCAATTTGCACAAAATTATGTTACGTAAAAATCTTGAAATTCCGATTAGCACCTAGATTTTAAAGGTGTGCGATAAAAGTGTAATAATAATAACGGGTTAATACAATACGTTGTATATTTAAAATAATTATTAATGCATTCTGTTAGGAATTTATTTCCTATGCGAGGTCTGTTAAAAAAGTATCACGAATTTTGAATTCCCGCGGGCTACGTATATTCGATTTTCGATTTTTTTGTGGCGTTAGGTTGGTACTCATGTCCCTCACTTATGCTGAAAAAATCGGCCATTGTGAATGTTTAGTTAATTCTTGACAGCTGTTTTGGTTAGACGTGTTTTGGCTTGTCTTCGATTTTTGCCTATTCCAAAAAAGCAGCTTCCATTGCGATGATTGAGCTTTGGTTTCCACGTCGCGGACCGAGTCCAACAGCTCCTCAATGTTAACGCGACACTGTTTTTGATCGAAATTGAGCAATTTTGGCACGAATTTCGTGGCGACCGTCTCATGCCCAAATCATTGGTAAAAATCGAATAGCACGAGCCAATCGATATGTTTAGTTCCTCAGCAACTTCTCTAACGGTGATTCGACGATTGGCCAATATTATTTTCTTCATTTCATCAATGTATTCGTCTGTTGTTGATGTGCTCGGGCGTCCGGAACGCATTTCGTTGTTCGCATCTTCTCGGCCCTCTGAGAACATTTTGTAGCACCGATAAACGTTGCTTTGGTCCAAGGTAGCTTCACCATATGCCACAGTCAACATTCGGAATGCGTCCGCGCACTTAATTTTGTTTTTCACACAAAATTTGATACAGATTCTTTGATCCATTTTTTGGAATAGGCAAAAATCGAAGACAAGCCAAAACACGTCTAACCAAAACAGCTGTCAACAATTAACTAAACATTCAAAATGGCCGATTTTTTCCGCATAAGTGAGGGACATGAGTACCAACTTAACGCCACAAAAAAATCAAAAATCGAATATACGTAGCACGCGGAAATTCAAAATTCGCGATACTTTTTGAACAGACCTCGTATACTTTTGACTATTTCTACGTGAAATAATTGTTTTTTATTTCGTTTAACGAAAAACCGTCGGTGATCGTGGTCTTACTTTGAAAGGATAGAAGAGGGTGTGATAAATCTCCTCGAGTTCGGGATCGAATTTCACCGGTCTCATCTGATAAACAATATACACCAGTTGGCCAATGTTGAGCAGCAAAAAGCTAAAGTTCCACGAGAATATATCGGGAGCGCAGATCACGTGCCATGCCCATCCGGACAGTAGCATAAATCCTTTGAAATACATAAAAATGCGTCTACGTGTACATACACACATTTGAAAAAAGAAAATTTCGTTGATGAAAACAAAAGTTTGTGTTGATCGATGTTAGATACAAATGTATAATATGTAAATAGAAAGAAATTACATTTTTACCAAAGATTTCATTGTAACAACTATAAACATCCATTTGCACTTCTATGACCCTATATCTATCTAGGCAATTCAACGAAATAATGTTTCATTCATTTCTTCGTATATCTCTCAAACAAATTTTTTTTCCCCTTCGAGCTTACCAACGATGAGGACCGAGTGCATGAATAGTATTCCTTTTTTTGACGAGGGCGCAGAGTACGAGAGAGCAAAGCAAAAATTTGCCAATTGAAAGAGAACATGCTGCGGCTGTTGCCAGAGGCAGAGAGCCGCGTTACCTTGAATAATAAAACAGAGTATCAGAGCGATTCATCCGTTACAACGAACTAGTCGTGATGTATCCGCCCGCGCTTTCGCAGTAGCTAATGTATTCCCTTGGAAGAATTATGTATATAAATTTGTGTATACGACCTTCTACCCTCTATCCACGAGTCAAATGAAGGGTGAAGTGAAACAAACCGCGGTAAAAAAAATCACGAATGATTACTCACTCAGGACCGTTATGTTGTAAGTTGACAGTGGTTCGTGACCGAGTCCCGGAGTCATTTTTACCCAAGTTAAAAAGTTACAATTTACCAGAGAAGTTGATCAACAGATTGAAGAGTTTTATGATTTAACTTTGCCGGTTTAACAACGTAGGACACTTTTTTTTCGTCTTCTTTTCATGCGCCACTCTAGCGCACCTTCACTTCGTCCCTTGGTAGACTCAGCGTTTGTTTTGGTCGACCATCCTCGCTCTCTTACCTTCCCCAATCGTCCTGATGCCCGAGGGACTCTAGTTGAAAGACTTGTGCGCGGGCGCCGTGTTGCGCCCTTTACATCGCGCACGTGTACAAAAAAACTCCCTGTCGAATAAAGCGGATCGATGCTTCCCCTGAGTTGATTCAACAGTTTAGCGACAATCATCATGGACGAGGTGCGCCGAGCTACCACAAACCACACCGACGCGCTTCTGACACCGTCAAAAGCGTCGCCGTCAACGGAGAGTCGATCAGGTAGATTCCTTCAATCTACAATGTAAAAGCTCGTTGATCAATTCTTTCTGCGACATGTGGCGTTACTGAAGCCTGATAATGAAGAATCTTCGGAGTATCAACTTAGGGCAATAAAGTTAGGGCAACTAGGAGTTATCATTGGCTGATTGCTAAAAGAGTTGAATCCTGATGGTTCGATAGAAGTGAATGTAATTAATATTTGGAACGATGTTTGCTTATTGCCCCGTGGATTATATCATTAATCCAATGAACATTGAAAAATAAGTAGCACTTTAGAGGTGAAGTATTCGGTTGATAATCGATTTAAACCTGATCAATGACAGTACTAAATAAGGTGTCTCATTTTTCAATGAGTAATTAGATTCCACATCTCCCTGTATTTTTTATTCATCCAGTGAACGACATTACCTTACCCCAATATGTGCACTAATAATAATCCAATCAATTTGTATCTTAGTCATTCTTAAGGGTCATTAGGATCTAGTATATTTAATTGTTATATAGCACCCGAAGAGCCGCAATGCAATATAATAACCCTGGGTGTTAATAGCGATTACACCGATGGCGTTAAAATAGCACACTTACTTTTTCCGTAAAGGGAACAGCACGTACTCGAAACGCCCTTTTCGCAATAAAGTATTCTGAACGTCCCTCTTCTCTAAGAAGAAAAAGTCGATAACGACAGTCATTCACAGCGTCAATATCGTGTAAAATGTGTGCTTGATCGGGATGAAAGTGTGAAAGGTGCTGAAAGTGTATGGAAATATTCTGCACTTATAATAAATTAGCAGAACCCGGCAGAAGTTATCCTGCCTCGTTTGTTATTATTGAGTTTTGTCGTCCAATATAACGGCGAGTTACAACAAAGTGGGTACCGCGAAAATATTTACAGTGCTCAAATACACCGCGCTCAAGTACACCAATTTTCAGGGCGATAGTTTGAACGGTATAAAAGTTGATGTGCTGCAACGCCATCTAGTGGCGAGTTACCACAAAGTGAAAAGCATAAAAACCTTCTCCATGAAAAAATACATATATGTGCCAACTTTCATTGTGATCGGTTAAACGATGTCGGAGTCGAGCTCAAAATGATATACCAACATTCATTTATATATACGAGGTCTGTTCAAAAAGTATCGCGAATTTTTAATTTCCGCTGGCTACGTATATTCGATTTTCGATTTTTTTGTGGCGTTAGGTTGGTACTCATGTCCCTCACTTATGTTGGAAAAATCGGCCATTTTGAAAGCTTAGTTAATTGTTGACAGCTGTTTTGGTTAGACGTATTTTGGTTTGTCTTCGATTTTTGCCTATTCCAAAAAATGGAACAAAGAATCTGTATCAAATTTTGTGTGACAAACAAAATTAAGTGCGCGGACGCATTCCGAATGTTGACTGTGGCATATGATGAAGCTACCTTGGACCAAAGCAACGTTTATCGGTGGTACAAAATGTTCTCAGAGGGCCGAGAAGATGCGAACAACGATATACGTTCCGGACGCCCGAGCACATCAACAACAGACGAAAACATTGATGAAGCGAAGAAAATAATATTGGCGAATCGTCGAATCACCGTTAGAGAAGTTGCTGAGGAACTAAACATATCGATTGGCTCGTGCTATTCGATTTTTACCAATGATTTGGGCATGAGACGGGTCGCCCCGAAATTCGTGCCAAAATTGCTCAATTTCGAACAAAAACAGTGTCGCGTTTACATTGATAAGGAGCTGTTGGACTCGGTCCGCGACGACCAAAATTTGCTCCAGAGGGTCATAACTGGTGACGAATCATGGGTTTATGGTTATGACGTGGAAACCAAAGCTCAATCATCGCAGGGGAAGCTGCTTTTTTGGAATAGGCAAAAATCGAAGACAAGCCAAAACACGTCTAACCAAAACAGCTGTCAACAATTAACTAAACATTCAAAATGGACGATTTTCTCAGCATAAGTGAGGGACATGAGTACCAACCTAACGCCACAAAAAAATCGAAAATCGAATATAGGTACCCCCCCGCGGAAATTCAAAATTCGCGATACTTTCTGAACAGACCTCGTATATATAATATAGATGCACACTTGTTTCTTTGTACTTGCAAGTTAAAAAAGACCGGGGTAAAGCGAAACACCTGTTTGATAACGATAAAATATTGTATACCAATAAAATTTGTTTCAACCCACTTGAAATAGATTTACCAATAAATATTGAACAATAAATAGGAAACATTTTGTACGATCGTAAGAATTTTACTTTTATTTTCGATATTTATTACATTCATATATCACCCTGATTAGGACATCATTTAATTGTCCGAATACTGGCAAAAATCTGGCTATTCCCACGCTATTTGCAATATTGAATAAAAGTCAGTGGACGGTTTTAATATCAGAAAAATCGGTTAGAATTTGCATAATGAATTTTATATAATTTTATATTGGAATGTTACACCATGCATTCCGCAGCTTCATTGGCGAACAGCCAGTTGACGAATGGGGATGTGCAGACGACACCAAAAGCTCCCGTTATGTTTGTACGGAATCTTTTTGTTTGCTTACATAATGCTACGTTCGTGTTTGGGACACTTGCTCCTTTGGCAAATATAATCCCGGTTATCATCGTATATATACCCACAGTTATATATTCCATATACAACGATAAAAATAAAACGTGTATTCGTCCGTTTAAGGAGCGCACGCAAAAGGTAGGTGTATATAAAATAATGGACAGGTACATCGAGAACGAAGATGAGTCTGCCAGCATGCCGGCGATGCAGTAAAATGAGGACGAAGATGCGAGATGAAAGATGCAATATCGATTGAGACGAAGGATAAGGCACGGTGACGTCGTATAAATGCGCGATGGAGGTAACGATGCGTTAACTTTTGGTCGCAACACGTGCGGCATTCCCCAACACACACGCGAAGGATGCTCCGAGAATAACCGCCCACATTTGGTCCAGAAAATTGTAAATGCTGATGCGGTCCTCTCGCAACGGATTGACCTTCTTCTTCTTCTTTTTCTTTTTCTTCTTATTCTTCTTCTCCCTCGTTTTCTTCTTATTCTTCTTTCTCTGTCTTTCTCACGAGAGCAATGTCTCTTCGTAATATTCCAGCAGGATGCGCCTTAAATGTTACGCGATGACCCGACAGCATCACGCTCACGCATCGCGAGCTCGCGGGCATCGCCTTTCTTCGATATGATGCAATCTTGAATTCTGTCCCGGTGCAAAGAGGATCCGGGACTCGGGTCACCGCCACTTGCATCGCGTTGAGTGGAAGGGACGAGGAGAATTTACTTTTTTTTTTTTTTTTTTTTTTTCATCGCTCAACTTTTGAGCTCACCTTCTTAAAACGCGAACAGCTCTCGAGAGTAGGTCACACGCTTTGCTCAACGCCAGAAGGGCGTACTATCACGAACATGTAGATTAATAAATTAATATTAATTTATGATCAATAATCTCGAGAGGTCGTAAATCAGCATTTATTTTTCTTCAATTAAACCAACATTAACATATTACTGGCTCTGGCAAATCTTTATATATAGCGGAACTTGTTTTGCCATGAAAAACGTACCATTCTTTATTTTTTCTTTCATTTAAGTAGTAGTCTGGTAACTTGAGCCGATTTTCATGTCTTTTTTGGAGGGCGTTTTTTCGTAGGAAAATAAAAATGAATCGTTTTGGATATTTAGGATGTTTTTATTTACATATTAAAGATACAAAAAAAAATTTTTTTTTTTAAAGTTAATAGTTTATTATTATTATTATTATTATTGATCAAAGTTGGCACCTCGAAAAAAAAGCGCGTGGGTGGCCCCGGTGATTTTGGCTCTTGATGTTATCTGAGATAAAAAATTCTCGATAATTCTTAATCTATAGACATGTCATTCTGGTCGGAACTGCTGAAGTTAAATTTCATGGATAAATAACAAAATGGCGGACTTTGGGAAAAAGTTTTTTCTTCCAATTATTCCGATTATTATAGATTAGGAATTATCAAGAACTTTTGATTTCAGATAACATCAGGAGCCAAAATCACCGGGGCCACCCACGCGCTTTTTTTCGAGGTGCCAACTTCGATCAATAATAATAATAATAATAAACTATTAAATTTTTTCAAACTAATTTTTTTTGTATTTTTAATATGTAAATAAAAACATCCTAAATATCCAAAACGATTCATTTTTATTTTCCTACAAAAAACGCCCTCCAAAAAAGACATGAAAATCGGCTCAAGTTACCAGACTACTACCTTAATATGTATGCTATAATTGCTGTAAATAATTGATTAATTATTAATATCATTAGCCACTATTTACATATATTTATCCTGTGCGCGCATCGGCAGACAACGCGTTTTGGTGTTACAATATTCAGCAAGTAAAATATCTACCATCGATGATTAAGGAGAGCTCAATTAAAGCATACGTGGCTGTGTTTAAACGTTAGGCCCGATCGATGAGTTATGCGGTTCGGTTGCTCGACGATATTTCATTGGGATTTATCTCGCTGATGGAGGACGGGACGGGGGGGGCCCGGTGAGAAACTCGCGTGATTCGAGATGAGAAAAAGAAGAATAAAAGGAAATCAAGCCGAGAACGATACAGAGGTGAGATATCGCGTGGTCGTTGCGGAACGTGCTCTTCGAACCCTCACCAACTTAACTCTAGCGCCTCATTCAGGAGTGGACCAGACTTTCGATATCTCTCGATGGTGAGAAAATGAGCGTCTCTCTGGGGCACCTATGGATACTTCCCGAACGATCATTATCAGACATAAACTTTTGGTGAGTTCACGGGGATTAAACTTCTGGATCCATATATATGTATATGACTCTGGATATTATATTATTCCCCAAGAGCCACTGCGAACTTCCCAAGATCGTATCCAGCTGACGACATTCGTTTCTTGTAAAATCCTACATTCGCGAAAAAATTCGCGATATCGTATTTTTTCTTTTTTTTTCTTTTGTTTTCAGTCACGGCCACTCGCAATTTTCTCTCGTATTCGCGCGCAATGGTGCGCGCAACGGCATGAATAAAAGATATTCGTGAATACACGAGAGCCCATATTCGAAGGCTCGGAATTGCCGTTCTGTTTTTTTCATCTTCATACACTAAAAACGAAACAATTTTCCGTTGAATCGTAATGCAACGATCACGCATACGCTATGCGGGAAATATGAATTTTCAATGACTCGCAGACAAATGGACTTAAGGTAGTAGTCTGGTAACTTAAGCCGATTTTCATGTCTTTTTTTGGAGGGCGATTTTTAGTAGGAAAATAAAAAAGAATCGTTTTGGATATTTAGGATGTTTTTATTTACATACTAAAGATACGAAAAAAAAAATTTTTGAAAAAATTTAATAGTTTATTATTATTATTATTATTGATCGAAGTTGGCACCTCGACGTTGGCAGCCCGAGTCCTAACTTTTTTTCTACCGAACCGATTGCTTTCAAATTTTAACAGGCAACTCTACACACTTATAGTTCTGGCCGATTTTCATGTCTTTTCTGGAGGGCGTTTTTTTGTAGGAAAATAAAAATGAATCGTTTTGGATATTTAGGATGTTTTTATTTACATATTGAAGATACAAACAAATTTTTTTTAAAAACATATAATAGTTTATTATTATTATTATTATTATTAATGATCGAAGTTACCACATCGAAAAAAAAGCGCGTGGGTGGCTCCGGTGATTTTGGCTCTTGATGTTATCTGAAATCAAAAATTCTTGATAATTCTTAATCAATAATATTCGGAATAATTGGAAAAAAAAAACTTTTTTCCAAAGTCCGCCATTTTGTTATTTATCCATGAAATTTAACTTCAGTAGTTCCGACCAAAATGACATGTCTATAGATTAAGAATTATCAAGAATTTTTGAACGCAGATAACATCGAGAGTCAAAATCACCGGGGCCACCCACGCGCTATTTTTTCGAGGTGCCAACTTCGATCAATAAAAATAATAATAAACTATGAAATTTTTTCAAAAAAATTTTTTTTGTATCTTTAATGTGTAAATAAAAACATCCTAAATATCCAAAACGATTCATTTTTATTTTCCTACAAAAAAGACATGAAAATTGGCTTAAGTTACCAGACTACTACCTTAATTCAAATACGTCTTACTCAGGTACAACCAAAGATTCTTTATAAATTAAATAACATATTTTTAGTGTAAAATGCACGATTCGTAACCTGACCACGATTTTTATATACATATTTTTTATTTATTTTTTCGATTCACCGCATATTGCCCAAAATCCTATAAAATTAGTGATAAAATCCAAATAGTGCCGACAAAACAAACTTTTTATCTTCATTCGTTGAAAGCTGAGAGTTTGGAACGTCAATAAACTTGTGTCTTACGATTAGTTGCAAAGCTGTGAAAAAAAAAAAATTAATGTTTCGTATATCTTGACTATTTCGGTGGGATATAATAGTTTGAAGGATGAGAGAAAAAAATAGATTTTTCACCGATCAGCACTACGAGGTGGAAAATCGGTTGAGAACCTCCGCGAGCCTGGAGCAGCTTTCTGAAAAATGGCCCGAAGAACGGATATGTATAGTGTATCATGTCGGAGAATGTGGTATATCATCAACAGCGATATAACAAACGAGACTCTTTTACCAGGAGCTCTCGATAGTGAAATAACCAATATTGTATTATAGTATAGAGGAGCGTTTGATTAACGAGTCGCTGATATATCGTTCCTGGAAGCCGGCGCAGCGTCTCACCGCGGTGCTAATACGCGGATCGGAGAAAAAATACAAAAAAAAAAATTCTATCGTGCAGCTGACTCTATAAAAAAACGAGACTAAAAGGAGTTTAGAACTTCATCGGGCTCTCGTTTATCAGATTATTTATTCATTAGCTACGCACGCATGTGTACTATATATAACAAACGCGTACACGCATACGTGAAAAAATGCGCATGATATCTGGACAGTGAAAAATATTTCATAATATTCAGAAATGTTGCGTTAGTCGAATAAGGTTAGTTAAATCTTACGTAGTCCTTTTTTTAAATTTAACAACGATTTTGTCAAATGTTTGCGATAGATGCATCTAACGTGAGAATCTTGTGAGGTATTAAAGTTAATTGTCATTTCAATGAATTTCTTTTTTCGTGGAATTGAATACAAGAATATCCTGAATTTACATTATTTTTTTTTGTCACTGTAAATGCATTAAATTTATATGCTAAGATTTTAGGAATAACAAACAAAAAACGATTCACTTTATATTTGACTGTGAGAAAAATCTATGGCAGAATTGGTCGTTAAATTGAATATACTAAATCCGTTCGATTGATCACACATTGAGATTTTCTTTTTTTTTTTTGTAACGCAAAGCAGAGATAAGTAAGCGTTTACTGAAAGACGGAAATTTGCTGTGTGGACGATCTTGAACGACACTTGAAACTTTGTTGGATATGTCGAAAACAAATTCCCTGAACGTTACATCCCGTAATATTAATTCTAAGTACTTTCCCTTAGCGTGAGAAGATTTTCCATCTAAAATACACGTGGATCAAATTTTATTTTTTTTTCAAAATTCTATAACTCAGCCGCATTTTATGCTATCATATTGTTCTTGGTTTCGATTTACTCAGAATAAAACAATCTAGAAAAGTGCCTATTGCGGCGAAAGTGTAAATTGTACTGGTGAGTTGGTACGGGTCATTGAAGTTGATTTTTACCGAAAATTCTCGTTTTTTTCCTGTTATCTCCGAAACAATTAGCTTTACGAAAAAAATGTAAATGAAAAATTTGTTGGAAATTTAATTTCCTACACAAAAGGTCCTGTCGACCCAATTGCTTAGATTAATATTTCTTGAGATATTCAACTTTATCTATTTTTTATTTTTTTTATTATTTAATATTTCATATTTTATAAATTTTATACTACTCATAAGTTACAGTGGAATATCTTAAGAAATATTAATCTAAACAATTGGGTCGATAGGACCTTTTTTGTAGGAAATTAAATTTCCAAAAAATTTTTCGTTTACATTTTTTTCGTAAAGTTGTTTCTGAGTAATTGTTTCTGAGATAACAGCAAAAAAACGAGAATTTTGAGTAAAAATCAACTTCAGTGACCCGTACCAACTCGCCAGTACAATTTACACTTTCGCCGCGATAGGCACTTTTCTAGATTGTTTTATTCTGAGTGAATCGAAACCGAGAACAATATGATAGCATAAAATGCGGCCGAGTTATAGAATTTTGAAACGAAAAAAAAAATCGATTTACGTGTATTTTAGATGGAAAATCTTTTCACGCTAAGGGAAAGTACTTAGAATTAATATTGAGGGCTGTAACTTTCAGGGAATTTGTTTTTCGACATATCCAACAAAATTTCAGATGGGGACTGAGAAAAAAAAATAGTCGAAAAAAAAAATCGCCCTAATATATATATGACTGTGATTTACATTTAATGGTTACCGATTAGATTCATGTGCAGCAAGGAGTCATGACCATTTAATATGCCGGAAATAATTCACGATGATTCCTTATTATGAATTAAAGATTTATCAAGGTCAAATGATTTTCTCGCGAACGATTTAGTCCCTATCCTCTTATTTTTCCACGTCGAACTTTCACTTCATTTTTCGTGGCAATTACTTCTGCGATTATAGCAACTGGTTGAGGGGGGAAAGGAGGACAGACGTATGCAGTTTAACCGGTGATGTAATATATTATCCCGACAATATATATTCCAAGGTTTTGGTTTAGTGCAAGCATCTCTGCTTTCACGATTATCTTTGATTCATGATCAGTTTCGTAATTCTCTTGCAACCGAATTATTGTTGTACAATATTTCGATGGAGAACAAATTATGTTACTTAAAATTTTTTTTTTATTTATTTTTTTTATCGAATAACTTTTATTTCCCACATTTCCCTCGGTATCGCCACTATTAGCATTGTCAATAATTGTCTTTTTATCAGAAAATCGATATATCGTTATATAGATATGTGATGACCGTTGAACGAATTGTTAAGGACTCTCAGGTTTTCGCGTTAAAACCTACATATATACACCCTTCACGTAATCTTATTTATTTCATTACTTAAAGAGAAAACGTTTTTTTTTTCCTTCTTTCTCCTTTTTTTTATCAGACTTCTCTGCAACGAAGTTACCACATTATCTCATTCGACAGAAACACGTCCGATAGAACAACTTTCTTCCCTCTCTCCTACTAATGTTGCAATTGTATCCGATACATGAAATAAAAGAGTAGTGATGCTAGTTCTCGCGAGGTGTTCCATAAAAACAGGAAATAAGCTTTAAATCGTGGCAAACCATAAAGTGAGATAATGACAAGAAGAGAACTCGCCGTAAACCGTGCGATCACGTACGGGATACCAAAGAAAATGCGCCAATTCGCCGACTCGCCAAATTGTATCAACCGTAACGGAAAGTTTATCGTCGTACGACAATACACGTGAACTTCTGTGACGCGAAATTGGAGATAAAGGTTTTTTTCCCCCACGTAGCAGCGTGTACCCACGTAAGTGAGGAATTCGCTTATCGAACCGTGGTCTTTCCTCACCGGATAACGTACATTGGAAATTGGCGTCGCATTAACTTTTAGCAAAAACTCTTTTGCTGAAACATTTGTGAGATTCAATATACACGTATAGTGAGGTATCCTTTGTACATTGAAGCAAATTTATTTACGAAATTATTTTATACGGTATGTCGATTTATGTATGCATAGAAATCGTGGTAAAAATATTGCTTTAAGGGGGGAAATAGGGTTAGACGGTTAAAAAAATCGATTTTTTTTTATTTCATAAATTGTTAGTAAAACTATTGAAAAATATGTTCCCAAAATTTGAAATGAAAATTCCGACTCGTTCTATCGTTATAAGCCATTAAAGTGAGTAGCTCTCCTTCAGGCCCCGAGCGCGCCACGTGTATAATCGAGCGTACTATTTTTTCAAACGCGTTTTTCTGAAAACGACTTTTTTTTTAACTTGCGTACACGCTAGTTTGAAGAGTTTTCAACCAATCGTTTTGAAAATTGGCGGTTACTTTCCTCATAGTATTGCGCTCTATATGAACCTAAAATCGGAATATTATCATTATTTAAAATAATTTTTTTTTTTGCAAATAAAGTTGTAAAAAATGGCAAAAAATCATGCTTTTTTGTTTTGACGTCCTGTAAAAAATTCAAATTTCTATTTTTTTTAAAGCATTTAGGTTCATATAAAAGAGAGACACATAATAAAAGTAAATTCCAACCTCGTTTGATTTCAGATGAAAATTACGGCTTCCAGAATGTACGCAAAATGCTGAGTCTGATTGTGACCTGCAATATGGGGTCGCTAATATTTTCGGTGTTTTTCACGGAAATTCGCCAATAAATTTTATAGTATATACTTAAATATATGTATAAAATATTCTCAAAGTTTCAATAAATTATATTAATTTTTTATACTATAAAAAAATTTATGAAAATCATTGAGAAAACGCTGTCCTAACCCTATTTCCCCCGCTTAAAAAAATGATCAGTTCGTTATGTTATTCCGTAAATGTAATGCGTCACAATCGACGGCATTCAATACGGAAAAACGTTCGGTCAACGGGTTCATTATCCATATGCTTATTCTTATCAATTCACCACTGTTGACGAGCCTCAGTAAGCTGTTACGCAATTCCTGACGATTCGTTGAGACGGACAGTTAAATATCATGGCCGTTAGTCGAACGTGCGTACAGTCGATCCTCTTTCTCGCGTTTACTCTCTGCTTCGATTTAATTAAAACGGAAGAGGAAGTGATTATTTCGCAGGGAAAAATTCGTGGAACGACACTGACATCGAGAAATGGTAGGAAATTTACAGGTTTTCTCGGGATACCTTACGCACAACCACCGATCGGTTCGCTCAGGTAATGATAATAGATATAAAATGACGTAAAGATAATATATTGATGTGTTAAATGTTATTACGTCCTTATTTGTTCCGGAAATTTCGAATCTAATATATTGGTTCGCTCGGGAGTACCTCTTGTTCGAGAAACGCTAACGGCAGAACGCGTTGTGGACGTTCTTATTGCTCCGGCAAATTTATGACAGCGCGATTGCGAGATCGATGATTAATCGTTAACTCGTGTTCACTGAAACAGATTTAAAAATCCGTTACCAGCGGATTCATGGAACGCTACATTCGTGGCCGACACCGATGGTAATCAGTGCCCGCAGTACAATGATGATGGTCTACCGGTTGGCTATGAGGATTGCTTATATTTGAATGTTTATACACCAAAGGTAAACTTTTCAATTTACGATAATCACTAAATTGTGATATTTTCAACCATTGTTTTTCTATTTCAAGAAACAAAAAATCTTTACTTCAAACCTTGGAATATTTTTAATGATCCGGCCTTCATGTGTTTTTCTTAATTCATAATTTTACACAGTAACCACTTTAATTAGAAAAAAATTAATGTTAATAATGGCAAATTGATCGCTGAAATAATAAATTTATTTACACCCTCATCACGTTCCATCCGGACTCTATTTATACATATAATTATCCGACCATTTGAAACATTATTAATAATCTATCATCGATAATTCTAAAGAAAAAGTTTTTTCTTCTCGAAATAACAAGCTTTCTTTATAAGGAAGGTAAAAAGAAATTGTGAACGATATTTTACGGTAAAAAGCTACGCGTCATTAAACGTTCATCCTGATTTAATTGAATCATAATATTTCAGACAACACCGACCGTTTTGTATCCAACAATGGTGTACATTCACGGCGGTGCTTTTATTAGGGGCAACGGTAGCACAAAGTACGTCGCACCTGATTACATAATAGACAGGGATGTTGTTCTCGTCGCGATGAATTATCGTCTTGGTGTGTTGGGCTTCTTAAGCACGGGCGATGCCGAGGCGACTGGAAACTTTGGTCTGAAGGATCAGGTGTTAGCTCTTCGATGGGTTAAAGAGAACATCAAAGAGTTTGGCGGTGATCCGAACAGAGTTACTCTCTTTGGACAGAGCGCCGGTAGTGTCAGCGTTAACCTTCACGTTTTGTCCGACGCCAGTGACGGTTTGTTCGCCTCTTTTAACTCCTTATCACACTTTAATTGCTCATTTCAACTTACTAACGACAATTCTAGTTCAAAGGAAGTTTTTAATTGGATGCTCATTGTTTTTTATTAGATTCTCAATTTTTATTTCAAACTGAGATTACAATCTGTAATTGAATTTATTAATGTTGAATTTGACGTCGAATTTTCTTAACTATTACGTGAGTTGCGTGTTGTATTATCGCTGGTTGAATGCTAATCCTTTACAGTTCTCGTTTTACGTCGTAACGATGTTGATAAACTTTATGCTAATGCTTGCATATTGTTTCTTCATTCTTTATATCGACGCTGCTTACGAAAAGTAGCACGATTCAAATTTCTTACGAAAACTAACACGTTTCGAATTCCACCACGAAAATCAACACGTTTCGATATTCGATGCGAAAACTAGCCTGTTTCGGCTTTCATCGCGAAAACTAGCATGATTCGGCTTCTGCCGCGAAAAGTAGCATGTTTCGGCTTCCGTCGCAAAAACTAGCATATTTCGATTTGCTCTGGAAAAAGTAGTATATTTGCCGAACTAAATCGAATAAGATTCAGAACTTTCACAAATGTTTTAATAATTTTTTCGGGAGCACTATAAGGAATAAATGAAAAACATTAAGGGTGTATCGCCCGAACACCCTTAAACATTTACATTCGTTTTGTATTAAAAAAATAATAACATTATTGAAAATACGATTCGCAAATACGATACGCAATATTCCACCACTCAAAAACTAAAATTGTTCATCAATGATATTTTTCATGACTTCAAGTTTCGGAGTCAGCGATGGAATTGAACAAAATTATTGTTCATATAAAGTATATTCTACTTACAGTCTGAAGAATCGGTTATTGTGTTTTTATTTCATAAAACAAAAACACAATCTTGGAGTGATCAATGACTAAAGTATAAAGTACAGTATAAGTATAAAGTAAAGTTGACAAAATCTTCAAAACAATCGATTGAGATATCTCGAGAAATGTCAGGTCTTGGACGATGTAGCAAGAGGGGAAAAAAAACTGACATTGTTAACTTTGCATACACTGCAATTGTTTTCGATTTTCTTTTCTCTTATTTTTTTGACCATGGTTTTGTTTACTCCAAAATGACGAGGCATTTGCTGTTTGCCATCTTATGATAAGCCTAGCAGACAAAAATTCAAACAATAAAATATCTATGAAATAAATTCAAACAAAAAATAAAACAGTATAAAATGACAAGCATAAATATTTCGTCATTTTGGAGTAGAAAAGGATGTTCAAAAAGCGTGGAGTAAAAAATGAGAAACACTTCCAGTGATACTGAACCGTGCTAATTTTCGCGGAGAAAGTCGAAAACTGCTAGTTTTCGTGGTAAAAGCCGAAACATGCTAGTTTTCGCGGCGAATATCGAAATGTGCTAGTTTTCGTGGCAAAAGCCGAAATATGCTAGTTTTCGTAAGAAATCTGAAACATGCTAGTTTTCGTAAGCAGCGTCGATATGAACGTCATGTAATGTAATGTAATTTGGTTAAATTGAAATTGTCCGACTGGTAGGTCTAAACACAAATATACAAAAATATAAAATATAAAAAATAATGTAATATGTAATATTTTTTTTAATATACAAAATATTACATATTACATTTTTTTTTATATTTTATATTTTTTTGGCTGGTATGTCTAAAAAAATATAAAATATTTAAAAAATGTAATATGTAATATTTTGTATATTTTACAAAATATAAAATATTACATTATTTTTTATATTTTATATTTTTTTATATATTTTTCTAGACCTACCAGACGGACAATTTCACTTTTATGAAATTGAAATTGTCCGACTGGTAGGTCTTTTCAATCGGTACATAGCTCACAGTGGAAGTTCATTGTGTTTCTGGGCTTATCGTGAAATCTCGGACTACAAGGAGCACGCGACGAATCTCGGAAAGCACGTGAATTGTCCTACTGACAATTCAAAAGTTTTAATTAACTGTCTTCGTGAGACCGATATCTATACTCTCCTCGACTCGAACGATATATTCAACGAGTTTACGAGATTGTTTCAAACCTGGGTACCCACGAATGAGCCAGAACTTGAAGGTGCATTTCTCACCACGAGTCCGATCAATCGAATCCTCAAAAATAAAATGAAGGATTGTCCGTGCATAACCGGTAACGTCGCCGACGAAGGACTCATAGTAACTGCACGTAAGTCTAATGATTCTAAAATTTGCCATTATATCGCCACTATCTATAATGTCTTATCATTTTCATTACTGTCGTTATTAAGTGTATTAGGGTTTTATTCCTTTTTTACTTTAAGAACTTTACTCGAACGACACCTTGTACGAAATGGTTTCAACTGATTTCGAACAGTTTTTGCGGTATATCACCGCAAACTTTATCGAGGACGGTAATGTTGAAAAACTCTCATTGAGTGTGAAAAACTTTTATTTCAACGATGTAGATCCCAGTGACAGGGATGCTGTAAGTACTTTGTAAAAACTGGGAATTAATTATGAATATGTGACATTAATTTTACGTTCTCGTAGAGCATAGGTTCCTTTTTTTTTTATTTCTATTGTCATTTTTCTAATTGAAATTTAACAGCAAAAAAGTAGTCCAAAAAAGCGAAATAAAACTTTCTTTCGTAATAATAATTAAACAATTGTTAATTTTAGCTTTAACATTATATACAAATATTTTTTCGTAATCGACGAATATTATATGAACTCTAAACTGGACTATGAGGGACGTTATCGTTCATTTTCCAAATTTTTTTCTCTCGTCTATTTCAGTTTACGAGAAGCTTGACGAATTTAATGAGCGATACGGCTTTTCTATTTCCGGTTATTGTTCAGATGTACATATTCATGCAACAAATGAAAAATACTTTATACTTTTACTCGTTCGAGTATCGCGGCTCGTACAGCGAAACTACAAGAATTGTACGTGATAAAAACATCGGTGTGACTCACAACGACGATTTGATTTATATATTTCCAATAAGTCCCCAATACTTGGGCCTAACGGAACTTAAATTCAGTCAGTCTGACGAAAATATGATCGACATTATGATCGATCTTTGGACCTCATTCGCCTACGAAGGGTAAAAGACAATTTTATAATTCTTTATTAATCAAAATGAGAAAAAAATTTGATGAGAACGAATTAATCGATAAGTTTAGTTGATAAAATGAATTTTGCGGTCGTTTGATCATTAGTAATTTTTTATTTTCTTATTACAATATCGTTATTTCGTTCAATAAAATGAATATTAAATTCATTCGTCGACAATCATAATGTTATTGATTTTACCAAGTTTCTTTCTCAGTCCAGACTATGGGCGAATAATTCTTCTCAGAAAAGAAAAAAACGCTCCTAAATATATTAATGAACCGTAACAAATTTTTCTAACCTCTCTACTTTATCTCAGAGTTCCAACATCGAATCACACAACCGATCAAATTATCTGGCATCCCTACAGCAAGGACATGACTTATTTACGAATTGGTCAAAACTCCGATCCCTCGTTGGCCCTGAAAAATAACTTTTGCGAAAAACGAATGCATTTTTGGGCTATGCAACTTCTCAAAATAACCTTCCGCATACTGTAAAAAATGTATTAATAAAATTAACATCAGATAGGTCTGCACCAATCGAGAAAGTGTTATCGAACGGTTTTAAACAGTGATGGAAAAAATGAACGCGCAAATTCAATATGGCCAATCGGAAAATCGAAAAATACACTTCATTGTCAAACAATTATGAAACTTTGTTCCTAGAGGGTTCATGGGTCATATTGGATGCAACTTTTACAAATTTTTAATACTTACTTCAAATTTGTATTCAGCGACACGAAAAAGCTTTTGTACACCATAGATTTCATGAAAATAGAACTAAGATTGCGTTTTGAATGGTACGAGTTGGTAAAAGAATTAACCTCATCAAAAGTGTTGATATTGACACTCAAAATGTGAACGCCGATAGAAAGTTCTCACTGACGACACGTTTTGCACCGTGATTTTTGTTTAAAGTATAAAGGATGGATACAGTCACGAGAAATCTAATCGTGAAGAAAAAGTGTAAATATGTATAAGGGAAGGTATATTGAAAATATATTTTATAAACATATTTATTTAATTCTAAAAATGTTTGTTTTTTCCACAAAAAAATATATATATTTAACGTGAAAACAATTGGCCGAATGAAAAAATCCTCGTGATTGAAGAAAATGAATACTTTTTCATTGTATACTGTCTGAATTTTTTAGAGGTACTGATAGGACTTATCACTATGGAATAACGCATCGTAAAACTTATTTACTGTTTCTACAGATTAAAGCGCTTCATCGTGTAGTTTCATGTTATTGTATACTAATTACGAAGCACATCGAATACTCAATGAACATCAATCAAACTTGCAAATGTATGGAGAAACAAAATTGAACGAGGTCGAGAAGGAAAGACAGATGATTTTTGTATCAGGCTTGAATAGATTGATCGATGAAGACTATTTGATAATGTCTTATTGATAAATCGAATGGTTGTTCAATGAAAAGTACCAATCACATAACAAAGATTTTCGAAAAAAAAACGCTTCAGGGGCATATTACAATTTCGACTTTAATGAATATGGTCTCACATTAACATAACCAGCAGACTGATTCCTTGAGTGAGACGAACATTTGTGGTACGACAAACGATCGTGAAACTACGAAAGTTCGTGGTGTTACGAACGTTCGTATTAGAATTAATGGGGAATCGATTAATCCTTGCTCAGCCACCAGTTTAACGTTTCCCTGGAGACTTTACTTCGTTACTTCAACATTTGCATCTCCATGTTGAATATCCGTAGTTAACGTAGTAACTTTTGTCCCATTTAATGGCGGCATCAAATTTTCATTTTCGGAAAATTCACGTTCGGAAATGCTGGTGCAGTCAAATTTGACTGCACCATTTATTGAAAATGCCCGTACAGTTATTATTATATCCTTTCGCTTTGTAATTATAACGTTCTGAGGCCACGACTGCACAAAGTTCGATGTGATACAGTTACAGGGTCTTGAATCACAACCACTAATTATGTAGTTGCAACCGCGCAATTATATCAGTTTCACGCATTCTCTTATCCTTCGGGGGTTGCACCGGTACTGTTGTGTGCACAAACTTGACGGAAGCTTGAAAAACTTTTGAATGTGACGAGGAACCGTCTTCAGACAATGATGACACATGGCCCTGCGGCACGATTTGAATGGTAAATAATCCTGATAGAAATGCTCTTCCACGAAACGGGAATGCCAATTAACGTTGCAATCTTGTCAGACGAGAGTTTGCCGACTTCGTGGTAATACGCAACGAGCCAAGCTCAATTTCGTGTGCCTGCGGGTGCTTCGGTCTATTGGCGAATTACAATAAATATACGAGACACTCTGTGCCAATTAAACTAACTATGAGTCTATGAAAAAAGATTTAAACACAAAAAAATAAAGTCCTAATTAACAATCTGAATATCTATCAAAAACTTGTGTCCGATGGCAAAATTCTCAAACCCTTAATTAAAGATAAGCCATGTTTTCGAGTTTCATTTCATGAATTTGCGGTTTATAATAAAAAATCACAAACATAAAAGATTAAGTTCGTCGACTCTGGACCATGCTACACATTTTTATAGCCGATACAATATTTTTTAGTAAATCGCATATAATTTTTTAAATCTCAGTGACAGGAAACCTTTATGTGCGTTGTACAAAAAATGAGCGTGTAGAAAATTGTATTCGTTGACATGAAACGAGTCCTATATATGTATATCAAGGTTTGTCAAGTCACAACATGGATGAATTTAATAGGCTATGGAAACCCAGGTGAACAAGTTTCCGGGATGGTTATAGGGTCGTAAAGAGGAGGTTTGGTTGTGCTGCCAAGGCAGCACAACCGAACGATTCGATGGAAATGGCTCGCGGACTTTACGCGGCGATTCACTCTCGAGTAATTAAGGGGGGAAATAGGGTTAGGACAGCGTTTTCTCAATGATTTTCATGAATTTTTTTATAGTATAAAAAATGAATATAATTTATTGAAACTTTGAGAATATTTTATAGATATATTTAAGTATATACTATAAAATGTATGAACCAATTTCCTTGAAAAACACCGAAGATATTAGCGACCTCATATTGCAGGTCACAATCAGACTCAGCATTTTGCGTACATTCTGGAAGCCGCAATTTTCATCTGAAATCAAACGAGGTTGGATTTTACTTTTATTATGTGTCCTTCTTCTATATGAACCTAAATGCTATCAAAAAAATAGAAAATTGAATTTTTTACAGGGTTCAAAACAAAAAAGCATGATTTTTTGCCATTTTTACAACTTTATTTGCAAAAAAAAAAATATTTCAAATAATGATAATATTCCGATTTTAGGTTCATATAGAGCGCAATACTATGAAGAAAGTAACTGTCAATTTTCAAAACGATTGGTTGAAAACTTTTCAAACTAGCGTGTACGCAAGTTCAAACAAAGTCGTTTTCACAAAAACGCGTTTGAAAAAATAGTACCAAGAAAAACAAGCAATATGAGGTCGCTAATATTTTATAGTATATACTTAAATATATGTATAAAAAATTTATAGTATATACTTAAATATGTGTATAAAATATTCTCAAAGTTTCAATAAATTATATTCATTTTTTATACTATAAAAAAATTCATGAGAATCATTGAGAAAACGCTGTCCTAACCCTATTTCCCCCCTTAATGACTTATAACAATAGAACGAGTCGGAATTTTCACTTAAAATTTTGAGAACATATTTTTCAATAGTTTTACTAACAATTTATGAAATAAAAAAAGATCGATTTTTTGAACCGTCTAACCCTATTTCCCCCCTTAAGTCTCAGTAGGCAAATAAGCACCTACAATCTTTTTTTCATTCTTTCCTGTACCGTAGGAAGTCGAATTTCGTTGAATTTAAGTCCTCAGCCGATATCCAGAATTTACGATCAGTGACCACGGCGTGTAACCGGATTTCTCAGTTTATAGTTGCTCACGAATTTATTACAAACCTCAAGAGCATTTAGGTATAGCATTTAGGTATTCTAAGGGATGAAGCTTTAAAAGATTCGATGTGAGTTCGAAGTAACCCTCTTAATAAATTATCCAACAACATTTATCTCGCTCTTGTTTATCGTTATGGAGTACGTACGTAGAAAATTGTTTCACAGATATAGAGACTTTTAATGTGAATTTTTTTCATAGCGTGTAAAATATCACTTATCTTTTCAACATCACTTCTGTATCCTTGAAGATGATTTTTTTAATAAGAATTTCGGCAAATCAATTTTCCTTGATCCAGTTGTCGAACTATTGATCAATAATTAACACCATTTTAATAATCATGTAAAAATAACTTTCACATCATATCACGATTTCGTTAATGAAATTTTGGTTTGTGTTTTTTTTTAAATTATTGTTTGTTCCAACGTATACCCTTTCGGATTTTTATGTATGACCCTTCCCAATTGCATGTGTGAAATTTTATATTTATTTGTACATAATATCTGACAATAAGACTTATCTTCAAAAATGCCGTAATGCCTACGTATCATGTGTAATGACTATTATTTTTCAATGAATATTAAGATTATTTTAGGTTAGCGTGATTATACCGTTAGGATCTTATTCAAAATGATTTATCAACCGCATTTTACTTGTCTCTGTTTGGCAAACTGTATTTATATTTTATTCCCTATGGGACGATAAAATAACTAATATGATTGTACAGGAAAACATTACACATATTAGAGAAACATAAAATATGGTTTACGCACGAGACAACGTGGTCACGACACGGTTAGCGCAATTTTGTGACGTGAAAGCACTAAAAGTAATAAAAAGCGTTCGACGTTAAAAATGTAATAATGAAAATTATAAAGTTGCCTTTTCGCCGGTAGAACAAAGGCTGACGCGTGTCAAATTAGGGTCAATGTGACTTTGTTCACCGTGAAAATTCGCGTCACGAACCAACGAACAGTGCGTACAATATGAAACTTCAGAAGAAAAAAAAACGCAATTTCGCAATGTAAAAAGTGTTTAAAAAAAACGAGATTCTTTACTACAAGTCTCGTCTTATTTTTCAGTATATTCAGTCTTCTATATTGTAAAAAAAACGTAGATACTTAGACGAACAAATTTTTTAATATTGGGTACGAAAATCACCCCTACGAGGAAAAGTATACACCGTTTATGTATAACTACCCGACAGATTTACAATATATACAGTGGGTGAAAAAAGTATTCATACACCTTGTTTTTTTGCGATAACTTTATAGACATAAGCGATACACAAAGAAAGCCAATTATATTTAATAGTACATCAGGTGCAGTTATAAACTGCAAATGGAGAATTTTTTCCCAGGAATAATAGAAGAATTATGCCAAAAAAACGAAAATTTTCGGGCAAAAAAATTATTCATACACTTACGATTATAGTGAAAACCTACATCATCACAGTTGTTAATTATAACTAATATTTATTGTGCATCCCTTTTGCTTCAATGATCGCCTCGAGTCTCTTAGTCATGGATTCTACTAGCTTTTGCGTTCTTTCTTTTGCTATTTTCGTCCATTCTTCTAAAAGCACTCTTTGGAGATCGGATTTGTTTGTTATTTTTTTTGTTTCTAATTACATCCACCAAGTGCCATAAAAAAAATAGGATTGATGTCCGGAGATTGTGGTGGTGTAATCAATTGTTTGCGGACATTATAGAGTAACCATTCCCTCGTTTTCATGGTAGTATGTTTCGGGTCGTTATCTTGTTGGAAGTAGAAATTTCCATCCAAGCCCATTTTATCTACACTTGCTTTTAAATTGCTGCGCAACATGTCGATATACTTCTGGGCATTCATTGTACCATCTATTAAAGCCAGATTACCAACGCCATAATATCCCATACAGCCCCAAACCATGACGCTTCCTCCGCCGTGCTTTACCGTCGGTATTAAATTTTTCTGCTGGAGCTCGGTATTTGGTTTCCGCCAGACGAATTTTTTTCCATCGGACCCGAAGATGTTAAACTTCGATTCATCCGAGAATACGACACGTTTCCAAAATTCTATAGATTTTTTTACGTAGGTTTTTGCGAAACCTAAACGTTTATCTCGATTTATATTATTAATTAATGGTTTTTTGCGGGCAGTTCTGCCGTATATTTGGGCAGAATGCAAAACGTTTCGATTAGTCTGGGGACACACGCTCTTCCCCGATGTTGACGCGACATCATTCGCTAAACTACGAGCACTTGTGAACGGTTTTTTTGTAGTCTCTGTAACAATACTCCGACGCTCTCGTACTGTTAGTATTCTCGGTCGATCGGTTCGTGGCTTATTTTCTGTGCTGTTTGTTCTTTCGTATTTTTTTATTATATATTGCACTGTTGCGAAACTTAGATTTAGTTCATTACTAATTTTTCGATAACTTTCACCGCGTTTCCAAAGAAAAATCACTATCTCGAATGGATATTGATATTTCGCTTTTCTTTGCCATCATGTCTGTTCAGAGCTTGAGAATCTACTACCGCATGGAACAGGTCAAAACCATTGTGTGAACGAAGAATTGTTTACATTGTACGCAGAGGTCAGACCGTCCGTGGGTGAATATCGAGGTTTAGCAGCTCAATCGTAAGTGAACGAATACTTTTTTGGCCCGAAAATTTTCATTTTTTTTGCATAATTCTTGTATTATTCCTGGGAAAAAATTCTCCATTTGCAGTTTATCTCTGTACCTGATGTACTATTAAATAAAATTGGCTTTCTTTGCGTATCGCTTATGTCTATAAAGTTATCGCAATAAAACAAGATGTATGAATACTTTTTTGACCCACTGTATCTATCCGAACAGTGTATAAAATCATAAATAGGACGATAAAAGTGGTGGTAAGACCGCGATTGCTTCTCCTTAAGCATATGATCCTAATACTAAATGTTTTTAGGTAATAACATTATTTCTTTCAGGTAACCGAAAATGTGTGGGTAATTGAGATTAGTGTCTCAAAAATTGCTTATTCAATTTATGTACGAATTCGTCACGGATACAAATGATTAATCGATCATTGCGGATGTAACATTTTTTTTCGGTGTAGCTGTGATCGACAAAGTTCGATAAACGGCAGATATTCAAGAATCGTATAGTTATTAATATTTTTTATTTGCTAATGAGTAGGAATCTTTTTTTAACACGTTTAAACAAAAAGTGGACTTTGAGTATTTTCGCAAAGTCATGATTCCTCTTAACCGAGAAAACTAAATCATTCTGTCGTTTGCTATTCTCAAACGGAACTTCGTCCTCTTGTAAAACGTTCGTAGCAACTGTAGTTCACGTGTCACATGCTCCGACGACAGATGGTCAAAATTGATTCAATCGATTCGCTCTGAGTATTCAGGGGATGTTTGTGAATTTCGCAGCTTTGTCGGTTCGATGTAGGAACTCGTATTTGTTTTGTGATGTCGATTCGTGGTAACTATACTAACGTAGAGAGAATACTTTCATTAGTCTATAGATAAACTCCAGACTAATTTTTTTATGAAGTCAAGCAGCTTTTACATAAAATTCAATATGTAGTAGATGCTGTAATTTTACGTTCGGAGAACGACAGGTATTAAAAGTAGAAATATAAATTATAAAATTTAAGAAATATTTGACGGGGGGATACTGATGTTACTGGGGTAAATAATAAAGTAATTACTTTGACTAATAATTGCCAAATTATTATTTGTATAAAGGATAAATAATTTTAAAATCTTTATTCAATAATAATTGTTTCATATTTTCTGTTTCTTTTCCAACATTCAGTTGTTCCGTTCTTTGTCCCTTTAAATTATTCCTTTAATCGCTTTCGAAACTAACATAGTTATCCACAATTATCTTGGTCCCATTTTTACTATCTGTCCTTAACAATGTAATAATTTGATTACAAAGTAAAATCGTATTACTCTTTTATTCATTTTTCTTTGCATATTCGCACCTCAAAAAAGTGAGGATGTAACGAATCTGTTGGAACGCATACAGAAATTTGTTAAGGATTCAGTCTAGAACCCTCGTCGGAATTCATTTTACGACCCTTTTATTTCGGTCATGGAATCTGGTCGGATCACTAGACGGATCCTTACTGGTTTGGTTTCGTTTGGTTATCCGAAATTTCTTCCCGTTTTGCTTTTTAAAAGTATTAAGATAATCGCTCGAGTCTGTCACTTTTTTCGCGAATTTACCCAAAGGTATATCGTGTCGGGAGTTACTCGAGTCCCTCTCGCTACTACCGGGAACGCCACTTCCCCTAACTTTTTGTCAAGTCAAATGTTCAATTAATTTTGCAAGTAGGTACGCTTGTCAGGGTCCACCCATTCCACCCTCTTCACAGGGGAGAATTTCCACTACCTCTGCCTGGTACTTCATCATTCGCTCGGCCGTTTTAGAGTGTGGCGTCGGGGCGAGCGAAGGGAGATGAGTTCTGAGAGGAAGAATGTTTCACGCTCTCCTGCATTCTCCTTCGCGCCCGAGTAAAACTTTCCTGCGAGAAACGTGAGCTTTCGAGCTCGGATTCACCCGAAAAGTTTCGTGCGAAAGCGCCCGCTCGATATCGAGCTCGGTATTGTCAACAGTATGAGTAAACTGTATGTATGACTATATATCTTCGTTTCACGGCACTCTTGTCAAGTAATATTATTCAACGTCGAGTCTGATCGTGCGGCGCGTACACATCGCGCTATCGAACACTTCAATTGTCGTTCTCCGATTCAAATTTTCTCCTTTTGTAGAACCGCGTTAATCCGTTTTAGACAAATGTCTTTAAGAAAGTGTAATAGCAGTGGAGGTGACGAGGGTAAGGACTTTTCTCGGAAGAAATTCAGAGTGAAACGGATAGATAATAATAAAAATTGGAAGCCAATGAAAAATGGCCAACACACAGTTCGACTGACAAAAAGGTATTTCGTTCATCACCGTCTTCTTCTCTCTATGTATACATACGAGGTATGTTCAAAAAGTATCGCGAATTTTGAATTTCCGCGGGCTATGTATATTCGATTTCCGATTTTATTGTGACGTTAGGTTAGTACTCAAGTTCCTCACTTATGCTGAAAAAATCGGCCATTTTGAATGTTTAGTTGATTGTTGCCAGCTGTTTTGGTTAGACGTGTTTTGGCTTGTCTTCGATTTTTGCCTATTCCAAAAAAGCAGCTTCCATTGCGATGATTGAGCTTTGGTTCCCACGTCATAACCATAAACCCAAGATTCGTCACCAATTATGACCCTCTGGAGCAAATTTGGGTCGTCGCGGACCGAGTCCAACCGAGCTCCTTAGCAATGTTAACGCGACACTGTTTTTGTTCGAAATTGAGCAACTTTGGCAAGAATTTCACGGCGACCCGTCTCGTGCCCAAATCATTGGTAAAAATCGAATAGCACGAGCGAATCGATATGTTTAGTTCCTCAGCAATTTCTCTAACGGTGATTCGACGATTGGCCAATATTATTTTCTTCACTCCATCAATGTTTTCGTCTGTTGTCGATGTGCTCGGGCGTCCGGAACGCATTTCGTTGTTCGCATCTTCTCGGCCCTCTGAGAACATTTTGTACCACCGATAAACGTTGCTTTGGTCCAAGGTAGCTTCACCATATGCCACAGTCAACATTCGGAATGCGTCCGCGCACTTAATTTTGTTTTTCACACAAAATTTGATACAGATTCTTTGATCCATTTTTTGGAATAGGCAAAAATCGAAGACAAGCCAAAACACGTCTAACCAAAACAGCTGTCAACAATTATCTAAACATTCAAAATGGCCGATTTTTTCAGCATAAGTGAGGGACATGAGTACCAACCTAACGCCACAAAAAAAAACAAAAATCGAATATACGTAGCCCGCGGAAATTCAAAATTCGCGATACTTTTTGAACAGACCTCGTATATGTTATTGATTATTTATTGATTACGACACGTCAATAGTTGTCCCAGGTGTAATATAAGACCGTGACTAAAATATCTGTCCCACCGATGGTATTCTAGGGGCAGCATACACTGAATGATGATGTTGATTGAGAGCTCTAGATATCAGCGAGTATATTGGGCATTTCACGTTCAACAAACAGAGCCTCCCATTTCAGAAGCGTCACATTCTCTAAGCAAAAAATTCGTACAAGACAAGTCGGGAAAATATACAAATGTATCTGTCGACCAATTATTGAATATGGGCATCCAATCTTTGTTAACTGCAGAGAAGATGCACTGAAAAAAATTAGAACTCCAGAAACCAGTGCACTCTGACGTCTCACAGGTATCAGAAACCCGACAAATCCTCTCTACAATCCGTGCAATTCACTTATATATGAAAAAACAGGCATTACACCAATAACAAACAGAATACAGACCCTCACCTCAAAGTTTCAAATAGAACAACTAGACCATCTTAAACCATTATGTATACAACGATTACCGGACACCACACCGAAACACAAATTTCCGAGGCATAGTATTTTCCAAAACCCACGATACATGCACAACTTGCGATAATGCTCTCATTCAAAGTACAATACAAAAGCCAAACTTTTGTACACTTTGGATAATAAGAATTCCTTACCACACCTAAGAAAATCATAGGCTGAAGGACTTCTGCCGATGGCCTATTGGCATTTTATGTTTGTCACCATGTTTATATTTGTAACCATGTTATGTAAGTTTATGTCAATAAATACATTTTACTACTACGACTCGATCTATCATCGACTGAGAGTCGATGAATTGGCGATTTGGTGAAAAATTTGTCATCAATGTCGTTACAACATTAAAAGGCATGCAATTTCATTTCTACATTTTTTTTCGCTAATCACTATTTATTGTCGTAATGATTTAAAAGTCCAAACATTACATTTTTAATCATTACTAAATAGCAGCAAGCGGAAAAAGTCTAATAAGAAATTCATCCCTTGCTTTACGGTTGAAACAACAATATGAAAAATTATGAACCAATTCCTGAGGGTAAGGGGTCATTGGCAAAATCAATTTGACGTGGAATGCCCCATATAAATATCTTCATTATCTCCTATGCATACAGTTATATCCATACACAGAGCTTGAGACGGGGAAGAAACTCGAGTTGGCGTCGATATATTTCCCAACACATGGGAGGGGTGAACCAAGAGCCACCGAATTACGTGCTGGCAATACACCCCAGCGTGATTAATTAACTCCGTGATATACAGCACCGTGTAGTCGAAGTTTCCAATAACGGAATTTCGGTACGTTATAATAAAGTACCCTGGCAAAAAAAAACTGTTGAGATCCCGTGTGAATCAGGGATCTTCAAATTATTAACTATGAGTACTGTCGGTCCCACTAATACGCTGTCCCTCACGCTCGCCGAATGTGCTTTATATTGACACCCGACTATATACGAGGTCTGTTAAAAAAGTATCGCGAATTTTGAATTTACGCGGGTTTCGTATATTCGATTTTCGATTCTTTTATGGCGTTAGGTTGGTACTCATGTCCCTAATTTATGCTGAAATAATCGGCCATTTTGAATGCTTAGTTAATTGTTGACAGCTGTTTTGGTTAGACGTGTTTTGGCTTGTCCAAAAAATACGATATAAGGTATATAGGCGATTTTTGCCTATTCCAAAAAATCGATCAAGAAATCAGTATCGAATTTTGTATGAAAAACAAAATTAAGTGCGCGGACGCATTCCGAATGTTGACTGTGGCATATGGTGAAGCTACCTTGGACCAAAGCAACGTTTATCGGTGGTACAAAATGTTCTCAAAGGGCCGAGAAGATGCGAACAACGAAATGCGTTCCGGACGCCCGAGCACATCAACAACAGACGAAAACATTGATGAAGTGAAGAAAATAATATTGGCCAATCGTCGAATAACCGTTAGAAAAGTTGCCGAGGAACTAAACATATCGATTGGCTCGTGCTATTCGATTTTTACCAATGATTTGGGCATGAGACGGGTCGCCGCGAAATTCGTGCAAAAATTGCTCTATTACGAACAAAAACAGTGTCGCGTTAACATTGCTAAGGAGCTGTTGGACTCGGTCCGCGACGACCCAAATTTACTCCAGAGGGTCATTACTGGTGACGAATCATGGGTTTATGGTTATGACGTGGAAACCAAAGCTCAATCATCGCAATGGAAGCTGCTTTTTTGGAATAGGCAAAAATCGAAGACAAGCCAAAACACGTCTAACCAAAACAGCTGTCAACAATTAACTAAACATTCAAAATGGCCGATTTTTTCAGCATAAGTGAGGGACACGAATACCAACCTAACGCCACAAAAAAATCGAAAATCGAATAAACGTAGCCCGCGGAAATTCAAAAAGCTCGATACTTTTTGAACAGACCTCGTATTCTCGAAACTTACTCCTCTACCGGATCTTCACCGAGCTTTTGTACGATATTTTCTTATCGTATCGCGTAAAAGTTACAGATTCGGCTCATTCAATAGCATTCGACCTTAACACCTGATCATTGTCGATAAGGGATTTTGCTTAAGACAACGTCGTGTCTACAGATGTTTATTTCCGGGATGAATGCTCGGTCACGGGTACATTAGCCCTGCTGCTGCATAGAATACCGTGAGATTGGATCTACCGAGCGGGAAAACTTCGAAGTTCGTTTGCCCGGCGTCGTATGCAAGAGAGCATGGGAGAAAATTTACTAGACCATCAGGGATTAATCCAAGAGAAAAGGCTTAGCCCCCCATTCTTGCTTAAGCCATAAGTCGCTCACGGCAATACCTGATATATAACGACTGCTTGCAAACAAAAGGGCATAACTCACGTCACTATAACCGTTTAATCGTATCGGTTATGTCTTTTCGTTTGCTAGTAATTAATATGTTATATTCACGCTACGCTGACAGAGTACGATAAATGCTTGTCAGTTCGCGAAATTCTAAAATCCTAACGTTCATCCTATATCCACCACGTCCACGTCACATTACCAAATTTCCTCATTCTCCCTAAGTGAAACGGTGATCCTCTCCATCGACTGAAGAAAAAAGCCGCTTCTAGCACTAATCTCTAAACCAGTTAAATAAATTCCATGTATCCTAAATCAAGCTTGTGGCCAACGCTGTCGACGATAATCGCGGTGTCGGCTTTCCGAAACTGAAAGGAAAAACCACATTTCTGACCAGTTCGAAACTGACCCATCGTTGGAACTCGGGATCTGCGATTCTGGCCGAGCACACATTCAAGAAGATGGTAATGCAATTCCATCGTTAATAAAATATACTTGACCCTCGTAGAAGCATGACATCCGGATATTATGTTGGAAATTCCAATATTTGGATCTTTTATTGTCGTGAGTAATCCAGGCAGTGGTAGATTTGTATATTTCTGGAACGTGACCACCACACGTGTTTTATATCAGATTTTTTAAATTAATCTACGTGTCTCGGCGTGAGATAGATTATAAGTTTCAATATTAGGATAATTGCGCCAAGTTATTATTCTTAAAAAGTTTTTTTTCTATTCACATTTTATTTGGGTTTGCCAGGGGGACAGTAATAAATAATACGATAAAATCTCAACTATTATAGAATTCAATGCTATAAAATAGTCCAGGGAAGGAGTATTTTATAGGACTTCACGAAGTTTCACTAATTCATGATTTTTACATTGGACTCGAAATTAACAACCTCGTAAACTCTGAAATGAGAATTTTTGTTTAGAACAAATGACTGGTTGGCGCGGATAATTGGCTATATTTACATCGTCATTTTGTTTTTCCACTTAACTTTATTGCCCATAATACCGGTCTTTTAAGTTAAGCGTTGAAACGCCTGTCTAACCGTTTAGGCGACAACCAAAAACAGAAGGATCAGTCAGTTTCTTTGTGCAATATTACGTAATAGCTTAATAAAATGTGAAAGTTTAGCGGTCAAGTATGTACATTAAGTTAAGTACAAAAATTATGGCTAATTATATATCAAGCATAATGAATTATATTGATAATAAAAATGATAAAATTGTATGACACTAATTCCTCAAACAATTAAATAGATGATGGCGTCTGCACGTTAGTCTCTGGAATCTGGAAGAAAAAAAATGGTCACCTGACAATTGACACGGTCAGAAAATTCTCTGGGTTCGCGAATAGTCACGTATATCGTAAGAACTTCCGTTTTTGCGAGATCCAGTTTTAAGGAAAGATTTGTAAAACGTGCTATACCGTTCCATCTCAATGTTTCGTAACTCGCGCGATTAAAACTTGTATAGTGGTAATGCTTTTTATAGAAGAAGTAAGAGCCAGAGAAAAGATATTGGACAAGCGGCGTCGGGACGGAAGAGAAGAGGGGCCTACGGATTATGGCGCGCATGCTAATCTTTTTAGCTGTTGATCCTACATTTAACCAAATATCTCGTCGATATATTTTGACCTAGCGTGCGTGTATAATCACTATATCTAACAGAATGACGCCCACCCGTTGAGCAATATCTAGTGGGAATGTTACTTGTCGGCGTTATATACAACCAAAATCTCTTTTTATTTGGTGCTTATCGGATGGATACGAAGAAATTTCTCTACGCGTCTCAACGATACTCCGTCACTCCGAGAACGACAAAAAAGTAACTGTTACACTGCTGATATCTCGTTCCGAGCGGATTTCTCTAAATTAACATAATCTTCCTTCCGGGCTATGAAAATCGTCTATGACTGGTTTTTTTTTTTTTTTTTTTTTTTTCATTTCGTGAACACATCTTTCGGCAATCATTTCGTAATATGTTAATACCACAAACCAAAGTTTCATAGATATCTTCGCATAATCCAGTGAGTCTCGTTATACATATATATATATATGTTATATATATCATTATCGGAATCTTTCAGAAAATTTCTCCTATCATTAAAAACACCATGAATAAAAATTTCACGCAAGTTTCGAATTCATGTCTCAAATTAAATTAATTCTGTCACCTGTCGTACTATTTACATATTTGAAAATAGTTCACTGGAGTTTTTTTGCCTATGGTGCCTAAGGGTCTTAAAAATTATGTACCATAATACTATGGCGGTCGAAATATCTAATTCTAAGTACCCCAATACGAGGTCAGTTCAAAGAGTATCGCGAATTTTGAATTTCCGCGGCCTATGTATATTTGATTTTCAATTTTTTTTGTGGCGTTAGGTTGATACTCATGTCCCTCACTTATGCTGAAAAAATCGGCCATTTTGAACGTTTAGTTAATTGTCGACAGCTTTTTCAAACAAGTTCTCATTTCGTTCAGTTCTTTTGTTTCAATTTCTTTTCTTTCAATCAATTTATTTATTCATTTGACGGTAAGCGACATTATTCATTTATTTTGCTTTAACTATTCGTGTTTAGGTGAGATTAAATTTATGCGATGAATAAAGTAAGAGGACTTTCGTTCGTGTACTCCTCTTGGTCATGGTTAATTTGTTTCTTCCAAACCCTTAAGGAATGTGTGGCGTCTTTCTCTCCCAGGTTCACCGGCCGGTCAAGTCCACCGTTCGAGATATATATACCTGTATATATACATAAGAAGCCAGGGGGGCAACTCGGGCGTACATGTACACTTTATTTTTGCGTATGTCGCACATCGTACGGCCAAGTTCGGCGACGAGATAAAAATAAGCAAGGTTTGATAAAAAAAAAATTTTATAAAAAATAAAGTGCGAGAGAGTAAAAAAAAAGAGGCGAGAAAGAAAAGACGATAGCGACGAGACTTCCTGGAGGAGAACTGGTTTTCAAGCACAATAAGGTCCTCGAGGTGCCCTCTCTCTCTCTCTCTCTTTTTCTGCTCTGCTCTGCTCTGCTACAAGGCAACAAAAAAGAATCGACTACCTCTGCAACAACACACCACTATGTGTGCATCTCCTTAAAATCGAAGCTGCTGAATCTCCGAGAGCCTCTCGACCAAGAAATTCCTTCCCACGCGTCAACCACCTTTCGTTACATATATACTACTCCGTATAATCTGTATATTTGTATATTATGCGCATGTGTACATACGAAAATAAGAAGCTTGCGGTCAGACAACCGTTAAACATCGAATAACAAACGGGAATTCGCGAATAACGGTTTACAATGAAATCTCGAGATTTTAGATTCCTTGAGGTGGAAGCTTCCATTCTGTCAATGAAGAAATAAAGGATGACTCGAGATATTCGTGCCAGTGCGTTGAAAATATTGGAAATAGTCAAGTATATAAAGTGACGTTGAATGTTCGACGAGTTGTCTCTGGGTTTCTTGAGCTCAGAGAACTAAAGGCAAACTACCCTCTTTCTCGAACGTACACCAAGCAACTCTTTGTAAAAGACTAAAACGCCTCTGAGTTCTCATTATGTTTTCATTTATGCAGCGCAGTCACTGCATGAAATTTCTTACGTTGATTTTATCGGACGTTCAAAGCAAAGATTGTACATCAAGATTACGACAACGGACAGGCATTAAATGATATTGTATAATAATATTACAGATATTTATAATATGCATTTTTAATTGATTTACGATTTTCAGTATTTTAATTTAAGGTAGGGACAAAAGCAAACAAAAAAAAACAAACCAACAAACATTTTCCAAAATATATAATATAAAAAATGTGTATCGTATATGAAATGCATCAATGTTATACAAAAAAGCAGGCAGCGAAGCAACGATACAGTTTCTGAAGTTAAGAACTTTACCATAGAAACAATTGTTGAAAAATTATAAGTTTAATAAAATTCGAGATTGACTCACATGAAATTCGGTCGTAAATAATCATTCGAGAAGAACGACGCTTCCTCGACGAGGATGCTAAATAAAAATATATATATGGCAAGGAATATATGGAGTTTCCGATTTTTAAAAAATCATTCTAAACATATGAGATATTTCACGTATAACATACTTTTTTTTAATACTTGGCGTGCGGACACTGCCGCGTCTCTTGATACTTTAGCTATATGTCGATGGTAGTTTCGATGTCGTAACAGTCTGACGATCAAGCTTTTAATAATATGCGGAACGATAAAGTATGTTATTTTTTTTTAATACCCCTATGAGAGCGAATGCGAGGCATCATCAATGCCAAGGCTGCATTGTGCTCTTGATCTTCGTAGCGATAAAGCTCTCTCTTTCTTTATCGCGTAGCGAGCTCATTCATGTAAATTTCCATAGTGTGATGTAAAATATCAACGAGAGATACGACTTGTGAGCGAGGTGTAATAACAAAAAGGAAGATGGCGAGAGTCATAAATTATTCGTTAACCGAAGAACTTCCTTCGTGATATACGTTGTTATGTACACGTACCTAACACCACCCACATTACCCACCCAGGCATTTATATCTTATATATGGGAGTGTATGTGCATACACGTGTTACACGTAATAATGACGATAATTAAGACAACCTAAATGCATAAAGAGAACGAAGCGTATAATAGCCAAAGTATAAAGGTTTGTACACGGTTTGTATACTGTTTTTGTTTACATATGCACCGATTCCAGATCGGTAAAATCTGATTCTTCTGCTGCTGTTGCTGCTTGTTCAGTTATCAACGCGGTATTCCTGGTACGTAGTCATACCCCGATCGTATCGACATTTCCGAAGCTTTTTTTACCAGTTATTTTTATTACGCAAACACCAACTTCTACGTCCTTTTGTAACTACCAAGGTACGAGTATGTAGCTCGAATCATATATATACTATACATTGTAAGTGACAAGATCGATACATAAATATGCATATAGATTCATGTTAAAACATAAAAAATATCACTTTGGGATTATCTTAAGGGGGGATATAGGGTTAGACGGTTCAAAAAATCGATTTTTTTTTATTTCATAAATTGTTAGTAAAACTATTGAAAAATATGCTCCCAAAATTTTAAATGAAAATTCCGACTCGTTCTATTGTTATAAGCCATTAAGGGGGGGGGGGATAGGGTTAGGACAGCGTTTTCTCAATGATTTTCATGAACTTTTTTATAGTATAAAAAATGAATATAATTTATTGAAACTATGAGAATATTTTATACATATATTTAAGTATATACTTTGATGATAGTAGATACTTTGATGATTTTCGCACTTTCGTACTTGCGACAGATGATAGAAAAAAAAAAGGTCAAGTTAATATTTTCGTGTAAGTACAAGCGATATCTGTTCGCGCAGCCTTTCTATTAAACGTTTTATGTATAGGACGGAGCTGTTTGAGTTTTAGGGGGGGGTAGGGTTTTAAAATTATTTTTTTTTGCATTTTTTTAATTATTTTTTTTCTGAATGAACAATATGTCGAAAATATTGTGTATAAATTTTAAGTCAATCGGAGTAAAACTAACGGAGTTACAGCGTTTCAAACGACCGGCCGTGATACTTGATTTTCACGTATAAAAAACTTTAAATCGATTTTCCCGAAAACGTCATTTGTGAAGTTTGTGAACATTAGAACTCAAAATCTACTGAACCGATCCTTTTGAAAATTTAAACATTACTTTTTCACATAAATCAACAGGTAAACAGGAGGAGTTTGTTTTTCAATTTTTTCAATTTTTTAATAACAAATTAAGCACGATTTGCGTTTTTCACTTCCAAGTGCTGCAAAAAATAGAAAAAAAAAAAAAAAAACTCTTCCTGATTACCTCGAGAAATACATCACCTTTAAAATGCATATCAATTTTTTTGTTTCAGATGATCTGGTAACGAGTTATAATGTTCACCGCAAAGCCAGTTTTTTTCAAGGCGCCTCTGGAGATTCAACGTCACCGGCTTATTTATCAATATTTTTCATTGAAAATTTTTTCTGAGATACTTCAATAGTTGTACAATAATATGTAATTCTATTTAATAAAATTATATTACTCATGTCGCCGCAAAAAAATCATAAAAATATGCTTTTTTTTCGCCTTTAAAACCCTACCCCCCCGTTAACAGCCGTCATACACATTGTAAATCCGTATCGCTGTAATAAACCCATAAACCATTTTCCTGATCGGGGAACAGGAAAATTAGGATATCGGCTACTGCAGCGTAGCATCCAATCGACCCTAAACTCTTCCGACCCACGGGTATGCTAATTATTTATTTCACTTTTTAATGAAAATAGTTTTTTCATATTCCGGCCTTTTTGGAATATGCGAGCATGCAAATCTTGGCGAAAAAATATATAGAACATATTTATACATTGAATTCAACAAATAGAGGAATATAATATATTTTTGTATGTTTATCTGTAACATATATTAATAATATGTTATATTATTAGTAGAATATATTTGGCATATATAGAATTTGCTTTATCCACAGATTATTCGTCGATTCTAATCTAATATATGATACAAATTTAAAGAGTTATAAAGCCTTATCCTAAATGAAATTCCACATATCGAGAGAGATGATAAACTTTCTCGTTTAATGAATCGCACAAAGTGAAATGCCATTATCAAAGCGATATTTAACTTCGGAGATCGGTAGAAGGCAATCATCGATTCATCTGTGGCGCTTTCAATCGAAGAATTATGATTGACGATTGAACTTTCTACGGACACGCTCTCGTGCAAATGCCGCCCACATTCGCGAATAAAGAAATAAAGAAACGCGGCAGAGGCTCGAACTATCGGGTATATATAAATTTGCGCGAGCGATTCGCCAGAGGCTCTTATATGGGAATCCTCACACCACACACCCTATTGCTATTTTTATTTTGGCCGATCAATAAGCGAGAACAAAGGATACTTAGCGAAATTGACTTACGCAATAACAACAAAAGTAATTAAATAATGCCTTCTTTACTTCGTTATTTAATGTACAAAATTTACAAAATCTGTTCGTTACATTAATTATAGACAAAAATGAACTTGTCAATTTTTACTGATTTCATGGATTTTATGTGAGAGAAAAAGTCTGAATAATATGTATATCACAACAATGTAAAACTAGAGTTTTGCGGCGAGAATGACGCACAAAAAATTTAGAATAATCTTCAGACTAGGATCATAACCTCGAGTTTCGTGGGGATATAAAAAGAAATTTGTCCATTTGACCTAGACCTTGGTCCTAGTATAGTGTAGACATTATTCCTATTTTCGTATGTCCGCGTAGAATTATCGGGAAGTTTGGAAAGAACCCGTTTTCATAATCAAACCAAGGTATTATAAGCCTCGGGGGCATCAGAAGCCGCAAAGTAACTGTTCATAAAAATGTGGTATTCGGTCGTTTAGACCTCGTTCAACTTGTTTGCAAAAATCATGGTTCTACGTTTATGTTCCACTTTGCATGCAATCCACAACAGGAATTTTTTCTATTCATTTAATTCTCACATCACAAATCAGCTAGTCCATGCTGGTATAAATGTCCAAGAATAAAAGAGACCGATTAGGGTGGTGCAGAAAATTTTCAAAATAACGCCGGAGCGAACTCAAAGTTCGACATGTTACATTAGCATAAAGAATAATTAATTGTAACGAGTGTCAGATTTTTAATATACTATATATAGAAAAGAGGGAATTTTTTGATGACATCGAATGTGATTAGAGTGGCGAGGTCAATGAACTCAGGAATACTACATGGCTGAGTGGTGACGCGAACTCTCAAAAAAGAAGGAAGCGCGAGAGAGAGAGGATTAATTCGCAAGAATGAGATTAAGCAGATTCACGGTTGCTCTCTCGAGGGTCAGACGTGTCCTGCATCGGGAATCCCAAAGTGCATTGGACAGAGAGAGAGCGAGTGAGAGGGATGCTTCCCTGATGTATGATGATCGTGTTTTGACCATGCAGGAGAGGATTCCTTGGGCGCCATACATTAACGAAACAGGTCATATACACTGTGAGCTTACTTGGTGCATCATGAGTGCACACACCCTGCAATGCGAAGTAACTGGCAATAAAAAAAAACCACAAAAAAGATTTTACGAGAACAGAATTACCATATTCAATAATCTGTATTAAGGGTGAATAAATAAAAATTATACCGTTTTTCGACTAATTAACGACTTGACATAATTATCCCATAATAATGAATATTAATATTGTTTTTAAGAATAATTATTGATTATGGATAAATATTTTATTGGACAATTGTTTTTAGTGCATTCTTATGTGGAAAATGCATTTTAAGGCCTTATATACGCGAAAAATTTCGAAATTTTTCAATTTTTGTTTATTTTTTATTCCATTAGCCTGAACGGTTAGGAATATTTTAAGCTTTACAGAATTGAAAAATTCCAAAAATTGTTAAAGTTACAGCATTTAGAGCGTTTATAATAGATACCGCGCGACGCGCCCGACCGCGAACTTCAAAGCTGTTTTTTTCATGATTCACTTTTTTGAACCTTGTGAAAGTTCTAACTCATGAACGAAGATTCAGATCGATTTGAAATTTTTACAACATATTCTTAGTATCATCACCTATCGTGTGAACCACAGAAACAAAAATTCCAATGACACAAAAAAATATAAAAAATAAAATACCAACAGACAATTGAGTAAAAAAATTTTAACTTTCGAATTTTTATAATAATAATTTTTTTTTATAATATTGTTGGTTCACACTGAAAATACATTCATTATGCAATTAAAAATATGTTCATTTTTGTTTTTCAGACACCCAGATGCCGAGAACTTTCACCACCAACGCGCGCGGAAAAAAAAATACATTGCTTTATTATGTTATATCACCGCCATTTGTTAATATTTCTGATTTTTTTTTACATATACTTAACCATGTGCATAAATGATCTGTAAAAAAAATGTGGTCAATATATGCGTCATTTTTTTTAACCGCGTCTAGAAAAGCACATTCAAAAAACGGCGAAATTGCGTATATAAGGCCTTAAGGGGGATATAAGGTTAGGACAGCGTTTTTTCAATGATTTTCATGAATTTTTTTATAGTATAAAAAATGAATATAATTTATTGAAACTTTGAGAATTTTTTATACATATATTTAAGTATATACTATAAAATTTTTATACATATATTTCAGTATATACTATAAAATTTGTATACATATATTTAAGTATATACTATAAAATATTAGCGACCGCATATTGCAGGTCGCAATCAGACTCAGCATTTTGCGTACATTCTGAAAGCCACAATTTTCATCTGAAATCAAACGAGGTTGGAATTTACTTTTATTATACGTCTCTCTTCTATATGAACCTAAATGCTATCAAAAAAATAGAAAATTGAATTTTTTACAGGGGTCAAAACAAAAAAGCATGATTTTTCGCCATTTTGTACAACTTTATTTGCAAAAAAAAATTATTTTACATAATGATAATATTCCGAATTTAGGTTCATATAGAGCACAATACTATGAAAAAAGTAACTGCCAATTTTCAAAACGATTGGTTGAAAACTTTCCAAACTAGCGTGTACGCAAGTTAAAAAAAAGTCGTTTTCGGAAAAACGCGTTTGAAAAAATAGTACCAAGAAAAACAAGCAATATGCGGTCGCTAATATTTTATAGTATATACTTAAATATATGTATAAAAATTTTTTAGTATATACTTAAATATATGTATAAAATATTCTCAAAGTTTCAATAAATTATATTCATTTTTTATACTATAAAAAAATTCATGAAAATTATTGAGAAAACGCTGTCCTAACCCTATTTCCCCCCTTAATGGCTTATAACAATAAAACGAGTCGGAATTTTCATTTAAAATTTTGGGAACATATTTTTCGATAGTTTTACTAACAATTTATGAAATTAAAAAAAATCGATTTTTTGAACCGTCTAACTCTATTTCCCCCCTTAATGTGGACAATGTTTGTTCAAATAAATACAATTGAAGACGACAGAATTAAATAAGTAAATAAGTACTTTTCTGAATTTCGATTATTACTGTTATCCATATGATCCAAATTTGATGTATCCATGGTATTCAAATACATCTGCATACAACTTCGCGTAACAACGTAATAAAAAAATCGACTGTAAAATAGGCATCTGTGCTCCAAATTTATGTCTCGTACAATTTTATATACGATATCCCACCAAGATTATATGTTTCAACGGTATTCCCGCTATTTCGCAGTCTGGAGAGAGATGTTAAAGTATCACATGTTACACTGCAAAGACGTATGGCAGAGGTATTCTAGTCAAGATAGTAAGAATCCTCGGCTCGTATTATATTGCATATATGAAATTGTAGTCAAACTGAAAGGAGCTTCCCTCCCGACAGAAACTCTCGTTGGAACGGTTAAAGTTACAGAGCGAAATTGCCAATACAACATCCACTGCCGAAGTATCAAGATGATTCAACGTCCCACAGCTCATTATACGTTGGGCGCGAGACTTTAAAGTTTTTTTTTAATCGTCTAATTTCCATATTACTTGTCAGCTGACTATAGCTTGATTACTCTAGAGATCCGAACGAATTTCATTCCGATTCGTTTTACAGTGTATGCCACCGTCAGGAAAACGTTAAAAGTAGGTTTGTCAATATGCGACGACTACTATGCGGTTTTTTTTTTGAGAAAAGTATATTTAAGAGTTCACATACCCCTGAAATTAAAAAAAAATCGATATTTTTACAGATTTTTATTCTTTATACTTTTAAGAATAAAAAAAACTTTTAAGAAAATTCCACTCCGTTACAAAATTATAGCAATAAATGTGACCGTACCGTAAGTTCACGTTGTACCTACCAGAAACTTTAAACGCGTTTTTCTCGAAGCTATGTTTTTAGACAGTGTCAGCACGATGACTCGGTCTATTTTTAATATTTATTAATTTTTTTTTAATCTTGATAATTATTTTCTCTATAGTCTGACGAGTGGTTTTTTTAATTTTTTGGTTGGGCAATTTTTTATAAATCGTTAAACACTAATTTCTTTTTTATACTACATACTAAAATTTAAAATACTGTAATTTCTTTATTAAAAAAAAAAAATAAATTCCCCCGTCAGACTATTACTACTACATTATTTTACTAGATTCTTTTTCATTTTTGCAGATTGGATAATTCTTGGTAAAGTTATGATGTCGACAAGAAGGCGCTATGGTTTTCATCAGTAGTCCATTTATACCCGTAAACAATAATGTTAATATTGAAAAAAAAAAAATTTCAATTACTTTTATTTTAGTTGAAGAGTTAATAAAAAATGTGAAATGAACAATGTAATTTTTTTTTCACCATATAACCTTTATAATAATTTTTCAAAAGTTACTCGATTTTCAGAGCGCGCAGTGGTATGTGAGCACTTAAGGTAGTAGTCTGGTAACTTAAGGCGATTTTCATGTCTTTTTTGGAGGGCGTTTTTTTGTAGGAAAATAAAAATGAATCGTTTTGGATATTTAGGATGTTTTTATTTACATATTAAAGATACAAAAAAAAATTGTTTGAAAAAATTTAATAGTTTATTATTATTATTATTATTATTGATCGAAGTTGGCACCTCGAAAAAAAAGCGCGTGGGTGGCCCCGGTGATTTTGGCTCTTGATGATATCTGAAATAAAAAATTCTTAATCTATAGACATGTAGGGGGTGTGGTGATTCGGTGCTGTATAGAAGATGACTGTATAGAAGATGACTGTATAGAAGAAAATGCATATTGGAAATGAAATAAAATGACATAAAATAAATGCGTGTTTATATGCGACCAGAGAGTGGTGGCGACGCCGTCACCACAGACATGTCATTCTGGTCGGAATTACTGAAGTTAAATTTCATGGATAAATAACGAAATGGCGGACTTTGCAAAAAAAAATTCCTTTTATTTTAGCAAAGAAGGGGTTGTAAAATAACAAGAAATTTAACTTCAGTAGTTCCGACCAGAATGACATGTCTATAGATTAAGAATTATCAAGAATTTTTGATTTCAGATAACATCAAGAGCCAAAATCACCGGGGCCACCCACACGCTTTTTTTTCGAGGTGCCAACTTCGATCAATAATAATAATAATAATAAACTATTAAATTTTTTCAACAAAATTTTTTTTTGTATCTTTAATGTGTAAATAAAAACATCCTAAATATCCAAAACGATTCATTTTTATTTTCCTAAAAAAAAACGCCCTCCAAAAAAGACATGAAAATCGGCTTAAGTTACCAGACTACCACCTTAATTGATTGAAATAAATTTCATATTTGTTACGCAGAATTGATTTTCATTGGACAAAGAATTTATTAGTCCGGTATGTGTCGCACTACGACTTGGGCGTAATTTTGTAATGTAACGTGTACATATAGTCATTGTGTCACGATGAGAACATGACGCGTTCGAAGAAGGACGTTTCACATCTTAAATATGTTGCGTGAGTTTGAGAGAGTCATATAATCGAGAAATTCGTGTAGTAATCAATTTCTCGAGGCGAATAGAAGGGATTATCATTGAATTACGACATGTTGCTCCCATATACAGAAATAACGTGATTTTCACCGTTCAAAAGAGTCACCGCGCGTTAGAGAAAGTGTCGTCGCGTGTGTGTCGACTGAAAGTTTTAAGGCTTTTCTCGCATCTTTCGAACTAAATGGTCGAAAAGTGAGAAACCGATTTTAATAATCGGTTACTTTTTTATTCTCGTTGAATTGAAATAAAAATATTAAAAAATCGATCTGTGAATTTTGTAGGTAGCAATAAAGGTGCAAAACTGTTAATTACATACAAATGTCTTACCTGTATATATATATTACTATAGTATTACGAAACTCCCGAGAGATCCACGAAATTACTCGACTTCGACGGGAACCACAGATCGTTGGCTTTGTTTTATGTGGCATTAAAATATGAGCTGAAAAGAGAGCCTCTAATTTGTTTTTTATGTTTACTCTACTTTTTTATGTCGTGCATTAATTGGTCATAAGAAAAATACAATATCCGCAATAGTACGTTGAATTGTTATTTAAGTATTATTTTTAAAAAATAGGGAATCCCGGGTCCCAGCAAAATCCCGTTCGGGATTTATTATAAATGCTCCAAGAAGGGAATCTGCTGGATTTCGAGTGGGTCCCAGTCTATTTTCTAATGCAGTCTTTCAATTCACATTTCCAATAAAGCCTCGATCGGGATTTATCAGGGGCGTGTTTTACGACCATTTCATTTCGGTCGTGGGATCTGTTCGGATCTCTAGACGGATCGTTACCGGTGGTCAGTGATATTCAGCTGGATCCCCACCACCATTTTTACACGGATAGTTGCCGTGATTTTTCGAGCCCGACGATATACCTCAAGAAACTATTATCTTGCGCGGTTTTTGCGCTGTTCTCTTGAGCACAAGGTGTTTCCTTGTTTGTCGAGCACATATATAGATAAGCTTAAATCATTTAATATAATCGCAGCGCTATTGTGAACTAAAAATTCCGAAATATATCCACGTAAGTAATACGTCTCCTAACATTCGATACTATACGTAATCGTGTAACTAGGAGGTATGGGTTTGATGGTGGTTATTGGCGGTAACATGATGTTCTTTCTTCTATTCCCTAAAACATATATTTAGAGGAGAAAATGCAAATTGGTACCACTATTTTTGTGCATTTTTATTCATCTTTTTTCCGAAATTCATGTGGTCCATGCTCATTCATCTTTACGCGATTACTAGCCCTCAATTATTTCATTCTTCGAACCTCATGTTTGATGCAATTTCCAAATAGTCTTTCATGAAAGTATAAACGGTATTACGTCAGGGAATAAGATTGCTTCTCAATCTTCTTGATCTCGCGAGATCCACTTTTTTGTATGGGCCTCTTTGTATCATGAGGTTATCCTTTGGATCGATTAAAAGCTCAAAAGAAGGTTATTCAGAGCACAAAATAAATTCTATCCTATAGCTCATCAACCTTTGTGAAACAACGACGTATACTTATGACTTTTTTGGCTCCTATTATTTCTGACTATCGTTGACGTCATATCGACGCTACTTACGAAAAGTAGCACGATTCAAATTTCTTAGGAAAACTAACACGTTTCGAATTCCACCACGAAAATCAACACGTTTCGATATTCGACGCGAAAACTAGCATGCTTCGGCTTTCACCGCGAAAACTAGCATGATTCGGCTTCGGCCGCGAAAAGTGGCATGTTTCGGCTTCCGCTGCGAAAACTAGCATATTTCGATTTGCACTGGAAAAAGTAGTATATTTGCCGAACTAAATCGAATAAGATTCGGAACTTTCACAAATGTTTTAATAATTTTTTCGGGAGCACTATAATGAATAAATGAAAAACATTAAGGGTGTATCGCCCGTACACCATTGAACATTTATATTCGTTTTCTATTAAAAAAATAATAACATTATTGAAAATACGATTCGCAAATACGATACGCAATATTTCACCACTCAAAAACTAAAATTGTTCATCAATGATATTTTTCATGACTCCAAGTTTCGGAGTCAGCGATGGAATTGAACAAAATTATTGTTTATAAAAAGTATAGTCTACTTACTGTCTGAAGAATCGTTCATTGTGTTTTTATTTCATAAAAAGAAACACAATCTTGGAGTGATCAACGACTAAAGTATAAAGTACAGTATAAGTATAAAGTACAGTTGACAAAATCTTCAAAACAATCGATTGAGATATCTCGAGAAATGTCAGGTCTTGGACGAAGTAGCAAGAGGGAAAAAAACTGACATTGTTAACTTTCCATACACTGCAATTGTTTTCGACTTTCTTTTCTCTAATTTTTTTGACCATGGTTTTTTTACTCCAAAATGACGAGGCATTTGCTGTTTGCCATCTTATGATAAGCCTAGCAGACCAAAATTCAAACAGTAAAATATGTATGAAATAAATTCTAACAAAAATAAAACAGTATAAAATAACAAGCATAAATATTTCGTCAATTTGGAGTAAAAAAGGATGTTCAAAAAACGTGGCGTAAAAAATGAGAAACACTTTCAGTGATACTGAAACGTGCTAATTTTCGCGGTGATAGTCGAAACCTACTAGTTTTCGTGGTAAAAGCGGAAACATACTAGTTTTCGCGGCGAGCATCGAAATGTGCTAGTTTTCGTGGCAAAAGCCGAAACATGCTAGTTTTCGCGCAGATATCAAGCGTGCTTGTTTTCGTAAGAAATCTGAAACATGCTAGTTTTCGTAAGCAGCGTCGATATGGCATATAGAGGACGAGGAGGACTTTGAGTTATACGGAATTGCGATAGTGCCACTAGACCATATCTCAACGAATGATTCGATAAAAGAGAAATATCAATTTTCATTTATAATACACGTCAGAATGACAATTTTACCAAAATCCATTCCCAATTATCAGTATCGAACCCTACACATTCACCAATGTCGATTTATAAGCTCCACAAAGTTTAATCGAAATACTCGAGACAGATGAATCGGTGTATGATTTTTTTTTTTCGCCCGTATGATCCCTTCTAATATTTTCAGCAAACGTGTGACACGCACGAGTGTCACACAAAACCCTGATATGTAAATCTTTCGCACTCCTTTACGAAGAAAAAGAAACAAAAAAATAAAGAACAAAATTTATTACACCTGTCAAATGATACGTCGTGATAGTAGCAGGGTAAGCGAAAAGCTTGGTTAGGAGTGCATGAGATCATCTTCATATCCTCGTTAAAGCTCGTGCGGGTCTCTCCCGCGAGTCACAAGATCTCATTGTGAATCGTAATATCATTCTGGTATATGCAAAAAAAACAGCGGCCACACACCATAAAGCAACGTACATACTTAACCGGAGTTGCAATAAATCCATTTTACGAATAGCACAGAGTTCTCGACCACGCAAAGTCCTTTAAACGGGTATATAGATACATAAAATGGTAAATACCGTGCCCCTTTATATACATATATATTTCAGAAATGAACGAGAATAAATTCACCGTTGAGCGACGAGCGAGTACCGTGGCACGCGCGCGTGCACGGAGCTTCGCTCTATACACGTGCGGCATGTAAAACAAGCTCCGGTACGCGTAATAACGCGCAAATATGCGGAATTGTAACGAGCTCGCGCTATATAACCGTGATTATTCGTGCTGGGGGTTACTTTTCAATGCCAACAAAACGACGGAGTTGAGAGGCCGGTCACTTGGCAAAAAGAACCCGTACTTACCGGTGCATCAACCTTCACCCCGACAACGAGCACATACATTTATGCAAATGTGCGTATTCCACTTTTATATACATATTTATTGTAGTAGCAAATTATTGCAGCTCTGACTCTATGCGCTCTTTTTGCTACACAACGAAATTAACGTGGAAATTATTAATTATTTTCGATCGCCTTATGACATGGAACTAATTGGCCATTTTTTTTTAAATTAAAAATACAGAGACATTTATTTTGGCAATTATGAAGGTAAACAAACCGGACATAGACTCATGCCGTTTCATTATATTATTATAGACATCAAGACCACTTTGGAAATTACTGGAAAATTATGGAAGGGGGGAAATGATGGAAAGAGGTAGTTGTATCCATGTGTTTGTGCTTCTACTAATATAATAGTATATAAATATCTTGTATAATATATAGCAAGAAAAGTATTTAATCTCATGCGGATGGAGAGAGGCACTTGTACGGATTTATGTGTTTGTACTCCTTCTTTTATACTTACAGTATCTTATGTGTATAAAGAGAGGTATGTTATCTTATGCAGTTCCCCGGGAACCCAAAGATCCTCTTTTCGTACCTCAGAACCTCTCGTTCTTCTCGATTCGAGATAAAGCCAAAAATTCTTAGCGTTCTCTCTCCCGATCGAGGGTGCACCCTTTATCATTTTTTTTCTTCTTTTTAATCGTTGAGCTGAGAATAAGACCTTTGAATTTTTCAAATTGCTATTACCCGGGATTTTTAACGCTTCCCTGATGGCGGAAAGAACAATGAAACGTGAAGGTGAAGGCTCAAGTTTTCTCGGTATTTATGATTTATTCTTTAGCACACTGAACGTTAAAAATATGAAGAAACACAGAACATAGACATTATTTCATAGAAGGCACAATTCTGTAAAGCCAAGGTGCATATAGTTCGCAAATTAATTATATAGACATAGAAGTACGTCAAGACGCTGCCGCTTGATATTAGGATTTTTTGTTAAGTTTATGAAATCAATAGGAATATGACATTGACATTTTTAAAGGGGACCATACAATAGGCAATGACGGAAACCTTATTTCCATGAAATTACCAGTTGGTCATTTATAGTATAATATTTAGGGAAACAAAATGAATTTGGGGGTGGCAGAATAAAAGAGCGAGAAAAAGAACGAGAGTCCTTCCGGTCTCTCTCATGATCTATCGTCTAGCCAGCACGAAAATTCTATTTAAAAAAATAAATTTTACTCCTTGATATTTTACCGATAACATATTATTTGACATATATATATATATTATTTATATTTCCGAGCTAACTTCCATTACTGCTATGTATCAAAGTACCCGTTATTAAAAAAAATTACGGACATTTTAACATGAATTTTTTTATCTAAAAATCTTGTACCCCCGAATCAACCGTCTCGGCGACGCTATGCAATTAATGTTTCGTATCTAAAGCACTAATCAGTTCGCGTATTTAGTGCCCATATATATATAGTCCGTATACAAAAGGTCCCTTAACGAGAGGCGATATAAATCAGGGAGCGAGGTTGAAGAGATCGAGAGGTTTCCTAATTAAAAGACGGAGCATATAATTCACGTCTGGTAATTATTCAAAGAATGTCGCTCTATCGGTATGATTTTATTTGTCCACCTCTAACCACATATTCGCGAAGCACCCTTATGGACGAATTGAAATAGATAAGGCAAAAACATTTTCAATTGCTCAAATTATTAAGCTAAAAAAATTAATTAATCAGCGGCCAAATCTTTTGCGGGGAAAAAAATATATAATTACATTTAATTTCTCGTTTCAGTCGTTCGCTTTCAAGGAATTGAAACCTCACAAAAATTCACCTAATTAAAAGGACGAAATACAGCAGTTTTAGCTGGAGCGAAAAAAAAAAAATGTATATATTCAACGAAACATCCTTCTATAACAATTTTTTATCTTCATCTCCGTCGTTCATTCCGGAATTTGAAACGGTGTAAAAAGTCTCGGGCTTTACCCGCATAGAATTTCGAGGATGGGCACCACTTTTATTGCCAATTCCCAACGAGATCCATGAACATTAGGATTCGCCCAGTATGGTGGTCGTGGATGTTACGAACGAAGCACGCGCTAAAATCGGTCATTCAACGAGACAAAGAGAAAGAGAGAGGGAGAGAGAGCGAGGTGACGGTATCTTTTGCGAGTTGCAAAAGATACGAAATAAAAGAAAGACGAAATACGAGCGCATCGAGGGAAGGAGGATGCTCGCACACAGTGAAACTGATGGTGTGCCCCGTTGTTGCTGATGATGTTCAGCGCGAACGTTTATGCGAGAGCAGCCTCTTTTGAACGAGAGTATGAGAAAAGATGAGAAAAAAAAAAAAACGACGAAACAGCAATCTATACTACATACATGCATACAAATATATTCTGTAAATGTGCGTATATGCACAGGTATAAGGACACACCGCATAAAAACAGCCAACAGGTAAGAGTGAACAAGAAGAGAGTGAGAAAAGAAGGGAGGAAGGGATAAAGCCAGGAGAGACAAGAAGAGATGAGACGATCGGTACCAAGAGAGTTGGTTGGTTAGGTTGGTGGATCGTGTGTTGGTCCTCGTTGGTGACCCCCACCCTGTATAAAAGCCTCAAACATTCAGCCGCGTCTTCAGTCTTGATTTCGAACGCCTCACGCAGCGTAACTATAGATCGCGAACACAAGCCCGATCATTCTCAAATTGATGTTGTACCGTTTTCAATTGTTCTTCTAAACTCGAGGAATAATTTTGACAAACGACTTTTTTTTTTAAATACTCTTCTTTACGTACTATTAGAAATTGTGAACAAGTTACTTGTAAAATGAGTTGGTAAACGAGATAACGGATAAGAAGAGACTAAACGCGGCCACCCTTACGGCTAGGATGTACGGCCGCGTGTGGATCGCCGCATGCACCCTGGTACGTCCGAAAAAACACATCACATATACATATCAAAATCTTACAAAAATCGTAAATTTTTTTCACCACCCAGCCATGCATATCCAGAACCACCACAAGTGCTTTTCTTTCTACCAATGTATTGTGTATAATTGTTGTTGAACGGCGATTGTTTTGGTACATTGGGGTAGCTCATTCCGCTCAAATTAAATGTTAATTAATTATTTATCAAACCGACAGAAGCAAAATGATTTTCGTTAAATTCAATAAATGTCAATGATTATAGCAATTAAATGTGTGCTTTCCTCCCGGCAAGAAAAGTGACTGTATTATATTTGAAAAAATAACAGAAAAAAATGATTCTATTTAGTTCTTTGTTGACATAAAAATTGTTCGCCTCAATGAAAATTTATTCAAATTACATTAAGCTATAGTTATCGATGTGGAAACTCGGATCAACTTTCAAAAAACCCACAGATTCGTGACTTTGGCCGGGAAAGCGGAACCGAAAGCGCGTTATATAAAATTCTGATAACATTGATCGATCGGATCGTCGCGCTAAGATTCTTCAAGGTTAAAGTATCTTGCGCGCATGCGTGTACTAAACTGCACAGTGGCCATCGATTTTTATTCATTAAATCAATACCAAAGGCATCGCAGGCCGGCAACGATTGCCCGCACTCGCGTTTTTTTTTTCACGTCCAAAGATAAACTCTCCTTGACTGCGATGAGAGCGATGTCAATAATCCACTCGAATGCATTTTATCGATCGTTAGAATTTTTTTTCCCCCGTCGTGACTCCGCAATGATTTTCTCCTCTATCTTGTAATAGATATAATTTTTAAATCATAATCTTCTGCATCCAAATTGGTGAGGCAAAGGAAATCAACTCTTTGTCCTGTTGTTAAAAAAAAATATATTTAAAATTTTCTGGTTCATTGGTTTTTTTTAGGTATTCAAATAAATATATATTAATAAAAAGTTTTCTATCCCTTTTCTATGCGTTAATTCGAAACTCTGCAAGAAATACAAAATATCATTTCTTTGGAAATTTTTGAGAAATAATAATTTATTCATTTTTTTAGAGAATTTACACAATATATAATTTCAAGCGTCGGAACAAATTTTAAAAAAACTATCTTGTGAAAAAATTGTCATCGCATTAATATTTGCTCGAGCCTCAATAACACTTGTTGCTCGTTCAAATGCGATTTCCGCTCGTAGCATGCCATTCATTGATCTGATATACACGTAATAGTCTCTATCTCTCTCTCTCTCTCCAGCTTTGTGAAGCTATTGATAGCATCGTTGCGACGGTGAGAGTCTCTGACTGATGCATGCACTATATTTCATTCATAAAGCCTTTACAACGGGAATTCCGCGAGCAAACGTCACCCGAGGCAATAGCGGATGAAATCGAGCAGAAAATCAATGACGGTTATTACATTAATCTCGTTGTAATTCTATAACTGTAAAAAGGTGCATCATTATTTTTAGACTTTGAAATGAGCTATTGCTATTATTATTAACAGTGATCATAATTTATTCAAATATTAATTGGAATCTGCACAAATTATAAAGAACAACGCTTTACGTCTCTCGTAGTTTATCACGAGAATTTTTATCTCATTGGACAGGTGAGAAAGGACAGTTTTATACCAAAGATCACTTGAGTTCACTCAATCGCGAATCATTCATGCTCCGCAGAGATAAAACCAAGCTAAACGTAAATTGTTTCATCAACTCCAACGCCTACATTAAAACGTCGAATACATGTGATATATCATATATGGTAAGATTCTTGTAATTATGCATAAGTGTTTGTTACACTGTACACACAGAAAGTTCAGTAAACTCGAGATGCTAATATGTATGATTTATGCAATTCGCAACGAATTTTTTTAAATTATAATACATAAGTATAAATACGAGGTAAAACTGTAGAAATACAGGATGAAAAATTGATTTTTATTTATTCACCGACATTAAAACGTTAAATACATGTGATATATCATATATAGTAAAATTCTTGGAATTATGCATAAATAATTGTTACTTTGCACACATAGAAAGCTCAGTAAACCGAAGATGGTTATTATATGCGTGTTTTATGCAATTCGCAACAAATATTTTTTGTTTATATTACATAAGTATAAATTCGCGGTAAAACTGTAGAAATAGAGGATGGAAAATTGATTTTGATTTATTTAAGGAACAAAAATTTCGCAGCATCAACGATAATTTGGTATAAAACAAAATTTACTTGAATTACATCCGTACGATATAAAATCTGCATCCATGTATCCACCGACAATCGTCAAGAAATACATTTCCCTTATTTTACATATCATTAAACGAAAGAAAAACCAATTTTTCTCGATACATTATTACAAAACGTCGGTCCCGAAGGCAACTCGCGTTTGATTCGTGAAATTAAATGATTTCGTACTTAATGACGCATTGAGAATACCTTCATTGAATCGATTTTTGTTCAATCGGAGAACTTTGTTAATTACTATGAAAATCCTATTTTCGTTGAAATTCAACGACAATTATCGGAATTCGATGCTTTTTGCTGTTGACTGTAGAAAAATAATGATGACGCGATTGCTCTAGTTGGAAACAATGGATAATCATCGTTCATCAATTAACGACCATAGTAATCCTCGAAATTCCCGATAAACCGTGATATTTTGGAGTTTAAATCGTACGATACATGTATGCATAGATACACAGAATCCTCTATAGATTTAAATAGTGTTCGCCATGAACATTGCGGTGCAATTTGTTGTAAAAGCGAAATCTTTGCTATATGCACACACTCTCGAACACACACACATGCATATGTAGGTATAAACTTCCTGAACGTGTTGCAGTATCGAAAATCTCGGGGGGAATAGATTGACAACTACCGGCCCAAGATAGAGGCCGATGGTCAGTTTGTTATCTCTCCGTGTAATCAGTTTAAGCGTCTCTATCGGCTGGTGCAATCCAATTGTAAACACTGATGTTGTACAAATCTCTCCCCGGTGGTGGTTGCTGCCAGACTTTATTGCCCGCCAAGTCAGCGTAATTAATAGCTATATGGACGATGCGAGGATAGACGAGACGCGAACACCCGGGATGCGGTGTTTAAAGCGTTGATACGGCTAGTTAAATAACGAAGCTCAGCTAATTTGTTCCGGTCGGTAGTCGTCACGAGTTATGCTCTTTTGTACATGTGCGTGTATTACGCACGGTGTAAAAGATGCTAAACTTTTGTGTGCTCATGTTAAATAGACAGAGACGCTTAGATACATGATAAAATAACCGGTAAATCGAAACATCGGTCCATTTCGCTGAAAAACGTTTTTGTTTTTTTCTTTTCGCCATCGAAGCTTCGCGAACTTTTCCTTTATATTCGATTTTTTAAACGACATTTGTTCAGCCAAATTTTTTTCATTTTGTTGCCAATAATCTCGACGGAAACCGAAATAACAACGGTGAAACTAGGGAATTCTGTCATTCACGATTTTCTCAAATTTTCCATTAATAATGACAATGGAAGCGAAAGAAAAACCGAGCTCATATCCACAGTATATATAAAAAATCGTATTTATTAAATAAATCTTTAATTGATCTTGTCTCTTGCGATGAATTTGAGACGACAAAATGTTTTGAGACGGGATATTTGCGTGCCAAGTGTATCTTCAACCGCTGACATTACGAAATCTCTACGGAATGTTACTCATCTTCGGTTTTTTTTTGTCTTTTTTTTATAACGTGCAATTTATTTTATCTGACACGTTCATTAAGTACTTAAGACTCAATTGAGTCAATGAGGCTAACAGAGTATCTATATATATATATTGCCATTTGTGGAAGGTTGCTTCTCTCGAGGATCGTAAGATCGTGAGAAAAGTTATATATCTATACACCTTTATATTTTACGTACCATCCGTACAACGTTCGTGCGCGTTCATACGACTTTTTCATAAATGCAATAAAAGTATGTCGCTGAAACAAAATTGACCCGACGCAATATAATCCCGACGACAAAACGATTAAGAAGGATCGGTGGAGAGGGGAAAGAGGTCCAGCTGTGCTAAAGTATGAGCATGTCGTCCTGCTGTAGTCCGCGTGCCCTGAGGCTGCCATCGAACAATCCAGTTGTATATCGCCAATGCTGTACACGGTTATCGCTCTCTTGAGGAGTCTCTTTCATGAGTTACGCAATGACGACAAACGGTGTACACACATACGCTCGACGTTGGACTTTCACCGCGAAAAATGATGCGTTTCTACTCTCTATTGCCGCCTGCTCCTCCTCCACCTTCTCGTAATTTCTTTTTTTTTTTTTATTATTTATTCATTCGTCTTCCTTTCTCGTTTTTCGAAGAAGACGAAACGTAGTTTTGCAATCGAACTGAGAGATTAGGATTAAAAATTTGCCCCCGGGACAAATTCTCGACACTTTCGTCGGATGTATTATATCTTTGCTGTACAAAAATAAAATATACTACGACGTGTCGAAGTAAATTTACTTCACCGTTTGTTTTAATCGCTGAAAAGAAATGAACAAAGATGCACACAGATTAATTACGACAAATACGGTTTTTAATAAATTAAAAAATATATTACGTAAAAATATTACACAAATGATCATTCCATTTTATCGTTCAGTATTTCCTTCTTCACTTTCATAATGATAAATAAATGTAAAAAAAAAACTGACAATGTAGATACTTAAAATGCACGATATTACGGTTAGATGTTTAATTCAAAACATCCTCTAAGTGGAAATTAATCGATCATGGGATGCAGACAAGTTATTTTTCCGCTTGTTTATTCTCTTAATATATATATAGTTTCGTCCGGAACTCCAGCTGTCGCGAATTCCACGCGATCAGATACCGAACGGCTTGTTGATGTCGCGAAACACTAATGTGACATGTCGATTCTCGACAAAGTTCCGAGAAGATAAAGAAATCACGTATACGATTGAAAAACGAAAGAGAAAATGTGCATCCGAATGAATGAAACAACGGCAGGACGTAGACGTATACGAATGAATAATTAATATTTGCATTCATTATCGATCCTGTCGATCAAACACCTGTACTTCTATAAATATGCAAACCTATTCGTGTATAGACTGCTAGTAAACAAAGGGACGTAAACCACATTATTCGATATGTAAATCAATGTGGGTTCCACCCTTTCGTTTCCTAAGAGCCAATAGACTTATAAATATGTACGTCCTGCTGCATGGTCGCTCATCGATAGCACTACATAAATTGATTCTCCATTACTTCAGACGACCATTACGCTATTCACGTCATTGTTCTTCATCATGATCGCGATCTACGCGCAAGATTGCGATTACTGACATCGACATTTTTTTACGACGGCGACGTTAACGAATCTTATAACGCACACAAGATCAACGTTCCTGTGAGATTTTTTGTCCCGTCTTTCTCATCTTTTTCGTCCTCTCACGAGAATCAGACGTTCGCATCAGCATAACCGATACATTCCGTGTCGATATTAATGAATAATGTGTCATGCGCTATCGTGCCGGAATTCCGGCATATTGATAGGCGTTTCATTTGTTTTTTTTTCCCTTTTTTAAACGGCCATAACCGGATTATGAGTCACCGAATACCATTACGAGAATTTCTCTTCGAAATCAAAACCGGATGAAAATTATGTTGATATCTCGCTCGAGGTTGTGATCGAACGAGAGATAGTGACGAGTTTTACAGCAATCGCGTTTGCGTACGGAATATCGAAACGATGATGATGAGACCACCGAGATATCCAAAAAACACGGGCGCACGCTTTCATGTGGTTTATCGTGACGATCGTTTTATCGAGTTTTGGCTATGATCGCTGACTGATTGATCGACCCGGCGTGCAAGAACCGGATGCGCCCGGAACTATGAGGGGGCGCGAAACGCTCGATGTCGTGAAAGCACATTTCGACCTCGAAATTAAGTAACGATAAATTACTGAAATCCCGATGCAATTTGTTGTGCGTTGATCGCGTTTTGCGAGTGGTCGCCACATTTGAGAATGTTTTAATTTTCGTTATTATTCCTGCTGCTGCAGCAACATTAGATTTTCAGGAAAGCAATTCGCACAACATCCCACTTCCCGGAGAATACCTCGCAGCTGGCCTCGCAGTATTGTACAATTAGTTATATCAGCGAATGTGAGAAATGTTTAATGACCACATTAATTATGAATTCACGATGAGATATACAAATTCGATGATTGATTGAGCGTGACCTTTATGCCTAGATATATGTGTGTGTGTGTATATACATAAATATACGCACGTGTGTGATTGCCTATCGTACGTACTTTATTACCATGGCCTAAGTATTATGTTCGTCCGAGGACAATGTACCGAAAGCTCACCTCGTCTTAGCACGTGGCAGAAGCTGCATAGGATGAGATATTCCTGTCACTATTATTAAACAAGTACGCAGCTCATTCTCCCGTGGTTGACGATCCTTTCTAATTCATTATTTCTCGAGAAGCATATGAGTTTTAACGGAGGCGGACGTCTGTCTTTATTGTACATTTTAGTATACCGATGAATCATCGTAGAGGAGTAGATAAAAAACAACTTGTTTCGTAGAAAACTTCGGAAGTTTTCAAAACTGTAGTTAAAATTATTAAAGCATTGAAATAAACATAAAACATAAACATAAAATTGAAGTGGCTAAATTATTAGAATTAGATTATTGAAACAAACATTACCTATTTTAATTAGTTATGCGTTGCAACGTACACCCTTGTTGGTGTTTTTACATAAGAATCTTCCCAATTTTCCCTTCGATCTCTACCCACCCGTAAATCATTTTGAAAAATTGTTTGAAATCAACTGTGAATAATGTTTCCAAAATTATTTACAATTGATTCGATGGATCCAATAATTGTCTGTACGCTCCTCGAAATTACCGTTGGCATTTAATATTCAATGATGACTTGGAACTATTGACGTAGCTACAGCCAATAATTCACTTATTGATAAATCCCGATTGAATATGACAATCGATGATTTAGCCCCTCTTTGCCTGTCCACATATCGTGCCGTTACGGATATCACCATTTACGGGCGCATGATTTATATATTGTCTTACGTACACCAGCCTTTCGAGGGATTAATACGGCAACAAAGAATTCCTTGATTCATTGTGTAAGGGAGAAAAGGGTAAGGAAGGAGAAACGTGTAAGCTGTCGCGAGGACAGTGTCAGCATGTATTCACCTTTGGTTTGCAAGACACGTCTGATGGACGTTACGACGATCCCTTATTTCATGTTTCATAACAACAGGACGGAAGACGCTCCAGTGCTATAAACTCTACTGAGCTCCGGCAAAACGAAACCGTGCCGAACTATGTGTGAAGGTAACCTCAGCACCTATACTAAAACGACATAAGGGACGTGTTGTGGGCGCTTCTTTACTAGCTAATATATCGACGAAAAGAGAGAAATGATTTCTAAATAATAAATGTCAAGGATTCTTAATATTTACGAAGAATCATGGCACGATTGGATCATATTATAACATCATAAAAAAGAATGGAAAACCGAGCGTTCATCTTCAACAAATTAGTCACGATATGGATGTTTTTCGACGTGAATCAAATATAAAATTGTAATTGTATACATACTAAACACTGGATACACACAGACGAAGTTCTAATAAAACGAACACCGAATAACGAGTAACGAATAACGAACACGAAACGAAACGAATAACGTGACAACTGATAGCTATGATGAAAACTGCAATGAGACAGATGACAAGCGATAGAGAATATTGGCTGTTGGATACAAGTTTAGAGAAAGTCGTCTAACGATACGCTGCTGATTAAATGACCGAATATGTACCAAAACAACGTGACGTTTTGTAGGCCCGCTTAATGCGCAGTCTACGATTTATTATTTTTATACGATAATTCATCCTCCCGAATTTGTAATCCGGACTTTCTCTTTCGGTTTTCACCTACGCATTTATGTGATACTTCGGACCCCTCCAATTCACATCCGCGACTTCATATTCCGGAATGAGTGTCTTTTTAACGATACATAACAGATCATTTTTAGATAGGCTGGTTATGTACCATAATAATTTAACAAAATGCTACTAGACGATAGTAGAACTCATTACTTGACGAAAAGCGGGATGTTTCAATGACTATCTAATGCCCAGGATTAGCATATACACGGCTGTGTGTTCCTGACCCGAGACTGACTAACCAACAAGAGTTAAGCGCTGTTAATACTTTCACTATCACATCGAACATTGGGTGCTCAATTTGCGTATGCTAATCGTCGCGAGGTGATTCCAAAATCAACTCTCGCGACAATTTGCCGCAACTTCTCGCATATATTCTTCGAAATGATTATCTGAACGCATACACGAGAGGGCTTATAACATCACATGTCAAATGTCCTTTTGTACCCGTGAGACGTTGAAAAAGAACGGACGGATGGAAATGATGTTACATCAATGACGTTTGAGTTGACTCGATAGGGGATCGACGAACTGCCAAAGTACATTGTTTATTCAGGCTATGTTGATTCGCTCCATATTATGGGCGTAACAGTATCCGTTCTCAGAATGTGATATTTAAGTTGTGTCTATCCGCAATTTATATTCTAGCTGTATAAATTACAGCAACGTTATCAGTACTAGAGAAGAACCAATTTTCGAGGGAAACCGACCGCTATTGATGTATAGTGCATAGTGTTCAACTAATACGTGCAAATTGTGCAGCTTATTCCTCGTGGATTAAGAGACACAAAACGAGAAATTTCAAGGGTACAAAGGTTTCGCTTTTCCGTACGAGGAATCGAAAAGAAATCACATTCTCCGCGCTAAACTGTCGCTATTTCGGAAAATAACTTTTATTGCATCGTCATTCAAAACGGAATAATGATGATAAAGAGGGATAATAAATGGCAAAGTGCAAATAGTCATGTAAAAACGATTTCGATATTCATTTTTGCAGGTGATTGCAGAATTCACTCTGCAAGTCGCACAGGGACGACGCAGCGGGAATGGCAAAGAACTCATCCTCGATATCAGCGATGATCAGAAATCTCAGTACCTGAACCAAGACTTCGAAACGAGTGAGTAATGGTGACTTATGCCCAAGGTATTAAACCAAACGGCAGGCTATTTGATAAAGGGATTTAATTACAGATGCATACAATTATGGATATGAGGTGCAGCCAAATGGACAGTTTCACCACGAAGTACACGGTCCCCACGGTGTCACTTACGGTTGCTATGGTTATGTTGATGCCTTTGGGAAACTTGCTGCGACATTTTACATAAGTGATGGGTGGGGTTATCGTGTAGTACATCCACGAGATGACGTAGAGATATTCCTGCATAAACATGAGCACCATAATCACGATAACGAACACGGCCATCATGATCATCACGGAATTATAACTGCATGGCAAGATTTATATTTCCCGCCTGTGTGTGGCCAATTTGAAAGCACTGTGACCAAACCAATGCTGTTCCCGCCGTCCGTACCTGGGAGTAAGATATTCAAATCCGTTCATAGAAATAATCATTTCACACACATTAATTGTTTCAAAATGTTTGTATAATGCATTTATTATTCTTTCAAAGAACCGGGGAATAGTGGATCAGGACAAAGGCCTGGAACGCCTGCTCAGCCTGGTTATCCTGGAACGCCATCGACACCTGCCAGTAAGATATTCAAATCCGTCCATCCCAATAATCATTTCACACACATTAATTGATTAAAAATGTTGGTATAATGCATTGATTATTTATCCAAAGAACCTGGGACGCCTGGTCATCCTGGTTATCCTGGAACGCCATCGAGACCTGGCAGTAAGTTATTCAAAACCATTCATACAAATAATAATTTCACACACATTAATTGATTAAAACTGTTTGTATAATGCATTGACTGTTCATCCAAAGTACCTGGGACGCCTGCTCAGCCTGGTTATCCTGGAACGCCTGCTCAGCCTAGTTATCCTGGAACGCCATCGAGACCTGGCAGTAAGATATTGAAATCCGTTCATACAAATAATCATTTCACACACATTAGTTGATTAAAAATGTTTTTATAATGAATTGATTGTTCATCCGAAGAACCTGGGACGCCGGCTCAGCCTGGTTATCCTGGAACGCCATCGAAACCTGGCAGTAAGTTATTCAAATCCATTCATACAAATAGTCTTCTCATACACATTAATTGATCAAAACTGTTTGTATAATGCTTTGATTATTCATCCAAAGTACCTGGAACGCCAGCTCAGCCTGGTTATCCTGGAACGCCTGCACAGCCTGGTTATCCTGGAACGCCTGCTCAGCCTGGTTATCCTGGAACGCCTGCTCAGCCTGGTTATCCTGGAACACCTGCTCAGCCTGGTTATCCTGGAACGCCACCGATACCTGGCAGTAAGATATTCAAATCCGTTCATTGCAATAATCATTTCACACACATTAATTGATTAAAAATGTTTGTATCATGCATTGATTATTCATCCAAAGAACCTGGAACGCCTGCTCAGCCTGGTTATCCTGGAACGCCATCGACACCTGCCAGTAAGATATTCAAATCCGTCCATCCCAATAATCATTTCACACACATTAATTGATTAAAAATGTTGGTATAATGCATTGATTATTTATCCAAAGAACCTGGGACGCCTGGTCATCCTGGTTATCCTGGAACGCCATCGAGACCTGGCAGTAAGTTATTCAAAACCATTCATACAAATAATAATTTCACACACATTAATTGATTAAAAGTGTTTGTATAATGCATTGACTGTTCATCCAAAGTACCTGGGACGCCTGCTCAGCCTGGTTATCCTGGAACGCCTGCTCAGCCTAGTTATCCTGGAACGCCATCGAGACCTGGCAGTAAGATATTGAAATCCGTTCATACAAATAATCATTTCACACACATTAGTTGATTAAAAATGTTTTCATAATGAATTGATTGTTCATCCGAAGAACCTGGGACGCCGGCTCAGCCTGGTTATACTGGAACGCCATCGAAACCTGGCAGTAAGTTATTCAAATCCATTCATACAAATAGTCTTCTCATACACATTAATTGATCAAAACTGTTTGTATAATGCTTTGATTATTCATCCAAAGTACCTGGAACGCCAGCTCAGCCTGGTTATCCTGGAACGCCTGCACAGCCTGGTTATCCTGGAACGCCTGCTCAGCCTGGTTATCCTGGAACGCCTGCTCAGCCTGGTTATCCTGGAACACCTGCTCAGCCTGGTTATCCTGGAACGCCACCGATACCTGGCAGTAAGATATTCAAATCCGTTCATTGCAATAATCATTTCACACACATTAATTGATTAAAAATGTTTGTATCATGCATTGATTATTCATCCAAAGAACCTGGAACGCCTGCTCAGCCTGGTTATCCTGGAACGCCATCGACACCTGCCAGTAAGATATTCAAATCCGTCCATCCCAATAATCATTTCACACACATTAATTGATTAAAAATGTTGGTATAATGCATTGATTATTTATCCAAAGAACCTGGGACGCCTGGTCATCCTGGTTATCCTGGAACGCCATCGAGACCTGGCAGTAAGTTATTCAAAACCATTCATACAAATAATAATTTCACACACATTAATTGATTAAAAGTGTTTGTATAATGCATTGACTGTTCATCCAAAGTACCTGGGACGCCTGCTCAGCCTGGTTATCCTGGAACGCCTGCTCAGCCTAGTTATCCTGGAACGCCATCGAGACCTGGCAGTAAGATATTGAAATCCGTTCATACAAATAATCATTTCACACACATTAGTTGATTAAAAATGTTTTTATAATGAATTGATTGTTCATCCGAAGAACCTGGGACGCCGGATCAGCCTGGTTATCCTGGAACGCCATCGAAACCTGGCAGTAAGTTATTCAAATCCATTCATACAAATAGTCTTCTCATACACATTAATTGATCAAAACTGTTTGTATAATGCTTTGATTATTCATCCAAAGTACCTGGAACGCCAGCTCAGCCTGGTTATCCTGGAACGCCTGCACAGCCTGGTTATCCTGGAACGCCTGCTCAGCCTGGTTATCCTGGAACGCCTGCTCAGCCTGGTTATCCTGGAACGCCTGCTCAGCCTGGTTATCCTGGAACGCCACCGATACCTGGCAGTAAGATATTCAAATCCGTTCATTGCAATAATCATTTCACACACATTAATTGATTAAAAATGTTTGTATCATGCATTGATTATTCATCCAAAGAACCTGGAACGCCTGCTCAGCCTGGTTATCCTGGAACGCCATCGACACCTGCCAGTAAGATATTCAAATCCGTCCATCCCAATAATCATTTCACACACATTAATTGATTAAAAATGTTGGTATAATGCATTGATTATTTATCCAAAGAACCTGGGACGCCTGGTCATCCTGGTTATCCTGGAACGCCATCGAGACCTGGCAGTAAGTTATTCAAAACCATTCATACAAATAATAATTTCACACACATTAATTGATTAAAAGTGTTTGTATAATGCATTGACTGTTCATCCAAAGTACCTGGGACGCCTGCTCAGCCTGGTTATCCTGGAACGCCTGCTCAGCCTAGTTATCCTGGAACGCCATCGAGACCAGGCAGTAAGATATTGAAATCCGTTCATACAAATAATCATTTCACACACATTAGTTGATTAAAAATGTTTTTATAATGAATTGATTGTTCATCCGAAGAACCTGGGACGCCGGCTCAGCCTGGTTATCCTGGAACGCCATCGAAACCTGGCAGTAAGTTATTCAAATCCATTCATACAAATAGTCTTCTCATACACATTAATTGATCAAAACTGTTTGTATAATGCTTTGATTATTCATCCAAAGTACCTGGAACGCCAGCTCAGCCTGGTTATCCTGGAACGCCTGCACAGCCTGGTTATCCTGGAACGCCTGCTCAGCCTGGTTATCCTGGAACGCCTGCTCAGCCTGGTTATCCTGGAACACCTGCTCAGCCTGGTTATCCTGGAACGCCACCGATACCTGGCAGTAAGATATTCAAATCCGTTCATTGCAATAATCATTTCACACACATTAATTGATTAAAAATGTTTGTATCATGCATTGATTATTCATCCAAAGAACCTGGAACGCCTGCTCAGCCTGGTTATCCTGGAACGCCATCGAAACCTGGCAGTAAGATATTCAAATCTGTTCATACAAATAATAATTTCACACACATTAATTGATTGAAAAAGTTTGTATAATGTATTAATTATTCATGGAAAGAACCCGAGAATAGTGGATCAGGACAAACGCCTGGAACGCCTGCTCAGCCTGCTTATCCTGGAACGTCATCAATACCTGGCAGTAAGACATTCTAATTCGTTCATACAAATAACCATTTCACACACATTAATTGATTAGAAATGTTTTTATAATACATTGATTATTCATCTAAAGAACCCGGGACGCCTGCCCAGCCTGGTTATCCAGGAACGCCATCGAGACCTGGCAGTACGTTATTCAAATCGATACATACAAATAATCATTTTACACATTCTAATTGATTAAAAATGTTTGTATAATGCATTAATTGTTCATCCAAAGAACCTGGGAATAGTGGATCAGGACAAACGCCTGGAACGCCTGCTCAGCCTGGTTATCCAGGAACATCATCGATACCTGGCAGTAAGATATTCAAATCCGTTGAGAGAAATAATCATTTCACACATATAAATTGATTAAAAATGTTTGTATAATGCATTGATTATTCACACAAAGAACCTGGAACGCCTGCTCAGCCTGGTTATCCTGGAACGCCATCGAGACCTGGCAGTAAGATATTCAAATCCGTTCTCCGTTCATACAAATAATCATTTCACACACATTAATTGAGTAAAAATGTTTGTATAATGCATTGATTATTCATCCAAAGAACCTGGTACGCCTGCTCAGCCTGGTTATCCTGAAACGGCTGCTAAGCCTGGTTATCCTGGAACGTCATCAAGACCTGGCAGTAGGTTATTCAAATCCATTCATACAAAGAATCGTTTCACACACATTAATTGATTGAAAGTGTTTGTATAATGCATTGATTATACATCCAAAGTACCTGGGACGCCTGCTCAGCCTGGTTATCCTGGAACGCCCGCTCAGCCTGGTTATCCTGGAACGCCTGCTCAGCCTAGTTATCCTGGAACGCCACCGATAGCTGGCAGTAAGATATTCAAATCAGTTCATGTAAAAAATCACTTCACACACATGTGTTGATTCAAAATGTTTGTATAATGCATTGATTATTCATCCAAAGAACCTGGGACACCTGCTCGGCCTGGTTATCCTGGAACGCCTGCTCAGCCTGGTTATCCTGGAACACCACCGATACCTGGCAGTAAGATATTCAAATCAGTCCATACAAATAATCATTTCACACACATTAATTTATAAAAAATGTTAGTATAATGCATTGATAATTTATCCAAAGAACCTGGGACGCCTGCTCAGCCTGGATATCCTGGAACGCCTGCTCAGCCTGGTTATCCTGGAACGCCTGGTCAGCCTGGTTATCCTGGAACGTCATCGATACCTGCCAGTAAGATATTCAGATCCATTCATACAAATAATCATTTCACACATTAATTGATTAAAAGTATTTGTATAATGCATTAATTATTCATCCAAAGTACCTGGGAATAGTGGATCAGGACAAACGCCTGGAACGCCCGCTCAGCCTGGTTATCCTGGAACACCATCGAGACCTGGCAGTAAGATGTTTAAATCCGTTCATACAAATAATCATTTCACACACATTAATTGATTAAAAATGTTTGTATAATGCATTGATTATTTATCCAAAGAACCTGTAACGCCTGCTCAGCCTGGTTATCCTGGAACGTCTGCTAAGCCTGGACATCCTGGAACGCCATCGAGACCTGGTAGTGAGTTATTCAAATCTATTCATACAAATAATCATTTCACACACATTAATTGATTGGAAGTGTTTGTACAATGCATTGATTTTTCATCCAAAGAACCTGGGACACCTGCTCAGCCTGGTTATCCTGGAACGCCTGCTCAGCCTGGTTATCCTGGAACGGCTGCTAAGCCTGGTTATCCTGGAACGTCATCAAGACCTGGCAGTAGGTTATTCAAATCCATTCATACAAAGAATCGTTTCACACACATTAATTGATTGAAAGTGTTTGTATAATGCATTGATTATACATCCAAAGTACCTGGGACGCCTGCTCAGCCTGGTTATCCTGGAACGCCCGCTCAGCCTGGTTATCCTGGAACGCCTGCTCAGCCTAGTTATCCTGGAACGCCACCGATAGCTGGCAGTAAGATATTCAAATCAGTTCATATAAAAAATCACTTCACACACATGTGTTGATTCAAAATGTTTGTATAATGCATTGATTATTCATCCAAAGAACCTGGGACACCTGCTCGGCCTGGTTATCCTGGAACGCCTGCTCAGCCTGGTTATCCTGGAACACCACCGATACCTGGCAGTAAGATATTCAAATCAGTCCATACAAATAATCATTTCACACACATTAAATTATTAAAAATGTTAGTATAATGCATTGATTATTTATCCAAAGAACCTGGGACGCCTGCTCAGCCTGGATATCCTGGAACGCCTGCTCAGCCTGGTTATCCTGGAACGCCTGCTCAACCTGGTTATCCTGGAACGTCATCGATACCTGCCAGTAAGATATTCAGATCCATTCATACAAATAATCATTTCACACATTAATTGATTAAAAGTATTTGTATAATGCATTAATTATTCATCCAAAGTACCTGGGAATAGTGGATCAGGGCAAACGCCTGGAACGCCCGCTCAGCCTGGTTATCCTGGAACACCATCGAGACCTGGCAGTAAGATGTTTAAATCCGTTCATACAAATAATCATTTCACACACATTAATTGATTAAAAATGTTTGTATAATGCATTGATTATTTATCCAAAGAACCTGTAACGCCTGCTCAGCCTGGTTATCCTGGAACGCCTGCTAAGCCTGGACATCCTGGAACGCCATCGAGACCTGGTAGTAAGTTATTCAAATCTATTCATACAAATAATCATTTCACACACATTAATTGATTGGAAGTGTTTGTACAATGCATTGATTTTTCATCCAAAGAACCTGGGACACCTGCTCAGCCTGGTTATCCTGGAACGCCTGCTCAGCCTGGTTATCCGGGAACGCCTGCTCAGCCTGGTTATCCTGGAACGGCTGCTAAGCCTGGTTATCCTGGAACGTCATCAAGACCTGGCAGTAGGTTATTCAAATCCATTCATACAAAGAATCGTTTCACACACATTAATTGATTGAAAGTGTTTGTATAATGCATTGATTATACATCCAAAGTACCTGGGACGCCTGCTCAGCCTGGTTATCCTGGAACGCCCGCTCAGCCTGGTTATCCTGGAACGCCTGCTCAGCCTAGTTATCCTGCAACGCCACCGATAGCTGGCAGTAAGATATTCAAATCAGTTCATATAAAAAATCACTTCACACACATGTGTTGATTCAAAATGTTTGTATAATGCATTGATTATTCATCCAAAGAACCTGGGACACCTGCTCGGCCTGGTTATCCTGGAACGCCTGCTCAGCCTGGTTATCCTGGAACGCCTGCTCAACCTGGTTATCCTGGAGCGCCTGCTAAGCCTGGTTATCCTGGAGCGCCTGCTAAGCCTGGTTATCCTGGAACGCCTGCTCAGCCTGGTTATCCTGGAACGCCTGCTCAGCCTGGTTATCCTGGAACGCCATCGAGACCTGCCGGTAAGATATCTAATCCGTTCATACAAATAATCATTTCACACAGATTAATTCATTGGAAGTGTTTGTATAATGCATTGCTTATTCATCCAAAGAACCTGAGACACCTGCTCAGCCTGGTTATCCTGGAACGCCACCGGGACCTGGCAGTAAGATATTCAAATCCGTTCATACCAATAATCCTCTCACGCACATTAATTGATTACAAATGTTTGTATAATGCATTGATTATTCATCCAAAGAACCTGGGACGCCTGCTCAGCCTGGTTATCCTGGAACGCCTGCTCAGCCTGGTTATCCTGGAACGCCTGCTCAGCCTGGTTATCCTGGAACGCCATCGAGACCTGGCAGTAAGTTAATCAAATCTATTCATACAAATAATCATTTTACACACTTTGATTGATTGGAAGTGTTTGTATAATGCATTGATTATTCATCTAAAGAACCTGGGACACCTGCTCAGCCTGGTTATCCTGGAACGCCTGCTCAGCCTGGTTTTCCTGGAACGCCTGCTCAGCCTGGTTATCCTGGAACGCCACCGACACCTGCCGGTAAGATATTCAAATCCGTTCATACAAATAATCATTTCACATACATTAATTGATTACAATTGTTTGTATAATTCATTGATTATTCATCCAAAGAACCTGGAACGCCTGCTCAGCCTGGTTATCCTGGAACGCCTGCTAAGCCTGGTTATCCTGGAACGCCATCGAGACCTGGCAGTAAGTTATTCAAATCTATTCCTACAAATAATCATTTCACACACATGAATTCATTGGAAGTGTTGGTATAATGCATTGATTATTCATCCAAAGAACCTGAGACACCTGCTCAGCCTGGTTATCCTGGAACGCCTGCTCAGCCTGGTTATCCTGGAACGCCACCGATACCTGGCAGTAAGATATTCAAATCCGTTCATACAAATAATCATTTCACACATATCAATTGATTAAAAATGTTCGTATAATGCATTGATTATCCATCCAAAGAACCTGGGACGCCTGCTCAGCCTGGTTATCCTGAAACGCCTGCGCAGCCTGGTTATCCTGGAACGCCTGCTCAACCTGGTTATCCTGGAACACCTGCTCATCCTGGTTATCCTGGAACACCTGCTACGCCTGGTTATCCTGGCACCCCTGCTCAGCCTGGTTATCCTGGAACGCCATCGAGACCTGCCGGTAAGATGTTCAAATCCGTTCATACAGATAATCATTTCACACACATTAATTGATCACAAATTTTTGTATAATGCATTAATTATTCATCCAAAGAACCTGAGACACCTGCTCAGCCTGGTTATCCTGGAACGCCTGCTCAGCCTGGTTATCCTGGAACGCCTGCTAAGCCTGGTTATCCTGGAACGCCATCGAGACCTGGCAGTAAGTTATTCATATCTATTCATATAAATATTCATTTCACACCCATTCATTGATTGGAAGTATTTGTATAATGCATTGATTATTCATCCAAAGAACCTGGGACACCTGCTCAGCCTGGTTATCCTGGAACGCCTGCTCAGCCTGGTTATCCTGGAACGCCACCGATACCTGGCAGTAAGATATTGAAATCCGTTCATACAAATAATCATTTCACACACATTAGTTGATTAAAAATGTTTTTATAATGAATTGATTGTTCATCCGAAGAACCTGGGACGCCGGATCAGCCTGGTTATCCTGGAACGCCATCGAAACCTGGCAGTAAGTTATTCAAATCCATTCATACAAATAGTCTTCTCATACACATTAATTGATCAAAACTGTTTGTATAATGCTTTGATTATTCATCCAAAGTACCTGGAACGCCAGCTCAGCCTGGTTATCCTGGAACGCCTGCACAGCCTGGTTATCCTGGAACGCCTGCTCAGCCTGGTTATCCTGGAACGCCTGCTCAGCCTGGTTATCCTGGAACGCCTGCTCAGCCTGGTTATCCTGGAACGCCACCGATACCTGGCAGTAAGATATTCAAATCCGTTCATTGCAATAATCATTTCACACACATTAATTGATTAAAAATGTTTGTATAATGCATTGATTATTCATCCAAAGAACCTGGGACGCCTGCTCAGCCTGGTTATCCTGGTACGCCTGCTCAGCCTGGTTATCCTGGAACGCCTGCTCAACCTGGTTATCCTGGAACGCCTGCTCAACCTGGTTATCCTGGAGCGCCTGCTCAACCTGGTTATCCTGGAGCGCCTGCTAAGCCTGGTTATCCTGGAACGCCTGCTCAGCCTGGTTATCCTGGAACGCCATCGAGACCTGCCGGTTAGATATCTAATCCGTTCATACAAATAATCATTTAACACAGATTAATTGATTACAAATTTTTGTATAATGCATTGATTATTCATCCAAAGAACCTGAGACACCTGCTCAGCCTGGTTATCCCGGAACGCCTGCTCAGCCTGGTTATCCTGGAACGCCACCGATACCTGGCAGTAAGATATTCAAATCCGTTCATACACATAATCATTTCACACACATTAATTGATTAAAAATGTTCGTGTCATGCATTCATTATTCATCTAAAGAACCTGGGACGCCTTCTCAACCTGGTTATCCTGGAACGCCTGCTAAACCTGGTTATCCTGGAACGCCATCAAGACCTGGTAGTAAGTCATTCAAATCCATTCGTACAAATAATCATTTCACACATATTAATTGATTAAAAATATTTGAATAATGCATTAATTCTTCATCCAAAGAACCTGGGACGTCTGCTCACCCTGGTTATCCTGGAACGCCATCGAGGCCTGGCAGTAAGATATTCAAATCCGTTCATACAATTAATCATTTCCCACACATTAATTGTTTAAAAACATTTGTATAATGCATTGATTATTTATCCAAAGTACCTGAGACGCCTGCTCAGCCTGGATATCCTGGAACGCCTGCTCAGCCTGGTTATCCTGGAACGCCACCAATACCTGGCAGTAAGATATTTAAATTCGATCATACAAATAATCATTTTACACACATTAATTATTTAAAAATGTTTGTACAATGCATTGATTATTCATCCAAAGAACCTGGGACGCCTGCTCAGCCTGGTTATCCTGGAACGCCACCGATACCTGGCAGTAAGATATTCAAATCCGTTCATATAAATAATCATTTCACACATATTAACTGATTAAAAATGTCTGTATAATGCATTGATTATTTATCCAAAGTACCTGGAACGCCTGCTCCGCCTGGTTATCCTGGAACGCCCCCGATACCTGGAGCAGCTGGCCCGCCAGTATCGCCTCCAGTAGCAATTTGTCCTACAACTTGTAATGTAAGTTCACCTGAAAACCCAGATTCTGGTAATTCTGGCAACCCTGCAGCACCAGGCGGACCCATTGGCGGAATCGGCCTTTCTGGTCCTTATCCTGGAGCACCCGCCGGACCACCAGGACCCGGCGGACCAGACGGTGGAACTGGACCAATTGGTGGTGTCGGTGGTGTAGGAGGCGTCGGAGGCGTAGGCGGAGTCGGACCTGGCGGTCCGGATGGTCCATGGCCTACCGGATCGCCCGGACCGAATGGTCCGTGGCCTGGTGATCCAGGTTACGTGCCGAGTAAATTAGTTTATCAACAATCTTCTCAGGCTCAATACGCAAAGAACGTTAACAGCCAATATTCGCCAGTCTCTGCAGGGTCTTCCTTCCAGACAGAGAAACCCGGGACTAACGTAGTTCAAATTCAGAAAAATCAAGAATACATTGTCAACAAGGACGATTTATTTGCCCGTAACGAATACGGCTATAGCAAATTTAATACGTCTGAAGATATCTCAACGATGAATGCAGGCAGATCCGATTTTCATCAGATTAATCACAAACAAAAACACCATGGCCATCATGTGATGCAGGAACGGCCTGCTGTTTTTGAACAAGTTACATACGCAAATAGAAAAGAAAAGATGGGACGAATGAACGAGAAATATCCGACAGAATTAAATCTGAATCAATTTTACAAAAATTATGAGAAGAGTGACTTTTCAAAATGGATGGAATTGAAGAATGCTGCGAAAAACGAGTTCCCACCCGGGAATTTCCATACGCAAAGCAATTATCAACAGATTCAAATGATGAACCAGAACAATCACCAACAGAATCAGGAACAACATTCTCACGTTGTGATTTCACAAAGTCAAGCCGGTGCCCCTATAGATATAGGTCATGGGGAACCAGCGGATCTAGCGGCTGAAGGACCAAATAATTCTGAGGTAACCCATCGTCTGCCGGCATACAAGATGTTATCTATATCAGATGTTAAACAGGTAGATAGCGGACCGCGCAAACTTCCCGAATCAAGTCCCGAATTTACGGCGATCGGGGTTCACCCACCTGATCCTATAAACATCAAGCCTATTCCGCTTCCGGTTGGTCCAAACCCGGGAAAATGTCCCTGCGTGCTAGTCGAAAGCAACAACAACAAGACAATGACTCGAGACAGTCAGCCACAACCATCTCCTATCATCACGGGTCAACTTGGATTCATTCCTGTCATTTTTGTGCCTTATTGTCCCGGCGAAAGAGCTCATAACGAAAACATGATGAGAACCATGTTTCCTTCGGCAACACCAGTCCCATACCGGTGTAGCGTGTGTAACCAACACGATACTATCGGTGGTAACCAATTTTTTGATATTAATGACCTCGGCAATATCGAGCAGATAAAGCAAGCACTTGGTCAAGCGCATCTTGGATTCTTAAATGTTCCAGTACAGTCAAGCACGCACAGTCAAAACAAAAAAGTCCAGAGAACGAAAAGCGAATGAGATAAGAGTTAGAGCTATTCTGAATGATCATATCTTAATTATCGGATATTTCATGAACACGACTGGCATTTCCAATCGTGTCTTGGAAGAACGAGGATGCGTGTCGATCGAAAAAATCTAGGAACTGCCCGTCCGCCAGCTGCTGGTTAGCTGACGGATGGCCAATTTATCTAATGGCTAAAAATTAAGTGTTATCTGACACTGGATGATGTACGTCTTTCGATGTTCGCTGCCAAAAGAATTAGAGATGTTACTTTCTTATTTTAGTTCGACCATCAGTTTTATTGTCCGAAATCGATTACTCAGGGACAATCGTTTTTATTCCTTTACGTACGATTACGGCAGCTCTACTCGCGAGAAAGTCTAACCATGTGTCTAATATCATGTTAAACTAATCATAAGTACCTAGTTAAGAATCCATTAAAAGTTCGCGTACTCACGATCGACTCTCCATGCCTCACGATTCCTCATCCTTAAATATATGTAGTATTCACTTAATCATACCTCGACATTTTAAGCGTTCTCACTTCCACAATACAAGTAATGGAATACTGCATTCCGATTGAACTCATTACATTCTACAATTGTATATATTAACGCTGTCATAATACACATTGTATCTCTTGATATGTTTGTCATTTCATTTTGCTAAGAAGTAAACTCTCAACAGAAAATAAATCCTAAGGTTCTTGACATGTTGAGTAATAAGTATAAGATACAAGAGCTTCGGTTTTATCACTATAACAGGATCAATGAATGATAATGCACACGATTAATTACATTTAATGTATCATTAAATTATACAAAAACGGGTGTTAGGTAATCCTCATAAGTCGGGATACCTTCAACAATAACGAAAGTGTCGTATTTTCTCCTCGTTAAATTAACGCTTGTTTAAATAAATCAATAGCGGACAAAAAAATATTTGTCAAAATGCTTGGACGTGTATACATGCGTCTCCAGAATCGAATATACGATGATGCTAAGTGAAATATGTAAGTGATAATAAATGGATTATTTCACAATAATTCGGGACTATGAATAGCCCCTGTAACCTGATGGGTACCCGCTGTAAGAACCGTATCCACCGCCACGATATGCGTACGGGTACGTTGACGCTCCGTAACCAGAACTTCCGGAACTCCCGTATCCACTGCCAATGGTTCCGCCATAGCCAATTCCAGTGGACCCTCCATAACCGTCAAGACTATTCCAGCGATTGTACCCTCGTCCACCTGGTCCGGTGTAACCGTCTTCGTAACCTCCATAACCAATTCCCGTTGATCCATAGCCCCCCAAACCTCCGTAACCGGATCCGTAACCTCCGCCACCGTAGTAACCCCAGCTGTATATGAAAAGAAATAATACACACATCAAGCTTATCGTGCGGCAATAAACAGAGGTAACTTGTACGTATAATGTTTACCCGGTATTTCCACCCCCAGTGATTCCTCCATAGCCATTACCAGTTTGATAACCCCGGTAAACGCTGTTCAGGCCGTTACCCCGATTGTAATAACCTCCATTGATCGATGGATAGTTCCCGTAACCACCGCCATATCCTCCACTACCGTAACCGTACTCTCTGCCAATGAGGAACGCTGGAAGCGAATAAACTCATATTTAATTTCATTAAAAAAAAAGGTGGAAATAAAAACTGATCCACAAATAACTTTCTCAATGTTGGCATCAACTGCGTCCTCCTAAACGATGCTTACTGAATGCTCGAAGCTTATGAGGTAGTAATATGTGCAAGTAGGAATTTGCATACATACGTATGGACATTTTTTTCTTAATGCGAATTTTTCACCTTTGGAAACATTTTGGGAACAATTGAAAAGGAAAAGAAGATTATTCCATTTAATTTTGGAAACGTAAAACGATCTATTGTTATGTGAAACATCCTCAATTAGAAAGAATATAACACGATACGTATAATAATAATAATAGTAATAGGCATATCAAATCTGGGGTCTGTTGTTCACTGCCGGCATAGACATGTTTTTCCACGAGCGGAAATAATTTCGCGCGAAAACGACACTCCGATGCATATGGCGACATATTTAGTCTTTATGACATGACGTATATGTGTTTTACCGCAAGGACGCGTATGTCCTGCCATCCCATTGAGCGAGAAATCACAATTCAATGAATGCGCACGAGTATAAGTAGTGAAATATAATAGCAGGAAATTATATCCAGAGAGATCAGTATGACTAAGAGCAGCACCTTGGTTACGATTAAAATATATTTACAACAACTTTGTTATCCAACCGCGTGTGCATTTTCTCGGGGCGGGGCCGCAAGTGTGTCAGTGGGCGCATTCACACGCTCTTTAGAATTTAAACGGTGTACACGGTCGCTCGGTTTTTTTTTATTGTTTCCTCTTTTTTTTTCTTTAGCGCGTAAACGAACGAAGGATGACATGAAATGTCTGTATTAGTATGCTAATTTGCGTGGACGCTCGAGAGTCTTATGAAACTCTTGTAATGACAAAACACTTCACATTACTCCTTTTTTCTCCATGTCGAAGTGTGCTTCACTCTCTGTAACTTCCCGTAACTCTGTGGCTTGAGAGTATTTATAATATAGCTAACGTTTTTTCTTCATTTAAAATTACTTGAAACTAAACCTCTAATATTCACTTCTGTTAAGAGAGAATGCTAAAACATGCATAATTAACAAGAACACTGGATACGCGACATTATATATATACTTACTCCGGTCGCTGGCTGATGCTTCGAGATCTTTGTTGTCGGAGGGTTGTTTAACGACGGTTGTTGATGTCAGCTTTGATAGCGGTTCGGCACCTTGAATGGCACCCCTGCAGAACGCTATCAAACCGATCACAATCGTCATCTGCGAATAACCACGTTCTATATAATGTAGACGTTCTATATGATGTCTAAAGTTATCTTTACGATTATATGCCTGCTTTTCCCAGATTATATAACAGTGGTACAATCGGAAGAGCTTCACATTTTGCTTATGCACAGCTGATACGCTCTATCTTTGTTAACAATCCATATATGTATATATAAATAACAATTGCTAGAAAACAAAAAGACGTACTGACATCGCTTCGGGCATTAAATCTCATAGATATACTGTATAAGAGATTCACGCCCAAGGCAAATTTACTACCGGTATACACAACCATTTCATGGTGAATGTGGCATTTTTATTGTTGGTTCTGTAACCGCTGTATGCGTCATCACCGTCAACTACTCTAAGATACGCGCTCCGGCGAACGCGTGAGAGCGAAGCTTCCGCTCGTAACGGCCGCCGTGAAAGACTGTACTCGATGTAGTATTATATACACATATATGTTGTATATACATACATGTCGTTGATGAAACCAAAACATTACGATTTACGCAATGCAGGTAAATAGTAATGCCACTAGTATTACACACAAGCGGAAGTCACACTTTGGCTCGATACGGTATATCCTTTTATTTTCCTACGAACTGTCAGCACTGTCTTTCCTATTCTGGTCATTCTGTCACTATTAGTTGCAGAATTTCCACATTTTCGTAACTGGTACGAAAATGTGGTTGTGGATTTTATATCCTAGGCTAAACGAAACACTACGGGAACAGGTGAAAACGTTTCATTTCTAATGACAATTTCCGAACCCACGTCTCCTACTCCCGTGATGCGTCGAATAATTCATGGGAATGTGTATCAAAGGAGAGAGATTAAATGACCGGTAAGCAGAATGGGATATGTAATACCCTAAATTTTACGATCCGTATTCTATTCCAAATTATGATATAATTCATAATGACAAGGACTACTCGCATTGAAAAAATAATCGTATTAATTTGAAAATGGGTATACATCGAGTGTGTATCAACTAAAATGGAGCCAATCGAGAGATTGATTATTGAATTACCGTATTTGTATCTGCTCGAGAATCAATAACGTCGGAACATAATTGCATCAATTTTTTTGGTTAAAAAACAATATTCAGTAGACATTCGTCTTCGATACTTTTGGGATTTTTTCAAATTGTAAAACTTATATGAAAGTATCTTCAGATGATTGAATTAATGTCGTTATCTTTTTGCAAGCATTTAGATCTCTACCTACGATAATATACACAAATTCTTATGTTCGGTAATATTAATATGAAATCTGTTTCAAGATGATATGAAGTTAGATTTTCCAAATTGATTAAAAACACTGTCGAATAGTGACAAAACCACTGAACCATGAATCAAATATAATTAATTTCGTGTAAACTTACGAATATATGGCGCCGCATGTTGCCGACAGATTATCGAGTGATGTTTTACCGATGAATAGAAGTATTTCCGCGACGTGTAGCTTCGGTCAAACGTGCCACTGAAGTACTGCCCGAAGTAACGTTCTGTAATTCCCATATATATGTATTTTTTGCTGCCCCTCCCTACTCACAACCATCTCCGCAGTTATCAGGGAAGTCGCGCTCTTTCAAACATCGCGAGAGACCCGATTACGCTGTAAAGTCTCGAGAACGCTTTGACAAGGCCGCCTCCTCGAACCCACACCTCTATAGAATCTCACGACCGCAAGACACACCCATCTACTCATCTCGCAAGTTTATACAGTTAATATATTATCCGGGAGTGGCCAGACAATAAGTCGAGTATTTTGTAAAACACATGTTTGCTCGACACCGTGTTGATCTTGAATATGTTACGTGCCGAATTTCCTTCTTTTTCAAAATATCTGCTGTAGTCGAAGCAAGTAAACTCAAAAAACAATTATTTTATTAGGATTGGACAGTCGACAAATCTTTGTTCTATCACAATTCGTTTTATCGATCCTTCGAGCCTGTTCAGAAGAAAATCGATCGGTATAAAGTTTCATAAGAACTTAATGAAAATCGAATCTTTTTTTCCATTTTAGTAAACAAGGAGTTGGTATAATCGTTGAAGCTTTAAAATGAATCTGCTTCATTCATTCAGCTCGGAAGTCTTCTTGATGGTTAACAGATTTTTTTGAATGGCACTAGTCAATTTTTGAGGAGATTTCGATACCCGTTACCATTGTTTTTTGACAATTTTCAAGGTGATCCTTAATGTTTGAATATCTGATAGTTCCTTATGTACATCATCAGTTATATATCAAAGGGATTATTGTTTTCCGTCATTTTCTTTCTAATTCACGATTCTGCGTGTTAGTGTCGGTCAATTCTTCGTTATCACATTGTAAAAATGACTCTTCGTGACATTGTCAGTTATGCTTGACAAGCACTTGTATATATATACGTCCATCGATTGGGACTGTCGTGATTGCTCAAAGAGCTCACAAAGAGCGACAAGGCCAAGTTAATGAATGGTCAACAGAGAAGAAAAATCTCGTGTTTATGCGACAAAATTTATTCCAAGTAGTTCAAGTACGCGCGGTCAAGAAGAAAAAAAAAATTCGCACGCAGGTGACAATTATTCGATCCACCGCGATGCGTAACGTTTACGCGACGACGTGTGGACTTGGCTCGAATAGTGGATGTGTTTTTTTTCCTTTTCAAGAACGCGCTCGCTTGTGCAAACAATGGCCGTAGAATTACTTCCCACAATGTGATTTGACATTTCACTGGCTCGCTCGTACAGTGCGTGAACAATATAAGAAGGGACGAGAGCTCGCGCGGATCGGTACCTAGTTTTTTCGAGCGACATTATTACATCGCGAAAAAATGATATATGTTATTGAAATAAAGTCCTTTTGAGTATTGCAAAATAATTATTTACTGAATATCAACGTTTGTGGAAATTGAGTACAATTGAAATAATTCAATGCACAATTTGCAACTTTCGGAGAAATGTATTTGGTGTTAATCAAACAAATTTCGTTACTTTCTGATAAACATTATTTCATTCGAATAAATCGATTTATCTTCAGACGTTCCGATAGAGCTTAAAATCTGAAGTGACTATTTCTGAGGGTGGAGTAGATTAAGGGTCTAAATCTCCTTCGATTCATCTATGGAATTCGAAAGAAAAACCGGGTACTGTAACAGGATACCGGAAATGACGACATCTAGGGCAAGAACATTTTTAACATTACGCGATAACCTCGCCATCTCCAAGAACTACGAACGTACTGGATCGAAACTACCTTCACGAAGATTCTATATTATAACATCTGACTTAACTGTGACACTGGGCGTGTAGCAGCGATAATTACGTGATAAATCGAAGGCAAACGAGCCGATATATGATGACTCAAAAGTTATCGAATGAATTTCCGCATATCGTTTTTTGCTCGAGTTTATTAAATAATATATCAAAGTGCTCGCGTCATCGAGACGTGTGAAGAGAATTGATTTTCCATCGAATGCTGATGGGATATGCGAATCGGTGTTCGTACACAAAAGGGTGGGAGGGACGACTGGAAATAGGTGAAACCCATATCGATTGCATTCGAACATACCGCGGGCACATTCGTACAAACGATGTTCACCGACTTCGTCCATATCTACTGATGATGCGCGTGTGTATATATGCTCTGTCACTCCCTGTGTCAGTTCTCGGGCCACACCAAATACTCTCGCTTTTTTTGCCGAGAATCGAATATACCTTGTTCCGTAATCTTACGTAAATGCTGTTATACGTACGGTGCAAAGATCAACAGGTAATAGAGCCCTGAATTTCTACTGAGTAATCAACAATGACCCTGATCTGTCTCGTCGTAGTTTGAAATAATCTCAAATACGACGCAGTGGTCGGTATTCCCTACAACGCAATAACGGGTACCAGAATTAAAAAAAAAGGTCATATTTTTCTATTTATATGTTTCTAGTATTTTTTATTTTAGATATTTTACCATAAGATTCGGTAGAAATAAAAAATGAAGTATTTCATTAAGGGGGAAATGGGGTTAGGACGGCGTTTTCTCAATGATTTTCATGAATTTTTTTATAGTATAAAAAATGAATATAATTTATTGAAACTTTGAGAATATTTTATACATATATTTAAGTATATACTATAAAATATTAGCGACCCCATATTGCAGGTCCCAATCAGACTCAGCATTTTGCGTACATTCTGGAAGCCGCAATTTTCATCTGAAATCAAACGAGGTTGGAATTTACTTTTATTATATGTCTCTCTTCTATATGAACCTAAATGCTATCAAAAAAATAGAAAATTGAATTCTGTACAGGAGTCAGAACAAAAAAGCATAATTTTTTGCCATTTTTTACAACTTTATTTGCAAAAAAAAAATTATTTCAAATAATGATAATATTCCGATTTTAGGTTCATATAGCGCGCAATACTATGAAGAAAGTAACTGCCAATTTCCAAAACGATTGGATGGAAACTTTTCAAACTAGCGTGTACGCAAGTTCCAAAAAAGTCGTTTTCAGAAAAACGCGTTTAAAAAAATAGTACCAAGGAAGACAAGCAATATGGAGTCGCTAATATTTTATATTATATACTTAAATATATGTATACAAATTTTATAGTATATACTTAATATATATATAAAATATTCTCAAAGTTTCAATAAATTATATTCATTTTTTATACTATAAAAAAATTCATGAAAATCATTGAGAAAACGCTATCCTGACCCTATTTTCCCCCTTAATGGCTTATAACAATAGAACGAGTCAGAATTTTCATTTAAAATTTTGGGAATATATTTTTCAATAGTTTTACTAACAATTTATGAAATAAAAAAAAAATCGATTTTTTGAACCGTCTAACCCTATTTCCCCCCTTAAAAGAAAATAAGGGCATGAAAGTATAAGTAGCGAGTGCAGCTTTTATAGAATAATCAATATTACATAAATGTGATAAACAGACAACAACAAATTTGAGGTATTAGAGGGGATGACGCTAAACTTTGTCATTATATCCTAATAATATTTTCCGTATCATCATCACCTCTCGTCAAAATTTCACTTTTTCGTTACAGTGACAAGACCTTCTTGTTACATCCTTAAATCCTTATTGGATAATCTTGTTAATTATCGTCGCTTGTTTGCGATAAGAGAAAAGGGTTCACAAATTTATATATACATCTCCCCCCCCCCCCCCCCCCTGTACGCCGCCGAATTCATTAGACGGAGTGAAGGTTACATCCAGAGGGTGAGAAAGATATATAGAGGCTCGTTACTTTATTAGGTCATAAATCACAGGATACGCGACACAAAAAAAAAGTTTCTTAATGAGAAAATCGCCATTAATAGATAGCTAGTGGCCCTTAACTTAGCGACAATAATAATAATACTTTCTTTCTTTGCAGGCTCGTCTGTTTCATTCAATTTATCTAGTACAATGTATAAAATATTTTGCTAATTCAGATTAAATTTAATATTATTATTCTTTTGTTAGAAATTAATTTTGAATGGTTTTGTTTTTCTTCGGATAACACACCTGCACTTTATAAGACGCTATTCATTAGTAAATAGATATAATATTGTCCCGAGTGCAAGTAAGCGTGAATATATTTATCTATATGTGAAAATATATAGGCAACCATAGATTTTCTGCGGACTTTCGTGCGAATTTACCAGCTGCATATAGAGCTTTTGCATCTGTTACCTCGCTTTTCTCCTCCTCTCTTTCGGCCCCCGTTATCGCAAAACCATTGAACTAATCCAGTACCCACGTCCCACATGTGTTTACAAGGATCGCGAAAGTTGATTTACGATGTTTTTACGGCTTTTTTGCTCGCTCGTTATTCTTGCTAGCTCCATTTTTCATAACTCCGATACTCGGGCAGGCTCTGATGATACCCGCATGAGAAAAAATAACACACTAACGAGTCACGGATAATTTTCGTTATAATTAAAAAGATTCGAAAGAGAAAATGAAAGAAAATGTACATTTATTTCGGATTAAACTCGAATGTCGAACTCTGCGAACGTTTTCGGAAACGAAATCGTACAGTGCGGAATAACTCGATAACCGGAGCTATTTTTGTACTAACGTTGAAGAATTTCTAGGAGGTATTTCCAAATACAATTTGTTAACCTCTGCGTTACCGAGAGAGATATTTTTTTTCCTTAGAGTCTGGAGTTCTCATATATATTAAGCATTCCACGCCCACTCAGCCTAGCTTCAACCCTCACCCTCTAGCATTTGGTTTTTATTTTTTTAATATGTTTTGTACAACTCGAAAATATAATGCAATTTAATATTAAGAAACTGCAAAAGCCTCGAAGATCAATTTCCACATTTTAATGTAGTTTCAATTTATTTTTTTACTTAAATTTCGTCATACATGCTACCTGTAACTCTTCAATACGAAGAATAATAAAATAATGTACGGCTCTCGAAAAACAAACTACCAAAATCCTGAATTAACAACCGTTGCATTTTTTTCGGCTACGTTCAAAGACCCTCTCACGATTACAATTCTTAGTAATACTCACGATTACTTTTCCGGCTTATACGAGGTCTGTTCAAAAAGTATCGCGAATTTTGAATTTCCGCGGGCTACGTATATTCGATTTTCGATTTTTTTGTGGCGTTAGGTTGGTACTCATGTCCCTCACTTATGCTGAAAAAATCGGCCATTTCGAATGTTTAGTTAATTGTTGAGAGCTGTTTTGGTTATACGTGTTTTGGTTTGTCTTCGATTTTTGCCTATTCCAAAAAATGGATCAAAGAATCTGTATCAAATTTTGTGTGAAAAACAAAATTAAGTGCGCGGACGCATTCCAAATGTTGACTGTGGCATATGGTGAAGCTACCTTGGACCAAAGCAACGTTTATCGGTGGTACAAAATGTTCTCAGAGGGCCGAGAAGATGCGAACAACGAAATGCGTTCCGGACGCCCGAGCACATCAACAGACGAAATCATTGATGAAGTGAAGAAAATAATATTGGCCAACCGTCGAATCACCGTTAGAGAAGTTGCTGAGGAACTAAACATATCGATTGGCTCGTGCTATTCGATTTTTACCAATGATTTGGACATGAGACGGGTCGCCGCGAATTCGTGCCAAAATTGCTCAATTTCGAACAAAAACAGTGTCGCGTTAATATTGCTAAAGAGCTGTTGGACTCGGTCCGCGACGACCCAAATTTGCTCCAGAGGGTCATAACTGGTAACGAATAATGGGTTTATGGTTATGACGTGGAGACCAAAGCTCAATCATCGCAATGGAAGCTGCTTTTTTGGAATAGGCAAAAATCGAAGACAAGCCATAACACGTCTAACCAAAACAGCTGTCAACAATTAACTAAACATTCAAAATGGCCGATTTTTTCAGCATAAGTGAGGGACACGAGTACCAACCTAACGCCACAAAAAAATCGAAAATCGAATATACGTAGCCCGCGGAAATTCAAAATTCGCTAAACTTTTTGAACAGACCTCGTACTACGTTTTCAGTCTCTATATGATCGGAAATCTTACGCAGATTACTAATAATAACAAGTGTCTATATACCGAAAGTTCAAAAATTCAATGTAATACGCGAAAAAACGAACGAGTTTCGTATCTTGTTTTTTTTCGTGAAAATATTGTATGTACGTAAAGACAAAAATTTCATTCCATCGGGTTGAGTAATATTGCAACGTCTATCCATGTATGTGGCAAGTAATATTCCAACAACTATCCGTGCATGTGCGCTTGCACGCGAGATGAAACAGCCAATAAATTCTTTTATTTTCTGTGGTAGTAAAAACGAGACGTGCGTGGACGTGCTGAATTCGTTATACAAGTCCAATATTTATTCCGACCCTTCCGTTGCCTTTGTGTTTTGTCACATCCTATATATATTTACTCCAAATCCATGTATTATGTAAAAAAACGACCCATTTACCTCCAACCACCACAATAATTCGCGGAATAAAATATTTCATTTATTTCATTCTTTTGTGATCCGTTCAATACCCTCTAATACCTTTCAATACGAAACTTATTTCAGCACATTGAAACAAAATTTCACTGACGTGAACAATGGCTTTTGCATCATAAACTATATGGATCATCAATTTTTTCTTGCAATAAAACAGCAGAAGATCAATTTAATGTTTTAATTGTGGATGAATTGTTTTTAAGTTCCAATATGTATATTGAATTCTATTTTATCAAAATGTTCAGCTAAAGTTTTATATCATTACTGTAGCCAAAGCGCTATCTTAATTTTGGTGGATAAATTCTATTAGTCAAAATACTATCCAATGATTGATTCATGATTTCATAAACTAATTCTAACAAAATAGTTAAGAATAATTATTGTTAACGAGTATTCATTTTTGCCGTAGGGTGATAATTATTGATAATCCCTTTGTCATAAAATCACATTGACCGTTCTGCTTTTTATTAAAACCAAATGGTGTCGATACTCAATGCACGCCTATAGAAACTTCAATCGGGTGCTTTTCAACCAACGGATCACTATCGCTATCACTATCACTATCACTATAGTACGATAAACGTTCCTGAACAAACGAGCTTTATGCTCCGCCCGAAATTTCACCGCAAAATTGATTCAAGGACTATAGAGCAGAGCAGGGATACTCGTGTGAACACACACTTTCCACCCAAACAATATCCGTAATGAGCTGTATCGTCCATGTTAACCTGGACCGTTCGTTACCAATCATTTTATCTTTTCCTAATCAAATCCTCTATACTTTATGTTGTTTGAGCCTGCGAACTAAAATCCATCCTCATTTTGACCTTCCCAATGTCTACGTATACACACACAAAAACCCATTCGGCAACAGGGTCATCGATTCGAACCCTCCTTATCTGCTCCCGCCCTAAAAACTAATCGTTCAGTCTGCCGACTAACACGAATGAAAAGGCTATTGTTCATTCACAAATGGAAAGGTCAAACACTTTGATTTCAATAGAAGTTACCTTTGCCATCAAATTACAGCTTTTACAACGTGCAGCTTAAAGATAGAAAATGTATACTTTCTTTTTGAAATCCGCCAAATTTAACTAGTAAGTTCAATTCAAATGACTCGTTCATTATTGTTTATAAATTATTATAGAATATTTATCAATAAATATGTGTCAATTGTTCTTCAGTCGACATCGCACGTGATTCCTAATGTTCGCCCGTCAAATTTACGATTGTAGCTACATTATATTTCGTGAAGGTAACAATTTTCATTGTGAATCTTCCAACTATCGTATCATAAAATCGACAATTCTTCATTATTAGTCACCATACGAAATTAACGATCTCAACAGCTCCACTCCTTCAGCTGTTCCTTCCTGCTTCTCAGTACGTGAATTAGGTACTATCTTGAAAAGCTTCGCTCGTGAAACCGCCGTCGCTGGAAATAAAAATAAATGCATCATCATCCGCGCGTAATCGATATCGAAAAGGGCAAAGTACCTTCAGAATGATGAGCCCACGAATAAAAATCGCTTTTACGAAGATATTCTTTTACTTTTTCATCCTCATCAGTTCTTTACACGAAGTATCAGAATTCAAATAGAATCACTGTTATTAGCTACATATCATGCAGAAACGCGATCGTATTGAAAATTGGAACAACATACATCTATTTGGTTCTGTACAGATTGGAAAAGCAAAGATACTCGATCCATCAGGAACATCCTTTCATGACATAGTCTCAGGCGTTAAACGTGTTCCTTCATCGAATCAGAGAATCAATTTGCGGAGAGTCAATATCAGCCGCGAAATAAAAGACGTAAAAGAAATCTCGAAAGTCATCGGTTCGTAGTAAATCAGATTATGGATTACCACTATTCGAATGATCAATTATTGAAATAGTTTTTCTATTGTCGACTTCATATTATTAGGGCGTTAAAATCTATGATACAACCTGTAAGATTATCCTGACTTTTCGTTGGCAAAAGTGGTATTATACTTTTATCCAATATCCATTAACAACGACCAGATTCTAGCAGCTTGACATTTGTTAATGACCGTTGTTTATTAATCAAAAAGGTGAAAGGGAATGAGAAAAGTAGATCAATGAGAAATAGCACTGGAGAGAAGAGAATGGTTCTATTAATGCATACGTCTGGTAGACTAATTCCCCTGTATACCAGTGGGTTGTAGCGTCTCGATGATGTTGTCATGAAAGTATGTTGATATGGTCTCGGTAAACGAGCGGTGCACACTGTCGCATACAGGTCACAAGGAAGCTGTCCTAATTGTCACAATGGAAGGGTAGGTAGAACACCACGAATCCTCCATCCAATACCCTCCTATTGCGAATAAAGATATATATTTGCAAGAGGGTACACGTGATGAACCCAACTACCACCTCAGGCAAGTTCGCCATAATTTGTGTTGGTCATTAAGGAGCTAACGAACTCGCCCTCGGGGATCAATATTCGAGCATGAGCACCTGTATTTGCATGATAATACAAGTTACACATCTAACCACGATATGCCGGTTACAACCACACTTAATCCGTACCATTTTAGGTAACAGTACGAACCGCAGCGTGCACCAATAAATTTCCTCCGTGTGGAACCAGAATAACGAGCCAAGTGTTGCTTCTAAAATCCTGTTGCTATTTTAGTGTACTGCCCTGTGTTATATTTGTACATATCTAAAGGTACAAACACTCGCTCAGAGAACAATTCATGTTTGCATCCTCCGCGAGCAACGGGGTCTTTCGTTTGGATGCTTCAACCTTTGTCCTCTCGCTAAAATAAGGAAATTAATTAATTCGCGTTGTGCAAGTTTGTTATATGTTCAAAAGTGTTATGTCACAGGATGACAATGCTATGCCCGGTTTATATATAAATGTTAGAGATAAAAATTGCCCCAATGTGTCATTAACGGAGATGTATGCACTCTCCAACCAGTTTTCATAGAGATACAACATGTGAATCGAGCTGTGTTAAAAATCCATTGTTCAGATAATGGAAAGTTTTATTATATCATAAAGTATTGTTATATGATATGAGTATTATTATATGATATCATGGTAGATAGAATTCTGCATCTGGGGGAACCGTCTTAAAACGAAATAATAGCCACGAATAATCACGGATTCTTGCATTTCAGGAAATCGAAGCGTTTTTAAGGGTACCGGAGTCGTGCGAATTAGAATTGAATGCAATCGCGTACGAAAATGTAATTAAGAACGAAATTTGTGTGTGGTTCAGAGAAATGGCTTTGATTAGGAAATGCGCATTCCGGAATTCAATTAGAGTAGAAATTTAACAAGTCTGCTCAACAAATAATCCATTTTCTTATCTTGCGCCTTGGCATTTGAGCGCATCAAAACCACATCCATTTTCGATGCACATTAGTCCTGAGTAAATCAGGATTCTCGAGAGACCGAATGAGAAAAACAGCACTAACGTAACAAGGAACCGATTGTGGCAAATGGAAATGGGATCAAACAGAGCCCAGAGATCGCACGGCCTAAACTTCTAAGTAGGTCTCATGTATGTAAAATTCGGACGACTTATACTTGTGTCGGAGATCTTTATGCCGGATTATATTGCCATACGAAATCGACTAGGTCGGATATTATATATTCGCGTTACGATAGAAATAGAAAAAAGTTTGTCATCTATCACAAAGAAAAATCAATTGGTTTGATTTAAATAAATTTCGATAAATTCAGCCAAATGTATTTGGCTGAATTTATCGAAATTCGGTAACTTAAGCCGATTTTCAACCGAAAATAAAAATGAATCGTTTTGGATATTTAGAATGTTTTTATTTACATATTAAAGATACAAAAAAAAATTTTTTGAAAAAATGTAATAGTTTATTATTATCATTATTATTTATCGAAGTTGGCACCTCGAAAAAAAAGCGCGTGGGTGGCCCCGGTGATTTTGGCTCTTGATGTTATCTGAAATCAAAAATTCTTGATAATTCTTAATCTATAGACATGTCATTCTGGTCGGAACTACTGAAGTTAAATTTCATCGATAAATAACAAAATGGCGAACTTTGGAAAAAAGTTTTTTTTCCAATAATAATAAACTATTAAATTTTTTCAAAAATATTTTTTTTTGTATCTTTAATATGTAAATAAAAACATCCTCAATATCCAAAACGATTCATTTTTATTTTCCTACAAAAAAACGCCCTCCAAAAAAGACATGATAATCGGCTTAAGTTACCAGACTACTACCTTAAAGAATCGCCAGAATTTTGACTCCGCAGGTTTCAATGAAAAAAAATGTTCATCGTTTTACTATAACACTGTAATTAAAGAGACGTCTCAAAACCAGCGCTACAATCTACATTTAATTATTATCCTTGATTGCATCAACGAACGAAGAACAAGTGTGGAAAACGGAATAAACGGGTCACCATGTTACAACGATATACATGTATGTATTGTTGCGCTTTTAGGGTACAATCGGCTTCATCGATTCTATTTTAATGATTCGACGAACAACATTGTCGTTCGTTGAGTATACATTTTTGTGAGTTTATCTGTTTTTTCATAAAAAAAAAGCGTGTTCGAATTTTAATGAGAAAACTTCGTATAAACGAGTAAAGTGTAGAAATACTGAGATATTTAACTAGATAGGATAAATGAACAAATGCTACAGGCATGCACATAAGAAAGCGAGGAAGTATCGGAAGGCGCATGTGACATGCGCGGTGCACAACGTGAACGAAAATTCGAGTCCCGCCAGACTGGCTCGAGACGTAAACTAGCCGCATTTCATCGGGGTATCTCGTCACGAGCGGTACAGACTCGAACGTGAGCTTTCGAGATCAAACTAACTTCCGCCTCTTCGAAGGAGCATTATCGCGTCTGTTAACGTACGACGGACAATCTTTGTGTCCAATGATCAGTGAGAAAATTAATACGGCTGATCGTTAAGCAAACTACAATCGTATACCGATAAAGCGATATTTTAACAGTAACTAATACACAAAAAATAGTATCAATGAAAATAGTTGTAACTTAAATTGAATTGGTGTACACGACTATTCCTCGTAATGACAATCTATAACATGTGAATTTAAAAACAAATTAATCAACATCGACGTTTGACTGAACTTTCGACAATTTCTCAAATTAATCGATCATAAATTATCGAGTCTCAATGTGAACTAAACAGAAGTAGTCTCATAGTTGTGAACCAATTAATTAAAGCATCTTAAGTACCATACTGTTGCTGTTAATTAAGTGAATTCGTGATTAATGAAGTGTTTTGCCCGGATCATTTATACGGTGAACCGGTAGAGTGTGAAGTATTCGGTGCTGAGGGTGAAACGACAGTCACTTTTGTTGGTATGCAGATGAGAACGCGAAAAAGGGCCGTTAAACTATCCCGAAGCTCAGAGACGGGTTGAACAGTACTACTTTTAGGAATCCCGGTAAGGACCCTGTTAAAATTATCTGAAGAAAAAAAAATCGTCCGTAATTCACTTTTTAACCCTATGAATTTCCTAAAAGTCACCTTAAACTCTAACGCAAGAATACATCTGAACGAATAATCATTGAGAATATTCCATTTGAGAGTATGAAAAATTGAAGCTTGCAGTCTGATTAGGAATATAATTCTCTCATCGAAATATTGGATTCTTTAAGGATTGATAAGAATGAATTTCGCAACCGTATAACAAACATAGAAAAGTTGCAAAACTCACTCCTTTATGGATATGCTTTCGATACCGATGGGACAAAGCAATAAAAAATTAAAATTTGTTACCGTTTATCGACATATATGTTGAGTACATTTTTTTTTTTTTTTTTTTTTCATTTTTTCCACAGAGTTCTGTATGACTTGCAATAATTTCAAAATAAACAATGCACAAACGTTTTTTACTTTTATTTGCTCTCAGTAAATAAAATTATTCGTTAAAAGTTTATTGGCTTTCAGAAAATAAAATTGTTTGACGTCGAGGACCATTGTATTTTATCGTCCAGAGTTATGTCGGGTCCTTAAACGGTTGGAACATATATTTTACCGAAATATAGAGTAAGCGATCAAAGCGATAATGAATAATGTACTTTAAGCTCTTGTAGGTCGCAAAAATTTGTCCTTGATACTTTTATATCTCTATTTACTCGGTGTATATATTGAGTATATAGGATACAAAGTATATAGGATACATAGAGGAACGATAGTACGACCGAACTTATTATATCTACTTCCATAAAAGTCCTTCCTCGTGCCTAATCATCATTTGAAAAATAAATGACTTCGAACGACAACGTTAGAACTGTGAAAAATTAAATTTTCTATTCAATTCATAAAAAAAAAAGAAACTGAGAAAAAAAGAAAACGAGAAAAGCGAGCAAGGAAACACTCGAGGTGTTCATAATTGACAATAAGAGAACTCCTAGCCAAAGCTCTGTCTTAAACTCGCACCTACATTTCATTCTAGCCTTGCGGTGAATCTCGAAATCGATAAAGGTCAGGTGTACTGATCGATTTTCTAGAATCTAATACATATGGTACAGAGTCGACGATATTACACAGGGTAGATTGTACTCGCATATACGAGGTCTGTTCAAAAAGTATCGCGAATTTTGAATTTCCGCGGGCTGCGTATATTTGATTTTCGATTTTTTTGTGGCGTTAGGTTGGTACTTATATCCCTCACTTATGCTGAAAAAATCGGCCATTTGAATGTTTAGTTAATTGTTGACAGCTATTTTGGTTAGACGTGTTTTGGCTTGTCTTCGATTTTTGGCTATTCCGAAAAAGCAGCTTCCATTGCGATGATTGAGCTTTGGTTTCCACGTCACAAACATAAACCCATGATTCGTCACCAGTTATGACCGTCTGGAGCAAATTTGGGTCGTCGCGGACCGAGTCCAACAGCTCCTTAGCAATGTTAACGCGACACTGTTTTTGTCCGAAATTGAGCAATTTTGGCACGAATTTCGCGGCGATCCGTCTCATGCCCAAATCATTGGTAAAAATCGAATAGCACGAGCCAATCGATATGTTTAGTTCCTTAGCAACTTCTCTAACGGTGATTCGACGATTGGCCAATATTCTTTTCTTCACTTCATCAATGTTTTCGTCTGTTGTCGATGTGCTCGGGCGTCCGGAACGCCTTTCGTTGTTCGCATCTTCTCGTCCCTCCGAGAACATTTTGTACCACCGATAAACGTTGCTTTGGCCCAGGGTAGCTTCACCATATGCCACAGTCAACATTCGGAATGCGTCCGCGCACTTAATTTTGTTTTTCACACAAAATTTCATACAGATTCTTTGATCCATTTTTTGGAATAGGCAAAAATCGAAGACAAGCCAAAACACGTCTAACCAAAACAGCTGTCAACAATTAACTAAACATTCAAAAAGGCCGATTTTTTCAGCATAAGTGAGGGACATGAGTACCAATCTACCGCCACAAAAAAATCGAAAATCGAATATACGTAGCCCGCGGAAATTTAAAATTCGCGGTACTTTTTGAACAGACCTCGTATGTCTTTGGAGTACTATGCAATTTGAAACGATTCTGTATGTGTATGCTGGTTCTATTTTCTCTCAGTAGTATGGCAAGATCTTTTTATTGATTTATTATTGATAAACATAAATAAATTACTGAACAGATAAATTACACAAAGTACAAAATTACCAAGAGAGGGGGATCGAAAAGTGCACAAAGTTTGAAGTTCGATTCGCGGGAGGGTTAAGTTTATACGAGGTTTTCTCCATGAACATCGAGAATCCTTTGCTTCATCGATAATTTTTTTTTTTTTTCATCTTCTCTCAAACACTTCATTGTATCACTGGAAGCAGCAGAAAGGCAACTCCGTGGTGATATGAATACCCTCTTATCGCGACCGCATCTTTCCAGAAGTACATCTCGAGTCACCATCCCACATCACTTGCACGTGTGCGCCACCACTTTGTCGGTCGACTTTATACTTTTGATTTTCATTGTACATATATCTACTCTCGCCGGGTCGCGTATCGACTGAGAAAGAATAAAAATTTCGTAAGTGACGTGACTGATGTCATATTGAATTACGGGACATTACACGTCCTTTTTGGTTTCTTAACATTCAAATATTCCCGGCAGAGTATCTGATCGAATATAGGATATAAACATGGTGTTAATGGCCTAACGTGTTATGCCATCGATATACATTATTCCTATGTATGTATAATGATTCTACAAGATCGTAATCTTTTGAAGTTGGACGTTATTTTTACGATGTTAAATTTACGAGAGATCGTGCAGTGCATAACGATTCTTTTTCCTGTCTGTCGTCAAGAAATTTCGAAATGGCAGCGCATGTTTATTAGGGGAGATGTGTGTCGTCCGATCTAGAAGAGAGAAATGACAGTACTGAATTGGAATTCAATGAAAACGTTCGAGAATATCGACTTTCGCGATTCCTTTTTATTTGATGTACTTTATATCGAGTATATTGGCTCTTTACCTCTCTCAGTTTTCGCAATTCGTTATCTCACGTTAAATCACGCTATCACACTAAAAACCACGATCCTATATTCGCACGACAGCCGACTATCAAATAGATTTTATATGTAATTTTAGATCTTTTAAAAAAATTGAATAAATGATCGAAATCAATATATTTATTTAAATACATTATTTCAATAAATTCATTTATTCAAAGAATATAATATTTCCAAGTATAATTTTCGTTTAATCAGCGTTATTCGAAAATAATTAATAATTCAAATAAACGTCATTTAAATCGAACAACCGTATAATTCATGAGAAAAGAACTGAGGCTACAAACGCGCGGTCGTCAAAAGCTTTTTCCGAGGTTATTTTTTTTCGTTCGATGTTTAACGCCAGCAATGGTCTCATTAACGGCACCGTCGGAGTTAAAGTCGAACGATGGTTAGCACCCAAATCGACTCCGATTAACACGAAGTAGTCTATAGAAGTAGTCTGGATTTTTTTCTTCCCTGCGCGTGTTTATACATGCTGTACATTAACGTGACAAGAATAAAATACGTTCATTTTCGATTTACGGGTTGGTACGAAATAAAAAAAGAAACTGCTCTAAAGTATGTGTCCCGTAATAATTATACTGTATCAATACAGTGTTTGGACAATTATAATACACTAGCTGTGCCCCGCGGTTTCACCCGCGTTAAATTTTCGCCCCCCGATTTAACGCGCCGCTGCTACTTCTTAGGGTCATAGCATAAAGTTATATGGCCTGGAGCCTTCCTGAATAAATGGGCTGTCTAATGCAAAAAGAATTTTTCAAATCGAATTAGTATTTCCTGAGATAGCGCGTTCGAATAAGCATAGCATAAGCATAAGCATCTCCAGCTTTATTATAGTAGTGGGATACGAGGTCTGTTAAAAAGTATCGCGAATTTTGAATTTCCGCGGGCTGCGTATATTCGATTTTCGATTTTTTTGTGGCGTTAGGTTGGTACTCGTGTCCCTCACTTATGCTGAAAAAATCGGCCATTGTGAATGTTTAGTTAATTGTTGACAGCTGTTTTGGTTAGACGTGTTTTGGCTTGTCTTCGATTTTTGCCCATTCGAGAAAATGGATCAAAGAATCGGTATCAAATTTTGTGTGAAAAACAAAATTAAGTGCGTGGACGCATTCCGAATGTTGACTGTGGCATATGGTGAAGCTACCTTGGACCAAAGCAACGTTTATCGGTGGTACAAAATGTTCTCAGAGGGCCGAGAAGATGCGAACAACGAAATGCGTTCCGGACGCCCGAGCACATCAACAACAGACGAAAACATTGATGAAATGAAGAAAATAATATTGGCCAATCGTCGAATCACCGTTAGAGAATTTGCTGAGGAACTAAACGTATCGATTGGTTCGTGCTATTCGATTTTTACCAATGATTTGGGCATGAGACGGGTCGCCGCCAAATTCGTGCCAGAATTGCTCAATTTCGAACAAAAACAGTGTCGCGTTAACATTGCTAAGGAGCTGTTGAACTCGGTCCGCGACGACCCAAATTTGCTCCAGAGGGTCATAACTGGTGACGAATCATGGGTTTATGGTTATGAGGTGGAAACCAAAGCTCAATCATCGCAATGGAAGCAGCTTTATTGGAATAGGCAAAAATCGAAGACAAGCCAAAACACGTCTAACCAAAACAGCTGTCAACAATTAACTAAACATTCAAAATGGCCGATTTTTTCAGCATAAGTGAGGGACATGAGTACCAACCTAACGCCACAAAAAAAATCGAAAATCGAATATACACTTTTTTAACAGACCTCGTATATATAATTTTAGCGTACACAGAATTACTCATGCCACATTCAAAATAATTTATCCGCTTCAATATATATTATATTGAACTGATATTCCAGAAACGTGCTATTCAATTTGAATTCGAGATTCACTGTATTGAAGATAAATCCATGTATTGGAGAGCATCCATTTGAATGACGAAGCATTCAGAATAATCAATAAACAATTGTCATTCTCGCAAAGTAATATTTTTTTTTATTCCCCTTTCAGAATAATCATTAGTATTTATCGAAACAATATTACGTCGAAAAATCACACCTTGTGTTTTTTTGATGGAACGATCAGCATGATAATCCAGCACCCAACCATTATTACACAACCGTGAAGGCTACATAAAGGCTACATAAATACATATACGCGGAAAAATAACGCGGTTTACGCTTTGAATACATCGACTCTGTGGATATGTGTAATTCGCTGAAAGTTTACAGCTTTTTTAATAATATCCCAAACCGCACCTATCTGCTCCTCGTAGAATCTATCGGGCTCATTGGATATGCCACGTGTACGGAACTATAGGAATTGAAAAACGGGCTATTAAAGCGCTATTTCTGTCGTACTCGTAAACATTATTATTATACTATATGACATTATTATTATACTATACTTAGCTTTGGTGGTTTTTGCGGCAAATTGGCGAAGTCCCAACGCCTAAATAACAATTCATGCGTGGAAATGACGAATATAAAACGTGGGACGATTATTATATTATATGTATTCATACGCGTGTGAGCTGAAATAATGATTCAACAAAATGAGAAAATTTCATTTGAAAAAAACGGTGTTTCCGGGATCGCAGAGTATGTCTGAGGAGATTTCAAGCATTTCTTGGTTTTTTCTTTCTTCTCTTGTGCAACTATCGCGCTTAAGGATAATAATGTTCTACGTCGGTATCTCGATGAAATATAACACACGCGTTAGAATCTCGTATGGCGCTTTAACGTGAACGTAAACGATCATGAATTTTCTCTTTAATATTCTTCAATTTACCGATAATATTCTCATTGACGATCCTTCTAGCTATTGACTTTCTCACCCGTTGCATTTTTTTCACCTATCTCTCGTTTCCCTTTCTTGAAGGAGAAAGAAAAAAAAACAAGAGGTTGAAGAGTCCTCTTTGCTCCCTTTCGATAGCTATCCAGCAAAAACTCGAAAACCTACTTATACTTAAAGCTCACTCGGAATGTTCTTTCGCGGACGCTTTCAAAAAGACAGACTGACAGAGATTGCGTGAGAAAACAAGGGATGAAAATAAACGAGATCCCACGGGTATACTCTTACCATTATCGGGATATCTTGAAAGAAGTCACTCGCTAACGAGATATATTGTCGTTTAGATTATAACGACGAAGTTGTGACAAGATCGAATGGTACCATTTACCATTACGTCGAGATTCATCAAAAGTCAACCTCCAATCCCATTCTAGTCCAATCACAGAAGCCATTAACGACATACGCGTGCATTGATGAAATATTGTCTGGCTAATAGATATTCTAAAGAAGTGGGTGTCAATTGTATAACGTAAAAACAAATATAATTTATTGAAACTTTTATAATTTATTGAAATATTTTATACATATATTTAAGTATATACTATAAAATTTTTAAAGAATTTCCTTGAAAAACACCGAAGATATTAGCGACCCCATATTGCAGGTCACAATCAGACTCAGCATTTTGTGTACATTCTGGAAGCCGCAATTTTCATGTGAAATCAAACGAGGTTGGAATTTACTTTTATTATATGTCTCTCTTCTATATGAACCTAAATACTACCAAGAAATAGAAAATATAATTTTTTACAGGGGTCAAAACAAAAATGCATGATTTTTTTTCATTTTTTACAACTTTATTGGCAAAAAAAAAATATTTTAAATAATGATAATATTCCGATTTTAGGTTCATATAGAGCGCAATACTATGAAGAAAGTAATTGCCAATTTTCAAAATGATTGGTTGAAAACTTTTCAAACCAGCGTGAACGCAAGTTCAAAAAAGTCGTTTTCAGAAAAACGCGTTTGAAAAAATAGTACCGCTCGGTTATACACGTGGCGCGCTCGGGGCCTGAAGGAGAGCTACTCACTTTAATGGCTTATAACAATAGAACGAGTCGGAATTTTCATTTAAAATTTTGGGAACATATTTTTCGATAGTTTTACTAACAATTTATGAAATAAAAAAAAATCGATATTTTGAACCGTCTAGCCCTATTTACACCCTTAAATATTTTGAAAGTGAAACTTTTTTCTTGGAGCTTTCCATGGCCAATGGCGTTTTAAAACGTTTAGAAAAAAAATAGTGAGTCTTATTTGGACGATCTTTCATAAAAATGATTGAACCCGTGCATAACTTATAACATTAGGCCTTATGTACGCGATTTCGCCGATTTTCAAAGGTACTTTCCTAGATGCGGTTAAAAAAAAATGACGCATATATTGACAACATTTTTTTTAGAGATCGTTAATGCACATGGTTAAGTATATGTTTAAAAAAATCAGAAATATTAACAAATGGCGGAGATGTAACATAATAAAGCAATGTATTTTTTTGCGCGCGCGTTGATGGTGAAAGTTCTCGGCATCGATGTGAGCGTCTGAAAAAAAAATGAACATATCTATAATTGCATAATGAATGTATCTTTAGTGTGAACTAACAATATTATTAAAAAAATTATTATAATAAAAATTCGAAACTAAAATTTGTTTCACTCAATTTCCTGTCGGTATTTTATTTTTTATATTTTTTTGTGTCATTGAAATTTTTGTTTCTGTGGTTCAAAAAAATGTCAAACCTTTCATAAGGTTCACAAAAGTGAATCGTGGAAAAACGGCTTTGAAGTTGGCGGCCTGCTTCCAAGAAAATAAAAGTTTTTACGCTCTAAATGCTGTAACTTTAAGAATTTTTGGAATTTTTCAATTCTGTAAAGCTTAAAATATTCCTAACCGTTCAGGCTCATGGAATCAAAAATAAATGAAAACTGAAAAATTTTGAAATATTTCGGGTATATAAGGCCTTAAATTGGTTTGAAAAATCTGTAAATGCTGTCTCGTCTAGTTTTCGATCGAAAATTTGTTATACAAATGAAGTAAACTTAAGTGTTATTTCATTACATTTTAGAAGGATAACGAAAAGCATTGCGAACATCCGAGATTAAATATTTTATTAGACACCATAAAAACGTACCACCTTTGATTAACAACGAGATACAGCATGCAAATTGGATTTACACATTAATTTTTCATTTCTCGTTCCTTCCTCACGGAGGAAGCTTTCTTTTCTCCATTATTCATAAAACTTCCTTTATGCATGAGGATAGAAAAAATTTACCACTATTCCTACTCATAGAGGAATTTGTCAACGATGATGACGAAAATGAGGATGAAATGTAAATGTTCATATATATGATACAAAATTCCAAATAAATCTCTGTCCGATTAACTGCAATTACGGAATAAATGTTCACGGAGTAAACATTTATTCCATATGTTACGGAGTAAATGTTAATTGATATGACACAAAATTCCAAATAAATCTCTGTCCGATTAACTGCAATTACGGAATAAATGTTCACGGAGTAAACATTTATTCCATATGTTACGGAGTAAATGTTAATTGATATGACACAAAATTTCAAATAAATCTCTATCCGTTTAACTATAATTACGGAATAAATGTTCATATATATGATAAAAAATTTCAAATAAATCTCTATCCGTTTGACTGTAATTACGGAATAAATGTTTCAGATGAAGGTGTATAAAATATCGCACGTATCGTTATTGAGTCCGAGTAACCAGCCATTTGATTCTTCCGCAATATAGCGGTAATAAAAGTATCAGTTTCATAAATTAACTAAGAAGGAATGTACTCAAAGTGTCCCCCTCCAATTTTGTTGAAACTCAAGTATGTTATAGAGCATTAAAAACTAAGCGACACGTATTTTTTTTTATCGGCGGAAAAATGGTTTCAAGAGGTGAAACCACACCCTAAAGTTACACATGTCAAGGGGCGATTTTGCAGTTTCACATAGAAGCAGTGCATCGATTTTCATGAAACAAAGATTAAAATGTTTCTTGTGCGAAGAAATGAAGAACCCACCAGATAATGAGAAAAAAAGATATTTTAAGGGGTTGAAACACCCTTGAAAATTTACTTTTTGCACCCTACATTGAAAACTTGGGAATCGATTGGAATGAAAATTATGCTATTGTGTAGCGGAAATAAAATTAAAGTTGACGTATTTTTTTATTTGTGCGAAAATTTTTTTAAGGGGGTTAACTACCCTTTTTTGAGTTTTTACATTCCAGGTGTCTCCTTGTCATTCCAAATGTGTTTGCCGATACGAACTCTTCTCATTAAGCTAAAATTAATGTTTCACCATTTTTCTGTTATTTTAAGGGGCAGGAACACCCTTGAACATCTACGTCTTGCACCCTACATTGAAAACTTGCGAATCGATTGGAATGGAAATTATGCTGTTTTATAGCGGAAATAAAATGATAGTTCACGGATTTTTCTATTTGTGCAAGAAAACAGTCTTAAGGAGGCAAGCTACCGCTATTTGAGTTTTTACATTCCAGTTGTCTCCATGTCATTGCAAATGTGTTTGCCGATAAGAACTCTCCTCATCAAACTGAAATTAATGATTCACCGTTCTTTTTTAAATAGTACGTATACTTGAGGGGGAAGACCACCCTTTGTAACCCCTTTTATAATAGTTATTCAAAAGTTTCCGAACCACTGCCAAGAAATTTTATGATGGTACGATTTTCGTATTCAGATAAACGTACGCATTTACGAGAAGCATAATTAAGAAGGAGTGTAGTATACTTCATTTACTAACGCATCCGTTTTTTATAACATTTTCCTGGCTTTTTCACACGTTGCTGCAGGAGCATATTTTCAATATTAGCAGTATAGCTATATGCCTGACCGTCAAAATACACTTCTGATTGTGCGTTCGTATCATTATCCGTAATTGAGGAAATTACAACTTCAGTACTATTTCGTTTTACCACTTAAATTTGTACTAATACTTAGCTGTTCAGTGACACCACGCGAATGTCACGGGCAATGCTCATCAGTAAATCCCGTGGGAGGCGAGCCAGAGCGCAGGTGTGGGCGTATCCGTGAAAAACAAAGTCATTAACGTACCATGAAGTGTTTTTAGCACTGATGAAATCATCATCTTCTTCTGTTAGTGCGCGATATCTCTCGTTTCTTTGGATGCATCAAAATTTGGATATTGGATACGAATTGACGGCGTCTTTAAAAGACGCCGTCAATTCGTATTTTCGCATTTACGTTCGGACTCGGGCTCTACACCTCGTTCTCCGAGCAGCGTAAAAAATTTTTTTGTGCAACCTATAATCGTCCACAATGAAAGTGGATCCGATTAACGTTAATAAACTTCTGCTGGCTGCATTTGAAGTTATGAACATAGCAGAAACTCCAGTGAATAATGCCGAAATGGAGCTGACGGGACATCTTGAACAAATGATACAGGAAAATACACTCGATTTCAAAGAACATTTTAAAGAACCTGAAGCGAAGCCTGTCGAAGATACTTTTTGGGAAACAGATATTACCGAATACGATTCCGATAAGTGTTCCAGTGATGATGAATTAAGTTATGACTATAAACGAAAAGCGGTGGAATACTGGAGATCGGGTAAAAAAAATTATAGTGCTCAAACCGTTATACAAAAATACAAACAGGTTAAATCTATACGACAATTGAGACGCTGAGCACATCAGTTCAACAAAGGCGGCACTTATAAAGAGAAACTCGCACGGACTTCCGAGTATGTATTGAAAAATATGAAAACCGCTATAGAGGCGGGTGTAATCTTACATGATATTCATATAGAAAAGTGGGCTATTTAAGATAAAAAAGAGATAGGCCACGAAGATATACGGTTCAAAGCTTCTCGTACTTGGCTCTCGAAATTCAAGAAATTACATCGTATCACATCTAGAAAAATTATTAAATTTGTATCGCAGAAAACTATAGAAGAAGAAGCAGTTATACGACAAACAGGAGAACATTTTGTAAATAAGGTTAAACCCTATATCTCAACATATGGAGCAGAAAAAATATATAATTCAGATCAAAGTGATTTTGAACTGGAAATTCACTCGGGACGAACTTTAGCAATTGAAGGGTCAAAGAAAGTCGAATGTGTGTAGTACAATCAGTCTCTTCAACAACCCATAGTAAGTACTGATGGAAAATTACTTTCTCCACTTTTTATTGTTTTAAAGGAAGCAAAAGGTGATTTTGTACCAATAGTAAAAAAAGAATTATTTAGCCCGGAAAATGTCGTACTGACAGCTTATAAATCTGGAAAACTCACTTCAGGTATGAATAAACTTTTTGTGAAACTTATTTTGATATCGATTGCATTACGTGAAGATACTTGATTATCATATCATGTACGGATTTTTTTTATAATTAAAAATATGTATACTTGAACAGAACATTTCAAAACATGGCTGGAAAAAGTATTCTTCCCTAATATCGGTAAAGACAGCATATTATTGATAGATTCCTGGAGTGGAAACTGTCTACAAGTGATTCGTGAAGCAGCACCTCATGACAAAATTATCATCCCAATGATTATACCAAAAGGTACTACTGGAAGAATTCAACCACACGATGTGCACGGCTTCCGGGTATGGAAAAATTTCGTGCGACATTTTTCTGATAGTGTTATTTTATTAAAGTCTGATATAAAGTTACATTTATGAAATAATATAATCAAACTCCAATCTCACACACATAATCAACTTTCAAGTCTGAGGTATAAGAATCTTTTCAAATATTCATGGTTTAAAAGCAATTATGTAGCTGAAAGACCAGGATATTTCACAAACCCCGTCGAATTTGGATTTGGTGATTCTAAAACACATTGTGAAGTACCTGGTTGTAATAACGTAGCCGTTATTAAATGTGCGTGGTGTAAAAAATCGTTGTGCTTGAAGCATTTTTTCGGTGACTACCATTTTTGTTCGGTCTATGAACCATGATTGTAGTTAAAAGTTGATAATAGCGGACAGTAGATAATGAACATGTATACAAAAGATGATGATGGCGTGTGTTAGAGTTAAGTTACTATGTAAATAAAGTGTGTACGTCAAAAGCGCTTATACACATATGATCCTTTCGATAGAAGCAACCGATTCACTTGAAATATAATATTAAGCTTCCCGTTTCAGAGAATCTAGCACATCTGTTTTAGGTAAAAGTAACACCTAACTGAAAATCTATACAGAAAAATTAGTCCCTCCATTAGAATCTGTCACTTTATTACGGGTAATATCATTTAATAATATATAAACACCGTGTTTATGCTAATAATAAAAAAATACTCCTACAGTGATATGTGAAAGAGTGAGGAAAATTATATAAAAAAAAGGATGTGTTAGCGAATGATGTATACTATAATCCCTCTTAATTATGCTTCTCGTAGATACGTAAGTTTATCTAAATACGAAAATCGTACCATCATAAAATTTCTTGGCAGTGGTTTGGAAACTGCTGAATATCTATTAAAAAAGGGGCTACAAATGGTGGTCTACGCCCTTAAGTATTCGTACTAATTTTTTCAAAACGGTGAATCATTAATTTTAGCTTAAGGAGAAGATTTCGTATCGGCAAACACATTTAGAATGACAAGGAGACACCTGGAATGTAAAAACTCAAATAGGGGTAGCGTGCCCCCTCAAAACTGTTTTCTCGCACAAATAGAAAAACACGTCAACTTTAATTTTATTTCCGCTATTATGCAACGGCATAATTTTCAAAACAATCGATTCGCAAGTTTTCAATGTAGGGTGCAAAACGTAGATGTTCAAGGGTGTTTCGGCCCCTTAAAATAACAAAAAAATGGTGAAACATTAATTTTAGCTTAATAAGAAGAGCTCGTATCGGCAAGCACATTTGGAATGACAAGGAGACACCTGGAATATAAAAACTCAAATAGGGGTAGTTTACACCCTTAAAAAAAATTCTTGCACAAATACAAAAACACGTCAACTTCAATTTTATTTCCGCTACACAATAGAATAATTTTCATTCCAATTGATTCGCAAGTTTTCAATGTAGAAACATTTTAATCTTTGTTTCATCAAAATCAATGCACTGCTTCTATGTGAAACTGCAAAATTGCCCCTTGACATGTGTAATTTTAGGGGGTAGTTTCACCCCTTGAAACCGTTTTTCCGTCGATAAAAAAAATACGTGTCGCTTAGTTTTAAATGCTCTATAACATATTTGGGTTTCAACAAAATCGGACGGGGACACCTCGAGTATTTTCCTTGTCAGTACTCTGGTGTGACAAACTGTACAATACGAATGAACCGATCCATGAATGAATCTCACGCCTATTTCAATCGTGCGAGTTTTTCTTTTTAGTCATCAATCATCGAAGTACGTGGCTTGTCTGACCACAGCGCGTCTTTAACCACTGATGCATATTAGCCACTTGTTTTAATCTCATTGGTTCCTAAAGCTCTTGCCTAATTGCCCTTGTGGATTTTTCGTTTGCCAGAGACAAACACTCTCATGAAGTAAATATTATCCTTAAATTGAAACATCCCGTCGGATAATCTTCTAGCTAAAACGCCTCATCGGATAAGCTATCGATCACGAATGGAATAATTGTGTGACGAGAAATTAAATATTTATCATTTGTCGATTCATTTATGGTTTCCACCTCTCCTCAATATGCTCAGTTGTTCGTAAGTAAACTCTTTCCGTTTATCGAACTTCACAATTTTGGCCATGTAACACGCGCGCAGAACACTGTGCGCCGTAATACTGGTTAGACGTGATTCGGGAGATTTGTGCCTTTCGTGTGAAATATATTAAATCGAATGTTTGCGGCGACGATAACGGAAATTTCGTCGTCGTTAAAGAAGCAGGATTTTCAATTAGGAAAAAAGTCATCACGGTGAGTTTTGTAGAGTGGAGATTTTATCGCGTAGATTATTAAGGATTTGTGGACGATACGAAAAAAAAAAAAAATAGCGCACACGATAGATGTCGAAGCAACGATCGCACATTCGTTTCTACCATAAATCATGCTCTAACTGCTCCTTTTTCACACACTGTCCAATTATAAATAATGGATGGTCCGCACTGATTGACAAATACTATGGAAAAGTTTGGTTTTAAATTTTGTGATGTTGTACATTTCAATAGAACGAATAAAATACCTTCTCTTTCTTGTAATTCATATGCTCGATGAGACACATGAACCAGATAATGTATAAGTTTTGTTTAAACGTAAATTTAACGATGAAATTCGATAAATAAATTAAGATTAATGTTTAATTAAAGTTTAACAATTTCAAAGATCGAATAGACATTGAGATGGATGAAAAGTTTTACAAATGATAAAAGTGAAGGGTTATAACCCTTACAATTATTAACTTTACATTATTTATTTATTTATTTGTCTTTTAAAAATTGACCTTTTTAATTCGAATAACGATTGAATTCAGACTTATCAAATAACATTTTTTGTTTCGTACTCAGGAACGTTCTATATTTTTGCAATTTGCAATTATAACAACTAATGTGAGTTTTTCGTAATTAATTCGGCGTAGATCTTATTTCACTCGACGACACACGAAGTGGTTCGTTATACTTAAAAAAATCTATCTGGTGTCCTCCGTTGCTATCGATATCTGTGTGTTTAGTTTACACATGACGGTAGACAACTGTACAAATGTTACTTATATAAGAGACATATCTATCGATTGATAGTGGAACGATGCCCAAAGTCTCGTTCTTCTCATTTGTATTTCTCGGTTAATTTTCCCGGCGCACTGCCACTAATGTCTTCAGCATTCAGAACTCTGTCAAAGAGGTAACACCCGTGCACGCCACACACTCATTTTCTACGCTTTTGGAATTTTTACTTTTTTCTTTCGATCTTTCATCGTGTACTCTATGCCAGTAAATCTATCAAAATATTCTATGAAATATTTTGACGGAGCCAATATTTAAGAATTAAAAAAATTATTATAAAATCATAATTATCCGTTAATCGTACAATATAAAATTTATGGTGACAATAGGTGGATTTAAAAAAGAAAAGTTTGACTTAGAAAACCTCGAACTGATTGGTTGTCGGAAGCTACTGAAGCTGAGAGCTTTTCCATTGAGTAACTTTAGCTGCTGTTGCAGACAGTCCGCTTGACAGATTGTGTATTTCAGCAGTTAGCCCAAAAAAAAAGAACGTAATCTGTTCGAGTACGTGATGGAACGTGAAAAGAACATAGCGCGGATGGAGTGTGAACGCGTGAGCTAGTTGATCCAACAAGAACATGGTTTTTGTTCTACCCACCGTTGCATTGAAAGCGCGCAAAATCCTTGCCTCGGGCTATTCAAAGCTACTGGCGCGTAATTCAAATACTCCTTTTTTTTTATTACTTTGCATTGTGTTTATTTTTTGTATCTAATAGGTATTACTTCTGATTGTACCTTGGTCCGTTGTAATGACCAATTAGCGATACAAATTCTCTCTGCGAAAATAAATTGCAGTGTTGAACAACGAGCTCTTTGTTAAAATTTCATTTTGTACCATGACGAAACTATGTTTAGCTCGCTTTTGGAGCACGTACACATAACACCAGAATTTCTGTCCTTCCTCGGTTGCTCGATTCGAGTCATGTCCTGGTACAGAAAAAATCCACGTATGCTGTATCGTTGTCGAACAACAACAGCACCCTCGGTAATGAAATTATTGTAAATGACATTATTAAAATTGTTATATTTTTGTCGCGGCTCGTGTGACGAAAGGCGATAAAATGAAATATAGTTAATATTTCATATGTCGTGAATATCAGGTGGATTTAAAGTCGTTTAAGACGTGCTTTATTTGTTTTAAAAAAAATATTAAAATATTCAGATTTGGATCTGAATCACAGTTTACATGATCGTAGAAACATTTTCAACGATCGTTTGTTTCGGATTTTTAAGACGATTTGTCTTTTGTTTTTTGCTAAGTTGAAAAGGAGCGTGAAACTCGCCGTTAAATACAAATTTTAATTCAATATGTAGCCAATTAACAACTTACCAAGCAAATTTCATTGAAATAATTCTTTCCGTTTAAATAATCTTAATTAAAAACAAATATATCTACTGTTTAAGATCTGTGTGCATGGATGAAATCCACTCAGAAATCGTGGAAATTATGAAAAATTCTTTACGCCGTCGACTTTACAGTGAGCACGAAAAAATGTCTGCACCCTCGTCTGAATTTTTTCTTTTTTTAATCCCCTCATCGTTTTGCCTTTCACGAAAAGTTTTTCGCGAGTCTCGAGACGAACCGGGAGAGAACGCCTTTGTTGGCCGAGACAATTGCGATCATCGTGATTGATTATACGTACGCGATCGGTGAGGTGTATAAAAAGTGAGTGGCAAGATTACACGTGTAACGACGCACGGCGCGAAAACCTGAATGGAGTTTTTGGAAAGTTATCTTTGACCGTTCGCGCAAAAACATAGAATGAGAGGCGATATGGTTGAGAGAATTTTTTGATTAATCGAAATTCTTGATTAATCGAAATCAAGTGGCAATGACACCGGATTATATTTTCTTATCCGAATCATCGTCAAGAGCTTTGTTTGAATTTCACTTTTCGAAACGATAAATGCGAAAATTGGTCATCGTTCGAACGAGCAAATTAATCGTGTCGCACCCACTTTAATTGTACAAATTGTGCTGTTGAAAAAAACCGTTTTACTTTTGTTCATAAGACAACATGCCGTATTCCACGGATCCTTGAATCTTTGTTTACTCTCGTACTTTTCGCGTTTTCAACTCCTTATCTACTTTTCCGAATAAATCCGTCTCAGCTTCATGAAACCCGGTCGGATTATGATTTTAAACTTCTGCAGTACAGTCTTTGATACTAAAACTTATTTATTAGTTACTAAATATTTGTGATCGTATTCATTGTTTATAAATAATAGTCAATTTGTTCATTATTTATCTGAAACAACAAGATGAATCGTTCCATTTCTTCGAATTGAGCAAACCGCTAATGTCACTTTTCGAAATCATATGGATTATGCCCGTTTGTTTGTTAGCGGTTGATATGTGCTTCAGAATGGTGGATATGATACGAGCAGGGTATGAGTATCGCTAATAAAGGACGAAAATGAGGAGAACGATTCTCGTGCCTGAAGAATAAAAGCGGCGATAACGTCCGATGCTCTGATGTATAAAATTACACGGTCTGATACCGTGTGATTGAAGCTTTACTTCGCATGGCAAAAAGGGGATTTCGTCGAAAATTGTGTATCGTCCGACCCTCTGAGAACTCGTTAACAAGGATTACTGGCGAATAACCAAGAATATGCACGAACAAATCCGCGGGACGCTACGAACGGTGTCGAAAAGTTTTTAAATTATAACGAACCAACTTTTCATACTCTACACATTTACGTATCATAGAAATGTCGTACTTAGAGATCAAGGACGAAGGCAAGTGGTGAAAAGAAAATTCTTTAACAAATCAGTGAGACATCATACCCGAAAGTTTTAAGTTGTCGAGGATTTTTTAAAAACTCGTCCTATGCAAAATTTAAAAAAAAGACATGCCTCGGTATCGTGGTCTCCACGGAGAAAATACTTTGCGGACTTACTGATAGTAGAGAATATTTGAAAAAATTATAAAACAAATTCATAAAAACTTAATCCATTGATTTGATCATTTTTATGGTAAAACAATTTTTGAAATATTTTCTTATATTGGCTCAGTTGATCGAATCACAGTGTGCCGTACTACCGCTATTATAAAGTGAAGGAATTGGCTCAATTTATTATGACAGTATAATAGTGTCTGACAATATATTTATCAACAATAAACAGTGCAATTATCATGAACAAAAATTCACAATTTTTTTTCGTTCCACATTTTCAATGTACAAAATTGCATTGGTATTGAAAATTATGTTATATTTTACGAGGCAGAGGATTTCTAGAAATAACCTCCCCTGAGTCATCTCTGAGCCACATACCTCCCACTAATTATTCTTCGATGATTATTCTATGCATAACATATCGCGCGTGGCAATTTCAATACAAATAATGCGAAACGTGTCACCCGACGTCCTCGCTCCGTTATGAAGTACCTTGAGGACTTTGCATATTGCGCTCAATGTCTCTGACCACTTGAAAATTAAAGTATGTGCAAGATATTTCGATGAGTTATAAACGATACATCAAATATATATATTTTATGTATTGTCGACATAAAGTTCTATACGTTGAATTCATTACAGGATGTAATCACAATAGAAATATCATTTATTTGCTTAAGAATAAATTTTATTTATATATGGACAAAGATAATTTAGATATATTGCGAAGAAATCTTTTATAATTCTCATTTATTTTCATCTATATGGACAACAATGAAAAAAAAATGAGTTACAATTTATTCCCATTCCCTCTGAGTATATTTTTTTCATATGAAAAAATGGCATAAAATTCCATCTTTCGGATATTTCGACGCTGCTTATGAAAACTAGCATGTTTCAGATTTCTTACGAAAACAAGCATGCTTGATATCTGCGCGAAAACTAGCATGTTTCGACTTTTGCCACGAAAACTAGCACATTACGATATTCGCCACGAAAACTAGCATGTTTCGGCTTTTACCACGAAAACTAGCAGGTTTCGACTTTCACCGCGAAAATTAGCACGTTTCAGTATCACTGGATCTCATTTTTTACTCCAAGTTTTTTGAACATCCTGTTTTACTCCAAATTGACGAAATATTTATGCTTATCATTTTATACTGTTTTATCTTTTGTTTGAATTTATTTCATACACATTTTACTGTTTGAATTTTGGTCTGCTAGGCTTATCATAAGATGGCAAACAGCAAATGCCTCGTCATTTTGGAGTAAAAAACCATGGTCAAAAGAAATTAGAGAAAAGAAAATCGAAAACAATTGCAGTGTATGCAAAGTTAACAATGTCAGTTTTTTTCCTCTTGTTACTTCGTCCTGACATTTCTCGAGATATCTCAATCGATTGTTTTGAAGATTTTGTCAACTGTACTTTATACTTATACTGTACTTTATACTTTAGTCGTTGATCACTCCAAGGTTGTGTTTTTTTTTATGAAATAAAAACACAATAAACGATTCTTTAGACTGTAAGTAGAATATACGTTTTATAAACAATAATTTTGCTCAATTCCATCGCTGACTCCGAAACTTGAAGTCATGAAAAATATCATTGACGAACAATTTTAGTTTTTAAGTGGTGGAATATTGCGTATCGTATTTGCGAATCGTATTTTCAATAATGTTATTATTTTTTTAATAGAATACGAATATAAATGTTTAAGGGTGTACGGGCGATACACCCTTAATGTTTTTCATTTATTCCTTATAGTGCTCCCGAAAAAATTATTAAAACATTTGCGAAAGTTTGGAATCTTATTCGATTTAGTTCGGCAAATATACTACTTTTTCCAGTGCAAATCGAAATATGCTAGTTTTCGCGGCGGAAGCCGAAACATGCTAGTTTTTGCGATGAAAGCCGAAACATGCTAGTTTTTGCGATGAAAGCCGAAACATGCTAGTTTTCGCATCGAATATCGAAACGTGTTGATTTTCGTGGTGGAATTCGAAACGTGTTAGTTTTCGTAAGAAATTTGAATCGTGCTACTTTTCGTGATCACCATCGATTTACTGTTACATATTTTTTTGTATTTTGTAGGAGTATATGAATAAAAGAATGTATCTGTCGGTGTGCGTGTATCACGTCTGCGTATATGTTTCAGAATTGTGGTGACGCAGAATGAACGGCTCGTGGTATCCGGAGGATGGGGGTCCGGATACATTCTCACCTTACATGCTCAACACGACGTACTGGATTAGCAATAATCGAAACAACACATACGTTAACGACGACTTCGGTACGTCATCACGTGATAACCGTTCGCTAATATGCCAAGAGGCAATTACTGACACCCGAGACCTATAATTTCCTTGATGTCTCTGACAACTCGAATACGCCGCACCATTACGAATACTCCCATTACCAGTTACACTGAATGTCAAGGCTTTATCTTCGCGGATCAAAGTACAGAGAACCGAAGAGCGGCGTTTTCTAATGAAGAATCTATTACCGCCTTTTAGCCTCAACCAGTTAGTTGAGAATGTTAACGCGGGTAGAAATTGTGATGGGGATTCAGCTGAATTCCCATAATTATTATTGGCTACCGGTAAGGATCCGTCCAGAGATCCGAACAGATCCCAGGACCGAAATGAAACGATCGTGAAATGGATTCCGACGAAAATCCCCGGACTAGATCCCTAACCGTGTCTAACAACTCCTCCGAGTGAGATGAAATTTCTTGTTATTTTTCTTCACTTTTTCAGAAACGTAAAAATGTCGAAATTTTAATCCGGAGCAAGGTCTGCGATCGAGCTGGAACCTCAAGGGGATAGACAAGGGGGCGACCCGACAAATCCCAATCGAGACTTTATCGGAAATGTGAATTGACAGATCGCATTAGGAAACAGTCTGGAATCCACCCGTGATTCAGCAGGGACTTTTAGGACATTCTTAACTAATGACGATCGATATTTTGCTGACAACCGGAATTCCCAAATGAATTTCTGTACGGAAAGTTATCTGGAGTGACAAGAGACTCATTATGTAGTTATTGCATATTAGGGTGGTTCTTAATTTGGTGATGTTAGAAATTCTTTGGTATTGTTCCTTGAAAGTAATCAACATATCCAGAAAAAAAATTGGGCGCAAGCGGAACTTTGTCCAATAATTCTAATCCACCCCACCGAGCTGTCGAATTGTTATATGAAAAAATGCATGCATTCAAAATTTTGTTAAGAAAATTGTTTATAATTTCAAAACTATTCATGATAAAAAAATTTTATATTGTGTTTTTATAGGAAATTTAATGCTCTACAAAAAAGGTATCTTGTAAAATTCTTGTGAATCTAATATTTATCACGTTATTAGCAAAAAACTGTCATCATTTATTCCAAAAGTCCATCATTATGGCCAAAACAGGAATTTGACGTCGAAAAACTGCAATGTATTCTTCATATGCAATTAGAAATATGAAGAGATACGTAGTGCACTCAATAACAGTATGTGAACGATATTTAAATTTTCAATTTTATCAATTTTATTTTCATTCATGATAAATTTTTCTTCTTTGATCGATAAGGATATTGATTTCTTTATCAGTTCCAAATCGATGGCTTTTTTCGAAAGATTTGAAATCAACTCCTCATTTTTTGATATCGATGTGAGCGAGAGGATTTCTAATGAAAATTATTTACAAGGCTTAAAAATAGTTAAAGGAATTAAAGTGGTTAACGATGTTGCAGAAAGAGGAGTGAAACTTATTACAGAGTACAATGATCGTCTCACTTATGATGAAGATCAGAAACAATTCATTGTACAAATAATTGAAGAATATAAAAAAAAATATCCTGATGTTAACAAAGCAACTTTGTTCCAACCGATGTAATTCATTATTGTAAGCTGATTTTTAAAATATATGACATCATTCATTATAATTCACAATAAAATTGATAAAATTGAAAATTTGAATATTGTTTACATTTCATTGTTGAGTGCGCTACGTATTTCTTCATAATCTTATATACATACGAAAAATAAATTGCAGCTATTCGACGTCAAACTCCTGTTTTGACCATAATGATCGACTTTTGGAATGATGACAGTTTTTTGCTAATTACGTGATAAACATTAGATTCACGAGAATTTCACAAGATACCATTTTTGTAGAGCATTATATTTCCTACAAAAACGTTATATAAAATTCTCTTATCATAAATAGTTTTGAAATAATAAACAATTTTCTTAACAAAATTTTGAATGCATGCATTTTTTCATATAAAAATTCGACAGCTCGGTGGGGTGGGTTAGAATTATTGGACAAAGTTCCGCTTGCGCCCAATTTTTTTCTAGATATGTTGATTACTTTTGAGGAACAATACCAAAGAATTTCCAACATCATCAAATTAAGAACCACCCTATTGCATATTTGATCATCGAAGAAATGAAATTAATAGGAAGAAAAAAATTCTCGGAGTATAAAATCAAGAAAAAAAAACAGTGCCTCTATGTCTACCGTTAGTATTGTCGAAATAATTGAAGAGGACGGACAACGGGCTTTTTATATAGATGTTGCCGCAGGGGAATCCCATCCTTTTTTTCACTCCTCGTTGCGGAGATGAAACAACAAGATATAGGCTTGCCTGTATGTATGTATATGGTATCTGGTATCACTTCGTATCTCGCGAGAGTGATATTTGCTAACATCTTCAGTGATATCCTCAAGAATCGTGGGCAATGTTTCATCTTTTACCCTACCGCGATCCACCCACGGCAACCCTTCAATGCTAAGACCGGTGTTTTCATCAACGAACCTGAACTCACTCCTTCATGTTCATATACGTGTTTTTCTGATTCCGCTGCAGGATATATGAGGGTCAAATTCATATATGGTCAGCGTGAAACACGGACGATATTTCATGCGGGAGCTTTCCCTTTACGAATCGCTTCGTAATCTGGGGCCAAATAAGCCTCTCTAAGCTCGATTTATCGTCATTTTCATCCTTTACGTACGGACATCGTATATACAATGTCTCGGGTAATTCGAGCTAACCCTTTTGTCCATTATCGCGTTATGCCGACTATCTACAATGTAGAATTCTTTGGAATATATTTACAATACTTACGTCACGGACAATTTACGGATATCTGTTTTGTTATAAAAAAACCTAATCGTTATTATTTTATTGATTAACTTATTACCTGCAGATTTCTTTGTTTTTTTGCCACTGATGACATACGCCAAGAACTAATTTCCTCGATGTGTGGTGAACGATATACATCTCCTTCTTTCCGCTACAAATTATTGACAGCAGCCTTGCAGTAACTCGGGCTTCACAGAGAGATTATATATCAGTGCGCAAAGAACATGAGTTCTTGGAATTATCAAAAACTCGTTACTTCTCCGTTTCGGTGCTTACCAATTGTGATGGGCGATATCACTGTATAACGCTAACATGCGCCAAGATTAATCTTCAAAATGAGATTTAACGAACTCTCACCACAAATCTAACCTGACCTTTCGCGGTCCTTTCGCCATCTTTATCACGAGTTTCATTGTTCTTTTCGTCGTCGTTGCCTTCGAGCTAACCCGGACTCTCGTGGTCAAGAGTAAAAAAAAATTCTCTCTGCACAATGAATACGAGAAATAGGACACGGACATTTTATGCGAGTCTTCTATTCCTCCTCGTATAACTGCGATATATCCACGAGTTCCACTCGGAAACTATTCTCTCATGGATACAAAGTTTTCCTATACATATATGATGCGGAAATACACCGACGGGAGCTAATGCTCCATGCAAGAAAAACTCGGAAAGAAAACCTTCTACGAAAGTTCTAAAAATATCGTAAAACATGTACGGATTGTCCCAAGTATCATGAACGAAAATGCCAACAAGCAACTCGTGGAAACACTGCATCTGTTGCAGTGTTTCCACGGTACATCTTCCTCTGCATTTTGCTCCAAATGTTTTGATATACATATACGAGGTCTGTTCAAAAAGTATCGCGAATTTTGAATTTCCGCGGGCTACGTATATTCGATTTTCGATTTTTTTTTGTGGCGTTAGGTTGGTACTCATGTCCCTCACTTATGCTGAAAGAATCGGCCATTTTGAATATTTAGTTAATTGTTGACAGCTGTTTTGGTTAGACGTGTTTTGGCTTGTCTTCGATTTTTGCCTATTCCAAAAAATTGATGAAAGAATCTGTATCAAATTTTGTGTGAAAAACAAAATTAAGTGCGCGGACGGATTCCGAATGTTGACTGTGGCGTATGGTGAAGCTACCTTGGACCAAAGCAACATTTATCGGTGGTACGAAATGTTCTCAGAGGGTCGAGAAGATGCGAACAACGAAATGCGTTCCGGACGCCTGAGCACATCAAGAACAGACGAAAACATTGATGAAGTGAAGAAAATAATATTGGCCAATCGTCGAATCACCGTTAGAGAAGTTGCTGAGGAACTAAACATATCGATTGGCTCGTGCTATTCGATTTTTACCAATGATTTGGGCATGAGACGGGTCGCCGCGAAATTCGTGCCAAAAGTGTTCAATTTCGAAGAAAAACAGTGTCGCGTTAACATTGCTAAGAAGCTGTTGGACTTGGTCCGCGACGACCCAAATTTGCTCCAGAGGGTCATAACTGATGACGAATCATAGGTTTATGGTTATGACGTGGATACCAAAGCTCAATCATCGCAATGGACGCTGCTTTTTTGGAATAGGCAAAAATCGAAGACAAGCCAAAACAAGTCTAACCAAAACAGCTGTCAACAATTAACTAAATATTCAAAATGGCCGATTCTTTCAGCACAAGTGAGGGACATGACTACCAACCTAACGCCACAAAAAAATCGAAAATCGAATATACGAAGCCCGCGGAAATTCAAAATTCGCGATACTTTTTGAACAGACCTCGTATATATATATATATATATATATATATATATATATATCAGGGGTAAACAGAGTGCCCGGATATTTGTAATCTTTGTAATCCGGAATCCTCTTATAAGTTGAGCGAAAGCTGAAATTCAAGAAAGACGTCATACAGGCAATGTTTTTTTTTTGTGAGTGAAGACGCCGTCAATATTTCAAGATTATTCTCGTTATGGAATCGTATACTTTTTATGATTTGTAACTTTAACTGCTAAATGTCACTGCTTTCGTATCTCGTCAAGCTACAATGGGTCAAAAAAGTATTCATACAACATGTTTTTTTTGCGATAACTTCATAGACATAAGCGATACGCAAAGAAAGTCAATTTTATTTAATAGTACATCAGGTGCAGAGATAAACTGCAAATGGAGAATTTTTCCCCAGGAATAACAGAAGAATTATGCCAAAAAAACGAAAATTTTCGGGCAAAAAAAGTATTCATACATTTACGATTATAGTGAAAATCTACATCATCATGGTTGTTAATTATAACTAATATTTGGTGTGCATCCCTTTTGCTTCAATTATCGCCTCGAGTCTCTTAGGCATGGATTCTACTAGCTTTTGCGTTCCTTCTTTTGCTATTTTCGTCCATTCTTCTAAAAGCACTCTTTGGAGATCGGATTTGTTTGTTATTTTTCTTTTTCTAATTTCTACATCCACCAAGTGCCATAAATTTTCAATAAGATTGATGTCCGAAGATTGTGGTGGTGTAATCAATTGTTTGCGGACATTATAGAGTAACCATTCCCTCGTTTTCATGACAGTATGTTTCGGGTCGTTATCTTGTTGGAAGTAGAAATTTCCATCCAAGCCCATTTTATCTACACTTGCTTTCAAATGCGCAACACGTCGATATACTTCTGGGCATTCATTTTACCATCTATAAGAGTGAGATCACCAACGCCATAATATCCCGTACAGCCCCAAACCATGACGCTTCCTCCACCGTGCTTTACAGTCGGTATTAATTTTTCTGCTGGAGCTCGGTATTTGGTTTCCGCCAGACGAATTTTTTTCCATCGGACCCGAAAATGTTAAACTTCGATTCATCCGAGAATACGACACGTTTCCAAAATTCTATAGATTTTTTTACGTAGGTTTTTGCGAAACCTAAACGTTTTTCTCGATTTATATTATTAATTAATGGTTTTTTGCGGGCAGTTCTGCCGTATATTTGGGCAGAATGCAAATCGTTCCGAATAGTCTGGGGACACACGCTCTTCCCCGATGTTGACGCGACATCATTCGCTAAACTGCGAGCACTTGCGAACGGTTTCTTTGTAGCCTCTGTAACAATACTCCGACGCTCTCGTACTGTTAGTATTCTCGGTCGACCGGTTCATGGCTTATTTTCTGTGCTGTTTGTTCTTTCGTATTTTTTTATTATATATTGCACTGTTGCGAAACTTAGATTTCGTTCCACTAATTTTTCGATAACTTTCACCGCGTTTCCGAAGAAAAATCACTCTATCTCGCATGGATATTGATATTTCGCTTTTCTTTGCCATCATGTCTGTTCGGAGCTTGAAGATCTACTACCGCATGGAATAGGTCAAAACCATTGTGTAAACGAAGACTTGTTTACCTTGTACGCAGAGGTCAGACCGTCCGTGAGTGAATATCGAGGTTAGCAGCTCAATCGTAAGTGTACGAATACTTTTTTGGCCCGAAAATTTTCGTTTTTTTTGCATAATTCTTCTATTATTCCTGGGAAAAAAATTCTCCATTCGCAGTTTATCTCTCTACCTGATGTACTATTAAATAAAATTGACTTTCTTTGCGTATCGCTTATGTCTATAAAGTTATCGCAAAAAAACAAGGTGTATGAATACTTTTTTGACCCACTGTACATATCGATGAAAAATAGCGATACCAGTGAGTGATTCATTATCACCGTAGCACTGACATTGGGGAATCGTGTTGATTCGAAAGACACGCAAGTAGCCGTTTTTTTTCTTTTTCGTCTCAAGTGATGAATCGCTGTATGGTTTACAATATCCGATGAGACTTAAAAAAAAATCACAGTCTGGTCTTCGGAATTCACAAACGCCTTTATTTATGAAAATAAAGCGTTGACCATACGCCCAATCCGCATGACGTCCTTGCCGACATCGTTCAACTTCATTCTGAGACTGATACTTTTTGTTATCCACGATATTTTCGGATGCAAATACCGTGGAGAGACTAAAATGCTATTCCTCGTATCCACGCACTATATTCGAGTAAAATGGTTCGAATTCTTCGGCTTCGTTTAATTTCCGAACAGTGGTAACGAAATGACATTAAGAAAAACGGCATCACCGATAATTCCTTTACGGCTGGCATCTTTTTTATTTTTATTTTCTGACGCTAACATTCGTCCAACGATCGGTCAACTGGACCATCTCGTTTAGTTGCTGTAATGGCATTTACTACATTCCCCGTGCAATTTCTCGCTCAACGGTACAGTCAGAAAACTACCCCCGATGACATTACGCGAAATGTCGAAGTTACGGTATATTGTCTATATAAGCTTGACCGTTTTTTCAGATGACCTGTACGACGTTCCAACGGGAATAATAGCACTGCTGAGTATATGTTACGGTAGCATATCGATTCTCGCTGTTGCCGGTAATTCTCTCGTTATGTGGATAGTCGCAACTTCCAGACGAATGCAAAGCGTCACTAATTGTTTCATCGCCAATCTTGCGCTGGCCGATATAGTCATCGGTCTCTTTGCCATTCCGTTTCAGGTATGCAATTGCAGTTAACCACTTTGCAATTCCCTTTAATCGGTCTCTCGATCGCTATCATGAATAATACCGTCACGCTTTGATTACTCACCATTGACGACCAATGTTTGTACATGATACATTCGCATTCGTACAGTTTCAGGCAGCTCTGCTACAACGATGGAACTTGCCACATTTTATGTGCGGATTTTGTCCCTTCGTTCAGGTATTGTGTGTCAACGTATCGGTTTTCACGCTCACCGCGATAGCGGTAGATCGACATCGGGCCATATTGAAACCTCTCAGGTCAGTTTATCAAACTTTCGGTATTACCTATTCAACTTTGGTTTCGCAATCCTTCAAATTTTTCTTTATAAGCTTTGCCGAATTTTTCTATTAAATTCATGCCAACGCTGAAATTCTCGCTCTATGCATGTATGGATTTCGTGAAATTTCAACAAAACTGTACGACGATTTTGTTGAATTTGGCGAAAATGAAAAATTCATTTCGCGCGTTATAACTGCGGCAAAACTTTCGAGACGGGTCGACCTTCGCGATACGATCGTAAATCGAAAATAGATCAGTCGAGAAACGAATCGCTGGACACTATAAGCACGCGTCGTAAAAAAAAAAAACGAGAGACTCAACTGCGTCGAACTTCGACGCGGGAAGTCCTCGTCGGTAAACAACTTGTGCAAGACGAAATGATGAAAAAAATTTTTAAATCTATTTTCGACACCGGTGTTTGTACGATATCACTGATACACAAAAGTATTCTTCCGTAAACCTCGATATTTTGTGATCATTAAGTATTTATCGAGCGAGCCAATTTGGGATTATCTTAATTGAAATGTGAGGCGTTACGGACGTCCCAGGACGTTTCAATTCGTGGAATTGGGATTAATATGATATAGAATATAGAGCAAGAACCCTTGTCGCCACATCAATGAGAGATTAAACAGAGTTCCTCTAACCGCACGTGTTTGCCGGGATATCTCTCAAAGCTCGTGACCGCAAGCAGATTCGAGAAAGGAGTGAAACTTAGACGTCTCTCTGGGGATCTATTTGACAAATAGATTGCCATTTGCAAACTATTTGTACACTCTGTGCTGATTCGCCTCGCGATGCTCCATTGTACCTCGAGCATAAAGCCCGCGCATCGTCAATTTAGGATTAAATCCATTATGTGGCTAGAACCAAAAATGCTCGTTACACTTCGAAATGAACAAACGCGCGGCTTTGATTTATTCTAGAATTTATTCAAATTGCCTTAGATCAGTAATGGTGATCCGTTGGGATAACGATTCAATGCTTTAAAAACGGAAAATGGAAGGTCAATCTCAGAATATAATATGGAAAAAATGTTATCTAAAGATTTTTCAAAGATCGTCTAAGAGCATATACGCAGTCAGAATAAAAATTAAAAAAAATCATTTTTACAGTGTGCATATATTTAAGTATATACATAGAAAATTTCATGTCAATCCGACAAATATTCTCGAAGTTACACGCATATTTGTAAAGACTTTGGAATCTTTGCACGCATATTTGCAAGAGATTTTGAAAGATTGAATGCGTTTTTCTCAAAACTGTGTTTTTAAAGTCGGTGAGCAAGATTCCTCGGAAACGGCTGAACCGCTCAGTGTCAAATTTTTACACAAGCTTTATAAAATATATCGTTTAGTGATTAATCGAAGGATTTTTCTCGCCGATAAATATTTTCCATTTTATAAACAATTTAAGGCCAACATTTTCATCGAAAATCGAAGTTTTTTTTTGAGAAGCCGCCATTTTCTTAAAAAATAATATTTGGCTTATTCCTTCGATTAAATACTAGATAATACCTTGTATTAAGGGGAAAATAGGGTTAGGACAGCGTTTTCTCAATGATTTTCATGAATTTTTTTATAGTATAAAAATTAATATAATTTATTGAAACTTTGAGAATATTTTATACATATATTGAAGTATATACTATAAAATTTTTGAAGAATTTCCTTGAAAAACACCGAAAATGTTAGCGACCCCATATTGCAGGTCACAATCAGACTCAGAATTTTACGTACATTCTGGAAGCCGCAATTTTCATCTGAAATCAAACGAGGTTGAAATTTACTTTTATTATGTGTCTCTCTTCTATATGAACCTAAATGCTATCAAAAAAATAGAAAATTGAATTTTTTACTGGGGTCAAAACAAAAAAGCATGATTTTTTGCCATTTTTTACAACTTTATTTGCAAAAAAAAATTATTTTAAATAATGATAATATTCCGATTTTAGGTTCATATAGAGCGCAATACTATGAAGAAAGTAACTGCCAATTTTCAAAACGATTGGTTGAAAACTTCTCAAACTCGCGTGTACGCAAGTTCAAAAAAAGTCGTTTTCAGAAAAACGCGTTTGAAACACGTGGCGCGCTCGGGGCCTGAAGGAGAGCTACTCACTTTAATGGCTTATAACAATAGAACGAGTCGGAATTTTCATTTAAAATTTTGGGAACATATTTTTCAATAGTTTTACTAACAATTTTTGAAATAAAAAAAAATTGATTTTTTGAACCGTCTAACCCTATTTCCCCCCTTAACGAAATCTTTTTCGTTTTTTTTCATTCTAAATGATCCAATCCAGAGATATCGTGCTCGCCGCAAGTCGCCTTTTTTTAAAGTGCTCCCGGAGGTCGGCTACAACAGCTTTAAAAATCACTATTTTTACAAATAAAAAATACGAAAATAAAGTAAAAAGTTACTACAATATGTATATAAATTTTTACGTCAATAAATTAAAATGTCTTCCCAGGAAAAATTCTTGAAAAATCACTTTTTTCGCTCTCCTGACTGCGTATAACTTCTTAAATGGAATTGAAATACCCAACTGAATTTGTGCCTGTACTTAACGCGGAATAACCAGACGTTTTTGAGGAAAAAAGCGTTAGTTGATTTTATGAAAATATTTCATAAAATTGATCGTTACGGATGGGAGTACGCGCTTCCGTGCGGTAATTCTGCAGTTATCATTCTCCGATATAGCTTGATACATGAGAATATATGTATAACGCCGTTTTTCCTTCCTTCCGCGTCTCGATACTGATGGCTGTTTAGCCGTTTCTTTTTTCTTTCTATCTCTAATTATTTTTCTACGATGTACGGAAAAATATCGTGGTCTCGCAAGACCGAATTTTATGCACAAGGTAAAATAATTAGTCAACGTCACTTGCAGCGCGAGACCGAGCAAGCTCAGGGCCAAGATCGTCATAGCGGGAATCTGGCTGGCATCCGGTACTCTGGCGGCCCCGATGGCGGCAGCTCTCAGGGTCGTTATGGTCCCTGAAAGCACACCCGGTGAGTTAAGTGAGTAACTAAAAAAAACATAAAATGTTAATTAAAAAAACTGATCCTTCAATGATTTTTAGTGAACTTTTGATGCGGCACTGTGTGGATTTTTGTGCACTGAATACTTTATTTCTTATTTATGAATCGTCTCGAAAATCCTGAAAGTCTCGCATTGTTCACCGACCAAAGTTCTCTGTCGTAACTCGACTTTTACTTCATCTTACGATTACGCTCGAACGAATAAACCGATAGTCACGAAACTTTACAATCTTTTACTCCAACACTCACCTCGAAAACGTATAATAAGACAAATTGTATTGGACGAGAAATGAAAGTGTTAAGGCCAATAAAATATAGCCAAGAAAATTTGAACAAACCGGTTTTAATGAAAATTCCGTAACTTCAATTTTTGACGCCGTCGATTTCGCAATAAAAATCAAATTATCAATTTTTTTTAATCGATATAACCGAACAAAAGTTAAAAAGCGTTCTATTGACTTGAATATAATTTATAACATCCGGACGAAAACTGTTCGAGATCGATGATTTCGAATCCAATGCGAAAAATTCGGAAATTCGAAATAGTGGACAGTGAATGTGCGTTTATTGTTCTGCGAAAAAATAAAGTTTGCTGTGACGGTACTTTCGGCGTTTCGTTAGTCACTTTACGGTAAAATTCCTCATGGCATAGGCACGGGGTAATTGCAGTGATAGCTTTTATTCGATGGGGATAGCAACGAGCTAAGTAATACACAAAAAGCATTGCCCTCGATCGAGTTTCCATTAGTGAGCTCGCGACTCGAGTGTACTCATCGCTTCTGAGCCTTACATCTCTTATTCCAAACAATATTCCACTATCCGGCGCACGGTATTCTAATGCAAATGCACTCTGCCGTCACAAGTGCACTCTGTCCTGTAGAAAATTACGAAAAGAAAAGGCTTTATTCGAGAACTTCGCTGCATTCGTACTTTCCGTGACGAATAATCGTAGTACACGTAACGAAATGGTAACCAGTTTCATAAAAAATAGATAAACAAACCGCGTAAACCTCGCGTTGTGCAAATGGGAGATGACTTAATAAGTTAGCTCGAAATCATAAATTTTATTTGAATCAAATAAATAAATGTAAATTAAAAAAAGAATGTATCAAACAAACGTATTATTACTTTTATTCGCTATTTTTATTATTGTCTGAACAAAATATAATTTAAGTCGAAGAATTTTTTATTCGCTCAAATCCAGTGTATTACAACAAACTAAATTCCATTTTTCTCACGGTATGTTGTACAGAAAGTTTTTCGCCCGCAATATACAGTGGGTCAAAAAAGTATTCATACACCATGTTTTTTTGCGATAACTTTTTAGACATAAGCGAAACGCAAAGAAAGCCAATTTTATTTAATAGTACATCAGGTACAGAGATAAACTGCAAATGGAGAATTTTTTCCCAGGAATAACAGAAGAATTATGGAAAAAAAAACGAAAATTTTCGGGCCGAAAAAGTATTCGTACACTTACGATTGAGCTGCTAAACCTCGATATTCACTCACGGACGGTCTGACCTCTGCGTACAATGTAAACAAGTCTTCGTTTACACAATGGTTTTGACCTATTCCGTGCGGTAGTAGATCTTCAAGCTCTGAACAGACATGACGGCAAAGAAAAGCGAAATATCAATATCCATGCGAGATAGAGTGATTTTTCTTCGGAAACGCGGTGAAAGTTATCGAAAAATTAGTAAAGAACTAAATCAAAGTTTCGCAACAGTGCAATATATAATTAAAAAATACGAAAGAACAAACAGCACAGAAAATAAGCTACGAACCGGTCGGCCGAGAATACTAACGGTACGAGAGCGTCGGAGTATTGTTACAGAGGCTACAAAAAAACCGTTCACAAGTGCTCGCAGTTTAGCGAATGATATCGCGTCAACATCGGGGAAGGGCGTGTGTTCCCAGACTATTCGAAACGTTTTGCATTCTGCCCAAATATACGGCAGAACTGCCCGCAAAAAACCATTAATTAATAATATAAATCGAGAAAAACGGTTAGGTTTCGCAAAAACCTACGTAAAAAAATCTATAGAATTTTGGAAACGTGTTGTCGTCTCGGATGAATCGAAGTTTAACATCTTCGGGTCCGATGGAAAAAAATTCGTCTGTCGGAAACCAAATACCGAGCTCCAGCAGAAAAATTTAATACCGACTGTAAAGCACGGCGGAAGAAGCGTCATGGTTTAGGGCTGTATGGGATATTATGGCGTTGGTAATCTGGCTTTTATAGATGGTACAATGAATGCCCAGAAGTATATCGACGTGTTGCGCAGCAATTTCAAAGCAAGTGTAGATAAAATGGGCCTGGATGGAAATTTCTACTTCCAACAAGATAACGACCTGAAACATACTGCAATGAAAACGAGGGAATGGTTACTCTATAATGTCCGCAAACAATTGATTACACCACCACAATCTCTGGACATCAATCCTATTGAAAATGTATGGCACTTGGTGGATGTAGAAATTAGAAAAAGAAAAATAACAAACAAATCCGATCCCCAAAGAGTGCTTTTAGAAGAATGAACGAAAATAGCAAAAGCAACAACGCAAAAGCTAGTAGAATCCATGCCTAAGAGACTCGAGGCGATAATTGAAGCAAAAGGGATGCACACCAAATATTAATTATAATTAACAACTATGATGATGTAGGTTTTCACTATAATCGTAAGTGTATGAATGCTTTTTTAGCCCGAAAATGTTCGTTTTTTTGGCATAATTCTTCTATTATTCCTGGGAAAAAATTCTCCATTTGCAGTTTATCTCTGCACCTGATGTACTATTAAATAAAATTGGCTTTCTTTGCGTATCGCTTATGTCTATTAAGTTATCGCAAAAAAACAAGGTGTATGAATACTTTTTTGACCCACTGTATACTTTTCTCCGTACATATTGAAAACGATGGGAATACAACTTCTTCTAATATCCCGTAAGCCCCGTAAAATCTTCTTTCGAGCAAAAAACATTTTTATCTCTCCATCCCGATAACTATTCATTTCATCTTTGCTTTTACACTCCTTAGTGCATTGCTTCTTTCATACACGAGAATAGTCGACATTTTATATGTTGCGTGGTAAGCCTTTGCGAACGTGCTTGCACGTGTCAAACGAAACCTGACATACTTTCTTGGGCAATATTACCCGTTCACGTGAATACGTACAGATTCGGGGAGAAGGTAAAAGTTTTTCGATATATTTCTATAATGATTTTTCAGGCCTCCCTAAGTATAAAATCAAGTTACTGCATTTATTATTGATTATTATGAATAAATAAATGATTGTATTATTAATAAAGAAATATTTAATTATTCGTTCATTTATTATAATATCCTTGGACACACGAAACTTCAAAGAGTAAACCAATTACCGCATGACGAACGGACAAAAGAAAAACGAGTAGCTTAACTTCGATCCTCCTTATCTTGGTCTCGCAGAAGCCCAACACACTTTAGGAATGATGATGCCTAGAGAAAATAGCTCATTATAGAGCCTGTAAGCTCTATGTACTATGGTACCTATAGAGTGGTAAAATATCATCAGAAATCCCTCAATTTCGGAGCCACATTTACAGAATGTCATTTGCATCTTCTATATGTATACATATATTCTCTCAAACAATTACCGCGTTCATCCTCCTGATAGTTTGTGAATTATAAGCAGAGAGCGATAGATATAATATGATTGAGCCGAGGGACTACCGATCATCTTGATTCTCGAACAAGAACCAAATGCAAAAGCCCTTTATGAATAATTAATGGACTACCGCAGGCGGTTATGATCCCGTGTCTTAATTCTATTGATTCGCGTGAAGGAGGTTCTTCCTGTCTCCAACAGCTAAAATGTTCGAGATGTTGAAGTAGCGAATTGTGAATAGTGCAATTAATGTTTTCATTGTGTAATTTTCCCGTCTCTGAGACGAGCCAACGTGGAGCACGTATACCAATAGAAAAGCCTGATGAGAATTTATTTCACGGAAGTTTATATATCCGTTCGAGGTGACAGATTCGATTTTTTTTTCCTTCCATTCCAAAAAATCGTCACAAAATGTTTCCTCGCGGAAATGTTATAGAATAAATCATCGATTGAATCAATTCTATAATAATACAAGATCTTAATTTATTGCGGAATTCTTCATTTTCTTTAATTGCCTCTACTGTTAATTACGTTTCAAGCTGATCGACTTCATCTAAAACCATTTTGCCAGAACGTGAATATGTCGGAGAGATCGATGCTGACTTACCGAGCACTTTTGGGATTTTTACAATATATTACGCCGCTCACCGTAATATCATGTGTATACGCGCGAATGGCTCTGAGATTGTGGGGTAGCAGAGCACCCGGTAACGCTCAAGACTCGAGGGACGCGAATCTCATGAAAAATAAGAAGAAGGTAATTTTATTCAAGAAGTTTTCCTTTTTTTCCCCCTTTCTCTTATATTAATTTTAACAGAATGTAATCAAATTTAAATACGCGTTCAATATCCGTCAAAGAGAATTATTATTTTATATCACAAAAGGACTAACGAGAGTTTATAAACGTTATATAATGAATTTCCAGGTTATTAAAATGTTGGTCATAGTCGTTGCACTGTTCGGGGTCTGCTGGCTACCGCTTCAGATGTACAACGTTCTGCAGTACACCTATCCGCAAATTAACGAGTTTGTGAAAATTACGATTATCTAGATGTTATTCTGAAATGTTTGCTTTAACAAAATTAAAAGATCGGTAATAGAGGGCTAATTTTGGCGATAGCAATAACTATGACTTTTCGAAGTATTTCCTTCGTTTATCTGGGCATTGCACAGTGGTAGTTGATAATCTATTTCCATTAACCATTGGGATATAAGTAGAAATATGAATGCCTTAGATTACAACCAATACATTTTCCTTCTATGTGCAAATACATTTTTTATTTTAACATTGCACGCTTATGCTGTTAAGAGCTCACATACTGCTGCGCGCACTGAAAACCGAGTCAATTTGAAAAATTATTATAAAGGTTATATGGTGAAAAAAAAATTAAATTGTTGATTTCACATTTTTTATCAACTTTTCAACTTACAGACAAAAAATTGAAATAAAAAAAAAATATTAACATTAGTTTTTACCGCTATAAATGGACTACTGATGAAAACCATGGTGCCTCCTTGTCGACATCATAACTTCACCAAAAATGATCCAATCTGCAAAGATAAAAAAGAATCTAGTAAAATAATGTAGTAGTAATAGTCTGACGAAGGGAATTTTTATTTTATTTTTTTTTCAAAAATAAAGAAATTACAGTATTTCAAACTTTAGTATGCAATTAAAAAAAAAAATTAGTACTTATTGATTTATAAAAAATTGTCCAACCAAAAAATTAAAAAAAACCTCTCGTCAGGCTATAGAGAAAATAATTATCAAAATAGAAAAAAAGTCGAAAAATACTAAAAATTGACTGAGTTATCTTGTTGACACTGTCTAAAAACATAGTTTCGAGAAAAACGCGTCTAAAGTTGTTAGAAGGTAGCCGTCCCAACCCGATGTCCGGTCACATTTATTGGTATAACTTTGTAACGGAGTGGAATTTTCTTAAAAGTTTTTTTCAAAAAACATTCTTAAAAGTATGAAGAATAAAAATCTGTAAAGAAAATCGATTTTTTGAAAATTTCAGGGGTATGTGAGCCCTTAAATAAATAAATACCTCCATAGTAAGCATAAAAATGTATTTATTCCAATCGTTTGTCTCGAGGTACCTCATCCATTACAACTAACGTTATCTCGATCTCGTTGAAACTTTTTTTGAACGTGTGCACAACTTTAATGCTCGTACTTCTACACCGAAAAGCTTTTAGCTGTAGACGAGAAAAAAAGTTAAATTCATAAAAAGATTCTTAAGGGTGGAAATAGGGTTAGGACAGCGTTTTCTCAATGATTTTCATGAATTTTTTTATAGTATAAAAAATAAATATAATTTATTGAAACTTTGAGAATATTTTATACATATATTCAAGTATATACTATAAAATATCAGCGACCCCATATTGCAGGTCACAATCAGACTCAGCATTTTGCGTACATTCTGGAAGCCGCAATTTTCATCTGAAATCAAACGAGGTTGGAATTTACTTTTATTATATGTCTCTCTTCTGTATGAACCTAAATGCTATAAAAAAAATAGAAAATTAAATTTTTTACAGGGGTCAAAACAAAAAAAGCATGATTTTTTGCCATTTTTTACAACTTTATTTGCAAAAAAAAAATTATTTCAAATAATGATAATATTCCGATTTTAGGTTCATATAGAGCGCAATACTATGAAGAAAGTAACTGCCAATTTTCAAAACGATTGATCGAAAACTTTTCAAACTAGCGTGTACGCAAGTTAAAAATAAAGTCGTTTTCAGAAAAACGCGTTTGAAACACGTGGCGCGCTCGGGGCCTGAAGTAGAGCAACTCACTTTAATGGCTCATAACAATAGAACGAGTCAGAATTTTCATTTGAAATTTTCATTTGAAACATATTTTTCAATAGTTTCACTAACAATTAATGAAATTAAAAAAAATCGATTTTCTGAACTGTCTAACCCTATTTCCCCTCTTACAAAAAAAATCTCGATTTCTTTCTCACCCATTAACTTGTGCTTCTCTTCTCAGATATCGTTACATCAACATCATATGGTTCTGTTGCGACTGGCTCGCTATGTCGAATAGTTGTTACAATCCGTTTATCTATGGAATTTATAACGTGAGTTCATTTTTCAAGTAATCCGTAAATTTGAAGTGACAAAAAAAAATGAAATGATATCGAGAGAAAGATAGAGTTAAAAATACGGATGCGTTGATTGTACAGGAGAAATTCAAAAGAGAATTTCAACAGAGATTCCCGGTTGGATCGAGAAAGTGGTGGGCGAATCCACCGGTGGACAGCATCGACACCGAGAAGACTCAGAGTACGAGAACGTCGTTTAGGTATTCTCTCAAATGTTCCTGAAAAAAAAAAAAAAAAAACAAAAATCGTTTCCCGATCTATCACCCGACCTTCGCATACTATAAACATAAATTGTCAGCGTGTTCGAAATAACAAACGCACCAACAAAATATATCTGAGATAGTATAAATCCATAACGAACAGGGGATACTCGAACTCTACACCGCCATTAGGAATTCCGGTTTGGTTTATGTTTTATCCGCGGTAAAAAAACCAAATCAATATGGAGTTTATTATTAGAAAAGAGTGTATAACTCGCCAAGGACCCAGCGACTTGAACTCAAATCGGCCAGCTGGATTCTTTAATCTCGTCTTCTTTTTTTTTTTTTCATTTACTTTTTACTTTCTACACGGTTCGTGGAACAAGAAAACGCGCTTACAAACGAGATGCTCACATTCCACGTACAAACACTTAGGTCGAATTTCGACCTCCTCGCGGACGAAACTTTGCGTAAGACGAGAGGAAGAATGAGAAAACAATGTGCCATTTTTCAGCTCGATAGCTTCCATCATTCCCGTGTTTTATCTGATTTTTGCAGCGTCGCACAGATACATACTTACGCACGCAGATTTATACGGTCGTTTCTTATGAATGAGCTTGTCGATGTTTTTCCATACATTTTGAATATACATTGATCGTTTAACAGTTTGCAAGATATATTCACGCGTTAACAAAGGTTATTCTCTATGACGAAGCAAAAGCGGGTATTCTTTAATAATGCATGAAAATTTAAGCTTTAGCTATCGGGCGAATAATGAATTATTCCAACGATGCTTTACTCACTATTGTACGAAAAAAAAGAATAATGGTCTTACTGGCATTACGTTTCTTTTTTTTTTTTTTACTAACCAACGGAGATGAGCCCCATTATTTATCTATGGATTTTTTCCTAAAATCGATAATGGACTCACATTATGAAAAAAAGACTGCTGCCATTGTCCCTTGTTTTTTTTAAAAGGTAATGCAGATCACGTCCATTTTTCATTTTTTGCAGCTGAGCTCCATTATCCATATTTAAAAAATGGATCTCTCACCTAAGTCGTTCATTTCTTTTCTAAAATACATAATGCAGCTCGTTGAAAATGAAAAAAAACTAATGTACATTATCATTTTTGTCGCTCTATTTTTAACGGGTGATAAATGTTGTCTTGCTTGTTTCCCATTTCTCTTGAAATGGAAATGGGAATGGTTTCTTTATTCTCGTTGATGTATTATCGGAAATGCCATCAGGTACGACTGGCGAAGACCCGCATCCGGTGGTTGTCCAGCTGCCGCGTCGTTCTACCGTGGTGTATCGCTACGTGAACCAAGTCGAATGTCTATCAACGTTCAGGACCCGGAGACTCGGGGTCTAACTACGTCTGGCTGTTGCATTCGTAATGGCAACGGTAATCAAGCTAGCGCGATGAATAACAGGATGTCAAGTGGAAACAGCAAGGAGATTTGCACCGCCGAACTGTACGTCTTCTCGTCCGGTAGGCACAAACGCACGCAAGATCTCGGTGATCAGGAGCTCTGTCTGTGAATCGTTCAGCATGTGATTACCGATGACGTAGAAGTGATTTTGGATTTTCTTATTTTTCTTTCACTTTCTGTTAAGCATTTTAGATGACTAAAACGAATCGTCCATAAGGATCGTGATATTAGTAAATGGTAACATCCAGTCCGAGGATATTTAAAGTTGGAGTAAATTGTTGTGTGATAACAATTCGTTAGGATTGTCGTAGTCGGAAATTGGTAACGAAAAAGGAAAAAAAATCTCAAAAAAATAAAACAGTAATGAGTGTCATGCGTTAGTATCGTACGAGGGTCTGGAAAGAATTTGAAAAATAACAGCAAAATTTTCGAATTAGAAGATGCAAATGATGGTACTCCTAAAGTTTATTTCCTACGTTTCAATCGTCCACCTGATATCATCTTTACGAGGTTTAACATTCTGTTCTATAACTCGAATAACCCACGACGTTAATCCAACGTATATTCCAAATCCTACGAATATATCGTTGGTCATATAAAAATCACAGAATAGGAAATAGTACCGGTGGAATGAGCAAATTGGTCACAAAACGTTACGATCAATAAACCTCGAGAATTGTATCAACGTGAAGATGAATCATTAAAAAAAACGGTTTTTGCAGGTTGTAACAGCTTAAGGGTTAACCATTTTCAGAGTCAATTTCCGATCATGAAAAGTAACGATGGACTTGACAAGAGTTATAGGATCGTATCTAGTTTTCTCCATTTCCTCAGTGATGATATTAATTGGAAAAAAGAAATTAGTGTCTCGTGCGAAATGAACAAACGCACGTAAACCTAATTTATGACTCTTTGACTGTCAGCGATGAGTTTTTACATGGTCGCTAATTTAATGAATATTTCATTGAAAATAGGGCTTTACACAATGCCCTACCGTTCCGTCCGTAAACATTTCATTTGACCAACAAAAAAATAAGTTGTCACCCAAGTGTGCTACCTCTGCGAAGTCACCTGCTCAACTGTTTTCCCAAAAATAGTGGAAATCTAAACAGCAGTCGGACGTTAATTTAAAAAATTGCATTTAAGTGTTGGACATGTATACTTTAATTTTATCATTATCATCCAATGATCGTTCGCGAACTTTTACTTTGACAAATTTCACATTAAAAGACCTGTTCGTGAATGATATTTTGTGTTTTCAACATATCGCAATCCCTCAAGTATCAGTATAATGAAAATCAATATCATTGACAATCGTATTTTGGCTAATGCCCATTAATTCGTTAATCACTGACACATTGGCGATAAATGATGAAAATCATTGACAATTGTCGATCCTATCGATGTCACGTTTATTGAAGAAATTTTCTTCCTGCAAAATGGCGAAGAATTGTATAAACATAAAGACGAAAATATCTATTTCTCTGAGTGAAAAGACAGCACATATTGATAATTATAGAGAAATATCGAAGAGAAGCGGGAAAATAAACGACTTGGCGTTTTTCGAAATGAAAAAAAAATGTGCATCGTATCTACGATATCTATTATTGGAGAAATAAACAGGATTCTTTAACAGCGTCGACGTACAATTACTTTCCGTACATCTGAAAGAGATATCGTCTAACGAATATGCAGTTTCGCATATTATAAAATCATTATCCATTAAGGTAATTTAGAAATTATCGATAATACATCTTATTCTAGTCAACGTAAGGAAAAAAAAACGGGAAAAATTCACGTTTTATCTATATGTACGGTATCAGTGTAAATAATATATAGTTTATAGATATCTGTAATTAACGATTGTAACGAATTATTTGTATGTGAGAAATGGTAAAGCGAGTGAAAGAGAATATTTACTAACTCAATTGCAAAAGAAACAATGTGAAATCGTTTAAGCTTCGTGTATTATTTTTGTAACAAGTATTTTTCCTAACGTATTCAAATCCTTCCGTAATTACATTAGAGCATTAGGCAAAAACGATATTTACAAGACGTTCGCGCATCGCAATTAACGGACAGCTGATGAAGAAGGGATCTTCTGAGGGAATGAATGACGAATGAAAAAAAAATCAATTTTATCGGATTATCGCTTTATTGTAAATAATTAAATGTGTACTTAAAGAACAAGGCTCTTCTGTGATTTGTGTATCGAAGAGATTTAATGATTATCATTGTTATATATTTAAGAATAAGGAAAAATAAAACGAATAAACAATGTTTCAAGAATAAATAAATCAGTCGTAATTCATATTATTTCGTCGTTCTATATCTCTGATTTCTAGGATATCCGTTTTTAGACGTAGCTTCATTATTTCCCGCCAAATATCCATTCTGTGCTCTTCTTTCTCGATACCAAGACGCAATAAAATATTCTCGTTGATGCGTAAGAGTACTCGACCTGTTATGTCGTGCTAAAAAATAATATTGTACATGTTATCATTGTGATTTGTAAGTACATAATAATTTTGTTGCAACGTAAGACAGGGTGATTTTATCTTCAATATTTAAGTTTTGAACAGCTTAATTTCCCAATAACCGATATGTATTATTTACAGATTAAAGTTGCAACGTGCTGAATTTGATACGAGGCGCTTTGCGGACATATCTTTCCAATTTTAATTTAAGCTTGATAACTTATTTGAGTGGGAAAAAAGCAGCTATGAATGTTATAGAAGTTTCAAGTCGAATAGAATAAAACTATTAAGTGCAATTTCAGCATAATTTGCTCAAGTGATCCAGAATGTTGAAAGTTCACTATAGTTTATTTCTCAAGCAAATACAAATCTTATAGCGACTGATCAAAGAAATCAAAGTCACAAGCGCTACTCACGTATAAAAATTTTTCATGATACAATTGATAGTAATCACTGCAGTGTCGTCTCAACCATTTCTGTACATCCAAAACGTTCCAGAGATAAACAGGACGTGGTCTCGCAGTCTTACTCTAATTCAATATATTCATAAATATATGAGAAACAGCGACGATACATGGGTTGTAGAATAAGATCATAACAGTAGTAAAACAAAAACTAACCTTTGGCTTGTTGTATGGACTGACGATCTCCTCAACCATTATTCGTTTTATCGTTTAATAATTTTTCGTTTTCAATTTAAAAATCTATACATTACAAATTTCAGCATTAGAAACAATTGGCAGTGTTTACAAACGCAAACATAACCTTACAATATGATATAATTTGGAGGTATTTCGCCACGTACTTTCACGAATTACATTGTCTCTGTAATAAAACAATTTTAAACATTTTACACATAATGCCTAAATCAACAAATTTATGCAGCAACGATGAACGAATGAAGTTAATGCAGTTAATACAGTTTACGTTACCGTCAGTCACTATTGCAGATTTTCTTCTTGGCGTCATTTTGTTTCGAAAAATATAATTTGAGAGTTATTTCTTTTTATATACGCTTTAATAAAAACTATTACTCAACAGATAATTGAAAATATAAAGAATGTAAATAATAAAAATTGAACAAATTGAATCACAGAATTGCCCGATGTAAATGCACAGCTAACTGCTCGTAATCGTGGTTATTTAACCAGTTATTTGACGTGCTATGCCCACGACACGGGGCGTTCATTCGCACGAATGCAAGATCAATTTTTAAAAGCCAACGACCAATCGGGAGCAACCACGATCCGAGCTCCAGCACATATCTCATTGCGAGTCAGACTAATTGTGAATTTTGAGTTTGAGCGTGCTCGTTACGACGTCTGCTAGGATGGCATCAGCTAGGATTTTGTGGATTTTATTTGTTAATTTAACGATATGTGTAATATTATGCGTGGCAGGGTAAGTCAATTTTCAATTGTACCTTTAATTATCGAATGAATGAATGTTTACAAAATAAAAGTGTAATGTATTAAACTGAGATTAGCATTAACCTCGATCGGTGCAAAGGTTTTGGCAATTGTTCAAATAATATATCTGTAATTGAATTAATATCGTTGATGAGAAACCAATTCAAGTTGTAATGTCAGGGAAAAAACACAATTTCATTTTAAGCTCCAACCCACTCCGTTGCGTATTGTAAAGTCATAAACATTCTTTTCCCTTACAGGAGAGATTTCTATGCTATTCTTGGCCTATCAAAGAGCGCAACTACACACGAAGTGAAGAAGGCTTACAGACGCATGGCCAAGGAATTGCATCCCGACAAGAACAAGGACGATCCTAGCGCGTCGCAAAAGTTTCAGGATCTGGGTGCTGCTTACGAAGCGTTATCGGATCCTGAGAAGCGCGAGCTGTACAACAGATGCGGCGAGGATTGTCTCAAGAAGGATGGCAGTATGAGCGGCGGCGATCCGTTCTCCAGCTTCTTTGGCGATTTTGGCTTTCATTTTGGTGGCGAAACGCACAACCAGCAAGAAAGTCCCAGAGGTGCTCATGTTATCATGGATCTCTTTGTGACTCTAGAAGAATTGTACAGCGGCAATTTTGTTGAGGTAATTGGGAATCAATATAAATGATAATTAAAAAATAAACCTGCCAAATAATGGCAGTATTTTAGTTTTTATTTTATTTCGCACAGCTGACTTTTAAAATCGATATGACGTGTAATATTTCAATGTATCACTCGAATCTAACACATATTTGGAATATTTACACAATTGCATGAATTCTAACTATATTTCAATGATATGTACATTTTTTTTCTTTAGATAACTAGAAACAAACTAGTGATGAAAACGACGAAGGGTACACGAAAGTGTAATTGCAGACAGGAATTGGTAACGCGCAATGTTGGCAACGGAAGATTCCATTTAATACAACAGGCCGTGTGTTCCGATTGTCCGAACGTGAAGCTCGTGAACGAGGAGAGAACATTGGAGGTTGAAGTTGAGGCCGGTATGTTGGACGGCCAAGAGACGAAGTTCACGGCTGAGGGTGAACCGCATCTCGACGGTGAACCGGGCGACTTGATTCTCAAGTGAGTATCGAATTATATGTATCTTATTAGTTAAAAATGAAAGAAAAATATCTTGCCTAACTCTGTCAAAAATCAAAACTACAGTAATTTCAGTGCCATAATTCGTTTTTTGGATAAAATGAGAAAAAAAAACGTATTATTTAACTTTTTGGGGAACTATTTTGCATTACAGAGTACGCACGCAGCCGCACCCGGTGTTCGAGCGTGTGAAGGATGATCTTTATACGAACATCACGATATCGATGCAGGATGCTCTTGTTGGCTTCACTCTCGATATAAAACATCTGGACGGTCACAAAGTAACGATAACGCGAGACAAAGTGACTAAACCGGGTACGCGAATGCGCAAGAAAGGCGAGGGTATGCCCAATTACGACAATAACAATCTTTACGGTACGCTCTACATAACGTTCGACGTTGCGTTCCCCGAAACCGCATTCACCGAGGCCAACAAGGAAGGTGAATCACTCGCTGTTTATTTATTATTTTATTTATTTCTCTTTTTATTAGATACTATATTATGTAAGTCATTTTACTATTATTTAATTATTCGGTGGTAAGAATTTCATTAAATATTGCCTCTTTGTTTCCATTGCAGCGATAAAAGAACTTTTACAACAGAGCTCAGTGAATAGGGTCTACAACGGTATACATGGCTCATAACTTAAGTGAAACAATGTATATTGAGAAAAAAAAATCATTTTACGTCTCAAATTGTGCCACGCCGTTCACGTGACAAAATTCAACCAGCCGTTTCCCTAAGAAGTACAGAATGACCCTTCCTTCGGCATTTTGAAGATAGTCGCGTGGACGCGTTACGTCAGAGGACCCCGAATAATCGCTAAAGGTTGCGTCTCGAGAAGAAAAAAAAATACATTTTTTTTACCGATATTCTCTTCTCTTTCTTTTCCTAACGATTACGAGGATTAATCTCGTAACATCGCTCGGTTACGTACGACTTCTATGTTCGTTGACTCTTTTCCAGGATTCGCCGAAAAGCGATGCGACAGCGTAGTATCTTCGAAAAATTTGACAAACTTTTGTACGATTATCATCGATACATTGCACAGACACAGTGTTCTTTTTGTGCTTTAAGATAAGTAAAAGAAAAATCAGGCAATATTTATAGTAAATTATTATATAACAAAATATTTGTACCGATTGATTATTGGCTACCTGCGCGTCTGCTCGGTTCACTTTTTCGTTAATGGTCAGAAATTTACGCAAGAAAAATAAAACATCAAATGATTTCACAATGAGTTTCAAGATTTTACTAAAAGATCAAAAAAAAAACTGCGTAAATACCGAATGAATAAACGCACGTTAAAAGTGTTTGGTGCTGATTTTAGAGCGATTTTCGACAAACTACTTTGGACTAGAAGATTTTTGAAAAAAACATTTTATTTATTGCATTTTTCGAGACTCAATATTCACAGAATTGTCTCAATAGAAAAATGTACAACATAACTACTAACATCATATCTGATTTGCAACGAAAAATAATCATCATTTCCCTGTAAAAGTTGCCAAACTTTCGTATTTGGAGGCACAAAATTTGTTTGAATCCCGTTGTTCCGTGGACGGGTATGCGCTTCACCAATGTTGTGCCGCTCGTTGCTATTGAAGACATCTCGTCGTCAAGGGCGAGGGGGTTGAACAAAATTTTTCACTCGCCATCTTGCATCCGACGTGCTCGTGCGGGTTCAACAAGTGTTTCCCGCGCGGCTTCTCAATTTTCATATACTCACCGTTCATTTGCGTGCGCGAAAATAATAATCACACAGAGTTATCAACGGAGCTGTCGAACGAAAAATGAAAGAATGTAAGTTGATGCAAACTCAAAGAATGTCTTCTTTACGTCCGATACGGTGACGCTTCTCGGAACGACGCCATTTTCATGAAAAATTTTCCAAATTCGTTTTTCTACAGACGCTTCCGATCGAAAAAAGGACGCTATCACTCTCCGGCATCTCATTTCCGGTTCATTTCACAGAAGACAAATCATCAATCAACCATCGCTGTAAATTCTTCAGTCTGCCTACGGGGAGGGATTTCTGAGGTATGCTCAAGAGCTCCAGAAAGTAGTAAGTCCTTGAAAAAAGAAACAAAAAAATTCATTCATTTTCCTGTGTTTCGTTTTTTTCTCGGATTTTTTCGATCGTTCCTCTTATTTTCGCTACACACAGGAATTGGCCTTTATCTCGCAGAACGAAATAGACGCGTCGTCTATATTTTCTCGAGCGCGCGTTCTCTGTAATTCATTTTCTGTTTTTTTTTTTTCATCGTTCTGCCTCTGTCATGCACATTGAACTAGAAACAGACACGACGATTAACAATTTTTTACAGCTGTGTTCCTTGATTAAGTTTTTGCGCGGATCTGCGCAGATATGCAACAGAGTCGTTCTTTTATGGCGAACTATTGTCGAAGATACATTAGCGGCGTTTTCAGGAACTTAACAAGTGCTTAACGGGAACGCTGACGATGGAAATAGAAGAACGTATAAGGACATTTGGGACGTAGCCCAGATGTACGAGGTCTGTTCAAAAAGTATCGCGAATTTTGAATTTCCGCGGGCTACGTATATTCGATTTTCGATTTTTTTGTGGCGTTAGGTTGGTACTCATGTTCCTTACTTATGCTGAAAAAATCGGCCATTTTGAATGTTTAGTTAATGGTTGACAACTGTTTTGGTTGGACGTGGTTTGGCTTGTCTTCGAATTTTGCTTATTCCAAAAAAAGGATCAAAGAATCTGTATCAAATTTTGTGTGAAAAACAAAATTAAGTGCGCGGACGCATTCCGAATGTTGACTGTGGCATATGGTGAAGCTAGCTTGGACCAAAGCAACGTTTATCGGTGGTACAAAATGTTCTCGGAGGGCCGAGAAGATGCGAACAACGAAATGCGTTCGGGACGCCCGAGCACATCAACAACATGCGAAAACATTGATGAAGTGACGAAAATAATATTGGCCAATCGTTGAATCACCGTTAGAGAAGTTGCTGAGGAACTAAACATATCGATTGGCACGTGCTATACGATTTTTACCAATGATTCGGGCATGAGACGGGTCGTCGCGAAATTCGTGCCAAAATTGCTCAATTTCGAACAAAAACAGTGTCGCGTTAACGTTGCTAAGGAGCTGTTGGACTCGGTCCGCGACGACCCAAATTTGCTCCAGAGGGTTATAACTGGTGACGAATCATGGGTTTATGGTTATGACGTGAACCAAAGCTCAATCATCGCAACGGAAGCTGCTTTTTTGGAATAGGCAAAAATCGAAGACAAGCCAAAACACGTCTAACCAAAACAGCTGTCAACAATTAACTAAACATTCAAAATGGCCGATTTTTTCAGCATTAGTGAGGGACACGAGTACCAACCTAACGCCACAAAAAAATCGAAAATCCATTATACGTAGCCCGCGGAAATTCAAAATTCGCGATACTTTTTGAACAGACCTCGTATCTGGGATTTGGGCTGCGGCAAAAAAGCTAAATTAAGGAACGCAGCCATAAATTTGACAAGTCACGCCGCAAATCGCAACTCATCGTACAATGGTGATGCGCGGAATAGCGATTACGGCATTGTAGACGAAAAATTCAAACTGTAAACACATGAAGACGAGAATAAAGAAGTCCGATCTCTAGTGGGAAGCGTACGAAAAAAAAGAGTCGTCACAAATCCGTCCTATAATGGTTTCACATTTCGCCAAAAGGGTCTCTGTCGTCGCTAATAGCTATATCGAGTCTCTCCACCACTTGTGACTTGTTGGCGACATAAACGCCTCGCCTTGTCGGCTGGCACAAGCTTTATTGTCCGAATTGCTGATCCCGCTTCAGAATTACCAAGATCGGACTTAGTCCAGTCATTATATACATTTAAAAATACATGTGAACCGAGAAAGCTGATTTTTGGATATTGTGCGGGGGGCGGCTTAGAAAAGCTTAACTTCAAATTGTCGACCAAGATTTCCTATGTGCGTTCTCCGCCATCTTGAAAAAAGTGTTAAATTTTGTTTTTTTGCAATAACTCGGCTCTCCGTCGAGATACGAAAATTGCGATGGGATACTTTTTTGTTGCTTCTTTCACGCCCTACAATTTAGGCCATATGCATTTTACACCTACCGTTCATCGTTGTTGAGACATCGAACGAGAAAGTAAAAATATTTTTTTTCTACAAAAACCACCAAAATATTTTTAAAGATTGTTAAATATAATTTTACAGTTTTTTGTCAAATTTCTATCTATCTAAGAAAAAAGTAAGTTAGTAAAAAAGCAAACATGAAAAAATATATATATATTTTCATATGTTTCACAGTTGCGCCTCATTCTTGCCGTCTCCTCTTTGTGCGGTGATTCGCACGTTGTCCATGCTCGCCCGACGATTTATATGCATGTGTGTATACAAATGTGTACAGCCAAAACAAGTTTCACTACCGAATTTTTTCTTTCTCGTTCGATATCTGAACAACGATGAACGGTAGGTGAAAAATGTATATGACCTAAATTGCAGAGCGTAAAAAAAGCAACAAAAAAGTATCCTATCGCAATTTTCGTATTTCGACGGAGAGCCGAGTTATCGCAGAAAAACAAAATTTAACACTTATTTCAAGATGACGGAGAACGCACATAGGAAATCTTGGTCGACAATTTGAAGTTAAGCTTTTCTAAGCCCCCCCCCCACAATATCCAAAAATCAGCTTTCTCGGTTCACATACATTCCCAACCCGTTTTTTTCGACGTAATGACTGGACTAACTCCTTTACTCTAATCTCCATGCCCCAATATCTCGTTGAATTCGAGTACCCTTATCCTTAAAACAAATCTCATCCACGAAGATTTAACGAGAAATAGTCAACGTTTATTCGAAATTCTAAAAAATATCACAAATCGTATATTAATCGTCGGATATGTCTTTTGTTTTTTTTTTTTGGCTCCGCACTCTCAATAACAGTAGCAGTAGAGACGCATATTGAAGTCATCGACACAGCCACTCTGTTTTCCATAGGCATTCAATCGGCTTATAGAGCCGACCAATTTGTTGCTCGAATCGTTGTGTCTGTGTCTTATCGAAGCCTCGAAAATAGCACCACCCGGTTCGGTCTCGAGCGTAACAGTAAAATCGATCCACGGTACGGTTTTATTTTTGTTAATCTCGCCATCAGGACCACTCCACATTTTAGCGTCCATGACACTCTTCAAGCTGAGCGACGAACATTGCGGATAACTCTTCACGAGTTTGTTCAGCTCGTTTATCAGATAACTCGTTGTATTTTGCACCCTAGTGTCGTTTATCGAAACGCTATTGCTCGTATGACACATACACCAATGTTCGGGTATACCGGCCATCGAGCAAGTACGATGATTCGGTATCGACGTAAACAAGCTTATACCTCTCGGTATATTGCCAAGATTTATTTCTCTGTTACGTATTAACGTCCATTTCTCCTCAATATTTTCCGCCTTAAGTATATCGAACATTGTCTCATGAAGATCATAGGGTGTCGTTAGGCTGACGATGTTTCTTCGCAAATTTGCCATCGCCGTGGAATATTTCTCTCTCCACCATAATGGAAATACGAGAAAAACAAACGGTAAACTACCCTCCATTCTACCCTGATAAGTCTGACGAAATTCGCCCCATCTCATACCGTGATCGCTCATCACAACGAGCGCCGTGTTGTTCAATACATTTTTCTCATCGAGATGATGAAAAAATGTGCTGTAAGCGTCGTCGCCCAATTGCGGATAATTGAAGAAATCGTGTGTAAGACTTGCCTGCCAGAAGAAAGCGAAGTAACGATCGTTCGCAAATTTTTCCGCCACTTTGCGCGTGTAATTGAGTAAATTTTCAAAATTTTTCCTACTACCCAGACACAAGTTTGCGTTTAATTTGTGATTGTTGCCGATATCACGCTCGGCCGCGACGCAATAAGGACGAAGATAATAGTCAGTCGGTGAATCATTGAAACCCGGCTTGAGATAATTGAATGTCGTCATCGAGCAAGCGTCCTCGGCGAATATTGTACGATAGCCGGATTCACTGAAATTCTTCCATATAAATGGACACTCGTCGAACGGTGTTTTTTTATCGTTCCTCAAACAGCCGGACTCTAACTCGTCGGTCGATAAACCACTGAGAACCGGCACGAGATTTGGATAAGTATTGTCACCGACTTTGTTGTAACCAAGTAGCTCGATTGCATCGAGTTTTTTCAATGATTTCACGGTTTTTGGCATCATACGGTGAAAATTTAATCGCGATATCGAGTCCAAACCAACGACGAGCAAACTCAAACGTTCCTTCGACGTATTTTCGGCTTCTCGACATCTCTTCTCCGTTGTATTTTTACGCGGTACAAAAGCGTGATAATCACGATAGATTAGCTTTTCTTCTTGATAACATTCGATCTTGACGAATTCCACGTCTATCGTGGCGGAATCTTCAAAACGATGACACACATTCTCGAATCTGAAATTTTAAATGTTCATGGGATGAGTGAAAAGGAGCATATTTACAAGTCTCCCAGTTCCAATTCTTTGGGGAAGATATCTAATAGACAGTTCCACCAGACAACATCTCTTCAGGCTGCGAATGATCAACTGCGCATGTGATCTACTGCACACGTGATCTACTGCGCATGTGATCTACTGCGAGGCGCATCGTGCGCATGTGATCTACTGCGATGCGCATCGTGCGCATGCGTACACTATATACATCGTGTGTTCGATCGTACAACCTTTGTTCATGGTAAAGATGTTCTCTGGTAGAATTGTCGATTCGAAGTGTGGCTGTGCAGAATTATAATTCAGTAAAGTTATAGTTAAAGAGTAAATTTGTTTTTCAGGAAAACAGATTATTGATAGACTTGATCCTCCGTAGAATTGCGTGCGGTAGGACATTTTTCAAAGAGAATTTTTCTAATCGAATTTATGAAATCGAAAGGAGAAAAAAAAAGTGGTTAAAAAACGTGAATCGAAAAATTTCGAAAAGACTGCACGTTTCAGTAAATTTCGTTATCGAAGAATATACCGAGACACCCAACTTATAAATCGTATTGAACTCACTTGACAGCGTTGTCTTTGCCGAGCACACGGGTAAACGGCGTCCAACAACAATTGGGCGTTTCGGATTTGTTGTAATACTGATATCGGGCATCGGGATTAACGTATATCGCAGTGTCATTAGATTCTATCAATGACGTTTGATTTTCGGCTTTGCATTTGATCGGCTTTTCCGTATGCATAAAACGTCGACTCACCGAGTCGTAAGGATCGAGAGCTGCTATTCGACAACCCTCGTTATGAACAAGATAGCCCGATATTTTTTGGCTCGTTAAACGGCTTGGACCATCCCCGATATTATCTGAAATTATAAAAATAAATGAGATACGATGGTACACGATAACTTATCGCTTCGTCGATAACGAATTAGTCAGTGTAAACATGGAAATCAGATAAATCGTTGGGTTCAAATATTGTTTAATCAAAACTTCGAATTATTTGCACGAATACAACAAGTAATAATAATGATACAAACTCAAAATGATTCCTAAATGAAATGAGGCTATTTAAGTTAACCCTCTTAAAATTCTTTCAGGGATATGGCCACGGTAGCGGGTATAAAATCATGTGCACATTTGACAATTTTTTCTTGTATGAAAAAGTGTTTCATTTATAAAACTAATTACACATCTATTTAGTATAAATATCAAGCTAATAAAAAATATTTTTATTTGTTATACAAAATTACCAACTACTGCTATTTGCTTTTGGTATCTTTTTTTTTTGAGACGCTCCGCTCCGCTACGTGGCATTTGGCGTCCACAATTTTTGACCTAGACCAAAAAAAAAAAAACGTCTCGTTAATCTACATCAGAATACTTAGAGAGGTACGTACGGAATTTGAAAAACATTGTTTTATTCGAATATTGTAGGCATTTGGACTTAAAGGGTGAATTTCCAGTGAAAAATTTCGTATACAACTGCTCATTAAATGAAAAGTTTTTAATTAATCAGAAATTCCGTACGTACTTCTCTAGGTATTCTGATATAGATTAACGAGATTACAAAAAATCTAAGTAAAAAATTGTGGATGTCAAATGTTACGCCGTGGGGCATCTCAAAAAAAAGATACCAAAAATAAATAGCAGTTGTCAGCCATTTTCTATACCAAAAAAAAATATTTTTTATTAGCTTGATATTTATACTAAATAGATGTGTAATTAGTTTTATAAATCAATCACTTTTTCATACAAAAAAAAAATGTCAAATGTGCACATGATTTTATACCCGCTACCGTGGCCATAACCCTTAACAGCATAACACACGTGACCAATGATTATAACTTTTTTGGTCTCCACTTTAAAGGAAAAAAAAATCCCCATCCCAATGACAGACAATGACGATCCGACAGAAGTCTAATTTCTTTCTATCGATTTCATTCGAACAATAATCCTCCCTACGTTCTCTATAATCCTCCCCGGAGCTTAACGATTTAATAAGATTTATTAACGTTCCTACACACGATCAATAGACTAAACAATACATTTGACTTGCTGTTTTTTTCTCTTCTTAATTCACTTTTTACATACGTACTTCGCATTGCAGTCGCGTTGATGAAATGAGTTATTCGAAATTGTCCAGTGTCGAAGTTGTTTACGAAAATCAGGGACGCCAATAAAAATCCAAAAATTCCAAACAACCATGTTCTCAACCGAACTCTACTTTGATGTCCAACATTGGACGTGCTATCTTCAATCAGACTCTCGTCATCTTTGCATGTTTTCATTCCCCCACGAAACATTACCTTCGTGAGAGAAAGAGAAAAAAAATAATTCAATAAAACTTATTAATCGTGATTTAGCCAGAATTTGATAAAGAATATAACAATTTTAATGTCATATTTATAAATCATATATAAGTTATATTCATTATGAAATTCTGGGTTAATACCTGCGTGAATACACAACACGAATTATAATTCTTAATTATTTGTGAGTCGAGATGAAACAAAAATACTAAAAACATACGTTAATATTGTAATTGGTAAAGCTTGTACCTTGTCGTTGGAATTATTTTCGAGCATATCCCGATGTAACCGTTTGCTTTCAATTTATTGTTATTCCGCCGAAACTCATCAGTTAGCTACTCTGAGTTGCTTGGGGTTCGAAGTGTAGTTTCGATTTGTGTTGGAATTATACCGGTGAGGGGTTAAAAACTCAAATGATTTGCACCGTAGGTTTATATCAAAAGATTAATTTCATTACCTCGGATTAAAAAATCGCCCATGGATTAGAAGTTCCCTCTTAATATACTATCTCGCTGATACTCCTCGCTCGAGAGTTGTCGGGGACCAACCGCACAGATTTACGAGTCAAAATGTAACTGTCGATGGACTGTTCTCTGGTCTTTTAATATTTATCTCCGGCTGCTCAAAATCAATTCGATATCGAGCTGTATTGATCCAGAATTTTGTAGATGCATCGTTACAAAACTCACCGACTGGTTAAATGCACAGCCCGGATGTTTATATTGTTTAAATGCTGACGTCTGTCTCGCGCTATACGTTGATTATTGCTTCATTAATTATGAAGGATACAAAACATTATTATCGCTGTCCTTTGCCACGCACGACACGCACGTTGCCCCGTGAGAAATTTTAATTTTGCGATCGATTTACCGGCCCATATATTCGCCCATGGTTGTAGATATATAAATGTGTATTTTTTAACTTAAAAAACGCGATGTTACACTAACGGAGGTTCGTTCTCAAATATAATAATTATTCGAGACAATAATACTTCGGAAGAAACTTTGAGAACTTCTTATCAGTCTCTCGTAAAATAAAAATGATAACGCGAATAGCTCGGTTCATGGCTAATCGTTCGTCGAAGTCTCACGTTTCGCCATGTAATGTATTCGCCCTCACGTTTTTCCATCAACTCCATTCGCGAAGTATTTATCGTGAAAAGTTTCGAAATCTTAAGAGAAAACACCTCGTCGTTCAATCGATATTTCTTGGGTCTAAAAAACAAATTGATCTTAGGATTTTTAACGGTATTTACTTGTCAAAGCGGGTTGGCTTTGTATGCGCGAATAATGAACTTTACGAATTTTCCATTTATGTACCTTTCACGCATTAATATAGGCGTTGTCTGTGGGGAACGTCGGTTTAATGTTATACCGCGAAAACAAGATAAATTCGCGACCCATTATCGAGATTGAATCGCTCGTGGAGTGTAATCTTATCATCGCTGTAATAGACGCGAAAAGTATCACTCGGTTGTGCGCACGAATTTTATCGAACAACATCAATAACAACGAATATTTATAACGCGAATAAAAATAATAATCATAATATGAAACTGTACCATTAATTGATGAAATTCAATTCACCTGACTGTTTCAACTCCGAAGTAGATACGGTGACTATACGGGTTTGTTTGTTATTTTCATACGAGCTAACACGTGCTCCGAAAAAAAACTATACTTTGATCGTATAGACTCTACTCGAATGTGTTTCACCGAATCTCCAGTCCACGCAGATTCCCTTCATTCGTTCGATTACCGGAAGTTCCACGAGGGGTTGCATTTTTTTGTTTTTTTTTTTTAGTAGCCACCAATTATAACGAACTAACTAGTCCTTCGCACTATTGTATTATATTTTTCTACAGTATTATCACGGCTGTCATTGTGGTTTTGTCGTATTTAAAGATTATTAATTAATTAATAGAATTTGTTAACTATTTAGGCCGATTAACGTAACGATCATTGGGCGGGATTCCCGTGAGGGTGGTTGGTGTGCCTCGCGGAAAACAGCTCAATTCCAACACCGGGATTCTAATGAAGAGCACGTTCCTTCTTTGTTGTTTATTTTATAATTTTTTTTCTTTTAATTAAATTCGCGAAATTGTAAAACGAACAATCCGCGTAATTCGCCGCACAGGTGATGTTAATACAAATTTATATGCGTATACATAGACGGGTATAATATGTATAAGACACTGGTTGTCACGCGGGCTTTTTCGTTTTTTTTTTTTTTTTTTTTTTCGTATTCTCCTGTCTTCGATCACTTTCGATTGGCGGCAGATAAAACTAGATAATGTAGAGACGTCACGGAATTTCCCCGGTCGATTCGGTCGCGAAGGACTCCCTCGCCCTCGTCGTCCTCATAGGAAGCACTGCCCCGAACGGGCTCCTCGTTCCTCGACGAGATAGACCACAGCCGAGGCTCGTCGCACAAACGATGACGACGACGACCGACGACGACGACGAATCTGGTCGATATGAAAGCGCACGCGTGCCGCGATGCTTTTCTCGTCGTCGACGTCGTACCGTCGATGCAATTTTCGATTATTTCCATCTGTATATTATATATATATATATCGATATGCATTATTAAAAAATGCATTATAAAGTACATACGCGCAATTTAATTAATGTAAAACGTGAATTTTAATGAGTATCTCGTAACATTAAGGCGCCCACCAGGCGTTATCCTAATAACGAGCTGTACTCCGCGGTTTTACCCGCGTTAAATTTCCGTCCGCAGATTCAACGCACCACCATCGCTCCTTATGCTCATAGCATAAAGTTATATGGCGCAAAGCCTTCCTGAATTGCCGGGCTATCTAATGTAAAAAGAATTTTCCAAATTGGATTAGTATTTCCTGAGATTAGCGCGTTCGAACAAACATACAAACGTACAAATTCTTCAGCTTTATTATAGTAGTAAGATAACATTTTTATTTCGTTCAATATAGCCCGTTAATTGCAAGGATCATTAAGAAAAGTTGAAGGGTAGAGCGAAGGCTTTTTTTTCATATCGCATTTTTTTTAAATAATGCTGTTGATAATGTATTAAAAAAAGAATTTCAAGATTTCAAATTACATTTTTTGAGAGTATTCATTTTCGATGTGATTTACGGTTCAACAATTCCATACATGAAAGTAGTTATCTCATATCCATACATGATAGCAGCTTCCACCGGAAGCTGAGATATCTACTATCAATTATAGTTACTTTATTTCAAGTATTTGTTTAGTATACAATTTAAAACAAAAATGTGTTTTTATCAATTTATAAAAAGTTGTCCAACCAAAAAATTAAAAAAACCTCTCGTCAGACTATAGAGAAACGAATTATCAAGATTAAAAAAAAAAGTTAAAAAAATATTACAAATTGACTGAGCTATCGCGCTGACACTGTCTAAAAACATAGTTTCGAGAAAAACGCGTTTAAAGTTTCTGTTAGGTACAACGTGAACTCGACGTGCGGTTACATTTGTTGCTATAACTTTGTAACGGAGTGGAATTTTCTTAAAAGTTTTTTTTTTTATTCTTAAAAGTATAAAGAATAAAAATCTGTAAAAAGATACCGTTTTTGTGAAAATTCCAGGGGTATGTGAGCCCTTAAGATAGCTGGAGCATCGCGTATCGTAGTGAATCGTGTGGTAAATTTGTAAAACCGTTTTTACATTAATTTTATGGATCAATTGATATCGATAATGCGTGATTGACCGTACACTACGCCGTATGTTTTTCGACATTGAAAGGCAATTATAATGACTTGTTTTGCAAACATGTTCTACCGAAAATTGATTAGCAGAGAATTATGTTTAATCTGTAGAATCGCGTCTCAAGATGTCGCTATTTGCAATATCGGACAAAGCCCTCGTGGATCTAATATGATATCACGTTTCAACATAGATCATTTCGTGTATGTTGCATTTACACACGAGTGAAAAATAATCCAAATATCAACTTTGCATTCCAGATAGTTGACATTTCTTTTTTGCAGCCTTGGTACGCCGAGAATAATTATTGAGGTACGATAAAATTTCTTATCTTGGGAAGGCCGTGTACTGTGCGTGATTGTATACTTCTTCAAAATCGCGAAACGTTGTAGTTCTGTGCGTACACGAGTGTACATTGGTTTACGTTATTATGAATCGCTCACTACTAGTCGCTAAGGTGAGATAAGAAACTTTTATGTTCGCGTGCAAACGACACGTTTAATGATTTTGTGAAATATTGTTGTATCTCTTGTATTGACACAAAGGCTTGAAAAAGATGTCGATTCGGCTTGCAAGTCGATATTCGCTACCTGACCGTTGAAATGGCCTGAATACTATATTAATTATTGTCTTATAACGAATTGTCTCCGTTTTTGTATTCATTGAAAACATACGAATATTGCAGACGTCCGATAGACGTCCAATAACCACTGGAATATTCAATCGAAATGTAGAAATGATCGGGGACAATTGCATCAGTCGTTTTCTTAATTTCGGAAAATATATTTCACACCCGATGTTTTTTTTTCATGGCATTTCATTTTTTATGTCTAAATTGTAAACGGTTGTTATAACAAAAAATGGAATTCAGGCGAATATCTTAACTCAGCTATATGCGACAATTAAATCTATTGTAGATTAGATCAGTGAGCTTCAATTTCAATTACTAATTTAACCATCCAGCTCCTGTTTATTTGAAACACAAAATATTGAAACAACATCTATTTTTCCCGACTATGGTACCTTTTTGGGATAATTACTAAGATACAATAACGACACCACTACCAATCTACAATAACGGTTGACGTTACTTTGAAAAGCTTGAACTTCAACTACCTTAAACAACCCCTTCCGATATCCAATCAGCAACTGCATAAAAGGATTAACAATACTGTATCGACAGTTTAAGATAGTTCATCGATGAATTTTTTTATGGAGAAGAAATTTAGAAAATGTTTCATAAGATTGAATTCAATTTAAATTTTCATTCTTCCAGAGGGTATCACACAATTCGTAGTCATTTTGTCTTTCCTATCGAGTTGGGGTAAGTTAGGATACCGCAGCAAGGCACTGTAACTTGCCTGTGTATCGATATTACCGTATATCGATACTAAAGGGAATTTAGATACAGCGGAGAGAATGTTTCTCAATACCTTCTCACTGGATTACATATTGTATATTGTCAAGGTGAATTTTTCAGTAATGCAGTTCTTCGGTCTTCCGCTATGAGACGCTACTCGTTGGAGGCGCTCTTAAGATAACGTGCTTTTTCTTTTTTGAAAGACAGGGATCTTCAAAAAGTTCAAGTTCTTGCCACGATGCACATTCAAACATTACTTCATACTGTAAAAAGGATTACTCTGAATCATGATTTTTTATCTCTTCGAGATATCATTTTTTTTCTCTTAAGTACGTGGTTTATTTGAATAAATTAATTTTTGTATTCACGTGCGATCGATAGTTGAAAACACATCGATACAGGATACTGAAAGAACTTACGCGTGATGAACGGGAAAAGATGCAACCATACAGAGTCGTATGAGAAAAATTAAAAATCCAACGTTTCTTCAATTTTTGCCAAAAACGAATTAACGCACGGAAATTGCTGTAGCTGGTTCGCGATAGAGTTGAAATTCCATTCTATGCTTATTCTCCTTTTAACTGTTCGCGCTTAAAAATATCGCTTCATTCACTGGGCTAGGGAGTATTTTTTAATTATTTACACATTTTGAAAGTAGGACCATCGATTTCCGCAAATTTTAAAATAAAGTCTCGGTCATTTTTGAAGTGTCTGTAACAGAAACAATAATTGAAATCTCAGGATGGATCAAACATCATTCTCTGAGTTGCCTCAAGACATTTTCTAAATCCGCAAACCCAATGACCCTGAATTGGTTGAACGGGAAGACAAAGTTTACGGCAAAGTTCGAAACAATTTCTCTCAATGTTCGACTTATCTACCATAAAGAAGCTCGATATGTCCTTTCCATTTTAAGCGTCTTAACTACGCACAACTTGTCTACTTCTTCTTCTTTTATTTCACAGTAAATTATATGTGTAATGTGTCGTGATGAGACCTCGTCCCAAGTGAAATTCCAACTAGACGTGGTACGTGGTGAAGAATTTGGAACAGCTGTGATATCGCAGAACAAACGAGCGATGTGCGACGCTCTTACCACGTAAACATATTTTTCTCCATTCAATTTTCTTTTCTATCTTTTTTCATTAAACTCTGTCGTCAATTGCCCGTGAGAATCCGAAGCTCTGTTGTTTTCACCTTGAAAAAAAAACACGTTGATTTACGATTTCTAGCGTTAGTGAAGCTTCGTCGAAACATCATCATAATAATCATGGTTTATTGGTTTGAAGTGATAATAGATATAATGATTCGTAACGTATTTTTAACTACAATATGGTACGTTTATAACTATAATGTAGAGTCATTGTTTATACACGGATTATACAATATTTACAGAAACATAAAATCTTAAGCAACACTTTTTTTCGTTCTTTCTCTCGTCATTTATATGTTTTCTTTCTTTTATTTTTTTATTATTATTTTTTTCGTCATTTGGACAACCCACCTCTAACTCAGATCGTTGTTCACAGCACTGTGATACATCGTTGCAAGTCATTTATAGATTTATATATTTATGTTTGTGTGACGAGCGTGCAGTTCGATCAGGTTCGATGAACCTGGTACACACAAGGGAATTCGTGTTACGATGCGCCAATTTTTTCTGTTTTTCTTTTAAACGTCATTGTATATATAAATACAATTTTATTTTTATTTTTTATTGTGAATACAATTTTGACGCTACACATTGTTTCATTCAGGCAAATAAATGTTTTTTTGTTTAATCTTGCTAGTACGCCATTTTTTGAAAGTAGTCTCGGACGCGCCACCTCAATTTGTCCATACACACATGCGCGCAAACACACACATACACTGCGATTTTTTTTCGCCATTGATATTTACAGTATAATTTTTTGTATTTTCTTATCTACTATAGTACGTATCTCTCTCACTCTCTCTCTCTCTCTCTCTGGCGCAATTATTCCGAGGGCTCAATTCTTTCAAATGTTTTCCATAAATTTACCCAGCGAGTTTCCGTGTAACAATTCGATTTCGAAATTACGCTCGGACCACGTAACATACACTGTACTTTATTTTGTTTTATTAAAGGGCTTCTCTTAATTAGATCATACTTTCGGTTTTGATCGGAACGCTCTTGATTTTATCTCTCCATAGTTCTCTCTCTCTCTCTCTCTCACACTCTTTTTCTTATTTTTGTTTATCTCACTTTCGAGCAAATTGTCAATTTTACTTACGTCTAATCTTCCATTGTGCTCGTCCAACGAATAGTTAAGCGAGTAATATCATTATTACGATATAAAATGAGGAAGAGAATTTTCCGAATTTGCGAAAGTATCTTTGTTTTTTTTATTATAATCCTCCAATAGTTTTTATTAAGGGGTTTTTTTTGTGTTAATTCCTCCGAAGTACCACATATTATCACAGAGCAAGGACTCCACGGAGACTCGAAATAAGCGGCTTTGTAATAGAGATATGACGGTTTCACTATAATACACTGATTGCCATTTTTTGTCACGTTTTTAGAAAAAATATGTAAAAATATTGTTAAGACGGACAGTTAATTGTGCCGGTAAATTATTTAAACTTTGATTATCCTCGTGCGAGCAATTCGATTGTCCGAGTCGCAACAATAAATGATCAAGCAGGCGGTTTTTAAATACAATTTCCCATCAGTCTTTCCATTAGTGCAAATTTGAATAATTTTTGGAAAACTCGGATTGGAGTTTAGTGACGATTGTTGTACATTCCGAAACTATAGATTCTGACAATCACAATGTTCTTCCCTGCACCAAAACTACGATACTATCGGAGGACTTTTGGAAAAAGTACCCAAATAAAAATTATCGGGGGATGATAATTTCATCTCGAATTTCGCAATGAATATATCCATCTCGTACTGTCACGTTTTGTCAAACGATTAAAGAACGATGCCTCTTCTGATATCCATCAATTATACGCAAATTACATTCAATATAGTCTAGACGTTATTTCGTGGATAATTGGCGATGAATTTGTCGCGAAATGAATTTTTTTTCGTTTCCCCTCGCCGATCGAAACAAAAATGTACATCGACCACGGCGCCAGGGATTTAGACCCTAAAAATTACTTTATACCGGGTTGTATGTGCAATTTTTATTTATTTTTTCTAAACCACCAACGTATAAATATATTTCGAAGTTTTCCTTCTCTTTCGTTTCGTCCACTCGTCATTTTCTCTTGGTAAATACAAAATTGTATCGATATGCTTATGCTCCGTAACTAACGTGATTAATAACTGATCCTCTCGAAAGACACGTTCGAGCGACGACTACTAATGCGTGTGAGACATTTCAAACGAAGACGAAAACTGATGACCGCTTTTTTAATTCTATCATTTGTTCGAAATAAAACGTCCATATAAGTATGAAATTCTTTGAGATCCCTGACAAATCTGCTTTGTCTTTGAATTTATTTTCGTAAATCACCAGGCGTTTATATTTAATTTTTCATTAGTCTCGCCGGGACGATGAATGTACTTCAGGAATAAAAATGTCTTCTCTCGTAATGCGACAAATGAGTATACGAAAAACGCACGGAGAAAGTTGATCGAGAAAATAAAATGCCACAGTTTAACAGAAACGTACGTTAATTACCGCAATATTAACGAGTACGAGGGGGAAGAATAAATTCCGCAATGCGGAGCGACGAGTATGGGAAAAAAAAATCGAACAGACAGCTGAAATGATATTTTACTCTCACCAGGTGAATCAAGAACAACGCAATGAGATGAAGAATAAATAATTTTGAAAAAAGAAAAAAAAATGCCAGAAGAAGGAAAATAACATTTCGCGTAAAAATGTAAGGGATTCCCTAAAGAGGGAACTTCGAACCTCTGGTAGAGATGAGGAGTTTGACCCATTTGTTAGCCGAGGGATCTTACAGTCACGTAAGCACGCGTAAAGTTGAAGCACGCGTAAATTCATCCCATCGGTTAAACGTGTATTTACTTCATCATATTCAACCAATGATTTGTTAAGATCAAACTCGTTCTTTTGTCAAACAATGCCGGACAGTTGTGAAAGGAAATAATAAAAATGTCCATAACTCAAAATTGTTTTGAATATCGAACGAAAATCCTGGATAAATGATCGGTGGTATGAATATATAGACTGCGGCGGTGCGTTAAAAAATGTTTGTTTTTTTTTAATTACTTGCCGTCAAGACGCTAACCGGCGTCACTTGATATACATGCACTATTCTTTCGTCTCGTCTCGCGGCTCTGTGAATGCGTGTCATAAGTATATCGTGATGATAATTTTCATATACAATAATTAATTTATTATTATAATACTATTATACAGGATATAAGTACATTGGTTTAGTGATTGCAGGCTGCTCCTCTCATATCACAGCGAGGGGCGCTGCCGGGCCCGCCTCTACTTACAAGTACTGCCTACGATATTATATATATATATATATACTTTCTCACATTGTTTTTTCTTTCGATCGTTCTTTCGCGCTGTTTTCATTCTCTCTCGTTCCAGTCATCGATCGTTACCTCGTTGTAACGAACGTATTTCGGCAATACGTCCAACGAGAAAGAAAGAAAACGGAAGGAAGAAAGATTGAAAAACTTTGACCGATAAATAATAAATCTAAAATTTGCAAATTAATTCGATCGATTCGTGGATAAACATACATATATATATATATATATATATATATATATATATTCTCATCTCGATATATAAATCAATGACTGGTTGAAATTTTCTTCGTATCGATACGACAAACATTTATTGTATACAAATCACGCATTCATACTTGCCCTCGACACATTATATATATATTCATTTTTATTATATTCATATGTATATATTTATAAGTAGTATATATTTATACATATACATATTTGTAGATACATATATATATAAATGTATATATATATAATTCTCGTAATAATTAATTAAAATTTACGATCTTTAGAGCCTATACGAGGACGAGACCATCGATAGGATGATGGAACAGGATCCAAATGGGGTTTGGGGGGAGGGGGGGGGGGATGGTCGGAAAAATAGCGCGACGCCACGTGTCTTGTGGCTCGAGGACATTTTTTTTTTTCATCTTATTTTCGTATTCTCTCTATACTAATAAAGAAGAAAATGAAAATGAAAAATCGTGCCTGAGCTCAGTCTAGGCGTCGCGCGATTATTCATCTCGCGCGATAGACGCGAAAAGTTCCGATCGGAAATCGTATAACGAACGTATATATATATATATATATATATATATGTGTGTGTATGTCAGTAATCGCGTAATGCAGGCGTCGATGAAATTTCCAGGTTTCCTCGAGCGGTGGGAAAGAGAGAGAGAGAAAAAAAAGGGAAAAACATCTCGGAGAATCGTTCGAATTCGCTATATTACGACGAACCCGGAAACTCTCTGTTGATCGGCCCTCGCGATCAAACGCATCGAAACGCACTTTTTGTTTGTTATGTTTTTTTGTTTTTTGTTTTTTTTTTTTTTTTTTTTTACAATTTTAAGACTAGTGTGATAATAGGAACATGGTGTCTTCTCCGGCCGATCGCGCGAAATATCAATCGACGCGAGCATAATAAATTTATATGTAAAATTCGATCGACTTCTCGTTCACAAGTATAATTATAAAATAATTATATCCTCCGTACATTCTCGTACACGTAAACAACACCGTTCCAACGTCTCGTGTATTTTAATCGTATTTTCACTTTTAACCAAGTCACGAGATTCTATGGAATTAATTGTTACCTCTAACGAATCGATGAATCGCGTGAAAGGGAAGACTGTTTTTTTTTTTTTTTTCCACGATGGACTTGATAAAACGGCTTTTCAACGCCATTGATAAAATGCAATGGGAATCACGATGGCTCAATCGTGATGTACCTCGTTTAATTTTTGCAAATATTGTCCCCGAAGGATATATCACGAATTCGGGAAAAAATGCAATACTTCTTATTCTTATTCGTCTTCTTCTTCTGTGCCGTCGTTTCGTTTTCTTCTTCGTCTTCATATTCTTAGTACGAATGATTGGGTCACTCGGGAGTGAAAGATATCTCTGCAAGCTCCTTTTTTTTTTTGATGTGGCCATTATCTCATCGATACAGCGTTTATATATTTTTTTCTTGTGTTTCAAGATTTCACTTTCGGATCGAAGCTTTGTTCTTTGTTCATTTTCTTTGTTTAATTTTTTTTTTGCTCCCTTCCGAGGTCGATAGACATGTCTACGTATACGTATCGTATTCACGGTTATAATGCGGTATTACGAGCCAACGAAAATTCCGTAATATCGCGCAGCGATACCCCCCAACATTTAACGACAAAACGTTTCGCAATGACGTGTCACGGGATTTTTGCGGGGGGCGGAGGGACAGGCGAAAATGTTGAATTTTAAGTTTCTCACGCGGCAAGTCCCTCGCCCCTCGGCGCCGATGGCGGTGGAATTCTCGCTGACGGCGGTGTCGAATTGTTATCCGGCCTCGAGACCGTGACGTCTCGTTCAAAATGATGCTGCAACGTTTCGCCGCTCCACGTTGGTACGCTCGCGGAATTTTGATTTCCCGTGTTCGACGACGGTGTGCCGGGCGAGTGCGAGGGCGACGGCGTCTGAAAGAGCATCGAGCCCGACGGTAACGATGATTTTCCATCTCCCAATGGACCGTTGCTCGGTGCCATTGGTTGTTTCTCCAATGGAAAACCACCACCACCGTAGATCGAGCCAAATAATCCGGCGTATTTGCCCGCGCTCACTGGATGTGCCGGCAAACCGTTGTTACTCTGAATAACCGATATTTCGTTCAGCTGAAATTCATCAAGTTCCAATACATCCTGTTAGCTCACACGTCGTATGAATTATATGCACAAAAAAAAATAAATAGTAAAATGAAAAATCGAAAAAAAACATACGTTTTTCTATCAATTTTCATTGAATATTGACAGGACGACGTATTTTTTTTTTCCTTTTTTTTATAGGAAGAATCAAGATACGAAGTTTGCGAAGTTTGAAGACCTTTGACAAGTTTGCGTCCGCTGTATTAGCGAACGCAAATACAGCGTTCGCTATTTTTGAATATTCGAAAATGAGAATAAAAGGATTTTTAAAAACGTTGCCAATTGGAACTGGAACAATGGGTTCTACATAATTTTTCCGTGCTAAGCAAATTTTCCTCTATGAGCGAGTTTTTCGATAACGGGCAGAACATTTTTCCCGGTGAATTTAAATGAATAGGTAGTACAAGAAGAAATAAAAACAATAAATCTTTTTCATACGTACTTTTTGTTGTACTCCGTTAAGGAACGGCGCCGGTAGATACGGATAAAAGAGATCCGGACGACGCTGAAGAAATTCCGAGTCCTTGGGAGTTATTGGCAGGGGTGGAAGATCCAAAGACATTCGTCGACCTCTTCGCGACGCTCCGTTCGTCCACATATGGGTTCCCATGTGAACCTTTTATCGCGAGGGCGAAAAAAAAGAAAGAAAAACGAAAATGTACCTTAGACATTTTTCTTCCAATGCGATGATATTCTATATTCAATATCTATTGAAATTGTTCGTGCCTAATTTCTACGCAGTGGCGTTAGTGCACAAGCGACAGCGGCTACGCGATTTTTTTTTTTTAGATTTTCAATTATCAGAAAGAAAAAAAGAGACGAAAAAAACCGAAGATTTTAATCGGCCAAGTGCCGAAAATGATTTGTTACGAAAACACACGAAATGCATGTGTCAAAGCGTCAGTATATTAAATGATGTAAATAAGAAAAGGAAAAAAAATTCAGATCGTGTCGTAGAATTTGTACCTTAAGATTGCCCTTGGTGGTGAAGGCTTTCTGGCAGACGGTGCATCGGAAGGGCTTGTCGCCCGTATGAGTTCTCATATGGATCTGTAGCGCCGAGGACGAGGAGAAATTCTTATTGCAAACCTGGCACAAGTGTTTGCTCGACATGCCTGCAAATACACACACACGCACGCTCACACCAAAGTTCTCCAGGAATTTTCGTTTCTCTTTAAAATTAATTTCACGTTCCATATGCATTAAAAAAAAACAAAATCTCCATCGCGACCAAGTAGTAGTATGCAAATCGTGTATCGGTGAGACTGAAGAAATGAGCGAAAGGTTTTTGGCGAGAGAGGCTCGAGAAGCTGCGAAAAAAGCGAGAACTAATGAATCGAGAGAGGCTATTATTTATATCTCGATATTAAAGTACATATTAGATGCCAAAGTGCTTTTAAAGTACTCCGCTGAAAACTGTAGTATATTTTTCGTTGTAACTTCGTTTTAAGTACTCCAATTGCACTTTAGGGAATGACAGTTCTTCGGATTGATTTTAAAAGCACTTTAGAGCCCGGATGTTCTGCAAAATGATTTTTAATGAAATTTGTCAGTTGTACATCTTTTAAAAATATTTTTATTGAATTTAAGGGTTTTTGTGGCATTCAACAAAAATTCAAATGAATTTTACGATCTGTACGAAGATTTGCAAGTATTTCCGATGAAATACGATGGTCAAAAGAATCTTGAACGTGCTTCAATGATTTCAAAAAGAGTTTACTGGCTCTATGAATTATTTTTACACTTAAGGGTACTATAAGATCGAGATATCAATGCGTCCAATGCCTAATCGTATTTTTTTTTTTTTTTTCCTAAGAAACTAACGTCAATTTTAGTGCCTAACGCATCACGAGTATGTTTGTGTGAGAAATAAAAAGAAAAGAAATTGTCGGGAGACTTACTGGGCCTCTTGGGAGCCGGTAAATCACCCTCGGACGGTGATCTCTTGACGGGCATTGGTGATTCCATACTAGAGGGTGGCATCGGTGGTGGTGGTGGAGGTGGCGGAGGTGGTGGTGGCGGTGGAAGACTCGATTCGTCCATGCACATCGGACTCCTCGAATTCTCAAGTTCTTGCGACTGTTGTTGCTGCTGCTGCTGTTGTTGTTGTTGTTGGCTCGATTGCTTCGAGTCGCCAAACAAGTGCGGTGGCATGTCACGAATTTTGTGGGTCAGCATGTGCTGCTTCATGTTGCCCTGTTGGCAAAATTAAATCGATTTTTTTTTTTCAATACGCACAAAAACAATTTCGAACGTCTCGCTTGTTTATCGATCGTATTATTGCGATTATCGATCGATAACAAATGGATCGATAACGAACATATATGTTACGATAAGAGTCATCGTAAAATATATAATCGAAGCAGTAACATTTGTTCATTGGGACGTCTTTGAAAATCCACGAAAGGTTTTGAAATGCGGAATGGACGACGCAGTGGCAACGAAACACAAAAAACAAAATGGAGTATTTTGAATAACATTTTCGAATAATGATTGTAAATCGTGGGGAAATTCTCTGATGGACGTAAAAATAATTCCGACAAAAAGTGTGAAAAATGCATCAACGACTGACGGAGCAGGGATTGAAACGAGGGTTATTATTCACAAGATTATGGGTGTTCGATAAAAACGATGACTTGACGACATTTTCAGAAACGTGGGAGAATCTTTTTTTTGGTTTCTTTCATGTTTTAAATACAATTTCCCGCATCAACGATCGATAATTGACTTTGGATTAAAAAAAAATAAGAAAAAAAATACGTTCGATTGTTTTATCTCGCTCGGGAAGGGCGCTCTTACCAGGAAGACGTGGTCCGAGGCTAGAAGTCCGAGGGCGGGGGGCATCAGCGGGGGCAGGCGGACGGCAGCATAGGCAGACGTCAGCCCTCGCCCCCCTCCGGTCCCTGTCCGCCCCCGGTTCTTCCGTTCCTCAGTCCGCCGCCGCCTGTTCCTCTTTGGCCTGTTATCCTGACTTCCGGCTGTCAAGCAACCGCCGCCCCCTCCGCCGCCGACGCCACAACCACCAACACCAACAACACCGCCAACACCACCACCACCAACAACACCGGGTACAGCGGTAACCCCGAGCGAGTGGTAAGAGGTGTGCGGATTCGATTGTAGAATAACCCCGGTAAAGGGATTACGATGATCCATGCAGTTACACGATTTCACCCACGTGCCGTCACTCTGAAATTATCCCATCGTATTGTGCTGTACATATATTGAACGTTCGACGATTCAACTGATACCGTTTAACGAACATTATTTTTTTTTTTTTTTTTTTTTTTTTTTCAGGATTCGTCATTTGTTCAACAGGACTTTTATCGCGTGTCCTTCGAAATTTAATGAAATATCTAAAATACGCAATTGCAAAGCACAAAAATCGTTTTGATTCGTTGATTCTTAATAGTTGACTGTTTATTTTATTTGTTCTTTAATTTAAATTGTCTTTAATACAGTAAAAAAGAAAATTCCTTGATTTTTCCATTATTTTAGTCACAATGCAATTTTTCAAATGCATCTTTTCAATATTTCAACTTTTACGATATAAAATAAGAATCTATGTATTTTTTAAAAACACAATCCATTTGCGAAAAAAATTAAACGATTGCAGCATTTACATATATTGAACGTGTTCGACAATTCAACTGATACCGTTTAAGGTAGTATTCTGGTAACTCAAGCCGATTTTCATGTGTTTTTTGGAGGGCGTTTTTTTGTAGAAAAATAAAAATGAATCGTTTTGGATATTTAGGATGTTTTTATTTACATATTAAAGATACAAAAAAAAATTTGTTTGAAAAAATTTAATAGTTTATTATTATTATTATTATTGATCGAATTTGATACCTCGAAGTTAGCAGCCCGGGTCCTAACTTTTTTTCTACCGAACCGATTGCTTACAAATTTTAACAGGCTACTCTACACACTTATAGTTCTCGTCGGAACTACCGAGAAATTTTTTCACCCTTAACTTTTTATTTTATAAACCCCTTCTTTGCTAAAATAAAAGGACTTTTTTTCCAAAGTCCGCCATTTTGTTATTTATCGATGAAATTTAACTTCAGTAGTTCCGACCAGAATGACATGTCTATAGATTAAGAATTATCAAGAATTTTTGATTTCAGATAACATCAAGAGCCAAAATCACCGGGGCCACCCACGCGCTTTTTTTTCGAGGTGCCAACTTCGATCAATAATAATAATAATAATAATAAACTATTAAATTTTTTGAAACAAATTTTTTTTTGAATCTTTAATATGTAAATAAAAACATCATAAATATCCAAAACGATTCATTTTTATTTTCCTACAAAAGAACGCCCTCCAAAAAAGACATGAAAATCGGCTTAACCAGACTACTACCTTAACGATCATTATTTTTTAATTTTTTGTACGATTTGTCGTTTGTTCATCAGGACTTTTATCGCGCTTCTTTCAAAATTTAATGAAATATCTAAAATAGGCAAATGCTGCTCATTTCATTATCTTTTTTAATTTAAATTGTCTTTAATATGGTAAAAAAGAGAAATCTTCGATGTTTCCATTATTTTAGTCACAATGCAATGTTTCAAATGCATCTTTTCGACATTTCGTCTTTTACGATATAAAATAAGAATCTATGTATTTTTTGAAAGCACAATCCATTTACAAGAAAAAAAAAACAAAATGATTGCAGTATTTCTGATTAAAATTGTGAAAAGATTTTTTACTCGATCCATCGTCCTTTGTCTCTCGCATTTATGACGAAAGAATGAACAAAATAACGCGCGGAGAAGCTTGTGAAAATGCATAAATCTTGAGAAACGAAAAAAAAAAAAAAAAAAAACAAATCTCCGATGATATTGTTTATTGCTGTGAAAACAAAATCGCGAGTGAAATAAAATTTCAATGATAAGGCATCGAGAGCCATTAACCGCGCCGTTAAACACGATACTGTCAAATTCTTCCGGGCTCGTAAATAAATCTTTTGAGACTACCGGGAAAGTGCATCGCGTAGAGAATCACGACCGAGGCGAGAACACGCCGCTTTGCCCGAATTCTTTTCTCTTTTGCACAATTACGCGCGGGTATTAGCCACGCGAAGTTTACGAATTTTCATACACGCAAACACGAGGTAGGAAATTTCACGAAGTGTACGTAAAACGGTGGAAAAAAAAACACGACATAAAGGGGTGGGAGATTTCTTGGGTAGAGAGATAAATGAGGATGAACAAACGTGCAACAGTCGGAAATACTCGAGAGTGCAATGGATTCGGTTGATTTTTTTTTTTTCTTTGTTTCTTCTTTCTTTTAATCTTTTTCTCATCAACATTAAAACAGCAGGCGCAACCTTTCAACTTCCAGCGATCGGAGCAAAATAGTCGAGAAGAAAAAAAAAAAAAAAAACAAAACGAGAACGTACCTTTGTGGAGAATCCACGATCGCAAATGCTGCATTTAAAGGGTCGCTCCTTCGTGTGGCTCCGATAGTGAATCTCCAGTGCCGAGTTACACGCGAATGTCTTGTAGCAGATATTACACGTGGTGTTGCCACGTACTGCAAACAGATCGTGCCAAAGTTCAGTTACGCTCGTCCTATACCATCTCTGCATGAATGTACTTTTACAAAAATTCCTTCATTTTTTTTTCGGTTTTTAAGATATAATAATAATAATTAAAAAATAATGATAGTAAGAATGATATCGATAGAAGTATTTTTAATCGAGAGTCTCTGTTTTACAATCTTCTTGTCGATCGTATCGTTAAGAATGTGCACGTTCAATCTCTGATGCCGTTCCATTTTTCGTGATATATTTCATATAGACAGAAATCAAAGCATTTTCCCGTTCTGACGAAGACCAAATATCTCTCAATACCACGTGTTGATACACCGCTCGAGTTTGAAAAAAAAAAAAAAAGAAAAAAAAATTTCGCATCTCGAAACCGTGGATCGATCCGGAAGATTTTATTTTCTCTCACGATTCTCCAAACAGGCCATTGGAATCGAGCAAATTATTTTGAATAATTTTTCTTTTCTTTTTTCTCTCTAATCTCGTATCGGCGATTTCCACACGCGACACGTGAGACGCGCGTTCGTTGTTATTCCGAAAGAGACCCCCGTGTCGGCGGTAAAAGGAATGGGGAAAGTTGTGAAACGTTTGTCAATGCACAAAATTCATGGTTGTAGAAAAAAAAAACAATTTATTATTTCGAGCCTTACATCAATACGCGGGGAAGGGAAGATTCATCGTGTCCAGTCCGATCGTTCGAACTAATTTAATAATAATAGCAGTAATAATGACGTTTTTCGAATAAATTTCTTTCACTAAACAATTTATAATTAATAATTAATAATAATAATAATAATAATAATGACAATAATGATAATTAAAAATACAGTGATGTCGCATCGAATCTCATTGACGCATGCCGTGTGTTATACTGTTTTTTCTCGTCTATCGAATATTAATTCACTAAAAATCCGAGAACAGAGATCGTTAACGATAGCGAGCGCGCAAGAGTGCAAATGTATACGAATTATTGGAAAGATAATTCGCGGTATATAAATTCCAGGCGTTTTATATAAATTTTTATATATATTTCTGTGCACATAGGGGCCCGTTACCGAGCTCGTTTAAAAAATACGCGGTTTGGTGTACGACAAGCAAGACGTAGAAAACATGTACAAAAAAAATTAAAACAAAGAGAAAGATAGATGATGAATATACAAAAGATTGTGATCGAATGAGAAGGGGGAAGAGTGCTAGGTCCGGCTACACCAAGTTTAGGAAGATTCAAGAAGGTTTATGAAAACAAACATTTCCGGAAGCAATGACAAGTCAAATGTGTGAAATCTCGTTGCGTAATTTGCGCTCATTTTCGTTCACTTTATCCGGTGAACGGCGAGGCAAAATCACGAGAGAGAGAGAGAGAGAGAGAGAGATAGAGATAGAGATAGAGAGAAAAAAAGAGGCTTTACAACAGAGACACACGAGGCGAGACGTAAACAGATTATTTCAAGACGAAACAATTTATTTTCTCTCTCTCTCCCTTTTTTGTTTTTCGTTAATATATAGTATTATACGTATATATGTCCCATGGTAGTTTCTAGGACATCTTCGGACGTTGTCAAAAAATTTCCTATACGGAGAAAAAAAAAACACTATACACTTTCAAACATTTCTTACAATGCAAAAATATCCGAACACTGGCAAAGAACCGATCTATTGTTTTTTTTTAATAAACAAAATTGCTTTCTCTCATATACACAAACCCTCATTACAGCGGCAATATGTCTTTTTTTTTTCCCCTGATGTAAGAAAATTTTACACAAAATTGTTTAAATACACGATGACGTACTTTTGAAGCAACCGAGTCATCGCAGGGTCCTGAAACCTACCGTACAACATACATAGATATACAATACATATATATATATATATATATATATATATATATATATATAGATATATAAATAATTAATCGTCTTGTTTTTTTTTTTAAATCATTGCGGAAGTGTATATAGTGGAGGAAGGTGTAGCAGGAACAGCGGCTCGCCCTGGTTGCTAGCAGCGCCTACCTGCTGGCCCTCCGACAGCCAGGCCGAGCGGATTGTAGGTGGAGGACGCTGCGAGAACGGCGGATGTCGTTAGCGAGGCAAGAGGTCCACCACCGCCGTTGCCACCGACGCTTACGCCACCGCCACCGTTGCTGCTACCGCTGCCAGGACTAACGGCATTGTTGATCGACGTAGTGACGCTCGCGGTGTTCAACGTAACGCCCGCGTTAACGGCGCTCTGTTGAATGTTATTGGCGATGATATTGCCGGCGGGTGTTTGGGACGAGACGGCCTGTAACAGGCCGGCGAACATTCCAAAAGGATGATGAGGATGATGATGATGATGATGACCGTGGGTCTGTTGTGAGGGCGGTGGTAACGGTGGTGGTGTAGTTGTTGCCGATACTACGGAGGATGCCGGTGTCGATGATGCCCTTGGTGTCAAATCGAGCGGAGCTCCGGTACTGTTCGGCGGACTTACACTCTTCTCGCTGCCGTTGTAACGATGAAGCGGAGGTGGCGAACAGCCCACCGAACTGTTGTTGTTGTTGTTTATTAAACCACCGCCGGAAGCGGTCGTCGTAATGGTTCTCACTTGATTCTCGAGAGCGGCGAGAGACGTGGAGAAGCTCGGTATCGTTAGCGACGCGACGTTCGACGACAACTCATCCTTCCTGCTGTCATTGTCGTCACAATCGTTTGCCTCGTCGTCGTCGGGCTCGTCGCATCTGTTATCACGTATAATCATATCGTCGCACCTCTCGTCATCCTCACGACGATCCTCCTCCTCGTCCTCCTGATCCTCCATATCCTCGCTCTGCGCGTCCTCGAGATATCGCCTCTGTTGTAGCTGCAACTGTTGCTGATGCTGATGCAATCGCATCTGATGATGATGATGAGCCTGCTGCTGCTGCTGCTGCTGATGATGATGATGAATTTGTTCCTTGGCGTCTAGATCGTTTTCGAGCGAATGACGATCGAGCGAATGGAGACGCGAAGGCGGAAACCCCAATGGGAAACCCCCGCCACCCGGATGCATACCCGGAAATCCTTGTGGCAAAAATGACGTTAAAGGATGATGAGGATAACTCGGCGGGAATTCATTAACCTCGGCAGCTTGTATCTGCTCGGGACTGAGATCCGTTGGTTCGCCCGTGTGCAATCTTATGTGCTGCTGGAGCACGAGGGCATTCGTGAATTTTTTGTGACACACCGGACACTGATGCAACACTCTCAATGGCGGTTTCGCTCGATGAACGCCCATGTGCGTTTTAAGATTGCCCTTTGTCGTGAACGCCCGACCGCATATCTTGCACTTGAACGGACGCTCGCCCGTGTGCGTTCTGTAATGCATCTGCAAAGCGCTTTTGCACGATAATACACGATGACATATTACACATTGATTCGGATCCGTCAGTTTGTGCTCGATATTGTCGACGAGCTGCTGAAGCTTCGACGTTTCCGACGTTTTCGTTATTTCGATTAGGCTCTCCCAGGAATTGTCGTTGCTACCGGGTCTCGGGAGTAGGCTCGAGTAGATCGCGGGATCGCGAGCGGGATCGACCATCATCTCATTGCCGCAATGTCCCGTTGGCGTTGTTCCCGTTGTCGATGACGGATGATGCGGCAATTGATGATGACCCGGCGGTCCCGGAAAGAGAATACCGGCGAACGATGTCTGCAAGCTACCGCTGCTCGCGCTACTGCTCGCCGGCGAAGCGCCCGGATAACCACCACCGCCGCTCATCATTCCGCCCTGTTGCTGTATCAATCGACTCGCGCCAACCATACCGCCACCCCGACCCGACAGATTCTCCGGTTGTTCGTCCATTTCCTCGTCGCCCTCCATCATATCGCCGTCAGCCTCGAGACGACCGCTCATCTTGCTGTCCATACTACAATCCTCGTAAGACTGCGGACGTGACGTCGGATGATTCGCCGGAAGCGGCGAGGCATTGAGATAACGTCGCGACGTCTCGTCAAAATCGTCCGTCTCGTCCTCGATTATTTCCTCGGGTTCCTCGGGTTCGCGCTTCGGCGTTATTCTATCCTCGCCGTCTCGACTCAACGGTCGTTGAGGCTGATAAATCTCGCGGATCGGTGACGTTTGCTCGTGCTTAATCTCGTCGCAAGTTCCACCGCGTGGCGATTCGCCCCGCGACTGGGAATCATTGTGTCGTTGTTGCTGTTGATTATCGTGAAAGGAATGATGCGAATTCGTCGGATGAACGGCCGACGATTGTGGCGGTGGTGATGGCGGTGATTGAGGCGAGATCGAGGGAGCCGTTACGGGAACGGGTTTGCTCAGATTTTCCGGAATTTCCTGATCGTCACGATGACTCGAGAGTGGGGCACGGTAAAGGGGTGGCATACCAGGCAGGGCAAGACTCAGGGGCAAGGGTGGTTGGGGCGGAAGAAATCCGTGCGCTACTGCTGCTGCTGCCGCCGCTGCTTCTGCCGTTGGATTAAAGTTTCCCGCGGCTGCCGCTGCCGAGTGATGCTGATGCTGTTGATGCTGTTGGGACGGTGTTTGATGCGGCGGAGGAGGTAGCGGTAGCGGCGGCGGCGGCGGTGGTGGGGACGAGACGGGTCTCTGACCCGACGCAGCTAATTGCTGGAGCAAGGGAGGATGGTACTTGTCGAGGTGTTCGGGCACGGGATTCGGATTCATTTTAACGTGCGGAAACTTTGCCGTGTGCCTCTGAAAGTGGACCTTCAGGTTTCCCTTGGTGGTGAATCGGCTTCCGCAGACGTTGCATTTAAAGGGACGCTCACCTGTATGAGATCTTATGTGGATCTGGAGTGCCGAGTCGCTCCCAAAGACCTTGCCGCAGTAGCGGCATCGATGCTTGAAGAATGGCTCGCCGCGTCCGCCGCTTGACTTGGAATCGTATGGCGAGAGACGCGAACCTTTGCCACTGCGAAATGCGAGCTCGTCCGCGAGATTGTTCGCCAGTAAGCCCTGACTCGCGTTGTCCAACACCTCCTGGGCACGTTTCTGTAGCATCTTGAGGGTGTTCGGCTCGTGAAGGGGCAACGGATCGTTGTTCGTAATAATTGAGGATGCGAGCGACGAACTTATCGAACACATGTGCATCTGATGTGACATCGGCACCATCGTTGTGTGCGTCACCGGACTCGTATTAGCGACGATATCGCCGGTATTGTTGCTCGTTGTTATTGCAGCCGTTGGCAACGACATTGTCGATGTCGCGGGTAATATTTGGGCTATGGGCGATGTGCTGGACGAATCAATTGGTCGTTCTTGCTGCACGAGACTACAGGGCGTCAACAGCGGCGAGGACGAGGCTTGATGATGACTCGGCGGTCGTGAGGACGGCGGTGACGTTAGACTCGCGAGTGATTTGGCGGTTATAAGGGGTGACGCGACGGATGATATTTCCTTCGACGTATTTCCCTCGGGATTTGTCGTGGGAACTATCGACTGAACCGTGTCGTTCGTCGGATTGCTACAAGCGATACCGCTGCTCAATATTTGCTGTACCGGCGTTCCAACCGGTTGTCCAGCGTGCGTTATCGACAATTGTTGCTGCAGTTGGCTTATCAACTGTAACTGAAAGACCTGCTGATGCTGTAGGGTGTACAGTGTACTCTGCAATAAAGCGAGATCCTGGAGCGCCGCCTCGCTATCCGCGCCACCGGCCAGCGCCGTTGCCGCGAATTGTGCAACCGCGACTTTTGTATTCTGCAGTGCCTCGAGGGTAACGTGACTCGTGCCCGCCGATGGAAAACCACCGCTCGTTCCCGTTCCAACGACACCGCTACCGCTAACGATTCCTTGCCCAACTGCCGCTGTCGCCGTTGATCCGGCAATACCAACGATCGCCGGGCCACCACCGTCGCCGACAAAACTGTTGTTGTTCTCGGCGTCCTGACGATTACGCATTTGCTTTCGCGAACCCTCCTCGTCGTCTTCGTGCTCCTCGATCTCGTCGACCATATCATCCGTCTCATCCTCCTCCATTGGTAATTCCTCGTTTTCACCCTCGTCCTCGTCGCCGTCGTGATTCGAACGGGCGGCCGTGAGATCGACCGCGGCATCCTCAGCGACGCCGCCTTCAACGGCATCGACGACGCAACCACCGCTGTTGCTCTCGCCACCCTCGGACGCCGAGTCATTTTCTTCCTCTGTAACAGAAAAATATCGAGAACTTCGATAAATACATTTTTCACGGTTTTCCGGACGATTGTATTTCATATTCTGTGTTTTTTTTATTTGGAATAAGTCCTTATATCCTTTCTGTTTATTCTTTTAATATTTATTATTTTCCATCCATGCTCATTCACTGGAATATATAACGATGTTTGAACGATATTGCTGAGCAAACGAAAAAAAATATTTCAGAGCAATAATTCACCTCCTATCAATCTTTTAAAGTACTTCGTAAAATTCTTCGATAATTCTGACACGTAGGAACTTTCAATAATTCTCGGTTGGAATATGATCGTGAAAGATGCGCGATTTAATTATTCATGACCTGAGAATCTTCTCGTTTATCTCTCGTCGGTTCGTGTACATAATATACTATGTGTACCGCGAACGGATGCGCGTTTCGCTCGAAGAGCCTTCGGTTGGAAAATCCGCGAAGCCGAAGAATATATATGAGGAGAGCTACGGAATACAGCCTTGCGAATAGTGTTCCGACCCACATGAATGAAAATTATTGTTGTAGTGAAACTTTATGTACATATAGACATTTGTGTCTTTATGCACGAGAGTGGAATTGTCTTCGGAGAATTTCTCACTTCGCTTATTCAGCGCAATAATTTGTACTATACAGTCTTGTATATAAATACATATATATATATTTATTTATACACTTAGTGTATTGCACTTTTCGGCACGTCACTGAACCAACGAAGTTTGGACTTTAAATTTCCAACACACGGAACAGCGCGCCTCCTCGCTCCGTTATCATCGAGCCACGCGCTTTGTTTGTAATCTTTCCCGTACCCCACGATTAATTCGTCAATCACCAAAATAAATAAATGAAAAATCTCTCGTCAACATTGATCCCGGATATAATACGGAAAATTCGAGACTCATGATTTATCAATATGACAATATTTGCTCAAAAAGTAAATACGGCAAAGCAAACCCAAGTGTGTAATTCGGAGCTCTCGAAAATTCATCATAATTTCTGATCGATCGTAATTCCATTTTACGGATTGCAAGTTCGAAAATTTTCGTATTTCACGATAAAACATTTGTAAATAAATTTCAGGAGCACGTTTCAATCACTAGGCATTGATTTTTCTCTATTTTCTCCAACGCAGCGATGATAAATATATTTGCGACAGAAAATAATGTACTCAAGAAAGTTCGGCGGGTACACGTGATCCAAAATTTGTTTGGCACTGCCAAAGCTCACGTAAACTCGTCGAAATTGTATCGAGAGAAAAAAATCTATTAACACACAAATCCTATCATCTAATGACGGAAATAATTGCACGAAAAAAGCGAAGGGTTTACGAAGAAATCGAAGATAAACCCCGCAATGAAAGAAAAAAATGTACACGTAACACGTTAATTCGTACCGGAATATCTCGGACACGTGAAACCATCGTTCGCGATCGTGTGCTGATCATTCTGACAGATCTCGCCGTCGCGTCTCGGCTTACCGATGCCGCGATTGTCGAGTCTTCCGGTAATGCTCCATCTCATCAGCTGCATATCGTACCAACGAATGCGTGTTTTAAAGAGGATAGTAACGAATTAATATCACAATGATGTTTTGCTCGTTCATCGACGACTGTTTTCACGTTTTTTGTCACACTAACGAAACATTATATTTAATACGACGTCGCGGGTCTGACGTTCCCGGACGAGATTGTTGGATCATCTGGTTGTTTAACGTGGAACAGTGTTCGATCCGCGAGTACGAGACGATTTTTCTCCTTTACGGCGAGAAACGGAGCGCACATTGATCACTTTAAATTGTTCTTAAACCCTACGGGTAAAACGTTAAATACAAAATGATCTTTTGTACCGTCTCTCGAACATTCACTGTCCCAAAGATAATTTAAAACATAAAAAAAAAACGATTCCCGTTGTATTAATTGTCGTGGGCACGTTTCACGATCGATTGTTTGTGTATAATTGTCCCATTTTACACGAATGACGATGACTAACAGTAAAATTAATGAAAATAAAAAAGTGTCTGATCTAGCAAGGCTCTATCCCCTTTCGCGCTACCAAGGGGTTCGAGCCCGTCTGACAGTCCGACATCGAGCAAGGACGAAATGCAACTGATCCGCTCGGGAAAGAAGCCGCTTGGGCGTAGGTATAAACCGAACCGGCCTGGTGGTGGCGCCGCTTCGTGCGCTCGGACGCCAAATCTCTCTCTCTCTCTCTCTCACTCTCTCGCTCTCCCCCACCATCGCGACCAAAATGTGCGCTCTGCGCTCTTCTCCCGCACAGCATTCACTCTCTCTCTCTCTCTCTCTATCATGTATATTCCCCCACCACATCAATGGAATCGACTCCTACGCGCCTCTCCCTGTATATGCGTATTTATATATAGATATACAAAATGTAAGTTCGACGCCGTTTTACCACCACCAAGCTCTGTATTACGACCGAACGTAAACGGGCGCCTCCGCCACTTCCCTCGGCTCTCGGCAATGTTTTTTACCCGCTGCTACCACCACCACCGGCAACCCAAACCTCGTATCTCTCTACTTGTGGATTATGACAGTAGGGGCGTTTCAATTCATAAATCAGGGGGGAAAAATAGGCGGAGCCTGTGCGAGCCATTCAACGTCGACTTTATTAATTATTATCCAGACGGGAAACGCCACCCCCGCACGTTACTTGCTTCTATCCCTCTTGCCTCCTCTCACGCTCTCTCTCTCTCCCTCCCTTTCTCTCTTTCTTCTCTCTCTCGCCATCCCTTCCTACTACAGGTACGCACATCCAGGCATAGATGCACATTATTTGCAGTCACCTCTCTCTACTATCTCCGCACTCTACGTATCAAGAACCCTTCGAATCCATTTATAAGTCGCTCTCGTCGCAAAATACAACCCCTTCGTTTTTTTTTCTCAAAATTCTATATCACCCCTTATCACTGAATCGTCCGATTTTTCGATTTTCAACGAATACCGTTGCTAAACAATTCATTAACTTCTGACTGAATCAATTTATAGAGACATCGGTGCGAATCTGTCGAATAAATTGGGGGTGCAATACAAACCGTTCGGTTTTTCAAAATTCTGTATCACCCCTCATCACTGAATTGTCCGATTTTTCGACTTTCAACGAATACCGTGCTAAACAATTCATTAACTTCTGATTGAATCAATTTATAGAGACATCGGTACGAATCTGTCAAATAAATTGGGAGTGCAATACAAGCCGTTCGGTTTTTCAAAATTCTGTATCACCCCTCATCACTGAATTGTCCGATTTTTCGATTTTCAACGAATGCCGTGCTAAACAATTCATTAACTTTCGATTGAATCAATTTATAGAGACATCGGTACGAATCTGTCGAATAAATTGGCGGTGCAATACAAGCCCTTCGGTTTTTCAAAATTCTGTATCACGCTTTGTCACTGAATTGTCCGATTTTTCAATTTTCAACGAATACCGTGCTAAACAATTCATTAATTTTTGATTGAATCAATTTATAGAGACATCGGTACGAATCTGTCGAATAAATTGGCGGTGCAATACAAGCCCTTCGGTTTTTCAAAATTCTGTATCACGCTTTGTCACTGAATTGTCCGATTTTTCAATTTTCAACGAATACCGTGCTAAACAATTCATTAATTTTTGATTGAATCAATTTATAGAGACATCGGTACGAATCTGTCGAATAAATTGGCGGTGCAATACAAGCCCTTCGGTTTTTCAAAATTCTGTATCACGCTTTGTCACTGAATTGTCCGATTTTTCAATTTTCAACGAATACCGTGCTAAACAATTCATTAACTTCTGATTAAATCAATTTATAGAGACATCGGTACGAATCTGTCGAATAAATTGCCGGTGCAATACGAGCCCTTCGGTTTTTCAAAATTCTGTATCACGCTTTGTCACTGAATTGTCCGATTTTTCAATTTTCAACGAATACCGTGCTAAACAATTCATTAACTTCTGATTAAATCAATTTATAGAGACATCGGTACGAATCTGTCGAATAAATTGGCGGTGCAATACAAGCCCTTCGGTTTTTAAAAATTCTGTATCACGCTTTGTCACTGAATTGTCCGATTTTTCAATTTTCAACGAATACCGTGCTAAACAATTCATTAACTTTTGATGGAATCAATTTATAGAGACATCGGTACGAATCTGTCGAATAAATTGGCGGTGCAATACAAGCCCTTCGGTTTTTCAAAATTCTGTATCACGCTTTGTCACTGAATTGTCCGATTTTTCAATTTTCAACGAATACCGTGCTAAACAATTCATTAACTTCTGATTGAATCAATTTATAGAGACATCGGTACGAATCTGTCGAATGAATTGCCGGTGCAATACAAGCCCTTCGGTTTTTCAAAATTCTGTATCACGCTTTGTCACTGAATTGTCCGATTTTTCAATTTTCAACGAATACCGTGCTAAACAATTCATTAACTTTCGATTGAATCAATTTATAGAGACATCGGTACGAATCTGTCGAATAAATTGGCGGTGCAATACAAGCCCTTCGGTTTTTAAAAATTCTGTATCACGCTTTGTCACTGAATTGTCCGATTTTTCAATTTTCAACGAATACCGTGCTAAACAATTCATTAACTTTTGATTGAATCAATTTATAGAGACATCGGTACGAATCTGTCGAATAAATTGCCGGTGCAATACAAGCCCTTCGGTTTTTCAAAATTCTGTATCACGCTCTGTCACTGAATTGTCCGATTTTTCAATTTTCAACCAATTCCGCGCTAAACAATTCATTAACTTTTGATTGAATCAATTTATAGCGGCATCGATACGAATCTGTCGAATAAATTGGAGGTGCAATACGATCGAGGATAGGCCTTGAAGTGGCTCGTTGAATTTTGTTGTCGAAATTTTTCCATCACATTATCGAATTAAACGACCAGTTTTAAGATGGCCGATTGTACGAATCCAGTTTTATTGAGCTCAGCGAGTCAATCGCGAACGCGAACGACTCAATTCGGTGACGTTCAAAATTCGAAAAAAATGTTTTATCATGATTAATTTACATATATCGGAAGGATTGAGAATATAGTTGAATAAAATACATTTATAGATGAGAACGCGTAATTTTACTCGCGATAATGGATTGTACTTTGTCAACGAAGTCAATCGGGTTCGTCGACGTTCCAGAGATATTTTGGGCGGTTTTTTTTTTTCTGTCCGGTCGGTGAACCTCTCAACGACCGTCCGTCGTGTTCGATCGGAGTAAAAGTATATCGGAGAGCCCAGCGGCGCAGCATTGAGCGCGGTCAGTAACCGGGTGAATAGAGCGGCCCGCGAGGAAGTGACCGCGGGCAACGAGGTGTGATTTGCTCGAACTTTTTGCCGGCGGATCAAGCGTACAAGTTCGATCGCTCTTTTATCATGCACCAATATCTCTAGAATTGGTTGTTCTTTTTTCTTTTTTTTAAGAAAAAGTCTTTTATTTCTAGTGAGTTTACACGTGACCTTAAGGACATCGAATGAACGAAAATATATTAAAAAAATAAAAATAGCGGTAATTTTGGTTGCCACAACGTTTCGATGAGTAACGTGGTACGTTTGGTACGTTGTTTGCGGCCGAAAAGAAAAAGAACGTTTAACTTTCTCGCAGAATCCAGTAAATCCTATATTTCTGTCTTGTGAGCGCAATTTTAATTTTTTTGATTTTCCTCCGTTCACAACCCGGAGTACCGGGAATTATCGTTATAACGATTGGATGTGAAACTTGAATGAATAAAAAAAAGTAACTTTGAAATTTCGACAATTTTTCCATCGACCTATATCGATTATCCATTCGTGGACTATATTTGTATTATATAGACCGGAGGACGCGCTCTCGCAAGGGATTATTGTATCGATGAGGATAAAGCAATACACATATACATATATTTGTATTCCTCACACATACACGATACGTATTTATGGTCGAATAATTAGATTATAGAATCTGTATATCGGGTGCGAATAGCGTAATATGGCTTCGTCCGTTCCATATATTATCAATCATCACTTTTATATCTTCTCGCTTAATCGTTAAGTACGCAAAAAGTTCGGTTTCAGCGAATAAGAGATTTTCCTTATAAACGGAGAACTAAATAAAATAAAAATAAGCTCAGTATCTTCGACGCTATTCAATGAACAATTGTTCGAGAGAAGACAAAAATTGTTGCAACGATAATTCATCGACTAAGGTCGAACTTACATTCGGGGGAAAAAATAAGCTCAGTATCATTATTAATCAATGAAAAATTGTTGGAGAGAAAACAAAAATGTTACAACGATAATTCATCGACTAAGGTCGAACTTACATTCGGGGGAAAAAATAAGCTCAGTATCATTATTAATCAATGAAAAATTGTTGGAGAGAAAACAAAAATGTTACAACGATAATTCATTCGCTAAGGTGGAACTTATATTGGGGGATGATTTTTATTTTTCGTCAAAAGCATGGAAAGTGAAAATAACATATTTTCACCACATCTCATCTACGGATTTTCATTATTATTAATTTTTTTCCTTAACACAACCAATAAATCAAATGTTTCTTTGAACCTCGAGACACGTTCGTACTTTACGAAAAATTGACTCTAACATCTTGGAAGTGCAATAAAAGATGGCGCGTGGCCGTTGTCGTCCGTCGTTTTGGGATTTAGGAGAAACGAGAAACGATGTAAATCTTCGTCGAATGAAAAGCTACTGGTCCATTTGTTGGGTACCTGCAGCGACGATTCTACGATTGTCAACGATGATTTATAACGGTTGTCATAAATGGAGACAAAATTTTCTTCAGCAACGTATATATCTATATACATTCATAAACCGATATTGTCTCTCTTGGAGCTGTGACGGGGTCGTGTTCATTCCCTGTAACGGCAGGGGACGATCCTTGTTCGCGCCACCCGCGCGTTTTTCTGGCCTCACTTTTCGGGTCAAGGTTATCGGGAGACGCCGGAAAATGCAAGTTTTTTTTTTCCCCATTGCGCAACACAATTCTCCATCTCGTTGCTGCTCTACGGGTTTCGAGAATTTTTCTCAGGACACATTCCGTCCAGGACCTCACTTTTCACGGTCGAAAAGTTTTTACGACCATATACATCGTGCGTATATGAAGGATTAGCTGTGCACCGCGGTTTCACCCGAGTTAAATTTGTATTTTACATTTATGCTATAATCCTCGCTCCTTAGGGTTATCACATGAAGTTATATGGCCTAGAACCTTCCTGAATAAACGGGCTATCTAATGCAAAAAGATTTTTTTAAATCGAATTAGTATTTCGTGAGATCAGCGCGTTCAAACAAACTCTTAAACCTTTATTATAGTAATGTAAATATGACGTATTGCTGATAGTCAAAAGGTCGTGTCTCAAGTTGTTAAGATCAGGAAACACGTCCTTTCGAATCTTAATCTTAACGACACTCGATCTGTGCATCAAAGTGGGAAATTCGTTTCGACGCATTGTTCATAAATACTGCACGAGAAACTCGGACATCCGCGTCGTTTTTTTTTCTTTTTTTTTCCCCGTTCACGGGTCAACCCCTGACAGTTCGACCGGCTGGCTCTGGTCAAGCGCCCATTGATGAGTCCATTTCATGATTTATTGTCGCGTCATAAAATCTTTCTTCTCCCGCTCAACTGTCCGAACGATATATCTCCCTGTGCATACATATTTATGCATATATATATATACAGGGTGTCCCAAAACTAGAATGTCAGAGTGACACGGGGATTAGATTGGCTCCGGACCTATCATTATAAACAAATATGACCTCAGTAAAAGTCTAATCGTTTCCGAGAAAAATCGTCTTTTTTTGATTTTTCGGAAAATCGCTATTCTTGTTACCTCGCTGTTTTCGTTTGTATTTCTGACCACTTTAGGATTTGTGGAAAAAAAGACGATTTTTCTCGAAAACCATAAGACTTTAAGGGGGGAAATAGGGTTACACGGTTCAAAAAATCGATTTTTTTTTATTTCATAAATTGTTGGTGAAACTATTGAAAAATATGTTCCCAAAACTTTAAATGAAAATTCCGACTCGTTCTATTGTTATAAGCCATTAAGGGTGGAAATAGGGTTAGGACAGCGTTTTCTCAATAATTTTCATGAATTTTTTTATAGTATAAAAAATGAATATAATTTATTGAAACTTTGAGAATATTTTATACATATATTTAAGTATATAGTATAAAATTTTTATACATATATTTAAGTATATACTATAATATATTAGCGACCCCATATTGCTTGTTTTTATTGGTACTATTATTTCAAACGCGTTTTTCTGAAAACGATTTTTTTTTAAGTTGCGTACACGCTAGTTTGAAAACTTTTCAACGAATCGTTTTGAAAATTGGCAGTTACTTTCTTCATAGTATTGCGCTCTATACGAACCTAAAATCGGAATATTATCATTATTTAAAATAATTTTTTTTTTTGCAAATAATGTTGTAAAAATGTCAAAAAATCATGCTTTTTTGTTTTGACCCCTGTAAAAAATTCAATTTTCTATTTTTTTGATAGCATTTAGGTTCATATAGAAGAGAGACATATAATAAAAGTAAATTCCAACCTCGTTTGATTTCAGATGAAAATTGCGGTTTCCAGAATGTACGCAAAATGGTGAGTCTGATTGTGACCTGCAATATGGGGTCGCTAATATTTTATAGCATATACTTAAATATATGTATGAAAATTTTATAGTATATACTTAAATATATGTATAAAATATTCTTAAAGTTTCAATAAATTATATTCATTTTTTATACTATAAAAAAATTCATGAAAATCATTGAGAAAACTCTGTCCTAACCCTATTTCCCCCATTAACTCAGGTGATATTTATTTCTTTTCCTAGTAGGTCCGGAACCAATCTAACTCCCGCCCCGTGTCACTGTGACGTGCTAATTTTGGGACAGCCTGTACATATATATGAAGTTAAATAAATGTACGTGTAGATGCACCATCGTATAAATAGTTTAAGGTTTAAGGGCTGACTGCGTATTGGAAGAAGAAACAGCGCACGGTCGAACCTGTCTCCGGTCGAAGGTCTCGTCCTTTAGGACGACTAACGCGGCCTTACTTACTTACGGGCGGATCAGCAGAGGCAGAAAACCATCGGGGTGCTGATATATACGTAAGGAGACAGTAATATATATATATAGATATATATACACACACACACATATATATATATATATATATATATATATATATATATACTACCGTCGCGACAATGGTGAAAATGGGTCGGAAGTCATAATTCACGTGGTAGGTCGTATGTCTTTCCGCGTTCCTCTCTCTCGCTCTCTGAGGTTGGTGAGGACTACCAGGAGGCAACGGGCCTACCGAAAGCACCGGAGGCTTCCTCGTTCTTTTGTCTATACATATACACCTACTTATACATGACTCTGAATATATGTATATGGTTTTGAGTTTAAGGGTATTTGAGGTAAGGAGAACTGGAGCATTTCTCATTTCTGTCTTTCATTCGCGTCCATCTCTCTTACTCTTTATCGTTCTCTACCTCGGAGTTTCCGCGAGCCACCAGGTGAAATTAACATTTCACTCTCTTCGCGTGCATGCGCGCGATCTCAAATGTTCCTCTCTCAGTGATATAATTCGCCTACTGTCAACTTTTTCGCGAGTACCAAACGCGAAACAAAACCCGGAAAAGGTAACGTAGGTGGGCAACCTCTTACGGTACATATATGTGTGTGTGCCTCTACGTGTATATAGAAACGTCTGGTCTGTGTAATGATTAAGATCTGCGACCGATAGACGACGCCAAACTCACATCCTAAAACTATATAGTTTCTTTGTACATGTATATATTCAGAATACAGATATATATATATATACGGTATATTATGTATTGTAGACGACGAAAGTCACCCCTTCGATATCTCAGCCAGGCGCCACTGCCCTCTTCTATTTTTTCTTCTTCTTTTCTTGAATGAAGAAAAACCGAGAAGATGAAAAAATACAGATAGAATGGAATCTCAGGGGGGGGAAGGGAATCTTAACGAGACACGGAGCTTCCGCCGAGTTTATATATACACGACTCGGATTTATCGGTGAAAATCTTTCGTAGAAGATGACGCTACAAAAATGTTGAGGGGGGCGAAAAAAAAAACAGAAATGGCCAATAAATCGACCCTTTTTTTTACGATCGAAAAATTCATATCGCGTGACTAATGGAAAAAGGTCGTGAGCACACAGTTCGATATAAATAGCAAAAGGGCGTATTGTTTTTTTTTTTTTTTTTCGGACATTCGACGGGAAGTTTCACGAAACGAAAAGAAGCAGCTGTTTTTCCTTTCGGTCCGATCATTTTGAGCCCAAAAGTCAAAAGAGTCGTTTCAACGTCCTTCTGGTACTAACTTTTTGGAAAAAAATCCTGCTGATCCACGAAGAGATGTAAATTGTTGGCAGACACGATCCCCTGGCATTAGTTCTGTTTCAATCGTTAGAGAAGTAAAAAAAAAATCATAAACCTTTTTGCCGTTGTAAAAAGTCGTAAAAATGTCGTTTTACGATCTAGTGCTATCTAATCACGCGATACGTCAATTAACAACAATTATACAAAACATCCCGTCGCAATCATTGTGGATTAAGGCGGAAATAGGGTTAGGACAGGGTTTTCTCAATGATTTTCATGAATTTTTTTTATAGTATAAAAAATGAATATAATTTATTGAAACTTTGAGAATATTTTATACATATATTTAAGTATATACTATAAAATTGGTATATACTATATACTATATACTATAAAATTTAAGTATATAGTATAAAATAAAAAAGACTCAGCATTTTGCGTACATTCTGGAAGCCGCAATTTTCATCTGAAATCAAACGAGGTTGGAATTTACTTTTATTATATGTCTCTCTTCTATATAAACCTAAATGCTATAAAAAAAATAGACAATTGAATTTTTTACAGGGGTCAAAACAAAAAAGCATGATTTGTTGCTATTTTTTACAACTTTATTTGCAAAAAAAAAATTATTTTAAATAATGATAATATTCCGATTTTAGGTTCATATAGAGCACAATACTATGAAGAAAGTAAATGCCAATTTTCAAAACGATTGGTTGAAAACTTTTCAAACTAGCGTGTACGCAAGTTCAAAAAAAGTCGTTTTCAGAAAAACGCGTTTGAAAAAATAGTACCAAGAAAAACAAAGTCAAGGCAGTCATAAATTTTCCTCGGTGTTTTTCAAGGAAATTCTTCAAAAATTTTATAGTATATACTTAAATATATGTATAAAATATTCTCAATGTTTCAATAAATTATATTCATTTTTTATACTATAAAAAAATTCATGAAAATCATTGAGAAAACGCTGTCCTAACCCTATTTCTCTCCTTAATGGCATATAACAACAGAACCAGTCGAAATTTTCATTTTAAATTTTGAGAACATATTTTTCAATAGTTTTACTAACAATTTATGAAATAACAAAAAATCGATTTTTTTAACCGTCTAACCCTATTTGCCCCCTTAACTAATTATGATTAAAAGTAAATAAAAAATAAATCAAACGATAAGGGGAAACTTGAATAAATGAATTGAACGTTATTATAAGTTTTGCGTATGTTCATCGACGTACAGTGGCCACGTAATGCATTATTTTCCATTTACATTGTTTCCTTTCTGGATTTGAAACATTTTTCAATCGTTAGAGACGTAAAAAAAAAAACTTAAAACTCTTTGCCGTTGTAAAAAGTTGTGAAAGGTCGTAAAAATGTCGTTGTGGGATCTACTGCTATCCAATCACGCGATACGTCGATTAACAACAATTTTACACAATTTTTCGCCGCAGTCATTGTGGATTAACTAATTATGATAAAAAATAAAATAAAAAAATGAAACGATAAGGGAAAATTTGAATTAATCAATTGGACGTTATTATGTGTAGGTATATCCATCGACCTACAGTAGACCGGTAATGCAGTGGGGGCCAATGATGTTAAGTGAGAAGAGAGCGTACATCGGCATTAAGTATATACGGGCAAAAGGTAAATTGCACGTGGCGTAACGTGATTGGCTCTCGCACCTGTCTCGTCGGACCGCCCTCGCACTCCTTTACACGAGAGTCAGCAGGGATATCCGAGTCTCTCAAGCATACGTTATTCACATACAATAATATATATATATATATATATATATATATATATACACGTACGTACAGGTAACATAAGTATGCCCAGAGGTAATATACGTACGTACACGAACTGCATATATACCTTGTTGAACGAGTCGCGCGATATTCCACAGTGTCGTACCAGCCGAGCATATAATATGGGGTATGTACGTATATCCAAGTGTATTATGTACGAATGGTATTACATTTGGCCATACAGGTACGTTGCGATATTGAAGTGTAAGTGCGCGAATACCGTACCCACACACTATCACCGCAATGTCGTTAAAGCTCTACGATTTCGCGGCATTAAAAAGCAAAAGGACGTAACTCTCATTGTTCAAAAGGTAATGTCAAGCGAGCTCGGGACTTTTCGTTCCTTACCGACGAATACACACACCTATTTACCAACCTTAAACGCTACAGTTATTGGCCCACTTGAAACGAACGATATCGTCCGATCGTTGGTATTCTCTCGCGTCTCTTCACACCCCTTCACCCTAAAGAAGATATTCCCTCTACATCACTCTGCCAATAATTAGTCGGTAGCCAACAATATAGTAAGAAATATATAGTGGCCTGAACACCCTATATTCTGCGGTTTACCGTCAATTCGTAAATATATGCGCACAGACACGCGGATACATCGCAATCACCTTGTACGTTTACCGCCAATTCGCGTTCCTCGTACACCGCACTATATACAATTTGTGCTACAGTCGGTGATGTACCCGAATACGTTAACCGGTGCATTGGGTTTTCAAGCCCTTTCGGGGGAAATTAAGGATCGGAGAGACGATGGGATTACACTTGTTGAGAAAAGAAACGAATTCACAGTGCGATGGGAATAATGCAGCGTGGTTCGTTCAATGAGGTAATATGTACGCGTGGATATTTATTTGTTGTTACGTCGTTGATGATCGAAATTGGAGGGTTTTTCCTTCCTCGTAGAGTCCTGTAGCTCCTCTATTTCGCTTGTAAACGAAGTTTCAATTTCTTTTCTCTTTGCACTTCCGTATCCTCTGCCGATGATCCAGAAACAAAACTGCTGAATGAATTTGACTCTATGAAGTATCGTTCTCTTCGTAACGAACTGTTGTGAGAGATGATCCTAACATATTACTATTTTCTTGTTTTAAGGGGGGAAATAGGGTTAGACGGTTCCAAAAATCGATTTTTTTTTATTTCATAAATTGTTAGTAAAACTATTGAAAAATATGGTCCCAAAATTTTAAATGAAAATTCCGACATGTTCTATTGTTATAAGCCATTAAGGGGGGAAATAGGGTTAGGACAGCGTTTTCTCAATGATTTTCATGGATTTTTTTATAGTATAAAAAATGAATATAATTTATTGAAACTTTGAGAATATTTTATACATATATTTAAGTATATACTGTAACATTTTTATACATATATTTAAGTATATACTATAACATTTTTATACGTATATTTAAGTATATACTATAACATTTTTATACATATATTTAAGTATATACTATAACATTTTTAAACATATATTTAAGTATATACTATAACATTTTTAAACATATATTTAAGTATATACTATAATATATTAGCAACCCTATATTGCTTGTTTTTCTTGGTACTATTTTTTCAAAGGCGTTTTTCTGAAAACGAGTTTTTCGAACTTGCGTACACGCTAGATTGAAAAGTTTTGAACCAATCGTTTTGAAAACTGGCAGTTACTTTCTTCATAGTATTGCGCTCTATATGAATCTAAAATCGGAATATTATCATTATTTAAATAATTTTTTTTTTGAAAATGATGTTGTAAAAAATGGCAAAAAATCATGCTTTTTTGTTTTGACCCCTGTAAAAAATTCAATTTTCTATTTTTTTGATAGCATTTAGGTTCATACAGAAGAGAGACATATAATGAAAGTAAATTCCAACCTCGTTTGATTTCAGATGAAAATTGCGGCTTCCAGATAGTACGAAAAATGCTAAGTCTGATTGTGACCTGCAATAGGGGGTCGCTAATATCCCCGGTGTTTTTCAAGAAAATTTTTCAAAAATTTTATAGTATATACTTAAATATATGTATAAAATATTTTCCAAGTTTCAATAAATTATATTCATTTCTTATACTATAAAAAAATTCATGAAAATCATTGAGAAAACGCTGTCCTCACCCTATTTCCCCCCTTGAAACCGGAGACATCAACCGATTTCCTGAAGTTCTGGAACATTTTTTTTCTCACTTTCACATTTGTCACGATATATCTCTAACAATGTCGACGTCAATTGAAATCTGTCGTTGTTATTTGTAGGATACTCCATTGCGGAGAGTATGAGAGCTCATACAGTCATATCCGTCCAGCAGTTTGTTCTGTATTGAACGTGGAGAATATAGAGATGGAAAAAATTCAAACTGCGTTTATAAGAGAAATAGAGGAGGCCGCGGGATTCTACCGGGGAGCAAAATAAATTACGATCAAAACCAGGCGTTAGTCATTAATCCCAATACAATGGCAGAACATTTCTACAATAACTCGATGACGCGTGCCCCTTAAGATATTTCATAAGGTTTAAATAGCTGATGGGCCATAACGCATTAGCCATAAATAGCACTCATTTGATCGTGATAAAAGAATAATGGAAGTTGAAGCATTTTTTTATCCGCAAAAAAAAAAGCACAACAATATCTTCCCGGGACCGGGAAGACCGGAAACGTGACGGTACTCGCTCGAAGCTTTATTTCACCGAGAAAAGTTGTTTCGTGACAGAAACGAACGATTTCTCACTCTTGGACGACCGCCATTCGTTCCGTCCCCCCATAACCATTTTACATAACGTATACGTATTACATCTATAACGTTATAGATAAAATAGCGTGTTTACCCATACACATGTATGACTGAGCCGCGGGGATAAACGTGCAATGCTCGAGGGGGATGTATGTAATGAAATCCCTCACTGCCCCCCCCCCCCCCCCCCCCGCACCCCCCACCCGTAAGTTCTCCCGCCACTCGTGCACATAAGACGCGCATACACGTTCAACGAGATCGAACAACGTAAAACTGCATTCGCGGTGGGGATAAACGAGGAGTTAGCAAATGTGGCGGTGGGGTGTGATCGCGGTGATGCTGGAGGATCGAGGAGAGAAGGAGGAGGGATAGGGATGACGAGGTAGGGGCATACTGTAGAGACAATCTTACTGTATACACTCTTTGTACATGGTCTACCGTAACTATAGCGTTTGTGAGGCGGGGAGGGAAGCGCGAGTGAGGGCCATGTACAGCTAATTCATCCCCGAGTAAGACGCCAAAGCCGCAAGATGGAAGACTCCTATCTATCCTCTCCCGGCAACGAGCATACACGTTTATAGTACCCCATCGGCTAATGCTGTATATACGGTACCGTGTGGATACTCTACGATCGTGTACATATACCGTGGGTACATGATCCTGGGCGAGGGAGAGAGCGAGAGAGAGAGCGAGAGAGAGAAAGATCGACTTCCATATTCGCCTCGGATGCACGAGTACTCTTTGAACTACCTTTCCATCGCATTATCTCTTGTTTTTCACGTTCAAATGTCCGCGATCTTCGAGATAATCGTTTTTCCTCTGTCTCTAGTTTATTCGGTAGGTTTTTTTTAGTTATTTAGAATCAATGTCAGCGCTTGGCGCGCTGTTTTGTAGATTAGGTTCGTCCGCAACGATCGTGCGATCCGAAGTAGCGCGCACGACCGAACTTCGAGCACATTATCGACAGCCAATCGTGATGACGAGTTGGCTGGCTTCAGAAATGAATCGCATTTCGAGATATTTTGCGACGTGTCTTTTTTGCACCCTGGATTTGCGTCTGAATCGATGGAACATCGATATAGAGTTCTAAAAGAGATTCATAAAATTATCCATTTTTGGGCAATTTTGACCAAAAGTAAGATGGTCCACTAAAATCCCTGCCATTTTCCTTCTCCATAGAGTTACGACTCCATTTTCCGCTCATTCTCTTCGTGACCGTTTAAGGGGGGAAATAGGGTTAGAGGGTTCAAAAAATCGATTTTTTTTTAATTTCATAAATTGTTAGTAAAACTATTGAAAAATATTTCCAAAATTTTTAATGAAAATTCCGATTCGTTCTATTATTATAAGCCATTAAAGTGAGTAACTCTCCTTCAGGCCCCGAGCGCACCACGTGTTTCAATCGCGTTTTTCTGAAAACAAACTTGTTTTTGAACTTGCGTACACGCTAGTTTGAAAAGTTTTCGACCAATCATTTTGGCAGTTACTATCTTCATAGTATTGCGCTCTATATGAACCTAAAATCGGAATATTATCATTATTTAAAATAATTTTTTTTTGCAAATAAAGTTGTAAAAAATGGCAAAAAATCATGCTTTTTTGTTTTGACCCATGTAAAAAATTCAATTTTCTATTTTTTTGATAGCATTTAGGTTCATATAGAAGAGAGATATATAATAAAAGTAAATTCCAACCTCGTTTGATTTCCGATGAAAATTGCGGCTTCCAGAATGTACGCAAAATGCTGAGTCTGATTGTGACCTGCAATATGGGGTCGCTAATATCTCTGGTGTTTTTCAAGGAAATTCTTCAAAAATTGTATAGTATATACTTAAATATATGTATAAAATATTCTCAAAGTTTCGATAAATTATATTCATTTTTTATACTATAAAAAAATTCATGAAAATCATTGAGAAAACGCTGTCCTAACCCTATTTCCTCGCTTAAAGCGTTTAAATGTCGCTCGATTCGGACGGAAGAATCGGCGGTATTTTTGCATTTTATTACAGATTTTTCAAGCGAAACGTTAGATCGTCATACATTTTTTGCATACATATCGGCTTTCCGTTAATTTTCAGGGGATTTTCAAAGTCACCCTTACTCACGACATTTTCACAACGTCGATTTATAGATTCAGAGATATATAACAGTAAATTTTTGGATCTCCTCGTGCGGACACGAACGCGGAATAAGAGTGGATATTGCGAATATCGAAAGAGAAGAACACTCTCGCGTTGCGGGAAACGATGTACTTCATATACAAAAGTTTGAGATAAAAATACGGCAAAAAAAAAAATTGCGGGTTCAAAGAAACCCCGAGAAAGCATAGGTGGAAGTGGGGAGATCCGAAGGGAAATATCGAGTCAAGAAGGGCAGAGAAATAAAGTTTATACTAACCCACGGATTTACACCGAGTGTTCTCTATCTTATCGAATACGCGAACGCAAACATAACACAACACACAGACCTTGTAACGTCTACAGATATATTTTTATATATCTATATACGTATACTTAGACCCTTCGATCGAGAAAACATTTATTTATTTGCAGATGAATAAATAAGGGGGCGATCGATGCACTGCTCGATCTTTTCCCTCCGTCTCTCTTCGTCTTTTAACGCTGGCATTTTCTTTTTTTCTTTCCTCTCTCTCTCTCTCTCTCTCCTCATCTCTATCTCTTCCCTTTTCTCGTACACACATCGACGTCGTAAGACGTGCGGTCGTCGTCCTTAAAGCTTCCTTAGCTATACGAACTTGAGTGAGGATATATACATTAGTTTCTCACGTATATATACCAATGGCCATTCCTTATAACATATTCCCTCCTCTATCGTAACCCTCCATATAGCCAGGGGTATTGTCGATGTCGATCGAACATCGTACGCCCGGTCGGACTATCCGTCGTATCATGTAAATACTCTATCGCAAAAGCAAATACTTTGTGAGCCAACGACGGTTTGGAAAACGTATTTGGAGCATGTCCCGCTGAAAAATGAACGAATTAACATTGTTTGGATGATAAGGGATCGGGATTAATTTGATATTTTTTCGTGGTTAAACAAATTATTCATCAAAATATTATACTACAATATGTTAGGTGATTAATTATCGTTAAATTGTATATTTTGTGCACACTAAATTATTGATACTTTTCGTGCGTCCAATGAAACGTGAAAGTATCATCTTTTGACAATAATGAGATCCCGATAAATTCAATCACAAACTGATACGTTTGATAGCAGTGATTCCGTTCTGGAATCGTTGATGAGGAGTGGGCGGGATCGATGGAAACCGAATACAACATCCGAAAGGGACGGAAAATCCTCTTGGTTCGCTGTCATACGTAGACTTTCTTATCTCTGGGACTTTGCAAAGTCGGTGGGGTACGAGACGGTCCCGCACCGGAATCGCATGATCGTTCCTCTCCTTCTGCTGTTCGGGGCGGATCGGTAGAGGGGAATTGCTCAGAAGATACCCCACGACACAAATTCCCTGTACAACCCGAGTGTAAGAGGGTTTTAATGTTACCGACACGCGGTGGATGCTGCGCGTAAACGTAGCTCGTATACATATGCCGTCTGTATATATAGAGTCGCGACTCGGGCAAGTCTTTTACCTTTTTTTTTTTTTTGCTACAAGCGCGATATTTAGCGTTATTCGAAATACTCGATGTCCCGGGAACGCGATCGAAACTCGCGCCCGCAGCTCGCATACAAGCGTATATACATATACGTGGCATAGACGCGGTCAATTCCCCTACCTCGTCGAATTCAAGCTCGAATTTCGTTATCGGTTTCGCGAGCTCGCGCGGGGGAGGGGATGAGAGCCCGATCTCTGGTATTATGCAGCGTCGATCGCGAGAGAGGGTACTAGGGAAGATGGAGAAGAAGAAAAAAGAAGGAGAGGCGAATAATCGAAGACAAGCGATTCGAGGGGAATTTGCGAGAGCATCGTCGCGCGAGGGCACTTCTTATCAGCGTTACTACGAGCTCACGGCGTCTCAACGACTTGTAGAATGACTTTTTTTTCTTTCTTTCTTTTCGTTAAAGTCTCTCGATACATCGAATGCATCAGTTTTTATTCTCAATGTTGTTACGAACGAGCTGCATAAAGGAGTGTACAATTAATGTGCATCAATAACATTATTTGCGGATAGGAAGTCCTCCGGACATGTTTTTTTATCCGCTTTTAACCGTCGTGCAATCGTCATTTTAATCATATTTACGGAAATTGTCACAATTTCACGGTTTTTCCGTTCAATTCTCCGTACATTTTATCGGAGGGACAGACTTATTGATGCATCGAGCTTCAATTATTAAAAGATGGAATTACGATGAATTGAATAATTAATATTAATGATAATTCATCTAAACAAACTTCATTGTCGTCATAAAAAATTATATAAATAAAAGAAAAATGTATTATTCGCAAATAATTGATTTGATGAATATTATTTTTTTTTATACCATCAATACGCGTCCATATGTATACGGTATAATGCGTAAGGAGTACGAGGATGAAGTTTCTTATTAAGAATCGTTGCGGAAAGGGCCCGAGGGGCCCCCTCCAAGTCCTTTTTTTTACGAGGCCCTCGTATTTTTACGACTACGACGACGAGAAGACTTTCTCTCTCTCTCTCTCTCTCTCTCTCTCTCTCTCTCTCTCTCTCTCTTTCTTTCTTCGGCCGTGGCGTGTAATAATCGTAATAATCATCGGTGAGCAATAACGACGCGTTGAGTGAGAGCAAAGGATGCAACGGGAAGAGCACGAACGAGCGGCAAAATGCAACTATTCCTTTTTTTTTTCTTGAAATATATACATATGACTGGAAGGATAAAGGGAGAAAGAGAGAGGCCCATCAAGAGAATAAGAAGAGAAACGGAGGAGAATGTTAGTAGGAAGAAGAAGAAGAATATGCGAGAGAGAGAGTAGCCGAAGGCGCAAAGAGTATCCGAGGCTGAGGGCGGCGTTGGTTCGTGCGTGCTGGCGTTCGTAACACGTAATATGCGAAGCTCCCTCGAGCTGATGGCTCTCGCTCCCTTGACGTGCGTGCCGGCATGCGTGCGTGCTCTCGTTATGACTTTGAGTCAGAGAGGGAGAAGAGAGAGAGAGAGAGAGCGAAGAGGGATACAGATATAGGTGGAGTGAAGATCGGCACTTTTTACGGCGAATTATTATTTAAATGCTTCGGGATGAATAAGGTGCGCTGGAATGACGAGAGTCATACAGGAAGATGAATTAGAAGTATAAACGCACTCCTACACGTCATACCGTACACATTTTCATAAATTTCCTCCTGTACACACTGCATGGAAACTTTAATTGGCAGTTGCGCGCCAATGAACAATAATGTCGTAAAATAACAAAATTATTTGTTTTTCATTTTATTTTTATATTTTCTTTCATTAAAAAATATTTAAAGAAATGTATTTAAAACATCAGTCGCTTCAATTATAGTAATTTTACAATATTGAATTTACAATTTTACTCCATTTAGTTAATAAGTTGGACTTTGGAAGAAATTATATTTTTCAACATTACATTTCAATAATATCGTTTTTTCATTAAAAAATATTTAATGAAATGTATTTAAAACATCATTCGCTTCAATTATAGTATTTTTACAATATTGAATTTACAATTTTAGTCCATTTAGCTAATAAGTTGGATTTTTGAAAAAATTACATTTTTCAACATTACATTTCAAAAGTATTTGAAGAAATGTATTTAAAACATCATTCGTTTCAATTTTACTAATTTTACACATTTATATTCAATTTACAATTTTCCTCTATCTTAGTAATGTTGGATTTTGGAAAAAATTAGATTTTTCAACATTACATTTCAATAACATCGTTTTTTCATTTTTAAAATTTTAAAGAAATGTATTCAAAACATCATTCGCTTCAATTATAATAACTTTACAATATTGAATTTATAATTTTACTCCATTTAGCTAATAAGTTGAATTTTGGAAAAAATTACATTTATCAACATTACATTTCAATAATATCGTTTTTTCATTAAAAAATATTTAATGAAATGTATATAAAACATCATTCGCTTCAATTATAGTAATTTTACAATATTGAATTTACAATTTTACTCCATTTAGCTAATAAGGTGGATTTTGGAAAAAATTAGATTTTTCAACATTACATTTCCATAATATCGTTTTTTCATTAAAAAATATTTAAAGAAATGTATTTAAAACATCATTCGCTTCAATTATAATAATTTTACAATATTGAATTTACAATTTTACTCCATTTAGCTAATAGGTTAGATTTTGGAAAAAATAAAATTTTTCAACATTACATTTCAAAAGTATTTAAAGAAATGCATTCAAAACATCATTCGTTTCAATTCCACTTATTTTACACATTTATATTGAATTTACAATTTTACTCCATTTAGCTAATAAGTTGGATTTTGGACAAAATTAAATTTTTCAACATTACATTTCAAAAGTATTTAAAGAAATGTATTTGAAACAGCATTCGTTCCGAATTCATTTAATTTTACACATTTATATTGAATTTACAATTTTTCTCTATCTCGGAAATAAGTTGGATTTTGGAAAGAATTAGATTCTTCAACATTATATTTCAATAATATCGTTTTTTTCACTAAAAAATATTTAAAGAAATGTATTTAAAACAACGTTCACTTCAATAATAATAATGTTACGATATTGAATTTACAATTTTACTCCAGATAGCTAATACGTTGGATTTTGGAAGAAAATTAAATTTTTCAACATTACATTTCAAAAGTATTTAAAGAAATGCATTTAAAACGTCATTCGTTTCAATTCCACTAATTTTACACATTTATTTTGAATTTACAATTTTACTGAATCTTGCTAATAAGTTGGATTTTGGAAACAAATTAAATTTTTCAACATTACATTTCAATAATATCGTTTTTTCATTCAAAAATATTTAAAGAAATGTATTTAAAACATCATTCGTTTCAATTTCACTAATATTAAATATTTATATTGAATTTACAATTTTACTCTATCTTGCCAATAAGTTGAATTTTGAAAAAGATTAAATTTTTCAATTTTGACGATGAAGAAATTGAAGAGTGTTGGGAGAAAAAGTCTTTGGTAAATTCTGTCATCATTTTCAATTTTTCCGTAGTTACAATTGTTATCTTATTTATTTTACGATAATTGATCAATAATTAATGATCACGATATCGCGAATTTATTTCAATGAATTCATAAGGACGTAGTATTTGATATGGCCTACGATATAATTTACGACGCCGTAGTTATTGTACTTATGTATTAAGAAAATTGGCTACGAGTTTTGGTCCAGCCGTAAAAAAAAAATGGCAAGGTTTCGAGATGATGAGAGAGACACACATATGGACGAGAGGAGAGATTAGACTCGTGAAGAGGTTAAAGAGAGTGGTGTGACGCGGAACGATTAGTCACGGTTTTGATACACTCACCCGTGTAACTCGACCACTTGGTTAACCCAATCCTAGGCCTCACTCTCTCTTTCTCTTCAACCGCACATCTTCAGGTTGTGTTTTCTTTTTTTTTTCGACTTCTCTCATCTTTCTCTCGCGCGAGAGAACATCTCTTCGACAGCGTCTCACGGATCACAGCGTACGCGTGCGAATGCATATATATATATATATATATATATATATATATATATATGAATTGCTAACGAACAAATGGTAGTAACCAACGTTACTTTACCACCGTTAAATCTTGACAATTTCGCCCTTTTGCTACGCCAGCAATCGATGGACATATAGATATAGGTATTACTTTCTTATTTTCTTCCTGCATACTGCGCGTGCATGCAGGATCTCTGTCGACGATTTAAAGGGCTCCCCGAAGCCTCTTCGTTCGATGGCGTCGGGTCAATCTGGCGGCGCTAATGCGACGACCGAATGGGCCTCCTCATGACTATTTAATAGACTTCCCAGCAGTTTAAATTTACTACGCAATAATTGCGGTAGTTTATGCTTAAATATATATGTAGAGAGAGAGATAAATACGTTTACGGATTATTTAAATGGTTTTGAAGAGACATACTCTATGAATTACGCACTTGGAATTGTATGTAAAGATGCCTACGAGACGAGAGACAGAGTTGTATTAAAGTTGAACCAATGTGTATTATATCTGTAATTCTCACGTTGACCTCTTTCCGATTCTTGACTAGTTTTATCGTTATATATATATATATATATATATATATATATATATATATATATATATATATATATATATATATATATATATTAAAAAGAGAGAGAGAAAGAGAGAGAGAGAAAAAATGCAATCAACTTTTCAACGCCAAACTGAAAACAAGTACCCCCCTCTGATACAGAAGCGATGAGTTGTTAGTTTAATACGCGCAAGAACGTTAATCACTTTGCCGACGCGGCAATTTTATCGATCACGATCAATAGAATGTTTGCGGCTCAACTACTGGATGTATATGATACTCTCGTATCGTAACCACATAAAACCATAAATTCTTCACTTATCCCAAGCTCTCCGAACGATCAACATTCTTTCGGTTTGAGTGGGAAAACCGTCTCGTCGAATGGGAAATAACGAGATCGAAACGGAGGGAGAATCGACGAGTTACTCGATGTTCGTATGAAAGAAGCTGCGCGGATTATTAGTGTCTATCACGATTCAACACGTATTTCACGAGAGCTCTCGATGACAGGTAATTACAAAAACAAAAAAGAAACGTTAAATTAATATTGACTCCCATTACCCCGCCGCACTATCATCGCATCATCGAAAATTTCAATGTAAAAGCCTAAAATTGTTTTCTCACTAACTTGAATAAAAATGTTAACTCTCGTCACCGAGTGAAAGAATTGTCACTTTTGTTTGAAAATTCATGAAAAAAATGTTTATCCTCAAAGTGTCGTTGAATAATGGAAAATGTGCTCGAAGATTTTGCGTCATTGAAACGATGTTGTTGGGAGAAAACGAAAAATTCAACGACGACAATCAATTGAATGATTATTGAAAATCCGAGTCTGGAATCAACGGCCCAATCGCTGTATTCTCGCTATTATCTTATTATTCGAGGAGGTTGAAATAGTCTCGCGGCAATATCGTGACCGTGTACACACAAGGGGATATAATAAACGAGTGTTACAAATCCACAGTTGAGAACTGTGCACACGTGTCTCTTGGCCACTCATGAACGCGGGACAATGGTCAGGAAATAATAAAGGTTGGATGGCGGGTAGTTCTACCGTGATGCATTTACTTGTGTACATTTGGCGTTGCATATATAGTTATACACAATGATTTTGTGAGCGTGGGCGTTGATTATCATGCTTTAAAGGAGCCCTATATAACCATTATTATTATTATGTACATCGTGAACGTTTCTATGGACCCGATCGCCCATTATCCTATTTTCCGCGGATTATATAAAATATGGTAGGACATAGTTATCTCAACGGAGGAACGTTTGTAAAGAGAAACATAGTATACTATTGGCGCATATATGTATATTGATTTTCAACGTTACAGCCATTAAAGGTGCGCGGAGAACGAATCCGCGACGATTACAGGTCACATACAGAGTGTCCCAAAACTAGCATGTCAGAGTGACACGGGGGTTAGATTGGCTTCGGACCTATCAAAATAAACAATAGTAAAAGCCTCATGGTTTTCGAGAAGAATTGTCTTTTTTGATTTCTCGGAAAATCGCTACTGAACACTTGTTATTCCGCTATCATTGCTATGAAAGTCCAAATTGTAAGCAAATCAAAGTTCAAATTCACACCAAATTCTAAAGTGCTCAGAAACACAAACGGAAAGAGCGATATAACAATAGCGGTTTTTCGAAAAATCAAAAAGGATTTTTCTGAAAATCGTTATTCTTGTTATCTCGCTCTGTTTTCGTTTGTGAGATAACAAGAATGGCGGTTTTCCGAAAAATCAAAGACGTTTTTTGTGAAAATCGCTATTCTTGTTATCTCGCTGTTTTCGTTTGTGTTTCTGACCACTTTAGAATTCGGTGTGAATTTGGACTTTGGTTTGCTTACGATTTGGACTTTCATAGCAATGATAGCGGAATAACAAGTACTAGGTAGCGATTTGGTAAATATGGAGCAAAGGGGACTCAGTCCCGATGACCTTGTCCTTCATATATGATATCAAGGGAGCCTTCCTGAACAACTTTTTCCTCTGACAAAATTGGGGGCCGTTATTTATTTAAAAGTTATCAACAAATAAAGTTCATAATTCATAAAGCTATTTTCCTTATATGTCAGTCCCAAGTATTTTGTCCTTCACATACGTTGTTAAGAATAACCGCCTAAATAACATACAAAAAGTTTTATCCGTTGCTCATTGTTTTTTAAAAAATTATTAACAAAAGAAGTTTCATAAATCGAACATGAAATACTTTTACTAGTGGCGAACAGTACATTTTTAACAATAGTTTTTAGTAATAATTTGTTAACAAACAATGAGCGACGGATAAAACTTTTTGTATGTTACTCATTGGGGTATTCTTAACAACACATGTGAAGGGTAAGATGATTAGGACTGACTGGTATAAGGAAAATAGCTATATGAATTATTAACTTTATTTGTTAATAACTTTTAAATAAATAACGACCCCCAATTTTGTCAGAGGAAAAAGTTGTTTCTCGTGCAAAAATGCGTCAAATGGGCCTATTCCAAAGGTCATCGGAAGTGGGTCCCCTTTGTTCCATATTTACCAGCGATTTTCCTAAAAATCAAAAAAGATGTTTTTCCTCGAAAACCATGAGACTTTTACTGAGTCTTTTACTGAGTCTTTTACTGAGGTCATATTTGTTTATTTTGAGAGGTCCGGAGCCAATCTAACCGTCGCGTCAGTCTGACTTGCTAGTTTTGGTACACCCTGTATATGGTATATCTATGCGAGTACATCGAATTACATAAAACGAAATGATTATAATGCGGAGAAGCGCGTGGAACGAGAATTCGTGGATACATCGCAGTATAATGCGAATAATGGTGAAAATAGGGAGGGGATTGGACATTGAGGTCTTTATCATACAATGAGAATTTGTCGGACGTGTGTCCCCACTCCCCCGTAATGGCTCGCGGATGCCATCGAAAATTTCGACAAAAGAATACCGTACAAGAACATTTATACAGGCATATAGATGCGTTTGTACGCGTTCGCAAACGAGCCGATGGTCAGCTCTAGCTTTATCTATGGTATAAACCTTTTATAGCTCTTTTCGTCGTCGTATAGTCGATGGTCGTCGAACGCGTGCCAACTCTCCTCTCTCCTCTTCCACTTCTCTTACTTTCCGTCAGGGACAGCTGTGACTCCGAAAATGTATACACACATACATAGTACGTGCGGTAAATATATATATATACGTATGTTTATTATACACGTTACGAAAAATGCGTGTATACGCGAGAGAGAAGGGAATAGAAAATGTTCGCCGTACCCCGATGACCACCCCCGCAGCTGCGCACTCTTTTAAACTGACTGACCAGCAGCCGCCCACGCGTCCCACTCTCGAAACTGGACAATGCGCGCTTGTGCACCCAATGTGCCACTGGACCCAGATGAAAAATGAGTTTTAAGTGTGTATATATACGGAATAACGAAGATTGAGAGAAGGGGAGAAATGAGAGAGAGAGAGAGAGGAAGGTGGACGATGTCCAGGCCCTCGGGCATCAGAAATGTAGCGTGGAATAAGCGTGTTTAATGCGAATAGGTATATGCCACCGTCTTGTATACTTCATTGTTATTCTATATAACTTTTGCCCTCGTTTCGTCGCACATGGACGATCAACGTTCGATCAGACCCGTGAAAAGCGTAGACACACTGAAAAACCGTTCTATTTTCAATCGTAATTGCACCTCTATTGTTGAGTTTCTACTATTGTTTGTATGGTGCATTATTCATTCTGTATTATTTATAATTTCGAATGTACGCGGGAGATGCACGTGAATTGATCGAAAGAAACTTTCGATCAACGGACCAAAGAAGATACATATAATACTTGCGCAGATATAACGCGATATTTTTGCGAAAATCCGCTTTATGTGTACACGAATCAATTGTTTGTGCAAAGAATTTCTGAGAGAGTATACTTTTTTTTCCAAGGATCGATTGCTCAGTTCCTTCGATCGACTGATCTATTTTTCCTAGGGCCAAAAAATCAATGACGGTAAAATATAATGATCGAGAAAATTGTCATTATTGTTGAAAGATTTTTGCACGTTATGGAAAATCTCCTACCGTAATACATTGAGTAACAGATTTTGTAATTCTTCTCCCGAATGATATTCATGTAGAATGAATAAATTGGCTTTTTTTCATGGGGTTGACACCGGTATGAATAAAGTGCGATGTCAAAGTCTATCTATAAATTGTTATTGACAAAAAATTATTGTTGGTTAGCAATTTTTTACAATTACAACATTATTCATGTTATTTTCGTTTCGGAGATGTGCCAAGTTCTTTTCAATTACATCCGAAACACTATAGAAATTTTTCGTTAGTAGATTAGCACATGTTTACAACAAATTTGTTAGTAATGCAGCTCAGTTAAACGACAGTGATAACAATAATTAGACACTTAATATGAAAAAATACCCGATTTTTAAACGTAAAAAGAAATTTAGATCTTGTTAATTTCTCTTTCGTATTCAATGATAAAGAAAATAATATAATTGATTAATAATATTGGGAGAGAAAAAATTGTAGAAAAATGTTTCACTTTAAGGACTTTAACTACGCGAAATAGAAAGTCAGGCTTTTGAAACAACAGCGGCGTATCAGCACATAGTGTGTGCACAGTTTTGCCGACGGCAAAGAGTCGGAAGCGCGTGCGCGTCACGGTTTTTGTGGGAGGTGTCAACAAGCTCTTCTCTCGTCGCGTGGGTGAGAATGGCACGCGTCTCTCTTCCGTTTTCGTATATATATATATATATAGCGTAGCAGAAAACACGCAGCAATCAGCGACAGCGAAGCTTTTCGAGACATTGTACGCGTGTATATACATGAAGAAGTGAAGAAACTCATGGAGAGAGCAAAAACATCGAGGATCTTGAAAACGCTCTCTCGTGGTAAAGTCGACGATATGCCCCGGCGCTTTCGGCTTTTTCCTCTCGAAAAACATGACGAACGCACCCGGACAACGTGAATATACAGGAGGTATGTAACAAAACGAGGTATATTTTAGATGGACGCGCGCCTGTTCCGAGGGTGACGGACTGATGTGTCGCTGGGGACTTTACGCGGCACGATGCCCCTTCAAGATTTCAGGGTGAAAAGTGAAAAGGGAGTAAAATGCTTACTAAAATATTGGTCGCACGGTTGCATTCGGCATCGGGTTATAAAAACATTGTCGGATTTAAAAGAAAAACACAATTTGTGAGGAAGATTTTAAAGGTTTTTTTTTAACTACCAAATTTTGTCGTAGTAGTTGAAACTGTATTAATTTTTTTCTATTAATAAAATTTACATTTAAGAACAAATCTAAGGTAAGGCTATATTTAGTTTCAGATGCTTGAAAAATTAGAGAATATGCCAATTGAAGCTCTTTTTATGTCGCTAGTTAATGGTTTCTTATTGATTCTTTATAATTTTCGTCGAAATGTTAAGGGGCGAAATAGGGTTAGACGGTTCAAAAAATCGATTTTTTTTTATTTCATAAATTGTCAGTAAAACTATTGAAAAATATGTTCCCAAAATTTTTAAATGAAAATTCCGACTAGTTCTATTGTTATAAGTCATTAAGGGGGGAAATAGGGTTTGGACAGCGTTTTCTCAATGATTTTTATGAATTTTTTTATAGTATAAAAAATTAATATAATTTATTGAAACTTTGAGAATATTTTATACATATATTTAAGTATATACTATAAAATTTTTTAAGAATTTCCTTGAAAAACACCGCAGATATTAGCGACCCCATATTGCAGGTCACAATCAGACTCAGCATTTTGCTATTTTTTCAAACGCGTTTTTCTGAAAACGACTTTTTTTTAACTTGCGTACACGCTAGTTTGAAAAGTTTTCAACCAATCGTTTTAAAAATTGTCAGTTACTTTCTTCATCGTATTGCGCTCTATATGAACCTAAAATAGGAATATTATCATTATTTAAAATAATTTTTTTTTTGCAAATAAAGTTGTAAAAAATGGCAAAAAATCATACTTTTTTGTTAGCATAAATGCTAACAAAAAAGTATGATTTTTTGCCATTTTTTACAACTTTATTTGCAAAAAAAAAATTATTTTAAATAATGATAATATTCCTATAGAAGAGAGACATATAATAAAAGTAAATTCCAACCTTGTTCGATTTCAGACGAAAATTGCGGTTCCCAGAATGTACGCAAAATGCTGAGTCTGATTGTGACCTGCAATATTGGGTCGCTAATATTTTATAGTATATACTTAAATATATGTATACAAATTTTATAGTATATACTTAAATATATGTATAAAATATTCTCAAAGTTTTAATAAATTATATTCATTTTTTATACTATAAAAAAATTCATTCAAATCATTGAGAAAACGCTGTCCTAACCCTATTTCCTCCCTTAAGTCAACCTCTGAGCATGAAACTCTACATCTTTATTCGTTAAAAATGTTCACCATTTTATGATGGTATTTCAAAACTCCTTCAAATTACCGTTCATGCGTTTGTACCATCTACAAAACGAAGACAACGTTGCTTATGGATAATCAATGGTAATCAATTGTAAACCATTGATTAAAATGACGATTGATTTAGATGGGACCTTTTGATAAGGGTATGTCTAATACACGAATTTTAACAAAACTCGTAAGTATCGGAGAATTTGAGGAAGACAAACGTTACGGGATGGGGAGGAGGTAGACTGCGATCACCGGTATGGTTGAAAGATGGTAGCAAAGGGTAAAAGAGGATCAAGCGTCGAGGCTAAGCGCCTACAGGGGTTTCTATTCGTTCCCCAGCGTTGGTGACTATGAAAACGCCGGTTGTCGACTATATATATATATACTATATACGTATATAGGTACAACAGGGAAACGGCAGAGTTGGTGACCGGCGTGTGCTGTGGGATCACGGGGGAGCGAGGCTTGCCTTATAGCCACGAAGGTCTCGAGGGGGGTGGAAAAGTGAGACGACGTCGAGCACGGGACCATGTTATTCGAGCAAAAGTGAAAGAGCAAGAGAGAGAGAGAGAGAAAGAGAGCGAGTGAGGGTGGATCTGAAAGGAAAGCGCGACGAGAAGCTAAAGGTGGCGCGTGCCTGTTCGACACCCTACTTCAGTTTCAGTAGGGGGTGTGTAACACCCATAAATAAATAGGGTTTCCGTCTTCGGTTGCGGCAGAGTTCCCCGAGCTCGGCGCGGTCCTCGAGAAAAAGAAATATATATAAGAGTATATATGAGATCTGGGGAAAAAATACATAAGGGAGAGTGAAAAGTGAAAAACCTAAAGACTGAGAGAACCGTTTACTCTCGTGGATATCAAGGCAGTCCAACGGAAAGAGACAACCATCCCGAAGACAATATGGGGAAATCGTAACATACTATACACATATATTTCGTATATACACGTATTTACGAGGGCCACGTTACGCACGCCGACGCGTTTGTGTCCCTATGGCCCCTCAGCTAACTTCTATATCTGCCATAAGTTCTAGAGCAGTATCGTATCACCGGGAGGTTTCACAGGGGATGTCTTGGGCCGTTATAGCACGATGAGAAATAGGAAACAAGAGTGTATATGTGCGCGCGTGTGTATGTGAGAGATGCGTTGCGCAGCTCCTAGTCACTCGTTCACAGATATTTTTAGAGAAAAAAAAAGAAAACTTTGGTGGATGCAGACACTTTTACATATTTCAGGAAAGAGCATTCCGACGACGAGAACCGAAAGGCTATTCCAGCGATAAATCCGAAAGACACAAACATTTTTCCGTTATTTGCTTCGTTTACAACCGGCAATGTATATTCGATATATGGTCGTCGGGACGCTGCAGCCCCTTTTCTTTTTATATAAAACCGAATGTTTAAAGTCAGAAGTTCAATTCCCCCATCCCTTAACATATGCGACAAACACCCTTTTGGAGGGGTGGACCGTAAGAGGGGAGTTCGACGCGAAACAACGGCGTTCTTCGCTCATTACGGAAGTGAACCCATTGAAATTTCTTCCGCATCAGGAAAAGAATCCATCGCGCGTATGCAAGAAGAAAACAAAAAACTGAATTTCGTTACACACAATTATTTCGGTCCTTATATACAGGGTGTCCCAATAACTATTAGCACCTTAGATATCTTCGAAACTATAAGGTTCACAGAAATATTTGCTGAATCAAAATTGCACAGTACGAAGGGGGCCATCCAATGATACCGAAGTACTCACCCCCACGCCCACCCCCTGGGCTGGGGATGGGGCAACTTTGAAATCTTAAATGGGAACCCCCATTTTTTATTGTAGATTCGGATTCCCCATAAAAAAAATACGTAACTTTTGTTTAAAATTTTCTTTTCGATTCGTGATAGATGGCGCTGTAATCACAAAAAATCCCCGAAAGTACAGAAAGCCGATAATACTTACAGTTTCGGTAGTAAATAAAATTACTACGTTTATAGTAAGTGTTCGAAATGACGACCATCAATATCAATGCAATATTGGATTCTTTTTTCGATTGATTGACTTGCAAGTTTTACAGCGTCAGAAATTATTGATGCACAGGCTGTAATAATTCTTACCATTCGTTCCCATGCAATTCTTGGTGAAGACTAACATGGTACGGGTGAAATTTGTGCCGGTGCAAAATGCGATGTACGCTAGTCCTGCCAATGCCAGATTCATTTTGAATTTGTCGCATGTTACAAGGTTACAAATGTTTGTTACATTTCTTCGACAGAAAAATACAGAAAGGTACAGAAAGGCGATAATACTTACGGTTTACTTCACTGAAAATAAACACTGTTTCAAGGACACTTTAATAAGTTTGCAGGATCAGATAAACATAATAAGGTAAGATAATAAACATATAAGATAAGATAAACATCAATAAGTTCTGACGCTGTAAAACTTGCAAGTCAATCAATCGAAAAAAGAATCCAATATTGCATTGATACTGATGGTCGTCATTTCGAACACTTACTATAAACGTAGTAGTTTTATTTACTACCGAAACTGTAAGTATTATCGCCTTTCTGTACTTTCGAGAATTTTTTGTGATTACAGCGACATCTATCGCGAATGGAAAAAAAATTTTCTACAAAAGTTACGTATTTTTTTATGGGGAATCCGAATCTACAATAAAAAAATGGGGGTTCCCATTTAAGATTTTAAAGTTGCCCCACCCCCAGCCCAGGGGGTGGGGGTGAGTACTTTGGTATCTTTGGATGGCCCCCATCGTACTGTGCAATTTTGATTCAGCAAATATTTCTGTGAACCTTATAGTTTCGACGATATCTAAGGTGCTAATAGTTATTGGGACACCTTGTACAATCTACATTACGCGTACGTTGTCAATATCAGTGAAATTTCATAGCGTTTCTTTTCCTTTACTTTGTTTCTCCCGACTACGCAGTCTATTGTTTTGTTCGTTTTTTTTTCGTTAATCCGTGTACGGCAGAATATTTGTGCAAGTGTGTAGCGACGAATCGATCTTCCAGTCGATCTAGCAAATTGATTCTATTTTAATGGACTGAACTTCGTGAAACGCGTGACAATTTTTGTGAATCCAACTTTTCACGTGATAGGTTCACGACTAAACATGGTAAAAAAAAAACGGCGAATTATCGGAATATCGTGGCAACGTTTATCGTCTTAATCGTATTGTTTACATTCGTTTGTATTAACTGTGCACGTATTAAACAAGTTATTCGTGATTGCGTAATGCGTTGAGAGCGGCGAGAACGCTCACAGAAATTGATGCAATCTGAAAACCGCGAGCACGAGGACTAGAGGGAATTTCGAGCTCATCCCGTAACTCGTTTTCCCGTGGGGTCTACACCGTGAAGAGAATGGGTTGAAGTTGAACGAGGAGTGGGAAAGATAGCTTCTTCGATATGATAAATTGGCTGTTTATGCAAATTGTACGCTAACTCGCTATTCGCGGGCACGTACTTCGTTTATATGTGTACCACCATAAGATATAAACATTTGTATGCATGAATTTATTTATATACGTATATACAGGAATGAGCTCTCGCACACACGCTGTGTTTCTCCTCGTGGTGCTCTCGATGTCGCACACATTGCTGTGTTAACACGAGAGCGCGAGCATCGGGCGGGCGCGTCCACCTGCGAGGGGCATGTAAAAAGGTGTCACGCGATAATCCTCGGGGCGAGTAATTAAATGCCTCGACGGTACGTCCTTAAGTTGATTTTCCCGATAAACATACTACTTCTCGGGGGGCTGCGCGACTCTAACTATTACACGCGCTTCTCCGTACTTATCGCGCATATACACACGCACATTTTCCTCGTATTCTTAAGATAATATATGTGTTCCGCGGTTTATAAACCACTGCTTTACGTATATATGGATGTGAATCGTGAGATTGAAGAAGCGATGTTACATTGCGCGACGACAGTAGGCTGTCTCGGCAACATCACGTGCGTGCGCGAAGCAACGATCGGTTATAACGATCTTCATATCGATAACAGAGGTTACGAATTAAGGAAGCTTCGTTGATACAATTCCGTCAATCAAGTACTGAACACTAAAAAATCAATTCTACATATTTTAGAAGGGACATTTGTAGAAATCAAGATGCAGTCTGGATTGAAGAGTGTGTAGATTATGTAGAAAAAATAGTATTACGAAGAATTCACGAAAATTAATAAGGTTTATGTTAATAATTCACAAGGTATAGGATCATCAAGGATCTTGATGTGTGATGATTTATTTTTACTTATTTAAAGACGTTTTTTATACATTCACGGGCAAAAATGTGACAATCCAGTTTCATTGAAAATTACAGTAATTTTGGATTGAGAGTTTAAGATTTGTATGATTCTTTTTGTAAATCTGGGTGAACGATCCAGCTCGCGTGTAATTAAAAACAAAAATTGTAAATTCGAGGGTTGCGCGACTCTGGCAACGATCAGTTATAACGATCTTCATATCGATAATAGAGGTTTCGAATTAAGGAAGCTTCGGTGATCCGGTCAATCAAGTACTGACCGTTAAAGAATCAATTCTACATATTTTAGAAAGGAAATTTGTAGAAATTAAGATGCAGTCTGGATTGAAGAGTGTGTAGATTATGTAGAAAAAACAATATTATGAAGAATTTATGAAAATTCATACGGTTCATGCTAAAAATTCACAAAGTATAGGATCATCAAGAGCTTGATGTGTGATGATTTATTTTTGCTTATTTAAAGACGTTTTTTATGCATTCACGGGCAAAAATGTGACAATCCAGTTTCATTGAAAATTACAGTAATTTCGGATTGAGAGTTTAAGATTTGTATGATTCTTTTTCTAAATCTGGGTCAACGATCTAGCTCGCGTGTAATTAAAAACAAAAATTGTAAACTCGAGGGTTGCGCGACTCTGGCAACGATCGGTTATAACGATCTTCATATCGATAACAGAGGTTACGGAATTAAGGAAGCTTCGTTGATACAATCCCGTCAATCAAGTGCTGAACGTTAAAAAATCAATTCTACATATTTTAGAAGGGAAATTTGTAGAAATTAAGATGCAGTCTGGATTCAAGAGTGTGTAGATTATGTATAAAAAATTATATTAGGAAGAATTTATGAAAATGAATACGGTTTAGGTTAATAATTCACAAGGTATAGGATCATCAAGGATCTTGATGTGTGATGATTTATTTTTGCTTATTTAAAGACGTTTCTTATGAATTCACGGGCCAAAATGTATGATAATCCAGTTTCTTTAAAAATTACAGTAATTTCGGATTGAGAGTTTAAGATTTGTATGATTTTCGTTATAAATCTGCGTGAACGATCTAGTTCGCGTGTAATTAAAAAAAGGAAAAAAAAGTATATTATTGCAGTAGTATAAATATAATGAGACAACAGGGAATTGTGTTAATGGAAGAAGACCGCGTGTTATATCGGTTAGGTGAAAGCAACAAGAGAGCAGAGAGTCGTGTATCAACGACGTTATATATATATCCGTAGAAACTCGTAGAAAACTATAACCTCGTGTGTTCCAGTATTCAATAAAATAATTAAAGACATTACACGAGGAAGAATCGAGTGTCTGTCGGTCTTTCCGCAATAATGGTCGCTCTATGGTAGCACTCAATTCGTCAGAATAATTAAATTTCCATTATGGTATGTAAAATAAAATTAACGATCGTGAGTAACCAGTGGCAGAATAAAAATTGTTTTGTCTGTCGGCAAAAAAGAATCACTGCATAAATTCGCACACGAATTGAGAAAATAGAGATTTTATATAGAAACACACGAGTAGGTCATTGTTCCGTTAGTCAATGAACAATTAAAAAATGTGAAACTACTTTGATTCTTTGCGTATTATGACAAAATAGAACATTTTTCAGCTATCGGACATCGGACAGACACTTACGTGGTACAAGATGAAGAAAAAAACCTTTTCCACTCTTTTGCCACATTTTTTTCATTGGTCGCACATCGGCTTTAAGAACGGACAAACAACACAAAAATGTCGCCACTTTCCGTGACAAAAAGGGAATGAAAAGGAAGATCGTGAGAGTAAGGGTGCAACATGTAAACGAAGAGGACGAGAAACAAACGCAGAAGATAGAGAGAGTGCGGAGAGGAGAGTAGAAGATACGGTGGAGTGTCTGTTGATATTATATTTGGCATCGTGGATGTACACCAGAAGCATTTTGACGCCAGACGACGAATTGTTATAAGTAAAATAAGAATGGCCTCGCGCGCGTGTGGTACCAGAGACGCCCATGCGGTTAATGGAACGTGCGGATTGCGAGAGTCGCACGCCGGAAGGGTAGAAAACAGGCGAGCAAGAGAAACGTAGAAAAAAAAAACAATCTGAACAGTATAGAGCATTAAAGTGAGAGAACTTTGGGACGGAGACACATGGGGTTCGCGGTGTGAAAAATTAAATCTTCAAGTATACCAAGTACTTATACCATTTAATCATTACAGTGAATAATTAAATAACATTAAATTAAATGAATCAAATGCAATGTTTATCCAACTTTAACAAATCGTGCAGTAGGTATAGAGAAACAAAAGTTTAAGGGAGGAAATAGGGTTAGACGGTTCAAAAAATCGATTTTTTTTTAATTTCATAAATTGTTAGTAAAACTATTGAAAAATATGTTCCCAAAATTTTAAATGAAAATTTCGACTCGTTCTATTGTTATAATCCATTAAAGTGAGTAGCTCTCCTTCAGGCCCCGAGCGCACCACGTGTATAAACGCGTTTTTCTGAAAACGACTTTTTTTTTAACTTGCGTACACGCTAGTTTGAAAAGTTTTCAACCAATCGTTTTGAAAAATGGCAGTTACTTTCTTCATAGTATTGCGCTCTATATGAACCTAAAATCGGAATATTATCTTTATTTAAAATAATTTTTTTTTTTCAAATAAAGTTGTAAAAAATGGCAAAAAATGATGCTTCTTTGTTTTGACCCCTGTAAAAAATTCAATTTTCTATTTTTTTGATAGCTTTTAGGTTTATATAGAAGAGAGACATATAATAAAAGTAAATTCCAACCTCGTTTGATTTCAGATGAAAATTGCGGCTTCCAGAATGTACGCAAAATGTTGAGTCTGATTGTGACCTGCAATATGGGGTCGCTAATATCTTCGGTGTTTTTTGAAGAAAATTTTTCAAAAATTTTATAGTATATACTTAAATATATGTATAAAATATTCTCAAAGTTTCAATAAATTATATTCATTTTTTATACTATAAACAAATTCATGAAAATCATTGAGAAAACGCTGTCCTAACCCTATTTCCCTCCTTAAACACTATTACGAAATCAATGTTTAATGAAAGACGATGGAATTAGATCAGAGAAAATCAATTGAATGACTCGTTGATAATTAAACAAAAATTTTACTGGATTAAACTAAAATGTTCGTAATAATAATTGAACATTTTTCTCGCTGATTGTCAAACGAAGTTTTCTTCGCCATTAAAATGAACTCTCTCGCGTCAGTGCGGTGTACTCACGGATGATGCGAGAGAAGTTAGAGGCGAGAAACCATCAGTGGCACTCACGGCGTACACAATACTGCTCTCTCGTCTCATTTATCGGGGTAGTTTCGCTCGGGTGGCAGAGACGCGCACGCGGTATGGCCCCACGCGCTCTTCGCGTCAGCAACGACAACGAGGAACGACGACGACGACGGAAGGACGTCCGCATTACGAGTAAATATTTGAAGATCTCGAGTCGTTTCGGGGCGAAGGAGAGATCTCTCTCCTCATAAAAAACCGTGCGCCGGGGATATTACAGTATATATAGATATATATAAATACGAGGGAGCGAAAGGAGCACGTACGAGATCGACGTGTGCGTTCTCTCTCAACGAGAGAGAGAGAGAAAGAGAGAGAGAGAGAAAGTCGCGGGGGATTCCCGAACCGCGGGTATATCCGCGACTATACGCCGCATATGTGCGGTCTCTGAGCGTGGTCGTTGCCACAACGATGTAGGCAAAATTCTCGACGTTTATACGCACCCCCCAAAATGCAGATGCCAATGCGTGTGGTTTTTTTTTTGTTTTTTTAGCAACAGACCCCGATTGGCTTTGTGAGATAAATAACTATGAGAGTACGGGGGAGTTTACGGGTTGCGGAGTAATGGCATATGTGGTCATATGGGCTGGTGAACATCTTGAGTTTGTTAGTGGCGAAGGGTTTGAAATTTTGTTTATGATTAATCGTTCGGCTCTTCGAGTAGTTGAACAGAAACGTAATTGAAATACGAAAATATGGTCTAATTAGAGAATTAATTGTTGTTTATTAATACGGCCAGTCCAGTTTCGTGTTATACCGTTTGGAAACTACCAGAATATATTATATTACGATTTATTGTAAGTAATACCGATAATAGTTTTTTTTCTCTCTCACTTCATGTTCAAATTATAATCTGTTATCTAGATAACAATAAATAATTTTGTGGGCTGCTAGATGTCGAGTTTCAGAGTGAGCGTTCACCAGCATTCAATTCTCTGTTTTTGCACTAGTGCTAAACTGAGTTTAGCGAAAACGTTCACATAAGTCTGTTGGTTTAAATCTTTTTAATCGTCTTTCAATTCTGTTCTGGTCTAGTAAATCTGGCACTAGCTCGTTGGGGTGTTGTTCGAGTCTTCTTTCGTAGGAGGCACTAAATCGCTGTATTTCTTCCTTCACAGTTTTCATCGCGAGGTCTTTGTGGATATTAATATTTGTGACATACCATGGACCATTTATTATTGTACTTAGAATTTTCGATTGAAATCTCTGTAGGATTTCTATATTGAAGTTTGAGGCTGTTCCCCATAACTCTATCCCATAAGTCCATTCTGGCTTAAGTATGATCTTGTAGATGTTTAGTTTATTGTCGGAAATAATAGTGTATATAAATAAATATGTAAATGTTCGTTTGTTCAAAATCTTAAATCTCCGAAAGTTCTTCAACGATTGCTTTGAAATTTTTACACAACGTTCCATTCGAATACGCGCGTATTTTCCATTTAACCAGAGTGAGCCACGGTAACGCGTGGCCAGGTGCAGCTAGTGATCATGTTTTTTTCGTACGGTTCTTCAAGTAGTCGAACAAAAACGTAATTGAAATACGAAAATATGTTCTAATCAGAGAATGAATTATTGTTTATTAATAAGAGCAGTCCAGTTTTGTATTATACCGTTTGGGTACTACCAGAGTATATTACATTACGATTTATTATAAGTAATAGCAATAATAATGATAAATTATAATTTTTTTATTATTATTGTGCGTTCCAACATATACCCTTTCGGGTATTCACGGATGATCCTTCCCAAATTTCATTTAATAACGATAAATTATTGCTTTCAATATGAACTTTACGAAATTCTCAAAGTCTTATTAGCGGGTTCGTGCCGATCGTGAGATTTATTTATCGGGTCATTCTATAACCAGGATCTGGAGTACACGAGGATATGAGATTTAATGTATCAAATGGTATACGTATATATACGTAACATCTAATTTAATATATGTCTTTCTCCGATGCATCGGATTGAAGCGGTTCGAGCAATTACGTAAGTGCATGGATCTCGTTCGACTTCACATAGATATATTTATATATGTATATATAAGTTGTTGCAATTGTGAATCCGTATATTACGTGCTTCGATGCAGCGATACGCCGTGACGATGCAGAGTGCTCTCTCTCTCTCTCTTTCATTCCCCCGAGATATATATCATAAGGTATGTGGGTAAAGGATAAATTACCTGTAGGATTTCTTATCAAACCCATCGTGCATGTTGCTTTCTCCCTCTCTCTACCAATTACGAAATTCATAGAGAATTATTAACACTAAACGTATCGGGGCATAAGGGGTCATTTGATCCCGTATACATTTTTTGTTTGTTTTTTTTTTAATAATAAGGGTAACTGCAATCTGTTATTGTTATAACACTCAGCAATTCTGTTGGCGGTTGCCTGTCTTTGGCGCGATTCTGGGTAGGTATCCAATGATACCCATCTCCGGTGTTTTACATTGTTTATAGCCAGGTACACTCATACACACTCATACATTTGAGCATACATGCATTCCCACACATGCACTCTCTGTATATGTATATGTACACAATCATATACGTGTATGTACACAATCGTATACTGGCGGATACGTGTGTGTTTCATTGTTCTGGTTATTTTCATTTTAGGCTTGGAATCGCTCTCGAAGGTCTTTCGGTTTGTACTTTTTGAGACGTCTGGTGATTGTTTCTTCGTTCAGAAGGGTTGATCCAAGCTGGTTGGGAGTATGAAATAAACGTTGATTTAAAAAAAAAAAATTGTTAATTATTAAAGGAAATAATTTCTAACGTAACTTCTGATTTCCAATAAAATACTCAAATAAATTTACGTAAAGTCAGATGAGCGAAAGAAATAACAATGAATGTACGAATTTGAAGTAAATATTGAAAGGGATCACTTGACCCCCGTTTGGTACGTTTAGTGTTAACGGATAGGCTTACGTACTAAAATGTTAATTCTCTGAATAGAAGTAGATTATTTCTTATTCGATGAAACTTCAAAGTTACAAAAATCAATGAGCCCACTTCAAGAATGTGTAAAAAATCCGAAATACTTCGTAGTTCCGGGAACAAAGGGACGTGCCAAAATTTAAACGTTTGCAAAGACTTACGACCCCGTGTAAAGAAAAATGAGTCTACATTAAGTCTTTCACGTGGTCTACGAAAAATCTCCCTATTGGAACAAATGCAGCCTTGAATGTAGATTTCTGACTCAGTGATTAAATCTATTATAAGTCTACGAAAGTCTATATCTCTCGATAGTGTATGATACGTTCCACATTGAATCTACTGTAAGTCTACAGGATGTCTATGTCCGACTCTTCGAGCAGGATTACCAACAGTTGGTCCGAGATAATGAGTATAGATTTGAATATAGACCTGATAGACCTCACGAAAGACTTCTAGCAGCGTTCTCCTACAAACTACCAATTTTATATTAAAGTCTATACTCGTTAGAATATGCAGACTTTTGACATACTTAATAAATCGATCGCACACCGTCTGTAGGCTTGATATACATTCTTCGTGTCCCCTTCTATTGCAGACAATTAGGTCTACATTAAGGTCCATAATCGCTGTAATTTTTAGACTTCAGATAAACTAGCTTTAAAAAACGATAGTAGACCTGGTGTGGACTTATAATAGACTTTTCGACATACTACGTCTATATTTCAATACATAATAAATACATCGGGCAAACATACCATAAATTTACTTGCGAGTTGCGATCGTGAACGTGAGGTCTATCAGGTCTATATTCAAATCTATACTCATTACCTCGAGCCAACTATTGGTAATCCTGCTCGAAGAATCGGACATAGACATCCTGTAGACTTACAGTAAACTCAATGTGGAATGTATCATACACTATCGAGAAATCTAGACTTTCGTAGACTTATAATGGATTTAATCACTGAGTTAAAAATCTACATTCAAGGCTGCATTTGTTCCAATAGGGAGACTTTTCGTAGACCACGTGAAAGACTTAATGTAGACTCAATTTTTTTTACACGGGACTCTATCGGGAAGTAAAATGACATCAATGTTAGTACCAACGTACTTTTGGTTTACATTTTTTTTAAATTATGGAATTGCATTTTCCTCTAGCCCCTGACATCCATATATTCCGTCGCGTTAAACAAATTCACGATTGATTTTATACTCGCTAAAGTCAACTTTGCGGAGTCAAAAGAGTTCGACGATGTTTCTCGGTTTTCTGGCTATTCCGCAACTTTAATACATCGCACAATATTATTATTCATTTTCATTATTGTCTACGTTGTTAAAAAAAAAAGAAAATGAAAAGTGTGAGCACACAAGAGGTATTGCGCGACGAGTGAAATAATTCGTCCATCGTGAAATAATCGAAGTGAAGGTATATACGGGGAAAAAAAAAGAAGTATAACATTGATCGTATAGTACGACCAGGAGGAGTCTTTGATTCGACCCGAGAAGCCTCATTTTCTCCCACTACACGGTCGGCCCATAAATAAATTTAATATTGTTCTTACATTCGAGATTGCGCAACGAAAGGGAGAAAGATAGACAGTGTAAGAGTAAGAGAGAGAGAGAGAGAGAAGCAAATCGTATTGGTGCATTAATGCTGTTCGTCACGTTGGACACGAAGGCCATGCGCAGCCTTCGTTCGAATAAATAATATATTTTACCCGATTGCAACCTTTTCAAGCGCGTTTGATGAATATCCACCTAGCGATAGGAAAACTCCATGATATTACTGTATATCAAATAAATATATATACGTATATCCATACGAAACAATAACTTGTGTGTATCTATGTTAATACACAACTACAAAGGTATACAATTGTATTTATATATACTGACAAACGAGGCCGATTATAACTCGCGGGTCGCGAGTAGGACGTCGAATTCTCAGACACCACCAAGCAAACTCTCTCGCGCATTCTTCTTCGCGATCCGTAGGAAAATGAGTTGTACAGAAATAGTTTTGAGGGAGAAGAAGATAGAGGAGAAAGAGAAAGCGAGAGACAACAGCAGGGGGTCCTAAAAACTCTCTTTAAATGTTACGCATTATTATAATATTCGGTGAATTTTCTTTTGGCCTCGAATTAATCGTACAAAATACTTGAGACAATATCGCCCTTCCGTATCCTCAATTCTCTTCTAAATGCGTACCGTGCAATATTCATACGTCAATCGATGTATGGCAACAACGAGAGAAAAACATTTTCTTTTTCCTTTCTACAAATTTCTCGCCGGGGATATCGATCGTTGGAGAAGAGTAACATGTTTATTTCGAGGATTGTGAGTTCGTGCAGTCTCGAACGAATCAGTGTTACAAGTACGTTTTGTAGGATAGAACAAGAGGGGTAGGAGAAATCTTCGAACTTTCGAAAAGACGAACGATTCTTGCTCTTCCACTCTCTCTCTCTCTCTCTCTCTCTCGCTAGTACTTTTCAATGAAAGTTATGACCGATAAGGGAGATAAGGTCCCGCGATCTCACGGGACTAGACAGGCGCATACCTCGAATCTCTGGGATATATCTTTCGCACTGTGAGAAAGAAGTAGAAGAAGAAAAAAAAACTGTATATATCGAGTGTGTGTGTATATTATATAGATATTGAAGAGAGAGAAAGAGCTCGGCGTGTACGTCTAGAGAGTTGTACGCGGATCTCGCCAGGGCATTATGTTATATGGGTATAAATAACCGAACGGGAGCAATAATACGTAATAATATATCAGTCGGGATTTTAGTGCTGCAGCTAGGTCGCTCGGCCCAACGGTCGTAATTCATAGAGAGTCTCGCACCCACACCAAATTTTCTTTCTCCCTCTTGCTGCTTGCCTCTCACCGTCGACTTCTCGGCCGAGCTCTCTGTACTTCACTGGCTCTTTCATTTTTCCATCCCCCTTCGAACAACGTACCGTAAGCTCGCGTTTCTAGTTCCGCATGAGCTTTCATTCTTATGACTTAACAAAAGTGTCGAAGAGATCTACTTAATAGGAAAAAAAAATGACAAATAATTATGGAGACAAACCAGTTGCAAGTAATTGTCATGCTAAAAGAAATTCTCTCGACGAGACGGCATTAGTGTCGAAGAAAAAAAAACAATATTAGGAGTTGTGTCAACCACGACCAATTCTCGTAAAACGTAGGAAATACTCAATTTCCTTTGTTGCCTTTACGAAAATAAATTTTGTCGATAAATCAATAATTATCGTTGAAGTTCGTGGATGAGAGAGGAAAAAAAATCGCTGAATCTCCGGCAATATGGAAAATTAAATTTGTCCCGAATGAAAAGTTCTCTCGTGGAATTCGTCGAAGAAAATAAGAGGATGCCGGCTGATCACGAAGAAATGAAAAAAGAAAAAGAATAGAAAAAATTGGGGTGGTTGAACTTTTTGTGAGTGCACGAAGCCAATTCTGTAATCGCAAACAACCCCATCGACTTGGGCAAAGGAGCGAAATTTTTGCTGGATATCCGCGAGAGGTTTCGATTCACTGTCGTAGACCCCCTTCCCCGAGAGGGGTTGGAACTCGCCAGATTTCATCATAATAATTTTCCAGACCATTAAGTCGCTCGCGGGGTCACCCTCGGGAGACTCAAGAGAGTAAGAGAGATCGCCGATGCGTGCAATATCTGTTCTTGCATAAGGAACTTGACAAATCGGCTTCAGCGACGATCTCCGAGGGCAAGGGGTATATAAAGTCGACGTTACATTTTACTTGTAGCAATCGCGAGGCTTGGACGACTGCGGGCTATATGCGCACTAAGATGCAAATGGTCGAGAAGTATATTGTAATATATGACGATCGGAAATTTTCCAGCATACATTTACGTGTCATCAAGAATTTGTTTTTTCCTAACACAATACCTAAACCACTCGACCATCATTCTAAATTCCATCACAGCAAACTCCCCATCAAGTTATAATTCGTTTATGTCGAAAGGAGGTTGACTGAGACTTTTTGAACTGAGACTACTTAAAGTCAGTTAAAAGGTCACATACCCTTGAAATTTTGAAAAAATAGATTTTTTTATCAGATTATTATTCTTTGTACTTTTAAGAATTATTCAAAAAAAACTTTTAAGAAAATTCCACTGTGTTACAAAGTTATAGCAATAAATGTGCTGTAACGCGTTTTTCTCGAAACTATGTTTTTGGACAGTGTCAGCGCGATAACTCAGTGCATTTTGAATATTTTTTAACTTTTTTTTTTTAAATCGTCATACTTATTTTCTCTATAGTCCGACGAGTGGTTTTTTCAATTTTTTGTTTGCCAATTTTTTGTAAATTATTGAACACGATTTTTTAATTATAAATCACATACTAAAATTTGAAATACTGTAAGTTCTTTATTTAAAAAAAAAATAAATAAAAAAAATCCCTCCGTCAGACTATTACTACTACATTATTTTACTAGATTCTTTTACTAGATTCTGGTGAAGTTATGATGTCGACAAGGAGGGACCATGGTTTTCATCGGTAGTTCATTTATTACCCGTAAGTTAGTTAATTTTTTAATTTTTTTTTCTTCTAGTTAAAAAGTTAATAAAAAATGTGAAATCAACAATTTAATTTTTTTTCACCATATAACCTTCATAATAATTTTTCAAATTTACTCGGTTTTCAGCGCGCGCAGGGGTATGCGAGACCTTAAGCTTTTTCCGTCGGATCGCGGAGAACAGTAATACCGCGAAGAATCTACGCTACGGAAAATAATCAGCGAGACAGCAAAAAGGCTATATACGATATTACACACGGTATACGTATATCCTTACAAATATTTACAGTCTCGAAGCGTGCCGAGCTCGCGACCCGAGGCATTAATATTATATTATATCAATGAGGGTATATCGATACCGCGTGAGTAAAAAAAAAAGCTGCGGGATGATGCGCGGGCGGGGGTTGGTTAAAGGAGGTTTTGAAAAATCGAGTGTTATGAGGGGGTGCAATGGCAAACAGAGATATCGGCGCCACAACGGTGATTCGAGGGTTTCGCGTTGCTTCGCAAACATCACTTTGCCTCCTTCCACAAGGCCTCCTCCCCTACCCGCACTCGCGGTTTCACCCCCTCTCTGGCCCGAAGGCAAAGTTCGTATATATAAATATATGAGGAAGCGATAGCGAGGATTGAATTCGCGCATCTCTCTCACTCCCTCGCACTCTCTCGCACTCCCTCGCACCTTTATCACTTTTCATCCCCTCTGCCTTTTTGCTCTTTCGCCTCCGGAGCCACTGTATATCCATCGGGGTATATATCTGTATATATAAGATCGGGTGTGGTGCTGTGGTGCCAAATACCCCCGGGTATCGAATTTCGTACACAACCCATGAAGAACAGTTATACATCCATACCGCAATAATAACTCGGAATATTTCTTTCGTTTCTTTTCCCGATACAAAATACATTCGATTTATCTTCGAACGAACAGGGCCCGGCAAATAGTCTAGTTTGCGAATTATCGTGATTCTTCACACGTAACGATCATCATCATAAAGTGTGCGGCTGAACGAAAGAAAGGAAATCTAATACAGACAGATGTCTCGTCCAAGAAAGATAAATAGATATGGATAAGAAACACGAAAGTACAAAAGCACGAAAACCAAAGATTTCGCGCGTTCAATTCTCTCTCTCAAACCTCTTGGGTCATTCAATTACAAGTTAAAAGGTATTAGTATTGAATTTTATGTTGCCTGCATGCCCTGGCTATAGATATGTGGCAAGGTCAACACGCCAACGGTCGAAGAAGTTAACAACAGTGGAGAACATAAAGGAGAAGGAGGACAACGACAACGACGACGACCACGACGACGTCGAAGAGTCCATGACTATTTTCGTGCCCATTTTTCACGATGCCATGGCGGCGTGCGTGTCAGAAACGATCGACCAGCTAATGACCCGACGGTCATATCGGTCCCGTGCATCGTGTGAAGTTTCGTTTCACGAGAGAGCACCAGTTCTCTCATTCCATCCTTCTCCCACAGGTATAACGCTGTTTTAATATCCCCACGTATACGTATAGATACAGATATGTATATATAACATTATTGCACATAGTGGCATAGCAAATTCATTTTATATACAACACCAAGCACGACCTGAACCCCAGCTGTCGTTTCCTGATTTTCCTTTTTGCTCGCTAATAACAAATTAAATAACGCACGCGTTTAGAGTCGAACAAATTCGCCGATAGTCGCGCACGCGTTATCCAACTAACGGATTTTTTTTTCTTTCCTATCCTGTTCCGTTCGTATCGGACACACGAGCTTCTCGAACAGGTTGAGTGACTGAGAAGGACAAAACGGTGCACAGATGCTTCTTGAAGACATCGCTCACCCGTCGGCACGCGCATTTTTTCATTATTAATAAAATTCAAATGGAAAATCATAAAAATTATTCTTTCCCATGAAATGATTAAGTTTACCTATTGTAATTTTAGTGTTTTCCATCGTATACCTTTTTTTTAAAGGTTTTTCCGTTCCCGTTACTCTTTATTCCAAATTTCATTTCATTCCTCCAGACACCCGGGGGGTGGTGTTGAAAATGTTGAAATTGACACGTGGGCTTGTGTACGTGATTGCGGCGCCAAAAAGTCCTTCGTTAATAATTGTAGAATTTTCTTAGCTATCGTTCTAATACTTGGCAATGACGCGGACGTGGACATTTTATTAAACTTTTAAGAAAGGACTTTGTTTAGTCTCGTGCAATTTTCGAGTTATTATGGAAAAACTTTCTACACGGATAAATTAAGGGGGGAAATAAGGTTAGGACAGCGTTTTCTCAATGATTTCCAGGAATTTTTTTATAGCATAAAAAATGAATATAATTTATTGAAACTTTGAGAATATTTTATACATATATTTAAGTATATACTATAACATTTTTGAAGAATTTAATTGAAAAACACCGAAAATATTAGCGACCCCATATTGCAGGTCACAATCAGACTCAGCATTTTGCGTACATTCTGGAAGCCGCAATTTTCATCTGAAATCAAACGAGGTTGGAATTTACTTTTATTATATGTCTCTCTTCTATATGAACCTGAATGCTATCAAAAAAAATAGAAAATTGAATTTTCTACAGGGATCAAAACAAAAAAGCATGATTTTTTGCCATTTTTTACAACTTTATTTGCAAAAAAAAATCATCTTAAATAATGATAATATTCCGATTTTAGGTTCATGTAGAGCGCAATACTATGAAAAAAGTAACTGCCAATTTTCAAAACGATTGGTTAAAAACTTTTTAACCTAGCGTGTACGCAAGTTCAAGAAAAGTCGTTTTCAGAAAAACGCGTTTGAAAAAATAGTGACCGCTCGATTATACACGTGGCGCGCTCGGGGCCTGAAGGAGAGCTACTTTAATGGCTTATAACAATAGAACGAGTCGGAATTTTCATTAAAAATTTTGGGAACATATTTTTCAATAGTTTTATTAAGAATTTATGAAATAGAAAAAAAATCGATTTTTTGAACCGTCTAACCCTATCTCCCCCCTTAATAATTAAGAATGTTTGTGGTATGTTTTCGACGAGAATCGACAATGGGGCATTGGAATTTCATAGGATATTGAATATTAAAAAAAAATGTAATATAACTTTGAGTGTAACATAAAAAGATGATGAATTAGCTGACGATAATAGAATTCCGAATGGTTGATAAATAACAGCAATTCAAAGTAACAAAAGGTGTTTATTTAGGTATGATGTATACGATCTGAATATGGTTATATGGTAAGGTGAGCGTGAGCACCTGTCTGTTTAATCAAGTGGCCATCAGTTAGTACTGTTGCCGGACGTCGAGAATAATATCGTTCTCTTCTCCGCTTTCTCTCGATCGTTTTGATCTTTTTCATTTTCAAAGACGGAGCGTTTTGATAACTTAGTCCCCGAGCTATACTAGGGGACGAAAAACTTGAGAAGTAAATTAATTAAATTCCGTTTTCTACCCGTTTCTCGATGAAGTAGCCGTATACATCGAGTAGTCAATGCGGTACATGGAATTGTAATATCGAATTGTGATTGAATATTCCCCTTCTTCCTTCCCCAAACATCGACCACACCTGACTCTTGTAAAATGCCACAAAAAAAAAAAGAAGGTTTTTACAACATTTTGTTGTTACACCGGCCATATCGGGTCGAGTGTGCGAGGCACAGCGTGAAGAAGCAAACGCGTCTTCGCGAGGCATTTGCACCTGTCTTGGGCCCCGGTGAATCTGCCATGGTAAGTGGCGTACAGGAATTTCGTTACGGTGAGATGAAAATAAAAGAAATATTGTAAAATGTACTTTACGAAGCCTCACGAGGTTTACCAATGAAATAGATGAACGAAGGGTGTAAATTGTTTCCTCCAATTGCCTACCGATCTTTTCTCATCTCGATTAATAATTACGTTACTAGCGTTAAATCAAAACCAAAGTACGTACATTTTAATAACGAAAAATAAAAAGAATTCACCGATATACGACAATCTAATCGTGAAATTAATGTGATTACTTGAGTTTGGAAAAGTTGATAAAAAATAATGTACAAGAAAATTGTGAAAAAATAATCGACCAAGCTGAGAACACACTTCTTGTGTGCATCTTCGTCTCGTGACGCCGTCGGAACGAGAAACGCCGAAGCGCCAGATCACGCGCGTCCTTTTTCTCCCTCTTTCTCTCACTTTGGACCACATTGCCCCGGACCACGGAGAATCTACGAGGATTCTATTTTCGAGACGACGCGTGTGCAGTGTATAGTTGCCGAGAACTAAGCGTTTCAGACGAATAGCCGGGCATACAATAGTGACGTGTTCGATGTCACCGCGGGAGCGTGCTGCACGGTGTCTCGGCAGAAGAGAGAGAGAGAGAGAGAGAAACAGAAAAATAGAGAAAAAGAAACGGCGAGACAACGAGAGGGAAATACTATATTGCCGCATGCTAAGAAGCAAATGGGCGTAACTCACATAACTTTACCATTTTTAATGGTGTTAGCTATATCTTTTCGTATCGCACCGATCAATGTGTTGAGAATAAGCAGGAATGAGAGAGAAAGCTTCATTTCTCCCTTTATGCTTGCGAGATAGGTGGGGTAATGATGATCAAGCAAAAGAGAATCCGTATATTTCCGTCATTATTCAACTTTTCTGAGTGAAGCAAAGCCCCCAAGTGAACCTTGTTATGTCTACTACGAAATACTCCAAGGTCTTAGATTCAGGAGACCGACTTATTATTTTTTTCTTATTGTTTCTTTTCAGCAGATGACAGAAATATTGCGGTGATCCTCTTTAAAGATATCCCAGGAGCAATGGGGTGTTAAACAATTTGGAGTTATGTCAATAATAAATCCATGGTATTGTTGATACAAAATGTTTACTTCGAACGAAGATTTTCATGAATAATTAATGAAAAGTAAAAAAAAAACTAAGGTAGAAGGTTTTGAGTCTTCTCGTTTCACGGCGATATTACTCCGTGATGCCAATTAGCACAAACTTTGCAGAAACAATGTTTGTTAATATTTTCTGCCAAAATAAGATTTTTTTACCGTAGGTAAATCCTTTTCACATTTTTTCCTCGAAACGCGCGGTTCTTTTCGAAATAAAAGTTAAAAAGCATAATTATCACTCCTAATTGATTTACACAGTTACGAAGATATGAAATAAACTTCGCAAAGTTCATGCTCGTGTTACCGACAATACAGAACAAGCATTATTTTCATAATGAGCGAATCTTTCGCTTACAAGCGTGATTCATATTCTTGAATATTTTTTGTTTTTTATTGTTTTTTTAGCAGATGACAAAAAATATTTCGATGATCCTCATTAACGATGTCCGAGGAGCAATGGGGGTTAAACAATTCAGAGTTATGCCAATAATAAATCGATGGTATTGATGATACACAATGTTTACTCCAAAAGTAAAAAAAAAACTAAGGGACAAAGTTCTAAGCCTTCTTGTTTCACGGCGATATTACTCCGTGATGCCAATTAGCATAAACCTTGCATCAACAATGTTTGTTAATATTTTCTGTCAAATTAAGATTTGTTTACTGTAATTAAAGCCTTTTCACGTTTTTCCATCGAAAACTGGGGGGTTTTTTTTTGCAACAAAAGTTAAAAAACATAATTAACATTGGTAATTAATTTGCAGAGTTACGAAGATATGAAATAAACTTCACAAAGTTCATGCTCGTGTTACCGACAATACGGAACATGCATTATTTTCATAATTGGCAAATCTTTTGTTTACAAGCCGTGATTCCTGTTGTTGAATGATCCTCATTACCTCCATCGTCCGTCGGCGTATAAAGACGTTCGGTAAGGGTTCGTATGGAAGAATACAGGGAGGAGAGTGGCGATGGACATGTGAAGAACGGGGGTAAGAAAGAGGAGGGTCGATAAATCAGAGAACGGAGGCGACTTCGAACGCGTAGATCACATAGCTCGTCTCGCTCTCTTTCTCTCTCGCTCTCTTTCTCTTTTCTTCGCGCCACCAAGTTTCATCTCGGGGATATATAAACATTTTTTATTTTCATTTAGCGAGAGCCGTGTGTCTACTCGAAAAGCGGCCGAAACGAAAATAGCATATTAGGGAGAGAACAAACACGGGTCCCGGAGTCCAAATGATCAGGGGCCCCTCCAGAAGAGAGAGAGGCATTATATAGTTACTCTCTCTCTCTCTCACGCGTCTCTCCGGGAACATATACATCCGTGGATATATACCAGTATACAAAAGCAGTATTAATTTGGTATAAAAGAAAACGAAGTACTGACTGTGACGACTGATGACAAAGAAGAGGGTGTTATGTCGTACGTTTTTTGCAAGTTAAGTCACGTTAGTTAGGACCTTTTGTTTGCTAACACCGTCGATGTATTGTGGAATGTATTTATGTATAAGTGTACACTTGGATGATGATACGTGGGTAACATGTTTGCCGTGAAACCACCAAGTGTTGAGAAGCTTTGCGGATGTATAATAAACTCTGTATTTCTTTTGCCTCTTTAATTCGTACGCTTTTTCTTTATATATATGTATATATAGAGAGGAAGGAGATACGACTGTGAGCGAACTCTGGTGCAACACAATTTTCTGCGCGATTCGTGAATCTCTCCCGTGGCACTCGTATACACATATACGTGCCTCATCCTCTCATGGGGAATGACTGAAGCATCCGCTCTCTCTCTCTCTCTCTCTCTCTCTCGTTTCCCATACCGGATCCATAGATTTATTTGTTATTTTGTTAAATAATATATGTTATCCAGTATCTTACGAATCGTAAAGTATGCGCATTATCTCGCAATCATATTCAGCATCAATAAGTGTACAATTCTACTTATATTTCATAGTCTATCCTAATAAAATTGATAAAATATTATGACCAATGGAAAAATGAAAAAGAAGCTGTTCAGTTTTTGTTTTCTGTAATTGTAAACAGGTTTCCCGGATTTTATCATAGTTTTTACGGAACAACATGTGGGGTTCAATAAATTGTTGTTTTCTGATTATATTTTCGTACCGAAATAAAGGGATGCACTTTTTTTTTCTCATCTCAAACATTAAGAGGGAAATAGGGTTAGGACAGCGTTTTCTCAATGATTTTCATGAATTTTTTTATAGTATAAAAAATGAATATAATTTATTGAAACTTTGAGAATATTTTATACATATATTTAGGTATATACTATAAAATTTTTATACATATTATTAAGTATATACTATAAAATATTAGCGACCCCATATTGCTTGTTTTTCGTGGTACTATTTTTTCAAACGCGTTTTTCTGAAAACGACTTTTTTTAACTTGCGTACACGCTAGTTTGAAAAGTTTTCAACCAATCGTTTTGAAAATTGGCAGTTACTTTCTTCAAAGTATTGCGCTCTATATGAACCTGAAATCGGAATATTATCATAATTTAAAATAATTTTTTTTTTGCAAATAAAGTTGTAAAAAATAGCAAAAAATCATGCTTTTTTATTTTGACCCCTGTAAAAAATTCAATTTTCTATTTTTTTGATAGCATTTAGGTTCATATAGAAGAGAGACATATAATAAAAGTAAATTCCAACCTCGTTTGATTTCAGATGAAAATTGCGGCTTCCAGAATGTACGCAAAATGCTGAGTCTAATTGTGACCTGCAATATGGGGTCGCTAATATTTTCGGTGTTTTTCACAGAAATTTTTCAAAAATTTCATAGTATGTACTTAAATATATGCATAAAATATTCTAAAAGTTTCAATAAATTATATTCATTTTTATACTATAAAAAAAATCATGAAAATCATTGAGAAAACGCTGTCCTAACCGTATTTCCCCCATTAATGAACTTTTGACAATTTTTTTTTTTCATTTTTTTTTGACATAATTACTTGCGGCACATTGCTATACAATGTCGGTGTTCTGATGTTGAGGATAATTTTTATGAAAACGTAATTTTAATGTTAATTTGTAAATAATCACTTACTGCGATCATTACTTAATTTAGTTTCATGCTTTTCTTTTCATTCGATAGATCGATCGAAGGATTTTGCAGTAATTTCAAGTCAATCTATTATTTATCACGCTCATTCGGTAAATTGACATTACATTAATCCAAAATCATTGATAATCTTGAATTCCGAAGACAAAAAAAGGAACATAAATAATTCGGCAATGAGCACGAGTCTTGGTAACGTATCGGAAAATACAATTGGTGAGAACAGTCGAGATAGAGAGTGAGAGAAGAGGAGATCTCGATGTTATGTCTCACCGAAGAAGACCGCGACGAAACGTGTAACGATATCGATATCGTTATTGAGCAAAAGGTCCGAACGACGATTTTCTCTCGTCGTTTATGGAACGACCAGGAGAATTCGAGACTGTCGCGAACGGTTCATATGTGGATATTGTGTGTGAGCCCGTGGTTTATATTGTATACCCTTCTGAGCTTCCGGGCATTCGGGACGAGAGATAGAGAGAGTGAGAGAGAAGCCTTTCTCCGGGGAATACACGCGGAAGATTTCACGTTTCGATCGTAAAAGCAACATCGAATCGAGAGAACCAGCGATCCAAAAGAACTTCTGTCGATCTCATCTCTCCTCCATCGTATCGTCCTTTGGAATACTCGAGTCCGTAGCATGGAATTCTCAGATCTTTCTCGACACTTTTCTACCGTACAATTTCGGCCTTCTTTTTTATTTTTTGTACATTTCGTCGTATCCACACAGAGTCACGTAGACTTGCCGAAAAAATTCGGAATAGTACGTCGTTCTCCATACGGACATGTGTGAAAAAAATCCTAAATAATGGATTTTCATATAGATATAGAGCATTTCGAGCATTTTCGAATTTATCAGGTATGTTATCTTTTGCAAATTTCGAGCATTATTTTACTACAACGTTTACTACACTCGCCGTCATTTTTGGGGTGAATTATTTAAATCAATTTGATCATCACTAACGCCGAAAAATGTGAAATTAAATGCCGTTGCACGTTGTCGATTATTCTGCCATTTTAACATTAAATTCTCTCGAAACTGTTGTTTCTTAACCATGAGGAATTTACCGAACAAAATGTCAGCGAAATCGTTAACTGAGTTAATTTATGCAGTTTCGTTGATAATAACCAAAATAAATAAAAATTGTGGGACGACCGATTTTGCTTGAAATGCCCCATAGATTAAAAAAAACTATACATATATATGTAGTACGTACTCTATAAACATCACGTTTATTGACACTGCTCAATGTGGCCACGTAGTCGACCTTTTGCGAAGCACCTTTCCACGTTCAGCATGAAAAGTGTCTTCTGTACAAAAGTCACCCTCTTGCTCGTTTACTATCTGACCACTGACACTAGGAAAAAAAAAATCTCACGATACCGGTCGTTTCGCGAATGAGTTCGAGATGGCGTGGACTCGATATTACGTTGAAAAAAAAATTCATTTAATATTCAAGTACTCAATCGCCAATACTCTTTACACAACTAATTGAAACGTCGTTTCACTTTATCGAGCCTGTTCCAATCGATATTACACAATCCTTTTAATTAGACAAATTCCATAAGAATATTCGCACTTAAACTACCAATCATTCGATCTCTCAAATGATCTCTGAGTCAGATGAAATATCAATTGAATATCGTTCGTTTAATTTGCGCAAAATTAACTCGTTAATTCCGCGATATCGATAATTCTAACGATTTCCGCGAACGCAAAAAATGCATCAACGCTCAGCTGTACAGTGTACGAGGTCTGTTCAAAAAGTATCGCGAATTTTGAATTTCCGCGTGCTACGGATATTCGATTTTCGATTTTTTTGTTGCGTTAGGTTGGTACTCGTGTCCCTCCCTTATGCTGAAAAAATCGGTCATTTTGAATGTTTAGTTAATTGTTGACAGCTGTTTTGGTTAGACGTGTTTTGGCTTGTCTTCGATTTTTGCCTATTCCAAAGAATGGATCAAAGAATCTGTATCAAATTTTGTTTGAAAAACAAAATTAAGTGCGCGGACGAATTCCGAATGTTGACTGTGACATATGGTGAAGCTACCTTGGACCGAAGCAACGTTTATCGGTGGTACAAAATGTTCTCGGAGAGCCGAGAAGATGCGAACAACGAAATGCGTTCCGAACGCCCGAGCACATCAACAACAGACAAAAACATTGATGAAGCAAAGAAAATAATATTGGCCAATCGTCGAATCACCGTTAGAGAAGTTGCTGAGGAACTAAACATATCGTTTGGCTCGTGCTATTCGATTTTTACTGTTGGGACTCGGTCCGCAACGACCCAAATTTGCTCCAGAGGGTCATAACTGGTGACGAATCATGGGTTTATGGTTATGACGTGGAAACCAAAGCTCAATCATCGCAATAGAAGTTACTTTTTTGGAATAGGCAAAAATCGAAGACAAGCCAAAACACGTCTAACCAAAACAGCTGTCAACAATTAACTAAACTTTTGAAATGGCCGATTTGTTCAGCATAAGTGAGGGACATGAGTACCAACCTAACGCCACAAAAAAATCGAAAATCGAATATACGTAGCCCGCGGAAATTCAAAATTCGCCATACTTTTTGAACAGACCTCGTAGATGTTTCATTAACTTTTTTGACGCTTCCATCGACCACTCCCTTCGATAATGTCTCGCTGTCTACGCTACTGTGCAACCCGAAGAAAAGTACGGGCTGTGTCGAGTAAAGAGAAAAAGAAAGAGACAGAGACAGGGACAGAGAGAAGAGAAGAGAAGAGCAGAAATGAGATGAGATGAGATGAGATGAGATGAGGCTGCGGAGCCACGTATAGTTGTAACCATAGAGCATAGAGACCGTCGATCAAGTTGGGTGCGACAGTCATCGTATATAGCATATAAAGCCAAACGTGAGGAGTCTGACGACGAAGACGAAGAAGACGACAACGACAACGACGACGACGACGACGACGAAGAAGACGACGAGCCGTGGCTAATTGCCGCACTCAAACAAAAAGCTCATTCCCGCGTGTGCGCAAACGTTCAAGAGACACGAGGAAACGAACTCAGCGCATACTCCCGTATGCGTGATAAATCGACTGTTAAAAGGCTAAAGGACATAACCCACTTGACTTTACGTTGTTAAAGCGTTGTCAATTACGTCCTTATGCTTGTCAGCACACGCTGATACATATAAAACCAAGTAAAAGTACGAATACGTGTATAATATATGCGTTTACTTATACGCGCTGTGTCATATCGTAATATTGCCGTGTTACACAAACGTTTTCGCAGCAATATATATAAGTATATAAACCGCGTATCGCAAAATCGTGTATATTTTCATCGTCTCGGTCGCGTCTCGACGCCGCAGCGGCGTTTTCCACTCTCTGCAATGGCTTTTACACCACGTATATTACCGCACGTGCACGCACCGTTTCACGCGTGCCTTCATATTCCATATATATATATAAAACACGATACACGCGAAAGATTGAAACACATGCTGTGTGTAATGCTCGTGCGAGATTCTATCGCGTGGGGGAGGTATATATAATTTTGTGAAATTCGGAGATTCGTGAGCTTTTCAAATTTTTCCGGACAGAATGTTTAATGATACAGGAGGCTTTTTTTTATTTCTATGAATAATTTTTGTGGTTTTACGATGATTACTTAAATTACGATGATTAATTCCAAAATTAGTGCAAAAATTGTATATGTATCGAAACTTTGGGGAAATTATTATCAACCGGAAAGAATTCCAAATGTTTTTTTTTAAATCTGAATGATAATTTTCCAGTTTGTCGACCAAAAATTAAGGCAATTAGTCGGCATTCCTATTTTCTTCGCTCTCCATGTACACTGGCACGAGGGTTAATTAAATTCACTACAATTTTGTCGATGTGAGCTAATTGATTGACCTATCGTTGGAGTAAAATCGCTCCGTTCTATTTTTCCCAAAAATAATCACCGGATATTAACAAACGAATAGATTTTTTTCGTACAAGGAATCAACGATTATTTACGGATAATCGATGTACCTTGATACAAATCAATTAAACGTTTCAGCGGGCGAAAAAAACTTTTAATTTTTGCAACTAGTTTGCAGCTTTGACAAGAGTGTCAAAAATAAAACGCTCAGCTGCCGATACGAGAGTCCTGGTGCTTCTGACGTTACATACTATAATGTGAAGCGTTTATTCGTTGAATTTAGATGCTCTTTTTATAGAAACTCTTTATGTAGAAAATGCATTTACAATAGAAGAATATATATCTTCGCGTTTCGTGTGTCGAACAACGATAATATAATACAAGAGACGACCGCGTTAGTCAGTGAACCAGATATTAACAAGCAAATGATTTTTATTTTGTACAAGTAATCAACGATTATTTACGGATAATCGATGAGCCTTGATACAAATCAATTAAGCGTTTAAACGAGCGAAAGAAACTTTTTATTTTTGCAACTAGTAATCAGCTTTGATAAGAGTGACAAAAATAAATTCGGGCGATTTTCATCGAAACAGAATCAGCTATCGATACGAGAGTCCTGGTGCTTCTGTCGTGCATACTGTAATGCGAACCCTTTATTCGTTGAATTTAGATGCCCTTTCTATGGAAACTCTGTATATAGGAAATGCATTTACAATACAAGAATATATATCTTCGTGTTTCGTGTGTCGAACAACGATAATATAATACAAGAGAAGGAGCGCGTTAGTCGGGGTGAAATCCTTTCACATGCGATAAATCCAAGTTAAAGGATTGTCGGCTCGTGGGTCTCTCGCACGTTTCTCACCTAGTAGGCATCGTCCAAAGGCTCGGAGTAACGGGAGGGATGCTTCACGAGTGCAAATATACTTCCTTCCTTCCTATAAACTATATATCCATGTACCTGTTTCATCCCTCTCTTGTTCTCGTGGCGCTACGTCACAGCAGCAATAGCAGTAGCACCACCACCACCGAAAGGAAACGCACCTATAGCTCAGAGGGTGTCCGGCGTGTGTGCACGCGACACCTGCTTCGCATTACGACCTGGTACACAACTAGATATATATAGATTTATATATATATATATATATATATATATATAGACAGAGAGAACGAAAGAGAGAATAAAACATCAAGAGAAGGAACGTCAGACTCTCAGTGGCTGGTGCAGTGTCAACGGAATTAGATTTACAAGGGTGTAAAGTCCATCGTGGTATCTCACACTATTTCACCCGTGGAAATGCCACGAGAATAAGGGCTAGAGAGACAGAAAACGTGAGAGAAACAGAGATAATACTGTGTTGAGAAAGGGCTGATTGAAATGCGAAAGGGCACATATAAAAATGTACAGCAGATCGAATATATACTTTTGCGAAATAAACGTCCCAGATTGATCTAAGAAAATTGGCATTATTCGCAGTGATCGTAAAACGGTCTGAAACTTCTACGTAGACTTTACTCGATATCAATAACTATCCAGACCGTTTTTATTTTATTTTTATCGTGTTGCCCTGAAATTTGAGGAAAAAAAAAGCTATTGACAAAGTTCGCGAGAGTTTCTTTTTCTTTGCGTGAAAAATATCAAAGTAATGAATAGTAGAATGTCGATAATTTGGAGATGCAACTTCATAAAAAGGGTTAAAAAAATTTTCTTCATTTTTCTAACGATAAACGCGTTATCGAGAGACGAGTAATTCTACAAAAAAATGAAATAAAATTTACTAGACATTCTCTTTACATCGAAAGAGCGCGAAAGCGATTATCCGTCTCTAACGGCTTAGACAATTGTTAACAATAACAATGCATATAATTTCCATCGTTCATTCTCACGTAAACGATATCGTAATCGTATAAAGTGGACGACCTTTAAAAAAAAAAAAAAACGAAACGATTATAACAATAGATGTGAAAATTGCTTCGAACTTTGATCCTGCTGCACGATCATCGTTTCTACCCTGTCAATTGGAAATTCTTTCGTGTTTCTCGCAACATTTATAATGAATCGAGGAAAATCCCGAGTGCATATTTTTCAGCAATTTATTATTATTATTCGTTTTCTTTTAAGAATCCATCGGGGCAAATCGATTGAATGTTCTCCAACTGTTTTCCTTTTTTCTGTTTTTAAGGAAATTCTTCAAAAATTTTATAGTATATACTTAAATATATGTATAAAATATTCTCAAAGTTTCAATAAATTATATTCATTTTTTATACTATAAAAAAATTCATGAAAATCATTGAGAAAACGCTGTGCTAACCCTATTTCCCCTCTTAAGGGTGAACACCACTGTGACCCCCTGTTTTTTTTCACATTTTCAAGAATTTTTTTTTGTGGGAAAAAAAAGAGATATTCGAAAAATGTTGTTGGGTTTTGTTCCTTGTTTATTAATGTATCGAAAAACATTTTTTTCACATTTTTCACGCCGCATGGTGGCGCTGGGGAAGCTCTCGCGTCAGGTGCTGTCATCTCCGCGGCACGCAGCAGAACTCTCTTCAACGTCGATCTGAAAAAAAAACCGAGTGTTTTCGTTAATAATATGATATTTTGAAGAGAAGTACATAGGGATTTGGAAAAATATTGTTTTAAAAAAATAGGCACGCCTTTGAAATTAAAGTTAATTTCAAAGCCGTGCCTATTTAATATTTTTCCAAATCCCTATGTACTTCTCTTCAAAATATCATATTATTAACGAAAACACTCGGTATTTTTTTTCAGATCGACGTTGAAGAGAGTTCTGCTGCGTGCCGCGGAGATGACAGCACCTGACGCGAGAGCTTCCCCAGCGCCACCATGCGGCGTGGAAAATGTGAAAAAAATGTTATTTGATACATTAATAAACAAGGAACAAATCGCAAACAAATTTTTCGAGTATCTCTTTTTTTTCCCACAAAAAAAAATTCTTGAAAAATGTGAAAAAAAACAGGGGGTCACAGTGGTGTTCACCCTTAATGGGTTTATGGTTCACGCTATACATATATTATATGCAATGAGCTACCGAGTACAGTGCCTCTGTTAGGATTCTGCCCAACGAGATAATTGCTCTCTCTCTCCCCTCCCGCTACAACGTGGGGTCTACCAACTATATATCCCACATAGAACGAAATGCTTTTATTCTTTCTTGCTACTTTTGCTACTTTTCTCACGGACGGTATATATACCCCGTTGCAACGTACACAGAGCTGAGAATTCTCTGATACCTTTGGCATCGCGAAGATTTCCCATAATCGACAAGTTGTGAGAACCAAGAAATAAGATCGTTAATATAAAATTCATGTCGTCTGACAATGTAGATGCGCGGGTAAAAAGAAACGTACCGAATGAAATATTTTTTTGGAAAATCAAGAAGTCAAATCAAAGAATCAAATTTGATAAAAAATGACCCTGTAATCAAGCATGGAAAAAATATTCTTAAACAAATTATTATGACAAAAAAATAGCGTAATTGGCTCTAATACAATTTTTCCTTTCTTTCATCTGTCACATCACTGTTGTAATATTTTACGATAGGTCCGACAAATTTTATTCGGCTGTTTTGAGAGTGATTTTTCTCGAAACCTCAAAAGTAGTGAGTGGGCGGTTCAGGAAATACAGAACCAAGAATACACACCTATATGCCTTTCGAAGGGGGTGCATAGCCAGTAATACACAGACACACACGCAGACACACACACACATGCGCGTGACATGAGACGGCGCGACGAAAATTCGATATCCCAGGGACGAGAAAGAAGAAAAAAAAAAGGAAAAAAAAGAACGACGGTCCATTTGGATGACAATTTGACATTTTTTTCCTTCACGAGAGGTAGACGGGAACCGAGGGAGGGATTTTTCTCTCGTGCGCTCTCGTCGTAAAGGCCGCGAACCTCCCTTTCGTTGTACAACCCGCGGTCACAGGATCTCATTGTCCTACTCATTGTCTGGCAAGGTAATCCTGTATGTACCGCCACCCTCCACCCCGCTTATATAATATATAAATGTGTGTATGTGGGTTTTCTGGCGTTGCGGAGCTGCGTCAACGAGCTGACAGGACGCCGGTAAAGACCAAACGTACATTTATATAGTCGATGATTTATACATATGGGGCGTACCACGTGTAATCGAGCATTGCATCGTTTGATTTTGTTGCTAATTTTTTAAATCTAATTTCTAGCAATGAAACATTCACCATTTTATTCAGATTTTTAACTAGAATTGTCCGCAAACCAGCGAACGGTCATGGGAACTAATTGGATCTTTAGACCGATCCTTACTGATGCCCAATGATAATTACGGGAATCCAGATGGATTTCTACAACCACAGCAATTTTCACACTGGTTATACTTATGGAAATTGTTTGATTTGAAATAAACTGTTAAAAAAAATGATTAAATACTCCAAAGGAATAATAAATGAGTAACGAAATCGATAAAAAAAGAAAAATTCACAATATCTTAATTGCGGGAATCTCGCTGGATCCCCATCTCAATTTCTACACCGGTTATACTTGTAAAAATGGTTTGATTTTAAATAAACTGTTAAAAAAAATGATTAAATACTCCAAAGGAATAAAAAATGAGTAACGAAATCGATAAAAAAAGAAAAATTCACAATATCTTAATTGCGGGAATCTAGCTGGATCCCCATTTCAATTTCTACACCGGTTCCACTTGTAAAAATTGTTTGATTTTAAATAAACTGTTAAAAAAAATGATTAAATACTCCAAAGGAATAATAAATGAGTAACGAAATCGATAAAAAAAGAAGAATTCACAATATCTTAATTACGGGAATCTAGCTGGATCCCCATCCCAATTTCTACACCGGTTATACTTGTAAAAATGGTTTGATTTTAAATAAACTGTTAAAAAAATGATCAAATACTCCAAAGGAATAATAAATGAGTAACAAAATCGGTAAAAAAAGAAGAATTCACAATATCTTAATTACGGGAATCTAGCTGGATCCCCATCCCAATTTCTATACCGGTTATACTTGTAAAAATGGTTTGATTTTAAATAAACTGTTAAAAAAATGATCAAATACTCCAAAGGAATAATAAATGAGTAACAAAATCGGTAAAAAAAGAAGAATTCACAATATCTTAATTACGGGAATCTAGCTGGATCCCCATCCCAATTTCTATACCGGTTATACTTGTAAAAATGGTTTGATTTTAAATAAACTGTAAAAAAAATGATTAAATACTCCAAAGGAATAATAAATGAGTAACGAAATCGATAAAAAAAAGAAGAGTTCACAATATATTAATTACGGGAATCTAGCTGGATCCCCATCCCAATTTCTATACCGGTTATACTTGTAAAAATGGTTTGATTTTAAATAAACTGTAAAAAAAATGATTAAATACTCCAAAGGAATAATAAATGAGTAACGAAATCGATAAAAAAAAGAAGAGTTCACAATATATTAATTACGGGAATCTAGCTGGATCCCCATCCCAATTTCTACACCGGTAATACTTGTAAAAATTGTTTGATTTTAAATAAACTGTAAAAAAAATGATTAAATACTCCAAAGGAATAATAAATGAGTAAGGAAATCGATAAAAAAAAGAAGAATTCACAATATCTTAATTACGGGAATCTAGCTGGATCCCCATCTCAATTTCTACACCGGTTATACTTGTAAAAATTGTTTGAATTTAAATAAACTGTAAAAAAAACATTGAATAATTCAAAGGAATAATAAATGAATAACGTAGCTGAAAAAAAAACGGAGAATTCACAATATATTATATATAAGAATTTTTAAATATGTTTCAACTTTCAACAAAAGCACTGGCACAACCACAGCAAGAACGTGGTATTTATATCGGAGAAACTATCTTCGTCTCTCGCTCTTTCCCGACGCTCTCTCGATATTTCTTTTTTAGTTTAGTCCTTTCACCAAGGGGGACATTGGGACAAATTTTCCGCAACAAAAATCACGAATGGGAAACACAGTGGTTCGCGGTCGTACTCCGTAGGAGTTTAGCCGTTTGTATCTCGCTCTCGCTCTGTCTAGCGCGCCCCCAGGGGTAGAAGAAAGGTATTACATTTTAAAATGACAAAAAGGAATCGGCTAATAATGGATGAACTATGGGATATTATGAGAGGCGTATACATATATTCTTTCGTTTCGAGTATATATACCGCGTATATAGAGACGCTTATAGAGGAGACAGTAGTAAGTATGGGCTGGTCCCAATATCGGGTTCGTCATGTCGTTTACGTATATAGTACTATTATAGAGTACCGTATAATACTCATAGTACGAGGGAGAGAGTTATGCTGCAGTGCAGTCTCCCGAAAACCCCGTGTGTAAACACAAACTCCCCTCGCTACCAGCTCGCTCTGTTGCACTCAACTTGGGCCGTAGTATCCCTACACATATATGTATATATTTTCTGTACATAACATATATTTCTATCTATATAAACGTATAGTCATCCCCGTGTCGTTCTCGGTTGAATCGAGAAGCCGTCGCTTGCGCGACCGCGACATCCTGTCAATTCCGCGCTACACCAAAGCTCGTCATATATAGAACGCGCTGTATATGCACTGTAGATAAAACTACCCCGTCTATGCGTTGAAAGATTTTTTCTTTTACCCCGCACACCTTTCACGATTAGTTATTCTCCGCGATTCCATATTTGTTCCTCCAGTGTTCGCTGTTTTATTGTCATTTGTCCTCTGTACATTTTTTTGTTATTTCAACTATTCCCACAGTGTCCCAGCAAACTGTTTGATACTTGTTTTTCCACGATTCGCGGATAGATCTCGTCGAAAGTTTGTTTTACTATTGACAACGTTTGAATTCAGATGTAGAAATTTTACGATTTTTCATTTATTAAGCACATCTTTTATCCTAGTTAATGAATAAATATGTCGGAAAAGGGTTTCTGTTTAAAACGTGCGCATTTAGATTTATGAAAATGTTATAATAAAAATCGTACGATGAAAATTATTGATAATTATCTCACGACTGACGGATTGATATTTTGACAAATTTATTTTCCCATTACAGCATTCAATGCACTGCAGATAAAACTACCCCGTGTACGCATTGAAAGATTTTTTCTTTTACCCCGCGCACTTTTCACGATTAGTTATTCTCCTCGATTCCATAATTGTTCCTCCAGTGTTCGCTGTTTTATTGTCATTTGTCCTCTGTACATTTTTTTGTTATTTCAACTATTCCCACAGTGTCCCAGCAAACTGTTTGATACTTGTTTTTCCACGATTCACGGATAGATCTCGTCGAAAGTTTGTTTTACTGTTGACAACGTTTGAATTCAGATGTAGAAATTTTACGATTTTTTATTTATTAAGCACTTCTTTCATCCTGGTTAATGAACACATATATCGGAAAAGGGTTTCTGTTTAAAACGTGCGGATTTAGATTTATGAAAATGTTATAATAAAAATCTCGCGATGAAATTTATTGATAATTGTCTCCCGGCTGACGGATTGATATTTTGACAAATTTATTTTCCCCTTACAGCATGAAAGTCTATCAAATATTTACGATTAAATTTATTCAACAAGCTGTCACACTACATCCATTACTTTCGTTTGAGTGAAAAGAAAAAAAAAATATATATCTCGGTTGATCGGTAATTCGAGAGTACGACAGATTCGATAATTGGGCAAAACGGAAATACATGTGCCGTAAAACCGCGGGGGGAAAGAGAATAATATACACGTATTTAAAAAAAAATAAAAAAAGTAAAATGGCGTTGGAAGTACCGTGCGGTAGGGCTTTGAGCTGTCCGACGATTGGACGTACGAATAAACGGGGTAAGTGATTATACAGGTAGAGGGTTGGCTATCCTGTTCCACGTTGTATATACATATATCATTATATATATAAGATTATAATACACACGCATATTATAAAGTGAGAGGCGTGAGCCGCTGTGGCAAAAGGGGAATACGAAGAGGAGAATCCGGGCATAGGTGGAGAACAGGAAAAGGAGCGATTGCTGTGTGGCGTCCTAGAGGTACTTTTGTAATGGTATGAGTAACGTGCTCGTTCTCAAATGAAAGAGAGAGAGAGAAGATTTAGGGGCCGATTGAGGTAGAGAGAAGGGAAAAACGAGGGTCGTTGGTGGTTCAACGGTATATGTATATATATAAACAGGTATACTAATAAAACAGAGCGACCTGGACGAAAGGCCAGGATAGATTGTTATTGGCTGAGGAGGATTTCAACCCTTTCCCTATTTTATACGACCCGCCTCGCACATACGTATTACGTAAGGGTCCTTACTCGTCCCATTGCTTTAATATTCTCTCTCTCTCTCTTTCCCATTCTCGTATGATATGCTAACGAGCAGCAGATCAGAGTCCATATATGCGAAAGACAGAAAACAGTGGTGCCCACTTCCCTATACATACGTACTTGACGAATATACTGTAATAAAGCGAGAGAGAGCTCAGAGGGAAGCAACCTCCATTTCAGGGGTTGCGAATTTCAACGAGCGGGCGGAGAAACAGCGAGGTCGAGCAAAGGGTTGGTCAAGTTAGCAATACTCCCCTATATAAATACTGTTACTGTAATGTATGGTACACCAGTACTGTAACTATGTATTAATGTTTTTCTTGCATCTCATTTTAGTATAGAAGAGACTGCAGTAGAGAATTTTTGGGAAATGGCTCATTTTGGGAATGGTGTTTTAAAAGTTTTTACATATTTACTTCGGACCGGTGCAGCGAATTACAGTTTCGACGATTTTTTATACATTTCAGGACTGTCACGTAAATTTTAAGGCTCGAATACGAGTGAAGAAAAATAATAAGGGTGGAATAGCATTTACGAGATTAGATAACTTTGAAATATCCTGTTCAATTAAAAAACTCCATATATACAGAGAATTGAAATGTTAAAATCGTCTATATAAAAAATTATGTAACTACAGGGATTTTCGATACTAAAAAGTTGTTCATTTGAATACTTGAGCATTTGTTTGCTGGCGGTCGCTATTATGGTGTATTATATGAGCCCCTCTATATGAATCCAATTCCAAAGTTTCATGCCACAAACGAGACGCGATAGTTCCTCTATATCCACAATCCTCATCTTTCCCACACTCCACCTTCCTCGTTTGCTTTATCACCCTTCGAGTTTTCGGTACATTCGACTACTCGTGTAATGTACGATATACGAACGAATAGAGCTTTATACAGTATATACGAACTGTTACGAAAAATGTCTCCCTCGCTCGAATCTCTGCACGACAAAGCGAAAGAGGGTCGCGAACCAGCCAAGACACGTACGACTCGGATTTCTTCACAGTATACAGTCAAAGTCCTCACAAATTCACTATCCGGGAATGAAGAAATGCTCATTTCTTAACTTATTCTTCAAGGACCCTATGAAATTTCTACTGGCGTTAAAAACTAATAAAAAATGTTCAAAGATCTTTTGGGATAATCGCTAAATCTTAGAATTTGCTTTTTCAAAAAATCAACGGACTTTTGATAAAAATTGAATTGAAAATGTGAAGTGAGGACAGGGGTTAGATGTGTACTTCACATTGCCTTAAGATTACACTCTAAATAGCTGAATGCGAAATACACGTTAACTGTACGTCAAGAGTGAGGGAGGCAAACGCTGATAAGCTAAAAAAATGTGTAAATTGTTATTCAGGCATGGCGATTGATTAAGTTAGAATTGAAAATTTGAAGTGAGGACAGGGTTTATATGTGGACTTCATATTGCCTTAAGGAGTCAGGCTACTCCAGAGGCCGAAAAAATAGGCTTTTTGGGGGATTTTTGTTCAGAAAATCTACAAAATAAATGGAAATTACAAAATAGGGCGTTTATCAAAAATATCAGTGACTGTATGCGATAATTTTTTTGAAGCGATTAATTTCAAAATGGTGGCCCTGCAGCATTTTGCGATGTCGCCTCCGTTTTTGTTGGCCGGAAACATAACTCAGTCAATTTTCAACCGATTCACTTGAAGTTTTGAATATATCTTTAACAATACATTGTCTATGGAAGTGCGTAGGACTTTTTCGTTATATTGATTTTTGGCCAAATGGCGCACTTCTAAAGTGAAAAGTGAAAAATTTGCTTAAAAAAATCGTCAGAAAATTGTTAATAACAAATGAACTATGCAATATAAAAGAAAAATCCCACGCACTTCCATAGACAATGTATTTTTAAAGATATATTCAAAATTTCAAGTCAATCGGTTGAAAATTGTCTGGGTTATATTTCCGGCCAACAAAAACGGACACGTCATCGTAAAAACGCTGCACAGCCGCCATTTTGAAATGAATCGCTTCAAAAAAATTATTATATACAGTCACTGATATGTATGATAAACACACTATTTTGTAATCTTGATTTATATTGTAGTTTTTCTGGAAAAAAAAAAAAAAAAAAAATCCCCAAAAAGCCTATATTTTCGGCCTCTAGAGTGGCCTAACTCGTTAAGATTACACTCTAAACGGCATAAATGCGCAATAAACGTTACCTCTATGTCAAGAGTGAGGGAGACAAACGCTGATAAGCTAAAAAATGTGTAAATTGTTATTCAGGCGATTGGTTAGAAGCGAACGCGAAAAATGAGGAGTTAAATTTTGGCGACTTTGACTGTACGCACTGTATTATAAAAATATATATACGTACTGTCGTCTCATTCCCATGGAATCGTACGTATATTTACGCACGCACCGTTATTGGTAATATCAGTTTCACGATCTCTCGCAAGTCTCCGGGGAAACGAAAAAACAAAAAAACGCAAAAAATGTTATATCAATTTTGTGGAATATTCACTACGGAGATTTTGTGTCTCAATCTCATGTACCGCGGTGCGTTGAAAAATTATGCTTTACTTTTGCAGTAATGGTGACGGAGATTCGAGACTCGTGGAACATTTTTAATACATCGTTTTTGTTTTAATTCGCAAAGTTTCTAAAACGCAAAAATTCACGAATGATTAGAAAAAAAACATTGATATTCAACGGACGTATGCAAAAGTTTGACACACAAGATTAAGATTGACGCCTTAATTCAACGACATATCCTGTTTCCAATAGATTTTTCAGGCAATTTAAATAAAAAAAAAATCATAAATCAAGCTGAGCGCGGGTATTGACAGTGTCAAACGCTGCCAATACTTGGTGCACAGTCGTAATCATACACTGACCACGTGCAACGATCGCTGTCGCATTCAGCAGCGCGTGTATTTATTGTGTATGCACTATTCGTTTAAAAGATAAAGTTAAGAACGTATGGGCTGTGCGGAATCATAAAGCAATTCGAGAAAGTCTTGCAAAGATATTTAACTTTATTTTCATTCGTTATATATATATATATATATATATATATATATATATATATATATATATATATATATATTAGAGACATTAACGGAACTATATATGTAACTGGTCGTATACATGACCAACAACTATGTTGGTGGTTGAAGCGGGGTGGTTGGGGTAGACGCACGTTAATATATATGCATAGAGCCAAACGCGAGGAGAGTCAACTTTAATAATTGTGTATTCACTGAACGTGAAAGATAAGAATGAAAGAAGGTGTCCGGAAGCCAGGCGTTGATTATAACGCGAGACTCGCGATTGTACATTGTTACGTTTCTCTCTTTCTCTCTCTCTCTCTCTCTCTCTCTCTTCTTCTATTTCACTTCTTATAAAGTATACCGACCGTTAAAAAACTAAAAAGTTCGTATCTCACGGAAATTTCATTGTTAAAACCCGTGAACTACGCCCTTTCGTTTGTTGACCAGTTAGTTATGCCTATTACATACATTTGAAAAACTTATCTTCGCCCGTTTCTATCTCTCGTTCTCGTTATTATACGTTAATACACTGAAACCGACTGATATAACCGCATATGCATATTAGTTTCGTTCAAGTCTCAAACATACCTTTACCACGATTCCCTTCATAAACTGTAGCTGGAGTTTGTCGCCCCCCCCCCCCGCCCCCCGCGACACCGTCCGTGCCGCCAATGTCTTTATCGCGACGAGACGCGGCGCTATTTACCCCTGAAATATGACTTATTAGCACGCACATGAAAATGTACGGAAATATGATAGAATAAATTTTTCTTTTTTTCTTCGCTTATCTTGTAAAACACACGATTGTTGTATTGTCGTGACTTTGTCGTGAACATTGTAGTAAACATTTGCCTAAGCACTGCAACATGAAACATCACGTGCACTCGTAATGTTAATAGATAAGAACGTCGTAAAAAGAGTACTATATTTTTTTGAAAATAATTTTCACATACACTTTGACTCGTTAATCAACGATAACGAATGATAATCCGTACAGGATATGTTCTTAGCATTGGAAAAAAAAAAAAAAACGATTTTACCGATTTGTTCATTGAATTTTTTCGATTTTCTCAAATGTTTTCATTGAATATTTCTGCTTTCGACAAAAGTTCGCCGCGATTAAGTAATCAACGGAGTATAACCTGCAGGATGAAGATTCGAAACTTGGTAAAAGATGAAAAAAAAAAATGATGCGCCCTGTTTTCGTTCATTTTGGGGAAAAATCAATGAATCGAACGTTAAAAATCTGTGAAGAAAAAAAATCAAATCACTCTCAACAATTTTCTATACTCAGTACACGCGACACAGTGCAAACCAAAAGTCATTATTGTTGGTTGATTGTTAAAAATCGATAAAAATACATTTTATAAAAATTTAAGACAAATTGGACTGGTGTCTATCTTGAAATATGGTCTATCTCGATTCGATGACGAGAGAGAAACAACGACGAGTGCGTCTGTCGCATATGCACAGCTCCGGTGAACCGTGCAATATGAAAAAAAAAAAATAAATAAGCGACCCTTACAGTAGTCGTATATGATGTGTAACATCTGACATCTCACCTTGGTAATAAGCAACACTAACATTATATCCCGAAAAAAATGATTCAGGTATTATTTGAAATGATTTTTCGTAACGAAGAATAATTCTTTTTAATTAAAATTGTATTTTATTTTATTAATGCTAGGAGTAACGCAATTTGTTATTGGAGACAGTTATTTTTGTTCAATTTGAGGGGAGAGCAGAGACATTTCATCGAAGTATTACATGCAGTCGCTGATGATGTAGACGAAGTAGGAGAAAATGGCAACGATGGCAATCGTAAGGTTGCATGACTGACAACCGGATTTGGTAAAGCAATAGTTGGGTCGGCCGTTAATGTCTGTGAGAGAATTAAGTTCGCTGCACGTGCCCGAAAATCCCTGCTACGCTGAGTCGAATTATGCGCATTTTTTTTGGGTCTACCTTTCCAGTTTTTAATTTTTCCTCACGTTTTTTCTGCCGGTAATCTCGCATATATTCTGCTCCGAATTTACCCATCTCTGCAACTCACTAAATCATTAGAATTAAATTGGAATTATAAATAATCCAGAAATTATTAATATCAAAGAAATTATCCGTGTAATTAATTAATTTGTTTTTTTTTATCAGAATAAAAAATATCAATTGAGCAGCGACAGAAATTAACCTCAAAAGTTAAAAAAGCCATTTGTTTTTTTTTAATCAAAATTAAAAATATCAATTGAGCAGCGACAGAAATCAACCTCAAAATTTAAAAAAGCTGAATATTCAAATATTTATTTGAATAATTATTCATTATTACTGACTTGCATTATTTATCCATGAACTGCACTTTTTTCAGACACATTATCAATAGTAAATACATTTATTAATATAGTTTACACATATAAATTAGTTTATATAACAGCACACGTTATACACAACACTGTATGTTAAGGCCGTAGTCCGGTCTAGAGCGAGATTTTTGACGTCATTTCTAATGTGCAATAACGTTTAAACCGTTGAAGTTGTCTTGATGAAAATTTACACGTGCATTTATTGATCCTTAGAGAATACTTGTACATTAAAAATAAAAATTATTTTAAATATTTTCATGTAGTTTTTTGCCTTGTTGCAACATGGTGCGCGGAAATCGGCGCCCACTCTGGACGATGTTGTATGCATCTGAAAAAAAAAATAAAAATATATATATTCTCAATCTATGAGTATTCTGAGCACTGGTAGCAGAATTGGTACTTAAAAAATTTTTTTATTGAGTCGAACAATAATTTTGCCGACATTTTATAACTCGTCGAATACCCGAAAATGTATAAAATATCATTAATAAAAATTCAACAGGCCGCCATTTTGTCAAAATTTTTTTTTAAGTACCAATTCTGCTACCAGTGCTCAGAATACTCATACAGATTGAGAATATATATATGTATTTTTTTTTCAGATGCATACAACAGCGTCCAGAGTGGGCGCCGATTGTGGCGGCTTTCGGCGGACCATGTTGCAACAAGGCAAAAAACTACATGAAAATATTTAAAATAATTTTTTTGATTAATGTACAAGTATTCTTTAAGGATCAGTAAATGCACGTGTAAATTTTCATCAAGCTAACTTCAACGGTTTAAACGTTATTGCATATTAGAAATGACGTCAAAAATCTCGCTCTAGACCAGACTACGGCCTTAAGCGCACAGCTGATGCGTTCTCCTCTATTTCCCTTTCTCTTTCTCGTCACACACGCACACGCTGTTGTCTGACAGTACCAACCTCTCGGAAAATGGATTGGTACCATCTGACGGCCGACGCTACCACCGCGCGCGCTCATTGGTCAAATCAAATAGCGCGCGCTTCTCGGGGTTCCTGTTACACACTTCCGTCCCTTTTCACGAAATCAGTGCCACAGAAACCGAGCGGAAAGATATTACACATAAAAAAAAAAAAGAGGGGCGAATAGGAGATAGAGAGCGAGTGGAGAGAAGAGAGAGAAAATAAAATCGAGATGCTAATCTCCCATCGCGCGTACCCCGTGCAAAGGGACGGCAAGAGGGGGTAGAGGGACAAACTATGTGCTAATGCGATCCCGTTTAGCCAAGTCACCCGGAAAGCGGGACACCCGCCGCCCTGCTTTTCGTGCGGGGCAGCCCCCGAGCTCTCTTCTCCTGTTCTCTCTCGTCGTTCTCTCTTTTCCATATCCATACATGGTCCACGAGCGTAATAACGCGGCAACCAGCCTTTCAATGTGTACTTAGTTACGGTATACATACACAGTCGCACGCGCAAAGGTACAAAGATGGAGGGGTAAAAAAAAAACGAAAGGACGTAACCCAAAGTATTTTAAGTTTAGAGTAACGTGTGCTAGGTCCTTTTAATGCTAAGCAGTCAATACACGTTTGCACAAGTGTGTATGTGTCAAATTTGATTCGTGTACGAGGTTCTCGATTCGTACGAGCGTACATTTTTTTTTTTCACGTCGAGACTCGAGCCGATCATAAAGTAACGGCATCATGACAATGACAAAACACGACGAACAGATCAACGACAGATTTCGCAATGTCACTGTATATATATATATATCTGTATAAATCCAATGTTAGCCCTGCTGTTGGGGTAGTAAAAGGGAAAATGGTAGGGGAAAGTGCCCTATTAATTGCTCATCAGCCCGGAGGCGAGTATATATACCGGTAGATTGTGTCTCGTTGTCGTTGTTGCGGCTATGTAGTAACACCGTATCGACGCCATTGTCGTTGCGATTGTCATTATTTTGCGATTTCTCTCTATCTATTCCTCTCTCTCTCTCTCTCTCTCTCTCTCACATACACACTTTCCCCTGATGATTTTGCAGCGACGCTCAGAGAACCGTAAACATTTGGACATATCGGAACCACCATTCTGTACCAACACGATTACATCATTCTCATGTGTGTGTGTGTGATGAGATTATTTTATTTATCGCCTCGGGGATTCGCTTGTTGTATTGAATCAATCAAAAAACGCGGTAGCGTGTTTCGCGAAAATGAACCCGAAACGCCATCGGATACCGAGATCCCGAGGTTGAAATATTTTGTAGAAAATAATAACTTTTAATCATTCGTTGAATGTTATGTCATTTTGTCTAACGTACCTACATCACGAATAGTTGAACTTTTGACTGAAAGTATTGGAGGATTACAAGGAAGTTTTAAAGGATTTACAAGAGAGGGCGTTAGTCGCTAGTTTTAAATCGTATCAGAGGGCGTCAGTTACTAGTATTAAATCGCATCAGACCATAACCTAACCATCTTTATGTTAAAGCGTCATTGGTAGGATTTAGTTTTCAGTATGTGTCATTTTGTCGAAGTGTAAAGAACAGCAATGGACAATCCAATCTTTGACTAGTCAATTTTTTACTATTTTTTGCACAATAAAGTCTCAATTTTTACAACAAAATTCTTTAAAACTTACTTGTACCTCCAATGAAGTGCGGCGTTGATTGGAAATTACTATTGAAACGAAAATACTTTTCAAAGAAACTTTAGACCATTTATCTTACTGCTATAATAAAGCTGGTGAGTTTGTTTGTATGGTTGTACGAACGCGCTAAACTCAGGAAATACTAATCCGATTTAGAAAATTCTTTTTGCATTAGATAACCCGTTTATTCAGGAAGGCTTCACGCTATATAACTTTATGTTATGGCCCTAAGGAGCGGCGGCGGCCCGTTGAATCGAGGGACGGAAATTTAATGCGAGTGAAACCGTGGGACACGGTTCGTGATAAAATGAAATTACTTAACGCGGTAGTCTGGTCTAGAAATTTGAAAAAATCAATTTTTTAAATTTTTTAATTGTTTTATTTTCTTATTCCTTAGACCTTTCTTCATACGCTCCTGAAAACCGTTTAATGATATTTCAAAAATTAGCCGAGAAATAAAAATTCTAAGCAAGCCGCGCGCTCAGGTAGCGCGGCGCGCGCGCTACGGTGTCAAAACTTTGAACGCGTTTATCTCAGAACTATGTTTTTCAAATCGGCGCCCACGATATCTCGATAACTAATGGACCGATCGAGCTCATATTTTGCACGTACCTTAGGTAGCATGTTTCTGAGGACTGGTAGCAGAATTGAGTCGAACAATAATTTTGCCGACATTTTATAACTCGTCGAATATCCGAAAATGTATGAAATATCATTGATGAAAGTTCAACAAGCCGCCATTTTGTCAAACATTTTTTTTAAGTACCAATTCTGTTACCAGTGCTCAGAATACTCATACAGATTGAAAATATATATAAATTTTTTTTTTCAGATGCATACAACATCGTCCAGAGTGGGCGCCGATTGAGGCGCACCATGTTGCAAGAAGGCAAAAAACTACATGAAAATATGTAAAATAATTTTTTTTTAATGTACAAGTATTCTCTAAGGATCAATGAATGCACGTGTACATTTTCATCGAGACAACTTCAACGGTTTAAACGTTATTGCACATTAGAAATGACGTCAAAAATCTCGCTCTAGACCAGACTACCGCCTTCATTTTTTGGTTGCTTGAGCCCCCCTCCTTAAAAACCCCTTTAAAAACGTAACGATCATGCTCCTGTTTGTAACAAAACGCCGAACGGAAGAGAAAAAAACAAGCATCCTCGTGTCAACGATTGCGTCCATCTTGAAAATCAGTTTGGGTCAATATTGAAAATTAATTGGTTCGCGAGAAGCGCTTGTCACTGCGATAGCAGAGAATTGATAAGACACGGAGAGTTTGCGTGCGGTACAACACAAGTGTGCAGAACTTTCGCGCTCCTCCTTCGGATATCACGAGTGCGTGCGTAACCGCAATATATATGCGTATAAACACATTCTCTACTATATAATACCACGTGTGTACAGAAGGACGAAAAAAGAATGAAAAAAAAAAAGAAAACTGTATACAGATATATACAATGCGGATATATTATATCGCGTGTGCGAACCGACGTTTCGATTCACGTTGAATTTGTAATCTCATACATATTCCCCGATCCTGGGTGTATCCTCTGCGAGTACTATGCGCGCGCGTCCCCCGCGCTTTCGAGAGCAACTATGCGCTGCCTGCTGCTGCATATATGCGCTGAGAGGTGCACAAGAGCACCGGGGGCCATTAGTTACAGTTGTTGCGGGTCAGCGTACACTTTTATCCCGACGACACGCCGATTTTTTTTCTCTCTCCCTCTTTTTGTTTCGTTGCCTTTTTTTTCCATTCACTCCAACATACGAATTCGCGTCAAAGTCGAGGGTGCTTATCCTCCCTTACAATTCTCCGTTTGACATTGTTTTTTTTTCAAACCATTTTTTTTACTCGTTGGAAGAAAAAGGGATGTAAAAAAATTTGACACGTTTTTTGACAGGCTGGGGGGCAACGGGAAAATCGCCCCGTGGACGTTTGCGAGAATGGGAGAAGATATTCAATTTTCGTTGGAACGCGCGAACGAAGACGGAGACAATGAAATTGTGAACGTGGAATGAGCGATGAGGGGAGATTATTGGAATAGGCGTTTCTTAGGTTCCGAAATGTACGAAGTTTTGTTGGCATCGTGAGACTCGAGAGAATCAAGGGCGTCTCTCGCGAACGAGAGAGCGTGAAATTTTCCCGCGACGACTGCACCTACGCTGTGAAGATTCTATCTCTTTCCTCTTGCTCTCTTTCTCGTCGTAATCGAAATAGCGATGAGAACGAGTACAAACAACGAGGACAAACGGCGAAGTGAGAAGAACGCCGTCTCCTCGTGATGGCGTCTCTCCCAACGAATTCACCCAGCTGTTTCGTCGACACCGAGATGATACATACGTACATCTGTACGTATTTATCATCTCGGTGTAAACTTTATAATCTCACAACATAATTTACACGCAAGTTTCATGTAATATTATAAATATATTTATAAACTACGTAAATCCTTTGCCCTTGAACGGTTCTCTCAAAAATTTCTATGACCAAGTTGCAAATATATAATTATAATCGTAATATTGTAAATGTCGAAAATGTGAATATCGAGTTTTTGACTCTGAATTCAAAATCAGTGACCTCAAAAATCAATACAGGCGTACAATTTTCATTCACATCTGATAAATCTTCATTTCTATGATTGATCGTACTTACTCGGTCATTTTTAATTATCGGTCAATTTACTTTTCCATGGTAAACGTCCTTGCATTCGGTGACGAAGTAAAAAATGTGCTAAGTTTCATGAAAATCGATCGATTTGAGCTTGGTAAAGTGACAATTGAATAGAGTCGAAATTATGAAAAATCGAATGAAAATGGCGGCATACTTCGTTCGATCAAATGAAATATCTAATTGAAGTACAGTTGCTCTGATGGACAAGTAAAGATTGATTATATTCGAATGGATGCGTTCTTTTTTCAAGCATGAGTAAATCGCATTAAATACCCTATAGCCAGAAAATTTGAGGGTTTAAGGGCGGAAATAGGGTTAGACGGTTAAAAAAATCGTTTTTTTTTTATTTCATAAATTGTTATTAAAACTATTGAAAAATATGTTCCCAAAATTTTAAATGAAAATTCCGACTCGTTCTATTGTTATAAGCCATTATGGGGGGAAATAGGGTTAGGACAGCGTTTTCTCAATGATTTTCATGAATTTTTTTATAGTATAAAAAATGAATATAATTTATCGAAACGTTGAGAATATTTTATACTATAAGATTTTTGAAGAATTTCCTTGAATAACACCGAACAAATTTATGACTGCCTTGACTTTGTTTTTCTTGGTACTATTTTTTCAAACGCGTTTTTCTGAAAACGATTTTTTTTTAACTTACGTACACGCTAGTTTGGAAAGTTTTCAACCAATCGTTTTGAAAATTGGCAGTTACTTTCTTCACAGTATTGCGCTCTATATGAACCTAAAATCGGAATATTATTGTTATTTTAAATAATTTTTTTTTGCAAATAAAGTTGTAAAACATGGCAAAAAATTATGCTTTTTTGTTTTGACCCCTGTAAACAATTCAATTTTCAATTTTTTTTATAGCATTTAGGTTCATATAGAAGAGAGACATATAATAAAAGTAAATTTCAACCTCGTTTGATTTCAGATGAAAATTGCGGCTTTCAGAATGTACGCAAAATGCTGAGTCTAATTGTGACCTGCAATATGGGGTCGCTAATATCTTCGGTGTTTTTCAAGGAAATTCTTAAAAAATTTCATAGTATATACTTAAATGTATGTATAAAATATTCTCAAAGTTTCAATAAATTATATTAATTTTTTATACTATAAAAAAATTCATGAAAATCATTGAGAAAACGCTGTCCTAACCCTATTTCCTCCCTTAAATACTCTATAGCCAGAAAATTTGAGGGTTTAAACGATCGATAATTAATACAACGGAGTTTTACGTGAGTGAGAAGTATATGAAAGTCGCAAGGAGGAAAAGGCGTTGGCAATAAGTCCGAGGGTCCGTTTGGATTTAGTTCGAGTTGCTTATTAAGTAAATACTCCCCCGGCGCCGACATCGCGTTGGTTCTATCGCCACGTTATATTTCAAATGTGTATATATATATATAACGACATCTCCATCCCCGTAGTGGTTGGCGGTGATGATGGCGGAGGTGTGGTGATCGTAGCAGAGGAACGGGGCTGATAACCCTTTTACTCGGCGGGTGCCAAATAATATGAGACCCTTAAACGACGGCTTTTGATGTGTCGTCGCTTCGGCGAACATTTTACGCACGCCTCGGCCAATTTGAACGGGTGCCCACCCAGAGAGTGAAGAGGGGGAAGGAGAGAGAGAAAGAGAGAGAGAGAGAGGACACGTTTCGTCACCCGTAATATCCCAACACTAAACTACCCTTGCGGGCTTCCTCTTGTGAATCCCATACTCTCGCGAGTGCTTTAACTCTCGAGTATCAGGAAGCGACAATCATTGGTAGCCATAGTGATCAGCGGACTTTGTAGCAAATCGTCTTGAATAGAAAGAGATACGAGTATGTCAATGACTGTTTCAATTCGTCCGTTTAGCTGGCCAATCATTCTACCCCTTCCCCGTTTATACATCGATATATATGTCAATGTCCTAATGTCAAAAGGCCGTCAATTCTCTGTACTCGTGAACGCTCGATACGCCATTTTGATTTTAAATCAAATGTACATACCCCCACCTTTCCATCCCGATTTCCTCGAGTTCGCCACGCGCACACGTCTCGTCCTCTGATGGCGATTCCCACTCTGTCTCTCGCTATTTCTCTCGTTACTCATATTTGCTTCCTGCCCTCTCTCGCCTATATTGCCCGGGCATCCGACCAAAACCTCCCCCCTTTTACGCTCTTCACTATAATCCCTTTGGCAATTCGCACGCACATACACCGCGTCGTAATCATCATCTCACCCCTATCTCTCACAGCTTCTCTTTATCATCTCGGTGAGCGTCTGTCCCTGTAATCGGGGATGGCACGCGTTTGATTGCATTTGCGTTGCGCAACGCCCGTAGACATATGTAAATTAACGGCGACCGTACAAGAATCTCCGAGGGAAATTCGATAAATTAATTTTCGTTCGATTACACGTCCAAATCTGTACTATTACTAATATTAGTAGCGGCATAAAATTGTTATGCAGGCAGTAAAGCTGATTTGACTGAAGATAGAAATCCGTCGAGGATTTCAAGAATATGTAACGTCGTTCGTTTATAGATGTGAATTAAGATTTAATATAATCATTAATAATTCTCCACGAAATCCGTGTATCGAGACGACTTTAATACCCGCGTACTCCGCCGGCATATCCTGACGATAAAATCAATGATCGACAGCTGATTTCGCGAAAAAAAAAAAACGAGACAGAAAGGAACAGAAATACACATACGTATATCGGTATGTATTAACTAAAACCGGAGCATATAGCAGTGAAAATTAAGGGTACCGGTATATAGCCTCTCGTATCTCGCCAGGGACATTGAAAATATCTTCGTTTGGCAATGTTCCAATTGGGCTGGTGCCCTTCACCCATGCCAGTAAACGATGTACGAAATTGCTTTCCCCGTCTTTTACAAAATAACTAAAAAAAAAAAAAATAGGACTCGGTCGAAAATGAAAACGAAAAGAGTAGCTGGCGGTATTATCATTCGGCTAAACGGATTAAGTGCGTTACGGAAAATTGAAGTGAGAAACGAGGAGAAAGAAAAAGAAGTGGTGCCGACAAATTTGCGCGATGCAGCTTTATAACGTTTAATGTATATGCCGCGGGACGTTGCGCATAATACAGGAACGAGTTGAGTTGGTGACTCGTCGCCCTCGTGAAATTCAGGATGTACTTATCCATAAGTTTATAAACGCGAGAGAACGTAGCCCCGTGTTATATCCCGCACACTCTGTTTCTCCCCGCTGCCATAAACGACAACGACGAAGAGAAGTCCTGGTGGGCTCTCTCGTTCTCGGGCTTCTTGCTGGTTTCTTGAACGAACCGAGAAACGCGTGAATGAAAGTTATGACGATGAATATTCGCGCAGGACTCGGGCATGGAGATCGCTTTTCCCCTCTCACCCTCTCGCTCTTTCTCTTTCTGTTTCTTGTATATTCATAACGTATATACGTGTATAGTTGCTCGTCTCGCATCCAATGTACGAGGGCCATTCAGTAAAAAGACCGAACCCGGTGTTGATGGCCAAGAAGGAGGGCCGTGATTCTCTATGTCCTTTTTACCCCCGGCATAGTCCCAGGCATATCCACTTACATCCGACATTATGTTAGTCCGAGCCGCGTGTTCTTGTCTATCCCTCTACCCTCTACCTTCCTCTCCTCTTCTTCTTCTTCTTCTTCTTCATCGTAGGTAGATTCGGCCCAGATAAAATCCCATAAGCACCTACATATATCGTTTATGATAATACCGATGTCAAACTCCTAAGAACAATTTTATTCAAACTTTCACCCAATATTAAACAATATTCTATTTTACTTATAGATTATTAATATTTTTTTTTCATTAAATATTTTCCGTTATATATTTATTTATAAATTGTATTTAATATCGGAATAACGGACTCTTAACGATTTGTTGTGTTTGAATCCTCTCGATCCGGCTCAAAAGGGCGGTCGAGGAATGGCCAAAAGGGAGGTTCATGGGGGTGTCTACGAGAGGACTTCGAGGAACGTCCAAGTGGGGTTCAAGGGGTATTGAAAAGAGGGGATCCGAGGAATGTCAGTGACAAACGATCCGAGTGAAACACTCATCATTCCATAGCAAATATACGAGTTGTTAGTAGTGAAAATCGCCTTTGTTCCATGAGCTTGAGCGTAATACGCAGCACCAGCGAATTATGGACTACATCCGCAATTCTTTATGCTAGATCTGCAAATTATTCGTGAATTAAATTTTTTTTGTTGCTGTAGCAAATATTTGTTTATTGTTAGTACAATACATATGCTATGCGTGCATTTCCAAGTGGTATAGCAAATATACGGTTGGTAAACGAACTGTAGTGAACACAAGGAGAGGAATCCGTGTGACGGAACACCTGCTCCGCTCCTACTTCGGCATCGTTGAAGCTTCGACGAAATCTCACTATCTCTCTGTATCTCTCTTTCTTTCACTCTCTCTCTCTCTCTCTCTCTCTATAATATATAAATATCGCATTTTTTCTCTCTCGCTCTTCACTCTAGGCGCACCTTGAATTCGATTCAACGTAAAAGAGCCATCGCGAAGGTCTCTTGGGAACAACGAAAAGAAAAAAATATATTGAATAGATCGACACAATATATATACTTTTGATAAACTTCAGCAATATCGGTGCAAACCAATTATTTAAGCATCTTTGTGTTAATCGTGAATAACAAATTTCCCATCAATGGATAAATTATTGAATTTCCTGAAACTCAGATTTCAATGCTTCAACTCCATTGTTCGGCATTATTTCAGCCGAAGTATGCGCGTTGCTTCACGCCGATTAAACGCTCGAATCGAGTTTTATGAAAGTTTGCAGAATTTCAATTTAATATTCCAATGAAAAACGGTTACTAACGAAAATATGATTGGACAGAGATTCAGAATTGAAAAAGCTAATATGATCAATTAGGTAAAACAAAGAATCACTTGATTTTTATGACAATGGAGACCTGAACACTTTTGAGGAGTCGGACTTCAGCTTCAAAGTAAACAAAAGTGTTAGGTTATGAAATTATGACATTTGCGGCTGACTTCTACTGTCAATTTCTTCACTTTTTAATTTTCAAATTACAAGCAAATATAAATCACGATCCAATCGTTAAATAATAATTATTTGGAAAAAAAAGCTTAATCTTTCTTATTGTCATCACGAGATCGATAAATATTCTTTCACGAGCGCGAATACTTTGGGTTCTTTGGATCATGCTGTGGAATCCTTCGGGTTCTTTGGGTCAATCTCGCGGTTGTGTTTCTCTAAATTCGAAGCGTATGACGAGAAATATGACGAGGTGGGACGAAAGTGGACCGGGTGTAGTTTCCAGAGTAACGAGAGTCACGTGAATGTAAATACCGGCTCGAAACGGCAAAGCGCAGGGGAAAATACAACGACGTCGGGAGAAATCCGAGCGACGAATGGGCAAAACGATCGGTCGCGGCGGACAGTACGTTTTTTGTTGTTGCAAAGAGAGCCCCAGAAGAGCGAGTTTGAGCGAACCGCTAATTGGACGCGGAGAGCGCAGTGTGATGAAGCCGGGCGCGAGTGGTAGAACTGCGGCGAACGAGAAAAGTCCAAGTGAGACAGAGGTAGAGAGAGAGAGAGAGAAAAGAATAAAGAGGAAGGAAGGGTTAAGATCGCGTAATGGTAAAGAGCAAGAGAAACAGAGGATCGGCAGCAAGTCGAGTAATTTGTTGCCAATTTCACCGTTGATACTTCTCTGCCGGGGTGATATTGATGGGCGCCGCGAATTCACGATTCTCGCGACGCGAATGCGCAAAATCGCGAGAATTCGAAAAAGGTAGAAAAGAGAACGACCGCGGCATTGTTTCATATGTACATAAAGTACGGGCTGTTTCGCACGAAGCGGAACGATTTTTGTTACGCGAGAATTTTTCGGTATCTCTGCTGTTAAATTCGCGAAACGCGAGATGTTTTAAAAATGAATTAACAAAATAATAAAAGAAATACTTTCGGGAAGTCGTCTTTCTTTATCTTATTCAATTCTCTTTTCCAACGGGTCATCATAATTGCACAGTTACCAGCAATTCCTTCGTTCCAAAAGTTCACTTCACGTGAATTAACCCGGGTTTATGGTGAGTCAGACGACTGTTGGAAGCACGAAAACCTTAGATGGAGGGAGACAGTGAATACGAATGAAAAAAATGAAAAAAGGTGAAAACGGAAAAAAATGATATATATAGCAAGCTGTAAGGATTATATATGTATGCATATATGTTCAGGATGGAATATGCGGGCGGCAAAAGGACCTCCATTTCCGCACCGCGACGTCACGTGATGCAACGACAGGGGTATATATTATATCCCTAACGTTGACAAAAAAAAAGTGCGTCTCTCGCTGCTGCGGAATCGCTGAACCCTTTTTGACGGTAGATATCGAAAAGAAAGAGCGGTTCGCGGTATGAGAAAGGACGTTATACGGAGGATTCTCGCGGGTCCGTGAGTGTTTGTTTAAAATATCGTTCGGGGTTCCCCCGAGGAGTCGTCGCCTCTCGAAAGGCTGTCTTAGGATCGCGAGAACAGATCTCGTCAATGATTATTTTTTGTTTTGTGGGGAATTTTTTTTTTCCATCCTTGTCTCGCCTTGTTTTTAAATATGAAATAATATCCTGAATAACTCATTTTTACATTCAGCAGTCCTAACGATATTTGAAAGTTATTCTTCGTTAATCCACGTAAAAGAGAAATTAAAAAGAAAGAAAGTGTTTGAAATATGTTTTATATTGTTGATGTGTATTGGAATGTATATGATTGTATCAAAAGGAATTATTCAGGATTTGCCTTAAAACTACGAGCACTTTTGAGGGACTTAAAAATTGTAATTGAATTTTAGGACGTGTTCTGGAATCAGACAGTTACCAATAAACACTGGAATACTTATTGAACGTTGAAAATTCTCACCTTCGTTAATTTATTGCTGTGAGTAACTTTCATTAGGATTTGTGACACTGAAGGGAGAATTGTTTATTACTAGATTCCGAATATAGCGTTTTAAATGCTCATTGTTGTCGCATTGACAGCCATAAATCGCGAAAAGTCGGGAGTTTATAACGTTAAAACGCTACTCTTACTGTCTTAATCCAATTTTAATTCCATTTTGTAATTCGATGTCCTGGAAACTACCAGTTACATTATAAGGCGTTTATATATGCTATATGTATATATAAATGCTCTGTGAGTCGGGGCCATGGGTAGATATTACTTTCGACTTGCCTTAAAACTACGAGCAATTTTAAGGGACTTAAAAATTGTAATTGAATTTTAGGACGTGTTCTGAAATCCGACAGTTTCACATAAACACTGGAATACTTATCGAACGTTAAAAATTCTCACCTTCGTTAATTTATTGCTGTGAGTAACGTTCATTAGAATGTGTGACACTCAAGGGAGAATTGTTTATTACTAAATTCCGAATATAGCGTTTTAAATGCTCATTGTCGTTGCATTGACAGCCATAAGTCGCGAAAAGTCGGGAGTTTATAACGTTAAAACGCTACTCTTACTGTCTTAATCCAATTTTAATTCCATTTTGTAATTCGATGTCCTGGAAACTACCGGTTACATTATAAGGCGTTTATATATGCTATATGTATATATAAATGCTCTGTGTGTTGGGGCCATGGGTAGATATTACTTTCGATTTGCCCTAAAACTACGAGCAATTTTAAGGGACTTAAAAATTGTAATTGTATTTTAGGACGTGTTCTGAAATCCGACAGTTTCTCATAAACACTGGAATACTTATTGAACGTTGAAAATTCTCACCTTCGTTAATTTATTGCTGTGAGTAACTTTCATTAGGATTTGTGACACTCAAGGGAGAATTGTTTATTACTAAATTCCGAATATAGCGTTTTAAATGCTCATTGTCGTCGCATTGACAGCCATAAATCGCGAAAAGTCGGGAGTTTATAACGTTAAAACGCTACTCTTACTGTCTTAATTCAATTCTAATTCCATTTTGTAATTCGATGTCCTGGAAACTACCAGTTACATTATAAGGCGTTTACATATGCTATATGTATATATAAATGCTCTGTGTGTTGGGGCCATGGGTAGATATTACTTTCGATTTGCCTTAAAACTACGAGCAATTTTAAGGGACTTAAAAATTGTAATTGAATTTTAGGACGTGTTCTGAAATCCGACAGTTTCACATAAACACTGGAATACTTATCGAACGTTAAAAATTCTCACCTTCGTTAATTTATTGCTGTGAGTAACGTTCATTAGAATGTGTGACACTCAAGGGAGAATTGTTTATTACTAAATTCCGAATATAGCGTTTTAAATGCTCATTGTCGTCGCATTGACAGCCATAAATCGCGAAAAGTCGGGAGTTTATAACGTTAAAACGCTACTCTTACTGTCTTAATCCAATTTTAATTCCATTTTGTAATTCGATGTCCTGGAAACTACCGGTTACATTATAAGGCGTTTATATATGCTATATGTATATATAAATGCTCTGTGTGTTGGGGCCATGGGTAGATATTACTTTCGATTTGCCTTAAAACTACGAGCAATTTTAAGGGACTTAAAAATTGTAATTGAATTTTAGGACGTGTTCTGAAATCCGACAGTTTCACATAAACACTGGAATACTTATCGAACGTTAAAAATTCTCACCTTCGTTAATTTATTGCTGTGAGTAACGTTCATTAGAATGTGTGACACTCAAGGGAGAATTGTTTATTACTAAATTCCGAATATAGCGTTTTAAATGCTCATTGTCGTCGCATTGACAACCATAAATCACGAAAAGTCGGGAGTTTATAACGTTAAAACGCTACTCTTACTGTCTTAATCCAATTTTAATTCCATTTTGTAATCCGGTGTCCTGGAAACTACCAGTTACATTATAAGGCGTTTATATGTGCTATATGTATATATAAATGCTCTGTGTGTCGGGGCCATTGGGTATATATTAGTGTCGAGGGACGAGAGACAAGATAACGAGATGGAACGAATAAAGAACACGATGATTCACGCAGAGACATTGAAATATCGTGATTTTCTTTAACGCGTTCGTTTGACTATAGTGACTAGCGCGTCTATTATATAGACGGCGTCGCCCTGTGTCAAGCTTATTGCCGCGATGCTGCTAACACGAAAGCATCAGAGGAGTTTCCATGAAGATTCGAGATATTCCACGGATCGAGTACCCATTTGCCCTCTCGCTCAGAACTGAATTAACCGTACGTGCATGTTTTCTCGCACACGAACGTATATATACCAATATATATAAATATATATTTATATATGTACAACTCGCAATCGAGCGAAAATAATCGTCGGGAGTGCGAGTTTAGCCGGGCGAATAGTGTGTGAGCTAGCGACACGATACGGCGCGTACAAGGGAAGAATGATCTATACCCCGCGAGATTCCGAGAGATCTCGGCATGATGATCGCCACAGCGGTGCCTTACGCGTACAACACGAATGGGACAATTACCCACCACCATTACCCGTGTATTTATTTGTTTTGTTCAGCATTCACTGCAAAGGGATCAATTTTCGAGATACGCCATCTTGCATTCTTTTCCACCACCCTTCTCGACACACGGTAAAAAGGCATTTACGATAAGCGTAATAAATGAGGTAATGACAATGAATGAGGATGGTAAATCGAGAAATGAAAATTTTCTTCCAATGATATTTTCACGGCTGAACGTTTTGACTTTTACCTTTTTGAAAAACTGATGATTGAGACTACGCCTAAATCAAAATACTAAAATACTAAAAGATACTGCATTTACTCTGAAAATGTAAACATTCTCATTTTTCCACAGTTCCCAAGGTTTAGGAAAAAAGGTATTTACGATAAGCGAAATAAATGACGTAATGATAATGCATAAGGATGGTAAATGGAGAAATGAAAATTTTCTTTCAATGACATTTTTACGGCTAAACGTTTTGACCTTTACCTTTTTAAAAAATTGATGATTGAGACTATGCCTAAATCAAAATACTAAAATACTAAAAGATACTGCATTTACTCTGAAAATGTAAACATTCTCATTTTTCCACAGTTCCCAAGGTTTAGGAAAAAAAGGTATTTACAATAAGCGAAATAAATGACGTAATGATAATGCATAAGGATGGTAAATGGAGAAATGAAAATTTTCTTTCAATGATATTTTTACAGCTAAACGTTTTGACTTTTACCTTTTTGAAAAACTGACGATTGAGACTACGCCTAAATCAAAATACTGAAATACTAAAAGATACTGCATTTACTCTGAAAATGTAAACATTCTTATTTTTCCACAGTTCCCAAGGTTTAGAAAGAAAAGGTATTTACGATAAGCGAAATAAATGACGTAATGATAATGCATAAGGATGGTAAATGGAGGAATAAAAATTTTCTTCCAATGATATTTTCACGGCTAAACGTTTTGACTTTTACCTTTTTGAAAAACTGATGATTCAGACTATCCCTAAATCAAAATACTAAAATATTAAAAGATACTGCATTTACTCTGAAAATGTAAACATTCTCATTTTTCCACAGTTCCCAAGGTTTAGGAAAAAAAGGTATTTATGATAAGCGAAATAAATGACGTAATGATAATGCATAAGGATGGTAAATGGGGAAATGAACATTTTCTTTCAATGATATTTTTACGGCTAAACGTTTTAACTTTTACCTTTTTGAAAAACTGATGATTGAGACTATGCCTAAATCAAAATACTAAAATACTAAAATACTAAAAGATACTGCATTTACTCTGAAAATGTAAACATTCTCTTTTTTCCACAGTTCCCAAGGTTTAGGCCAAGGTTTAGGAAAAAAGGCATTTACGATAAGTGTAACAAATGAATCAGTGAAAACGAATAGGGATGGGAAATGGAGGAATGAAAATTTTGTTTCATTGATGTTTTCACGGTCAGACGTTTTTTTTTTCACCTTTTTGAAAAACCGATGATTGAGACTGCGCCTAAATGAAAATGTAAAGATTCTCTTTTTCCCACAGTTCCCATTGTTTAGGCAGATCTTAAAATCTTTGATTTCGTTCGGTATAACGTAAAACCCACGATCTTGCATTTTTCGATAACAAAAGTTAGTTGCAAAAATATGGATATTTCATTAATGAAAATAATTTTTTAATTACTTTTCATTATATTTAGTGAATAAATACGTTGTTCCCCGTATCGTAAGATATAAAAAGGTTGATAATTCGCAATTAGAAATATATGAAAAACCCGTTGACCGCGGCATTTCATCGTTGGTTTCCGTACAAAGGAAATAAGAAGCGTTTTTTTCTTTTAAACTAATGTTTTAAGATGGAGACCCGTTTCGTCAACGGTGTCGGCAATTTTCGGTAGTTCATCATCGCATCGCGTCTCTTCAGAATTTCTCGAGCCACAAAGCAAGTTCTTTCATTCCGTAATCCTCTCGTCTGAACTATGCGTATTCGCGGTTCCATCCGGATTGTCGCACTATACGGGTGTACATGACCGCGAGTATTCGTCGCAAAACATCGGGCCCCCCCTCGTTGGCGCATGCATTCCTTCGGGGAAGAACGAAGGTCGCCAATTATCGCCGAATCCCCCCCCGCAGGAGTTACGGTGGAAGAATTTCTTTTCTGGTCGCAATGGCGGCTTTAATGCTCCCGCGATCCTCTATGATCACTCATATTCTTGTTTTTTTTTTTTAAACAACGAATCGAGCGAACAATCTCACGGTCTTCGAAGATTCATTAAGAATTACCTTTTAATTTTTTGTTAAAATTATTAATCGTTCAATATTAAAGAAAATAATGTTATTATAATTAACATTATCTTTTCCGACAATGTCGATAAATGTATTATAATTTTTTTTTAATTCCGTCGATTTTTAACTCTGACTTTTCAAAAAGCTTCTCCATTGTTTTCACTCCTAAACAGCGTGAAGCAGACAATCGATTGTCTCAACCGGGATTTTTCGAACGGTGAACTGTGATAAATTTACAAAAAAAAAAAAACGGAAAAAAAACAAAACGTACAAAGCCGACGCGTGCGTTATAATGAGGATATAAAGAGTGATGTTTATTCGTGCTTTCGTTATATTTTCATCGCTATCTTCGTATTTTTTTTCCCACTCGTGAGAAGTATACGCGAGAGAGTAACGAGAGTTTTTTTGGCTTGAGCACAAATGCGCCTCTATGTCAGCGGCGGGGGTGGCACGAACGAATTTTGGATTATTAAGATATCTCCGTCTGGATATGCCCCGAAAGATATCGCGAGTCTTGGTTGACGAAAAAGAACAAAAAAGTAAAAGAAAAACGAGGAGACGAGATATCTACGCTACTAATCTTTATATTGTGTGTATATATGTATATATATATATATTAGTGGAGCTACTGGTATATTCTAGAATACCACAAAAGTCCGTCCTTATATCCTCCACCGCGGGGGGTCACCTCCCAGTGTCGTTGGATCTCGTGCCAAAAAAGCTCGATCGAAAGTGTTCCTTCTTTTTTCCTGTTCACGAGCCGACGCCACACACACTACTGACGACTAATGTCATTCGCCAAACTGTCATAAGAAATATTCAACAACGACGTTCAGTCGCAAAGTGTTGAGAGAAAAAAAGAAGTATACAATTTTCCGTATCTCACGGATAAACAAGTTTTCGCATGGAAAGCCTTGATAAAAAAAAAGTGCTATGCGACAGATTCATGTCTCGAATCATCGTATCAAAATAATTATTTTCTCGATACATAACGTCTTTGGAACGTCAGTAAATCGTCAGGCTTCAGATTTTCCGAGCTGAATATCATTGATTTGTTTATTTATAACTTTTCATGGATCGTCAGCAAACTTTTCCGTCTATTTCCCAAAACAAAACGCCCGAGAATTCGCAATGAATAAAAAACATTAAGATATATAATACCGTACTAGTTAAACGAGTGAAAAATTATGGAAATTCATTTTTTTTTACAAAATATAATAGATTTCTCGATAATGATTGATTATTACCGATCAATTAAGGGGGGAAATAGGGTTAGACGGTTTAAAAAATCGATTTTTTCTTAATTTCATAAATTGTTAGTAAAACTATTGAAAAATATGTTCCCAAAATTAAAAATGAAAATTCCGACTCGTTCTATTGTTATAAGCCATTAAAGTGAGTAGCTCTCCTTCAGGCCCCGAGCGCGCTATTTTTTCAAACGCGTTTTTCTGAAAACGACTTTTTTTGAAATTGTGTACACGCTAGTTTGAAAATTTTTCAACCAATCGTTTTGAAAATTGGCAGTTATTTTCTTCATAGTATTGCGCTCTATACGAACCTAAAATCGAAATATTATCATTATTTAAAATAATTTTTTTTTTGCAAATAAAGTTGTAAAAAATGGCAAAAAATCATGCTTTTTTGTTTTGACCCCTGTAAAAAATTCAATTTTCTATTTTTTTGATATTATTTAGGTTCATATAGAAAATAGACATATAATAAAAGTAAATTCCAACCTCGTTTGATTTCAGATGAAAATTGTGGTTTCCAGAATGTACGCAAAATGCTGAGTCTGACTGTGACCTGCAATATGGGATCGCTAATATCTTCGGTGTTTTTCAAGGAAATTCTTCAAAAATTTTATAGTATATACTTAAATATATGTATAAAATATTCTCAAAGTTTCAATAAATTATATTCATTTTTTATACTATAAAAAAATTCATGAAAATCATTGAGAAAACGCTGTCCTAACCCTATTTCCCCCCTTATTGCATAAATACTTGTAAAAAAAAAAAAAATTTCATTTAAATTTAGTACTCATTTGATTAAAGGGTAGTTCTGTAGCTACTGTCAGCCATTCGAATATCCTAATGCACGATTTTCAATCACCACAAAGCTTTGAGAACGAGAAGGTCTCGAAGAACGACAACGATTTCTCCATTTTCTCGATTCATTCAATACGCCCACACTCCGGTAACGAGAGAATCGTGGTTTTTTTCTTTAACGTCAAGTTGATACGTGTACAAAGATTCTGTGCTCGTCAGGTTACGAGTGGACGAAGACGAGTCATGATAGAGAGGAAGAGAGGGAAAGAGAGAGAGAGAGAGAGAGACAAAGAAAGATCCATAGTAATTGTATGTACATAGAGGCAAATGCGAGAATCACGTACGCACACCTCGTTCAGACACTTGGACACCTAGATGTTGCATAGCTCAAAGGATCACAGGTTCCGCATAATATAGGGACGACGTAAGTCGCGATAGTTGGACCGACGAGGGATGATAGTGGCGAAGAAGGAGAAGGCAGAAGAGGATCAAGAGACAAAAGTGAAACAGAAAGAGAGTTGAGAGAGAAAAAAAAACGAGAACTGTCTTTACTGTTTGGACTTGACGTGCAAGCGTTTTGCGCTCTGCCAGGAAAGTGTGTGTAAGAACGAGTACAAGCTCGTGAAGATTGCGGAACCAGCGCAAAATTCACGGTAGGTATCCCTTGCGAGGGAGAGAGAGATAGAGAGAGAGAGAGAGTGGGAGAGAGAAGACACAAGAGACACACGAGAGACACGCGAGACAGAGTCCGATACACCAAGATGAGACCAGTGAGACACACAAGAAATTCCCAGAATTTCGCGCGTCTACAGATGTAACCTGGAATTCTTTCTGGCATAGTTGTCAGATCAATCACGAGTCTTTTTTTTTCTCGTATGAATTAATGTTTTTTTTTTGTTCAAATACTTTCAATCGATCAATCGACGAAGAGATAATTAATTGCAATTGGCCAAGGTGCGAGATTATTTTTTTTCAACGAAGGATTGAAATATAGTTGGAAACGGCTGAAATATAGATGGGTTTAATTTTCCGTTTAAAAATGTTAGATTTTCTATTCGCCTTTGTGTTGTGAAAAATATGTATACTTTCGCCACTGAAAAATACGATTTATAATATTCAACGAAATTTATTTCAATTGAACAAAATTTTATTTCAACATCGGCCCATTAGACCATATATCAGACCGAAATTCAAATGGGGGAAAATTTATTTGAATGAAATAAATCGTTTCGGTGTGGCGAAACTTACAATGCCTTGATCTCCCCCGGTTGGCCAGAGATGCACAATAATAGAGCGACTGAGAGACCTGTCGTATATGAGACATGTGTCGCGGACGTAAGAGCGTTCATTGGCCCCCCGAAGAAATTTGAAACAGAGGAAGAGAGAGAGAGAGAGAGAGAAGAAAAATGAAAAGAATAGCTCGAAGGCACCCACGTTGATGATAAAAATGATTGTTTTACGATAGAAATAAATGCTCACAAAAATATGTGTTGCAAAGAGGAAAATCAGTGAGACAGGAAGAGACAGAGAACGAAAGAAAGAAAGAAGAGAGATACGATACCGTTGTATTATATAGATATATATTTGATTAGGGAATAATCGATGAATTTCATTCTAAATTTCCATAACATTAGAATATAATGGATTATAGTTGCCCACGGACATGGATAATCGATATTCAAATTCTCCAAGTTAAAAAAAATAATGATAAGAAAATAAACGAAAATAACGATAAACCAGTACAAACGGTAAATTCGTTAAATAATGAAATATATCTTTTTGAAATATACACTGCGTTTTTTTCCCACCATAAAAAATCTTTCCCGCACCAAGTGTCCATGGTCCTTAAGGTAGTAGTCTCGTAACTTAAGCCGATTTTTATGTCTTTTTTGGAGGGCGTTTTTTTGTAGTAAAATAAAAATGAATCGTTTTGAATATTCAGGATGTTTTGATTTACATATTAAAGATACAAAAAAAAAAATTTTTTTTTAAATTTGATAGTTTATTATTATTATTGTTGATCGAAGTTGGCACCTCGAAAAAAAAGCGCGTGGGTGGCCCCGGTGATTTTGGCTCTTGATGTTATCTGAAATCAAAAATTCTAGATAATTCTTAATCTATAGACAAGTCATTCTGGTCGGAACTACTGAAGTTAACTTTCATGGATAAATAACAAAATGGCGGACTTTGGAAAAAGACTTTTTTTTCTAAAGTCCGCCATTTTATTATTTATCCATGAAATTTAATTTCAGTAGTTCCGACCAGAATGACTTGTCTATAGATTAAGAATTATCTAGAATTTTTCATTTCAGATAACCTCGAGAGCCAAAATCACCGGAGCCACCCACGCGCTTTTTTTTCGAGGTGCCAACTTCGATCAATAATAATAATAATAAACTATTAAATTTTTTTTTGTAACTGTAATATGTAAATAAAAACATCCTAAATATCCACGACGATTCATTTTCATTTTCCTACAAAAAACCGCCCTCCAAAAAAGACATGAAAATCGGCTTAAGTTACCAGACTACTACCTTAATATACAAAACTTGAAAAACATCTGACAAATTATTGATGAACTTTTGTCAAGTGACAGAGCGACCTGTTGGCAAAAAAAATGCTGGTAGGCCAGAAAGAGAGATAGAAGAGAGAAAAAAAAAAGTACGAGGATCCAGAAACAATGCTAAACGTATCTTTGAGTGCCCGCGTTATTGCACGACACATGTATATTCGTGATGCTACCCGTGGCATCTATTAATATGCAGCGTGTGTTACTCAGACGTTTGACGGGTTTTCATTCGTTCGTCACGCCAGTCAACTCGTGACACCGGTCTCGGGTTCGGTTTCCTCAATAATAATATATAAATATCTATATATTTACAACTTGTAACACGTTGGCGCGCGGGATTGAGCAATAGCGCTTGAATTTTATTCGAAACTATATACACCACGAGCAACATATTCATAAGCGTATTCGCCGGAACTGAAGTTGCGTTAGACGCGCGTCGAAACATTAAATTTCAACGACGGTGACTTTTTATTTTATATCATTTTTAAATCAATCCATTTTTTTTTCTTCTTTTTCCGGTCACGATAACCTTAACATCTGACCGAATTATTTGTAATATAGATTGTTTTTTCGAGAAATCGTACACAAAATTTACATTGCGATTCAGAAAAATTTTATTCCTCCGCGGCGATTCATTAATAAAAAAATAAAAAAGATATGTTTTTTTTCCAAAACTCGACGACAAAAGAGAAAGTAATTTTTGCCCAAATTGACGAACACTTGTTTCGGGCCCGGCAGGGATTTACTCGAGTATCGCGAAAACTAGATGATTCTCGATCGTATAAATAGATCGACGATGAGAGACCGGCGAGAGAACAGCACACAGACCGACGGTCCACAAGGAGAAATGTTTTTCAGGCGTAACGACGAGAAATGGGGGATCGGGGATGGGGGGGGGGTTAGTATGGTCGTGAAGATAGGCAAACGAGTAAAACGCTTCTTTCCCCATTATAAAAGTCTCGAAATGCCCTCTATATTTATCGTCACACAAGCATTAAATGGCACCATTTGCCGGTTAGTTATGTTAAACTCAACGATATTAAGACGTGACGCTTTTTTTTTATTTATTTTCTTTTTCATTTATAATCTGACATTTATCCTTCATTGTTTGAATATTATTGTTCGCGATGCAGCTGTTAGCCATTGTATTCGTAAAATTTCGTTAAATGTATCACGGACTTTGCTTCTCATTTACACGCGACTCGTGTAACGCATATTCTTTTTGTTAAGAGAAAAAAAAAAAAAAAAGAAAAAAAAACGATACACAGGATATAGTTTGTACTTTTATACGCACGAACAATTGGTCGTCCAGTAAATAAGCGATTAAGATTTGGCGTTAATATATTTTATGCGAAATAATTTTACCAAGAAATTTAGTCCGTCACAAGAGAAACGGAGCGGTCGAGTCGCGAAGTTGTTATGATTATTTTTATAAATATAAATACATATATAAACATATATATATATATATATATATATATATATATATATATATATATATATATATATACACATACAAATATATACATATATAGATACGAGCACAGTCCTTGTGCTCCTCCGCGTATTCAGTTATCGTATATCCGTCATAAATTACTCGTTGAGTGAATTCTCGAATGAATATTCAATTTTTTTGATGTTTGCGAAGTTTTGCCAAGCACCGATCATCAGAAACCGGGACTATACGTCGCAGAGGCGAAGGCCGATAAGAGATTACCGTCGATGATTTGTGTTGAAATATTTCGACGCTTACATTTGAAATTTTGTCGACAAAAAAAAAAAAAAAACACTTTGAATCATTAATTTTTGCACGCATTCAATGGATTTTATTTTATGGATTCTGTTTCTGCAAATATATACGTGTATGTGCGTTTCGAGGGAATAACGCGGTTCGAAAGTTCCGACGAACAAAAAACATAATGTGCATTTTTCGCGCGAAATCTTGGTTTACCAATACTTTCTTCCGTGCAGCATTCATATTTGTATCTCCATCAATGCATGATAAATTAATCCTTTATCGTTTGTTTCGTTGAACAATCGACAAAAATCAACTAAAACGAATAGTTGTCAGAAAGTATAAATATAAAAAAACCGCTCAGGTTAAAGAAAAATCATTAAACAGACATTTCGACTGGCGAAAAATACTTAAGGGGGGAAATAGGGTTAGACGGTTCAAAAAATCGAATCTTTTTTTATTTCATAAATTGTTAGTAAAACTATTGAAAAATATGTTCCCAAAATTTTAAATGAAAATTCCGACTCGTTCTATTGTTATAAGCCATTAAAGTGAGTAGCTCTCCTTCAGGCCCCGAGCTACTATTTTTTCAAACGCGTTTTTCTGAAAACAACTTTTTTTGAACTTGCGTACACGCTAGTTTGAAAAGTTTTCAACCGATCATTTTGAAAATTGGCAGTTACTTTCTTCATAGTATTGCGCTCTATATGAACCTAAAATCGGAATATTATCGTTATTTAAAATAATTTTTTTTTTGCAAATAAAGTTGTAAATAATGGCAAAAAAACATGCTTCTTTGTTATGACCCCGGTAAAAAATTCAATTTTCTATTTTTTTGATAGCATTTAGGTTCATATCGAAGAGAGACATATAATAAAAGTAAATTCCAACCTCGTTTGATTTCAGATGAAAACTGCGGCTTCCAGAATGTACGTAAAATGCTGAGTCTGATAGTGACCTGTAATATGGGGTCGCTAATATCTTCGGTGTTTTTCAAGGAAATTCTTAAAAAATTGTATAGTATATACTTGAATATATGTATAAAATATTCTCAAAGTTTCAATAAATTATATTCATTTTTTATACTATAAAAAAATTCATGAAAATCACTGAGAAAACGCCGTCCTAACCCTATTTCCCGCCTTAACCAGAAATAAACCGATTCCACGGAGTCGAGGCGAATGACACGCTATGCTAAAAATTGCCAGCGGGAATGAAATTAATTTTGTTATTTTTTTTATATATTATTTTTTTATTCACGCGCACACCAATAAAGACGCGAATTCTCGTGTCTCATTTCGCGGAAATTAATTGCAAATTTATCGCAAGAGATTCCTCACTAAATCTCGGGGACGTATCTCGTCGTTCTAGAATAAAGAGGGCAATAAATAACCGTCCGAGCAATAGCGAACATTTTGAGTTAAGAACAGTGAGATATTTGAGAGAGAGAAAAAAAAATACAACCGCGACCGAAGCGTTATGGCCAATAATTATTTACGTAAATATATATGTATATGACGTGAAAAACGAGAGTTATAAATGACGTACACGTGAGATACCGGCAGCGTACAGCGCTTTGGTATATACGTGTATCTATGGTGAATAGGAATAATTGACTGATTGCCGTGTCATTAAGGAAATGATCGTCAAAAAAGCGAAGAAAGAAGGAAAGAAAGAAGAAAAAAAAAAACCGGTCGGAAAGTTAGCTGAACGCGCCGGAAACGGCTAGCGCGGAGAGTCACCAGCAGGGAGTACTAAAAGACTCGGGGAGACGCGGACCGCGGCGACGACGCGAGAACGCGGCGACGAGAAATCCCGCGCGAGCTGATTACGATCGGCGCTAGTTTCATCGAGTTAAAGAATTTCTTCTTCCTCTTCGTCTTTTTTTTCTTTTATCTTCTTTGGTGTGTGTGGTCTAAGCTATCCGCGGAATATTATATATATGATTATATATCTATAGCTATTTTGTATTTATCTAATTATATTCCCCGCGCGGAAATAATGTATATGAGAAATATGCGAAAAATATGTGCCGCCATAAAAGCGTCAAGAAGTTGTACAGGTGACCATATATTATTTATGGATTTTGTTTTATCTTTTTATATCGGAACCCCGATCGGTTGCCGCGCCGATAATTTTTTTTTCTTTCTTTTTGCAAAGCCTACGCACTGGTGGGAAAGATTTTGGTAACATTAGCAGCAAGATCAGAAAGATGTTTTTCACTGGAATAGACAAATATTTCAAATATCCAGAGGATGGATTTTGTATCGTCATAAAATGGAAATAATAATCGGCAAATATATTTAAATATTGAGAAAAAATTTGGATACTTTGTGTTCCGAAACTTTTATCTCGTATGGTGTATACTTTTCATGATATAACCAAAAATAACAAATGCATTTTCGCGAACGGTTAATTACGGAAAATTTCAAACACTTCACATAAGACGTTCTCGAGTAAAAGCTCTGCATACTTGTCCAAAGTATGAAAAAATTGTAAATTTTTTGTAAATTTTTTCATACCTTGTATGAAAGTATGATTTTGGTAAAATTAGCAGCGAAATTAGAAAGATGTTTCTGACTGGATTGGAAAAATATTTCAAATATCCTAAGGATGAATTTTGTAACGTTATAAAGCGGAAATAATGATCAGCAAATATAATAAAATATTGAGAAAAAATGTTGATACTCTCTGTTCCGAAACTTTTTCCTCGTACGTTGTATACTTTTCACGATATAAGTAAAAATGAAAAAAGTATTTTCGCGAGCGGTTAGTTTCGCAAAATTTCAAACACTTCACATAAAACTTTCCTGAGTAAGCCCTGCATACTTTGTACAAGCCTTTTATGAACCTTGTATGAAAGTATGATTTTGGTAAAATTAGCAGCGAAATTAGAAAGATGTTTCTGACTGGATTAGAAAAATATTTCAAAAATCCTAAGGATGAATTTTGTAACGTTATAAAGCGGAAATAATGATCGGCAAATATATTAAAATATTGAGAAAAAATGATGATACTCTGTGTTCCGAAACTTTTTCCTCGTACGTTGTATACTTTTCACGATATAACTAAAAATGAAAAATGCATTTTCACGAGCGGTTAGTTTCGTAAAATTTCAAATACTTCACATAAGATATTGCCGAATAAGCTTTGCATACTTGTACAAAGTATGAAAAAAATATCGTTAACGTCGATGGAAAAAAGGCGATTGAGCGAACAGCGAATGACTCGCGTATGCAAAGTATGCCTTATTTTTAAATATACTAATTTTTTTTACATAAATTTCCGAAACATGTATATGAAGTGTAATGACGTGGAAAAATTTCTCGTTAAAGCGAATTCGAGAAGCCACATACTTTGTAAATAGTTGCTTAAAAAAAATAACACAATAAGAAGGCAACAGCTTTAAAAAGCTGGAAACGCCTTTCGTTAATTTCTGTTTTAACACCGTTGTTCGCAAATTGAAAGACTAGGAAAAATTGCCTCAGCCGAAAAAAAACGTTTTAACTCGTGCGAAATGGCCCCGATATTAAATATTTCTATCGGCCAACAATAAATAGGCAAGTCAACATTGTTAGAAATGTTTTTTTTTAATTACTCAGCATCGAGACATTGCCGAGGCTCTTTATATCGGAATAATTGCTATGCACACGTCGTTGCGTCTCTAGATAAACTTGTAAATCACTTTCCAAAATAATATAAAAATTAAAAATTCAGTCGTACTCTCGAACTAATCGTCGCACGTTTAAGGGAGGAAATAGAGTTAGACGATTCAAAAAATCAATTTTTTTTTATTTCATAAATTGTTAGTAAAACTATTGAAAAATGTTTCCAAAATTTTGAATGAAAATTCCGACTCGTTCTATTGTTATAAGCCATTAAAGTGAGTAGCTCTCCATCAGGCCCCGAGCGCGCTATTTTTTCAAACGCGTTTTTCTGAAAACGACTTTTTTTCAACTTGCGTACACGCTAGTTTGAAAAATTTTCAACCAATCGTTTTGAAAATTGGCATTTACTTTCTTCATAGTATTGTGCTCTATATGAACCTAAAATCGGAATATTATCATTATTTAAAATAATTTTTTTTTTGCAAATAAAGTTGTAAAAAATAGCAACAAATCATGCTTTTTTGTTTTGACCCCTGTAAAAAATTCAATTTTCTATTTTTTTGATAGCATTTAGGTTCATATAGAAGAGAGACATATAATAAAAGTAAATTCCAACCTCATTTGATTTCAGATGAAAATTGCGGCTTCCAGAATGTACGCAAAATGCTGAGTATGCTTGTGACCTGCAATATGGCGTCGCTAATATCTTCGGTGTTTTTCAAGGAAATTCTTCAAAAATTTTATAGTATATACTTGAATAAATGTATAAAATATTCTCAAAGTTTCAATAAATTATATTCATTTTTTATACTATAAAAAAATTTATGAAAATCATTGAGAAAACGCTGTCCTAACCCTATTTCCCCCCTTAACTCGTTGTTGTAATATTAGAGAAATATTGCAAGGTAGAGAGTATTTTCCCGAAGCTCGGGGGGGTACAGAAAATTATAGCCCACTTTAGATATGGTTATATCTGTGTTTGTGTGTATGTGTGTGTGTGGACATATATATACACTGATTCGCGAAGGAGTTAAACCGCAGCAAGAGACACTTTGCTCGTATAACCTGACGTTCAGAGTTCTCGCACACGAGAATATGGGGGGAAACGTTGCTTTGCCGCCAAGTTTCATAGACTCTCGCGATTTTGACCGTAAAAGACATCGTCAGCAAACTGCGTGTATTATCCCAAAACGACTCAATCGAACGAACGGTGAGGATTAATTCGGTGGATTAATACGACGAAATCCTAACGTTTTTTCTTTCTTTTATATTCATTGAGATGAAAGGATTGAGACGTGTGTGTAAAAATCGAAAACATAGAGAGGGTAAGTGAGTGAACGGTGAGATGAAGTGAGGGAAAAAGAGGATGCGACGAGAGGAAGAAAAATAGCTTGATGTAGAACGAGCGATAATACGTATGTCCTAAAAGTTTTCGGTTCTCGTTTGTTTTTTTACCTCACATCAATCACCGAAGATATATCGACGATAAACAGCAGCAATAAACGCGAGTTTTGTCAAACAGTTTAGAGGAATGTCATTTTTCAAACACTTTTAAAAAAGTTGAGTATTTTTTTAGCAAAATCAAAATTTTTCCGTAGGTACGTTGGGATCATTTTTTTTCTGCTACTCAACCCTTTTCTCGTGATATTTTTTATTTGAGAAAACTTGAATTAGATTAGAATTGAATTAGAAAACTTGAATTAGGTTATAGATGTTATTTAATTGGTTATTCAATGTGAGTGAAATTTGTGCAAGTTCGTGACTGTATCAAAATTAAAAATTAGGAATAAAATAAGATATACGTCAAGATTTTCCATCGTTTAGACTCTCGTGAAATCCTCACGAGCTCTCTTTCCAACTTTTTACTTGTTGATTATCAACAACGAAAATTGAATTAAACGTTTGTTCCATTTTTTTTCGGATTTCAGCAATGTCGAATGTAAAACGTTCGATAAAACGCTGCAGCAATTTATTCAAAATACTAAAGTAAGAATTGTTCGTCATTTTGCGAACGACTGGTTAAATTAAAAACTAAAAACTTATAAACCATTCTCGTATACGAGTTACGAGGGAAAAAAAACTGTCATTAAAATTAATCAACCACACACTTTTCGTTCTTATTATTTTCTCAATGATGAGAACTACGAATTGTCATATGATTCACGTAAAGTTCAGCGGTAATAAAAAAAACTAAACGTATCTTTCGATAATATCGGCGAAAAGACATTTCTTAATATGAAATAAATTGTTTTCTCAGAGGCTTGAGCGAACCTCGAATCTACGCACATTTATATTTCCATCTGAACATACATATGTACGGAGTGAGAAAGAAAAATTGTTGAATGAACTAAAATTCGCGTTCACGATTGTTCGCCTGAACTTTCGTTTAGTGCGTCGAGAGGTATAGTTCCTGCAACGGTCGTTGGGATCAATGAACCAAATTACGTCCAGAGTAATTACCAGATATTTTTGTACTGACTAAAAATTTCTTTCAACATCCGTGCACGTAAATTTAGTTCACTAAACGCCATTTTTTGTCTTCTCAGCACATAAATATAGTTTTTCCTTCCTTATAGAGTAATGTATATTTTTGGTCTCTCAGATTATTTCTCTATGGGTTTTTTAGCTATTTTCGTTGCTAGGTAATATATTTTACGTAACATTTGATCTGTTATCTGATCAAAGCATTCCGATGTGATAATAAAGGAATTATTATAATTATTGGCATTAGATAAATTGTTGAGTAAATTGTTTGTAAAATACGCGATTTATGGGATCTCCTTAAAGAGTAATGTATATTTTTGGTCTTTCCGCTTATTTCTCCATGGACTTTTTAGCTATTTTTGTTGCTAGATAATATATTTTACGTAACGTTTGATCTATTATCGAATCAAAATTTATTATTATTATTATTATTATTATTATTATTATTATTGCGGGATTTCCTTTTAGAGTAATGTATATTTTTGGTCTTTCAACTTCTTTCCCTATGGGCTTTTTAGCTATTTTTGTTGCTAGATTATATATTTTACGTAACGTTTAATCTGTTATCGGAGTAAAATATCCCGTTGTCATAATAAAGGAATTATTATTATTATTATTATTATTATTATTATTATTACGGGATTTCCTTATAGAGTAATGTATATTTTTGGTCTTTCAACTTATTTCCCTATGGGCTTTTTAGCTATTTTTGTTGCTAGATAATATATTTCACGTAACGTTTGATTTGTTATCTGATCAAAATATCCCGATGTCATAATAAAGGAATCATTATTATTATTGGCATTAGATAAACCGTTAAATGAATTGTTTGTAAAATACGAGACTTACGGGATTTCCTTATAGAGTAATGTATATTTTTGCTCTTTCAGCTTATTTCTCTATGGGCCTTTTATCTATTTTCATTGCTAGGTAATATATTTTACGTAACATTTGATCCGTCATCTGATCAAAATATCCAGATGTCATAATAAAGTAATTATTATAATTATTGTCGTTGCATGAATATTGAGTAAAGTGTCGGTGAAATACGTGACTTACGGGTTTCATCCTCGGGCGTTCCTACGGGATTATTCCGCAGCAATCCCTGTACCAGTTCCTCCTCAAGGTTGGCACGGCTCGGTCGGGCCTGCTTTCTCCGTGACATCCCTCCAAAGCTCTCTTATCACCACTATCTCCACTCCCACACTCGTTATCTCACACACGTCTCACCTCCCCCCCCCCACCCGTCTATCTTCCTCGCTCTTTTGTATCAAAAACCAAAAATTTTCCGTTTTTCCCCACGAATTTTTCGCTTTTCCATAAACCTGAACGTTGCCCGACGGCTATAAAGCGTTGGTGAGTCTCGGTGTGTCCGAGAAGCGTTGAACAGGCCGGCTCAACGCGGGTTATTACCCAACTTTCGTAGCGACGATTTTTTTCCTCCTCTCTCTCTCTCTCTCTCTCTCTGTCGTTCGTTTCGTCGTTCGAGCTCGGTTAATCGCTTCTGCGACACCGGCTTTTCACGACTCTCCGACTGTTATTGTTGTCCACCCTTAAACGCTATCTTTTTCCACGATGACTTTTGTATTAGAAAAAAAATAAAAAAAAAAAAAAACCACTTCCTCCCTTTAGCCTCGTCTCGTAGAGCGAAGCGGCCAAACGTCACGATTATAAATTCGTGACATCGGCAACGAATAATCACCCAAAGTCCTATTATTTATTTACTTCAACTGACAATCATGATAACAACGTTGGTTTAACGCGCGTTGGATGGACAAGTTTGTGAAGGAACAACAACCAAAAATCGTTATCAGACACGATTTAATTGTTATTATTATTGTTGTTATTACTCGACGAATTATTCATGATTAAACAATGAATTATGATTTACTTTATTCAATTGAGTTTGTGCACTTTCACGCTCGAAACTCTCAACGAAAATGGGCTCTTGTCGTTGGATCACGCTGTCAGCACTGTCAGGGAGCAACACCTCCCCTCGAAAAATCCACTTCTTTAGTAATTCCATGCGTTCGGCCCGTTAATTTTTCTCTCGCACGTTTATCATTCGTTTATTTTAACGTAATTTGTATTTTTCGTTTTTTAATCGCGAGTTTTTCCCCGATTCCTGTGTGTTTTCCGAGTCAAATCGTCGTGTAATCCATGCTATGTTCACTTTGCATCCCTTGTACGTACACACCTGCATATATATTCGTACATATACATGTACATAAGTCGTTCACCACCCGCGATAGTATACATACACACGCCGCACATATATATCTATATAATAAAAAAAAAAGAAGCGTTCCCGAATCAAATAGCGACAAACGCCGTTGTCCCGTGTCGTTTCGTCGTCTGCATCGCTCTCGACGCCGCGACTACTGTCGGCGTTGATGCTCCGTGACGACAGTTAACCCTCGATTCCATTCGCCCGCGCACGTGTGTGTGTGTGTCCGTGTTTTCCCGTAAACGCGGGTGGTTGCGTGTGCGACCGAGCTCGCGAGCCACTGTCTTCGTTAATCTCGTCACACTTTTTTCTTCAATTTCTTTATCTATTTATTCATTTATTTTTTTCTCCAATAAGCAACGCAGATTTTAACTATGTCGCGAATCTCGTTTTTTTTCGCGTACAGAAAAAGTAGTTTAAAAAAAACAATAACAACAACAGGACACACAAGCACTATCGATAAACTCGTAAATTCGTAAGACTCTGTACGCGAGTCTCACCCTCGTCGCCGAAGTCCGTGTTGCCCATTGATGAAGGAAAAAAAAGAAAGAAAGAAAAAAAACAATAACCAGGCAAATCTAATCGAGAAAATATATATATTTCACTGTTTCGTTTTTATTCTTTTACTTTTGTTTTTTTTTTTTTTTCCCGGTAATCCTCTTCCGATTACACTTTGACGCAAACAAAATTCTCGTTTTCGGGTAGGAGAGACAGAGGAGAGTAACCACGAGAAGCGCACACAGTGGTTACGGTAGTTTTGTCGTCAGACGGACGTGAACATCCGTCTCGTGAGCTCTGTATAATCGGTCGGCACGATTTTGGCATATGAATTATTATTAAACTTCGTGGAGGCTCATCTGGCGACGATAAATCATCGTATGTTTTTTCATTGGATGGTTTTCGCAGTTTACAGCTTTTGGGGTAGTTTTTTCCTGTTTTTCTTTTTTTCTTGCTAACCAAGTGTTCGCAAAGATTCTCGACTATCCTCGATAATCACCACGTTGTTTCCCGTTCTGTAGTACATTCAAAACGCCCTCGCATACACACATACACATATACAAACACTTTTTCATCAAAATCCATGTACATATGCAAAGTTTATACATGTGTCGGTTGTTTACTTTATTTAATGTTTACTATAATGTTTCGTACGTGATTATTATTGTTTTATTTTGTTATTAAACCGGCAGTACATACGACATATGTACACCAAAAATGTCCTTTTATATACTCTCGTGTTCGTGTGTGTGTGTATGTATATATATACCTATGTGCGTGCGTAAGTATAGTATATCGTTACTATATATCTGTGTGTGAGTGTGGGTAAAGTTGTGTATATATACATATACATATATGTATCTAAATGTATATATCTCGCGAATTCGCGGCTCAGATGCTCGAGTCGGCCGGACGACGGACGGACCAGCTCTGGGGCCTGACGTCGAGACGCCCCTCTCCTCCGCCCCTACGGCAGTGATATCCGTACGGTTGTAGTAGGGGGAATATTCCTCCTCGTTGCGCGCGCTTTAACCACTACCTTTCCCCACTCCTCGCGAACATTTCCCCTTCTTGCCCCTCCAGCGCCGCGAGGAGCTACACTCTGTGCGCTCGCTTTACGCGCGCTAACACACAGAATCGCGCATGCGCGGACGGGGTTCCACCACTCCCGAGTCAACGAAGCGATTCCTCATCGGGGAAAACCTCCCACTGTATCGCTCGCTCGCTCTCTCTCTCTCTCTCACTCACTCTCGCTATTACGAACGTCGAGTTTCCTCTAGTCTTTTTCTACTTTCCCCTCCAACTTGGCCCGTTCAGTTGTACCCACTGCCGTTTCTACTTCCACCGCTGTACACTTTACCACCTCCACTATAACGAAACTACCCTGTCTCCCCACTAGTCCGCTTTGCCCGAGAGGATTCACCGGCAAAGGTCCACCCTTCATGCTCCTCTATCGCCGCTTTCTCTCGCTCCTACGAGATCGTGATGACGACGATGTTGGGGCGAGAGGGACGTCGGACGTTTCGGCGGTACGTAGTATATATTTTATAATCGTGACTATCCTCTCGTCGCTGCTGCTTCTACTTCGATCGTTTTCACTGTAACTCACACAGGCGCGCACACACCCACGCACTTTGACTATCGAGAGAGGAGGCTTTTGTGCTTCTTGGTCAATTGTAATTTTTCATCGATCTGTCTTTTTTTTTTCGTGATTTTTCTTTCGTCAAGCTTCGTTACGATGTTTATTTTTCATTTTCATATCTCGTTTGTTTGTTTTAGGATCACGGGGCATTGAGAGGATTGTCGAGATACGTTGTGCAGTGATGGAAGATGCTCGTTTCAATGATTCGAGTATTGTTCGTTGTTTATTGTCTCGACTTGACGATCTTTGCCCTCGCGACGATCGACGTACAGGTGAAATCGTTGCACCGGCCCAATAGAGACGACCAAGTCAAGGAAAACGACGAGTGACTAATAGCGATTATCTGTTTCGTATTTCGCTTCTCTCTGCTTATCGTCACCAGCAACCGTCTCGACAGTCTCATTGTTTTGATTATTATATTTCTTATATTATTTAAGATTAAATCGTAATTATTACACTGATTGTAGCGATAACACGATTAGATGATATTTATTAACGGGGTGGGGGAGAGCGTGACTCTGTACGCTGTAGGAGACTCACGTTGAATGAGTCCGCGAGATCCGAGAACGTAATTTTCACGTCGATGATTCCTTCTCTGTCTATCCTACTGTTTTCACAGCTAGCTCGGGGTCCAGCTTCTCTTTCTCTCCCTCCGTCCCTCTTTCTCTCCCTTCAACAACCTCTACATCTGTCTTATTCCCTCTCTCGTATCTGAATTTGTGTGTGTGTGTGTGTGTGTGTGTGTCTGTGGCTCTACAGTACAGTATATATCGCTCTCGTGATCCCCCACTATGTCGGACGAAAATCGAGGCGTGGCCAAATCTCGATTCCGCGACTCCGCCTCCTTATGCATTATTATCACGAGAATCACTCGAGTATATGTACAAAATATATGTATACATTACTGTACATGTATATTCTCGCTCTATGATTTTATATGCCGTATCGGCGTGAATATTTTACAACGACCTCTCTCGTATTCCTTCCACACGGACACGCATGCACTCACACAGCGAAACGTAAATTTTTTTCGCTCCGGGTGCTCCGATCGTATTCCCGCGCTTCCCTCTCACTCGCCATGTATATATATATTTATATACAAGTATACTTGTTTCCTCGCACCTTCAACCCTTCGAGTTACGGAGCACACCACCTTCTAGTCTCTTGTATCTTGATTTTTCGCAGTCACGAGAATTCTAACTTGTCTTTCATTCTACACCGTATAATTTTTCGATTTTTCGATGAATATTGTGATTATCACGATTTTTTGAGTTTTGTTGGAGAAAAAATATTAATTTATCTCGTTTTGTCATTCACGTATACGCATTTATATTTCGTTTTGGGAAATCAATTTGTTTTCTCGTACACCGATATTTTGTACGCGAGAAATATAACACGACAATAGAGTATGCTGTCGGATAAATATTCTAAAAGTGTTTGCTCGAAGTTTTGAAACGCCCTTCTCACTGGAATTCGCGCAAAATCAACGAAGATTAACGTACGCACCACTGTGACAGTTCAACGACAACTGGAACCAAACGTTTTATGAAATACCGTACAGTAAATTGTAATTTACATCTGGTAATTTTGCGGAGAGGAAAAAATCCTCAAGATGCATTTTTACAAAAATAAAACAAGTATAAAAAATTAAACTTCTCTTACAATTTCTTCTATGTAGGTTATGAATTTATTTTTGTGTTATCGAAAAATCTATTCGAACAATCATTTGTTTGGGATTTGCGTTTTGTTTTTTCACGAAAAATAAACAAATAAAATAAATTTTTTTTTGAGAATCTTAATTGTGTAACCGTTTTCACACATCATTGACTTGCTCATTCCGGTTTAACTATAACAAATATTCTATAAATTCGTGCTTTACAAAATACTCGGACATGTGAACAATATTTGAAGTGTTTGAAATAGCGGGTGTATGAAAAATGAGTGCAACAAACTTCTTCTCTGTGTTAAAACAACGCACTCATTTTCACAGCGTGCGAGTGTGGAGTATCAAAAGTCGGCCGAGTGTATATATCGCTAGAATGATCGAACGAAGCGTGAAAAAAAGAAGTTGGCTCGCGCGAGATCTTCGGAGAGTCAAACCGTAGAGAGAAAGGGAGGCTTTTTGATGCCACACGTTGGGTTAAATGGGTGTTGCGAAGGTGGAAGCGCGGCAATTCCCGCGTTGTACAAAACATACAAATCGGTTTGGCAAATGTTAGAGAGAGTATAAGAGAGGCGGTTTTTTTTTTTTTCGAGTGGCTATTCATGCTCTTCACTAGTTTCTGTTTGGGTATACACGAGCGAATACCTTCGGACACGCGCTCTCACAGAGGAAACAGAATCCCGAGTGGAGCTCTCGGCACGGTCCGTTATAGTCTATTATATGGGCAGTAGAGCAGAACGAAAAATCTCGAGGGAATATGAGAGAGAGAAAGAAAGACAGAAACGTATAGAAAGAGTGAGAATAGAGAAGAAAAGAGTGGATGAAGAGAGACGAACGAAAGAGAGGAAGTAGAGAGGACAGGTGGGCTCTCTGTCGTGGGAGTACCGCCGATTCAGCGAGCGGGGCGTGCTGTGCACACTTCGTTGGAGGGAACGCTCATTTTCTCTCTCTCTCCCTCTCTCTTTCTTTCTTTCTTTCTTTCTTTCTTTCTTTAGGAGACCACGACGACGAGAATGACGCAGGGGAGTAAATTCAACGTTGGAGGGTGCGATGGCCAAAAGTGAGAACGAAATACATCTGTCCCTCTCTCTCTTGGAGTAGTAAAATGTCTCTGTTCTTTTCTCGATAAAACGTCGCAAACTATTAATGAAGATCTAAAAAAATAGCTCCGATGTAATATGGTACTCCGTTTATTTTAGATAATTCGCGTTTTGCCGAGAATGAAAAAACATTGTTTCGTAGTCGAAGAAAACACTACCTGATTGATTTAAAAAAATGCATCACGACTTTGCTTTTTCTTTCAACCCAATTTTCATTGTTTCGCCGTGGAAATTCGTTGCTGGAAATTTTGAGAGCAATCGACTTTTTATAATTAGAATAACTTTGACACGATTTATAATTCAGAATCCACTTTTGTCGTGTTGTTAGCAAAAGGTTACTGGCAGCGATGGTGTTTCAAAAGTATCCAAATAAAAAGCTCTAAGGGAGAACTGTCCCGCCACCCGCGCCGGACACACTTTGTCACTAAATCAGAGACGTTCTTCTCTTGTGTATCTCTTTTCCTCGCTCTCTTGGATCTTCAACGTCGCAGCACGGAGACGTCGCGCGGTCTCGTCAAGAAATTCTTCAATGCGGCTCGTCATCCTCACGAGAAACGGTGAAAAAGCGTCTCGAGGGCCACTTTCGATTGTTCCAAGATCGAGATAGAGCAATAGTCAGAGAGACAGAGGTAGCTTCACCATTGAAGCTACCTCTGTCTCTCTGACTATTGCTATGGATCGAGGGGGCACTACAATATGAACAATCACCTGCACCTATAAATTTATTTAGTTTGAATGTAATTTATTAGAATTAAACAGAATTTGATTAGTTAATTATTTTTTGCCATTGCCGACCTAACAAATTTAATTTTAACCAAATCTCAATGGTGTTTTATGAGAATTATTAAAAATGAACGGCAAGGAAATAAAAATTGAAAGGCGATAATATTTATTTAAGGAAATTAATTAAAATCGAAGAATAAATCCACTAGGCTCGGTATGACTTTCCCATTGGAGCCTAGCGTTTAGGTCCTTTGTAAATCCGTAACCTCCCGACTATACGGTCAGAGTGTATTTGTCTCTTGACCCGGTAAATTCAGGTATATGCGCTGTAAAATCGAGAAGCAAAGGGTATATACACTATGCCTAAAGCTCAAAGCCTTTGGGTCGTGCCTGTTAGCTTCTCTCTCTCTCCTCTCTTTTCTCAATCTCTTCACGGGGCGCCGGCGTCAAGATTTGCACCTGCAACCCCTCCACGTGACCGCCTAAACGCGTTTACAACCATCCTTTCCTCGTCACCTTTTCCTCTTCCACGAAATATTCCACCGCTCTAATACCACTGCAGATAGATCGCGACAACGGTCTTAAGCAAGCAGGCTTGTCGCCACGGGTTTTATGTACTAGACACGCAGCATCCCATTCATTCAGCCGCGGTTTCGGAGACGAGAAACTTCCCACATTTTGTGATGATCGTAGGATTATAAGATACACGCGTGTGGCTATTAAAAAAAGGCTCTAGGACAGTCATAATAACAATATTAAGAGTGTGACTTTTCCGAATATCTTAAATCTGATTCATCCATTCGAAAAAAAAAATCTCCAGAGATGTATGTTTTTAAATATCGTTTTTCGTCATGTTGAATATAAATTTCGTGATTTCCTCTACCAACCAACAATGTAAATCGAAAAATGTAACGTAAAATGTATTAATTACGTTTGGTCATGGAAAGGAATCAATATTATTGGCGATAAAATAAGCAAATTTTATCATCAAATTCCGATGATTAATAACCTACCCTCGGGGAATTGCAAGATCGAGGTATGCCCCCCTTTAAAATGATCATGATACCCTTGATCAATACTTATATATCTTATATCTAACATTTTTATAATTCAAGAAACCAGGCTATAAAATAGCAATCCGCACATCCAAGCGTCAAATTGCAATTCGTACCGCTCCTAAAAGTAACACAAATTTAATGATTTTGCTTTCGCATTTATCAACCTCTTGTTTGAGGTAAGAATAAAAATTAAAAAATTTTTTTAGGTTACAAGATCGAACACTTTCGGCAGATTCTAACATATTTAGTGTTACATCCGTTGTATGAAGATTGCTGGCATGAGAATAAAGAATCGTTCTGCATACTAAACGCGTTAACGTCCGAGTCGTTGCTCTCGCGGGTATATAGAGAGCGAGGGGCAGAACGAGCAAATTGACGCCATTTAGATTGCGTTGAGTTCAATTAGGCGCGTTCGACGCGGGGCGCGCGAGCCTTGGCGATCCTCGCCAGAGCTCGGAAGAGCTAAGAAAACGAACGGATAAGCCCCCCCACAGCCGGAGAGTTCTTGTATGAGCGACCGAGGCTCACATTCCATTCCTTTCCCTGGACTGTGTCTCTCTCTCACTCTCTGTCTCTCTTTCTCTCGCAACAAGCGCGAGATCACCCTTCGCGTATATTTCCACACCTGATAACTATCAGTGCAGAAGAGGGGTCGTTGAGGCAAAAAAGAAAAGATTAATAAAACATTCTCGATATGCAGCACGTGTGTTGCAATCAAGAGGCACCTCTTTGATTCCAGTTATAATCACTCGTCTCGTTGATTTATTAATTGTAGTTATTTATTTTTTTTGTCTTCTTTTCGTCACGAAGTTCCGCAAGACTTGACCCTTGGCCCGAATATTTATTCATTTAAGCAACGGATGGAAAATTATGATACTGCAAGATTTGGTTTTTGTGAATTAATCACAAAACTCATTGCGATTTATCCGAAAAGTTACAGGCAATTTCTTACGCGTCATGCTCCGCATTCTCGTCGATTGAATCACCAATTTTAAGTAATCGATCATGTTTTATCTGTTTGCACGTTACACAAAAGGTATGTACTTTGTGAACGAACGAAAATCAACAAGCTCTCCTCGAAATAATTCAACTGAGGTTTTCGTGAATTTTCAAATTAGCCATTTTTTTTTCAGGTAGTAAAAAAAAAAAAGCTTACGAATGGCGATGAACATGATCCTTTTCCCTACGGATTATATCGCAATATTTCTAAACCATTATGACAGTCCTTAAGGAGGGGGTAGGGTTTTAAAGGCGAAAAAAAGCATATTTTTATGATTCTTTTGCGGCGACATGAGTAATATAATTTTATTAAATAGAATTACATATTATTGTACAACTATTGAAGTATCTCAGAAAAAATTTTCAATGAAAAATATTGATAAATAAGCCGGTGACGTGAATCTCCAGAGGCGCCTTGAAAAAAAGTGGTTTTGCGGTGAACATTATAACTCGTTACCGGATCATCTCAAACAAAAAAATTGATATGCATTTTAAAGGTGATGTATTTCTCGAGGTAATCAAGAAGAGTTTTTTTTTTTTGCAGCAGCAGCACTTGGAAGTGAAAAACGCAATTTTAGCTCAAAAAATCGCGCTTAATTTGTTATTAAAAAATTGAAAAAAAAAAAAAAAAAAAAAAAAAATCCTGATTACCTGTTGATTTATGTGAAGAAGTAATGTTTAAATTTTCAAAAGGATCGGTTCAGTAGATTTTGAGTTCTAATGTTCACAAACTTCAAAAATGACGCTTTCGGTTAAATCGATTTAAAGTTTTTTATACGTACCGAGCGGCTACCGAGCAGGTATAAAAATCAGGTATCACGGCCGGTCGTTTGAAACGCTGTAACTCCGTTAGTTTTACTCCGATTGACTTAAAATTTATACACAAAATTCTCGACATATTGTTCATTCAGAAAAAAAATAAAAAAAAAATGCAAAAAAAATCATTTAAAAACCCTACCCCCCCCCTTAAGACTTCAAAAATCTGCGTATCAATTTTTCTCTCAATTATTTTCGAGGGATGCATGAAATTTCGCAAACCGTTAACAACAAGCAATTCCCACCAATCGAACTTCCTGAAGACGAAAAAAAAAATAATACATAAGATTCCACGCACGTGCTTCAAAACGTTGTTGCAGACGAATACGTAATGCGTCGTATCCGGACGGAAATTTTTCGTTCGTATCTCAAATCTGGAAAGATTGCAAAATGAGTATATGTGGCCGGGATGAGACAATGCTGTGGTGGTATGCGCGATTTATAAAATACATTCGCGAAGAAAGACGATATGCGGGAGACAAGGATTGAGGAAGGAGGTTGCGTGTGCGCGGTTCTTGAAGTCTGCAACAAGCGGGGCGTTCGGGTTTATGGCCTTCGGTGCAAAAGAATAGATATGACGTATTCATGAGGATGGCGCGGGTTTGTCAGGCAGATGTCCGAGCGATAGCGGCGCTTCGGATCCCCTCAGCTCACCCTCCTCCGCTCCGCCACCTGAAGAAAAACACCGAAATAGTTGTGTGTCCTGTGGAAGAGTCCGTCTTCGGGATTTCTATCTATCTTTCTCTCTCTCTCTCTCTCTCTCTCTCTCTCATTCTCATTCGATACGAGAGGCGAGACCCGGACCTGTTTCCTATCACCTTTCTTCGCCAGCTCGAGGGAGATCCACTCCCGCACGACGACGACGACGACGACGACGACAACGACAACGACAACGACGATGATATTCTCTCCCGTGTTCTCTCCTTTTCTTACTATCTACTGCAGCATCCTCCCTCACTCTCGCTCTCTCGTTCTTGTTCCTCTGTTTTCTCTTTCTTTCTCGCCCCTCACGCCGATCCCTCCTCATATATACCTGCCGTAGCGACAATAAAATCTGATTCGACGTCGATTTATCTCGGGGCATTCCGATATTTCAAGGCGGGCGCGACATTTTTTTTACCCCCTCAGGCGTGTTGCATTTGGCGGCTTTCTCGTCTGTATTCGTGTGTGTGTGTCTGTGTATATGTATGTGTTTTTCTATACGACAACATTGTCCGAGCACACGGGATTATTTTCCGTATCCGCTCTTTTGTCTCTTAGCTTTGTGTCGAAAAGACGAAAATTTGTTTCGCGTATTAATGTTTTACAGACGCAGAATCATCGGGACCATATTTTCTCGGCTTGTCGAGGATAATCGATTCGAAACGACGACGCACATTCGTGACGATACGACTTCATTGCTTTTGTTTTTTCTTCAAATTTCTTGATCACACGATCACCAGTTAATTGCTCTGCCACCAGTTCGTACATTTAATTAACAGTTCGTATAAGAACTGTTAATTAAAGGAATCGCGACTTATTGAACAGAGTTATTTAACTTCATAACGATTAAGCTAAATAATGTCTGGCCACGTGAAACATTTTTCACAATCATTTTTCATCCTTACGGATACAGCTGCGAATAGCTGTGAATAAGCTTTGACTATTAGGATAAAAATTCCTCGGAATCCTGAGTTGTTGGATAAAAATTTTATTTTCTTCCTTGGACACACGTCCTCGGTAATTCGACGATGAATTTCTAGCATTATAAGTAATTTTCATTTAATTACATTATCAAAAATCCGTTAAACTTGAAAAAGAATAAAAAAACGCTTCCGGGAAAGTTTAAAAGAATTCCTCACCTCATAATGTTTTAACCATTGGGGAATATATTTTTTTAAAAACGAAACTGTGACCTGTCATTTATTTCATTTAATTTTTTATCATTCAGCAATTCTCGGTCGCGTCCTGTCATGATCAACGTTAGCATCCCGCACATTGAGTGTGCAACCGTTGTAAATTCCCTCTTTTTTAAAAAAACTATCTCCCCGCATGAACCTCCATTGTAATTTCTTTCGCTCCTCTCTCTGTCATACTCGCCGCAAACTGTTAAAATGCTTACGGGAAAAAGAAGTGAAGATTACGTCCCGCTATTTATACGACTATATACAACGTTTTTGAACATACCGGACGACCTATATCTATCCATCTCTCTCTTTTATTACGCTCGCAAACGATCATTGGCGATTACGCGAGCGCGACAAATAAAATAACGCGTGAAAGGGCGCTTGCTGCTGCTGTGTTTATATGTATACGCACACCATATAATAGTTGGTAGAACGCGGGTTGAAACGATGAAACGCCGCCGTACAGAAGAGTTAGACGAAAGCGGTTATCCTCTTCGCCACCGCCTTAAGGATTCTCGATGGCTCGAAACAAGTATGTGTTTGAGGAAGAGAGAGAGAAAGATACGAACAAAGCGGCGCGAAAGAATCGAGAATGCGAACTCGCGGACGGTATATAGAGGAGAGAGTGACGTTGCTTTATGAGTCGCGCGCGCGCGAACTTCGCAGACTCTTAAAGCCGACTAACTATAGATATATATTTCATTGCGAGAGAATCGTATTTGTTGACTCGCTTTGTAGGGCTTTTGATCTCGTCAGAATGCGAGATGTCCAGGCTGCGGCAGCAGACTGCGAACGGCTGGTCGTTTCTTGGGGGCTTACTCGCACGAGGAAGCGCCAAAGAGGATTCACTGTTGGGAAGTCAATACCTTCGTGAGAGCTGTACTTTTATTCTTTTATACGTAGAGACTCAAGGATATTCGTTGGTTAAGTAATTTTTCGGCTTTTGGTTCCGAGTATCAAATGTTTTGAAGAATTGAGGGGGAAGCTAATGCAGAAACGAAAGATCATTTATGAATAATTCAAAACAATTTTTGCCCACACGAATGATATACGAGGGGGGACCCAAAAAAAAACGGGAATTTCGTCATAATTTCTTTATTTTCTAATATTTTTACACCAAATTTTGATCACCTTCAAAGTATTCTCCTTTGACCACAACGCACCTCTGCAAACGATCCTTCCAATGTTCAACGCATTTTCCACATTCACTTATCGGAATGTTCTTTAGGCCTTCCAGCGATTTTTTGTTTTACCTCCTCCACAGTGGCAAAACGCTTGATTGCTGCTTTGTTTCGGGGTCGTATCCATAGCACCACGATTCATCACCAGTAATCACCTTGGAAAAAAGTTCAGGGTCCTCTTCGAGCTGATTTTGAAGTTCAAAACATGCCTGAAGTCGACGCTCCCATTGCTCGTCTGTGAGAAGGCGAGGGACAAATTTGGCTGCAACTCTGCTCATGTGCAAATCTGTGGATAAAATCCTCTGAATTGAACTCCATGATATCCCAGACATCTCACAGAGTTGATCAATGGTTCGGCGACGGTTTTCACGAATGAGAGCATTGATTTTGTCGACGTTTTCGTCACTTTTTGACGTTGAGGGGCATCCTGAACGAGGTTGGTCTTCAATTGACATTTCGCCATTTTAAAACGTGAAAACCACTCGTAGACTGTGGTTTTACTTAGGGCAGCATCTCCATAAGCAGTCTTAAGCATTACAGTAGTTTCCGCGGCCGATTTCCCCAACAGGGAACAAAATTTCACAGCCGCGCGTTGCTCTCGATAATCGGCCATCACGCTTTCGCCGAAATGGAAAAAGTTGTTTCACTACAAAAATTCCCACGGGCGAACCGATGCACTCACGGCGACAGAACTTCGCACACTAACTCAGGAGACGTGTCCCCAACGGACACCTGGTCGAGCAATGGGTTCCCCACTCTCCCTCCCCGCCGCAGCGCAATTCCCGTTTTTTTTGGGTCCCCCCTCGTATACGAGCGGAAAGTTGAAGGTGAGACGAGATAACGAAAGTGTCTGATATCCGAACACTTTCGTTTGAATTTGTATATTCCTTGTTTACACTAAAATTGTAGAAGTGACTTGGGGTAAGTACTTTGAAGTCTTTTGGGTAAGTAAGCCTTTTGTATGATCAAGACGTACGTCGAGCAAGATTTGTGCCAAATTAATTTTTAAATTAATTTGGCACAAATCTTAGAAGGATTAGGATTAGAAGAAAGACTTTGGAGACTTGGAAGAAGGATTAAAACAGCCTAAAATGTCCTAGCGTACGTTCAAACATAGTTGAAGATCTCGCTAATTTCGTTCTCGGTCGTATTTCATGCTCCCGTTAATTTTGTTCGTCGACAAGTTCTGTAAAGCGATGTAAAAGAGAAAAATGATTTAAATTTCCATCAAGATAGCAATATAAAAATATGAAAAATGCTGCTGTATCGCCTCACTGTGTTAAATCGACCAATTTTTAATTAACAGGTCATTGGATTATTAATTTCCAATTGTTTTAAGAAACAGCAGTGAACTTTCGCGCGACCTCTTCTTTTCACACCGTGTATTTGTCAAATCTTATATCCCTATTAATACTGCGCAAATCTATACGCGAAATTCGTGATCTCACCGCTTCTATTTTGGAGCTTATTATCCACTTCTTTATGCCCCGAAGAGAGGGACACTCGAGCGATTAAAAGTTAGAGCCGAGTAAGGATTCATAAGTCCGGGGCTATATAGTAAAATATGGAGAGCACGAGAAACGCGAGTAAAGTGGTCAAGAGGCTATTTTTCAATGTTCAAAGTTGTCTCGCAGATATATATTTTTTTCTCCATATACATAAATATCGTTTGGACGCGCACGGGCAAACGCAGTGGGAGCACTTTAGCAAAGTCAGTACGTTGTACAAGTGCGCTCCCTGTTAACTCCATATAGCTTTTACACCTGTATTCGTGTATATGGCGATTTCCACCTACGTATATGGGGAGACTGGTGCTACACGCTTCTCGCTCTCTCTCTCTCGCTCTCTCTCTCCCCTTTACATTGGCTTCTGCTTGAGTCTGCTGGAATCAGGCCGCCGGCCAAGATCGTCATATCCCGCAAAACACAAACTGACAACGACGATTATAAGTAAGTGGCCGCGCGCACCTCACACAGCATACAAGGGTGAGAGAGAAAGAGAAAGAGAAAGAGAAAGAGAAAGAGAGAGAGAGAAAGAGACAGCAAAGGCTCGCGGTGTACCTTCAATGACGATACTTTGCAAGATCTTTTCTGATGATCCGCGCTCTTCTCTACTTTTGCACTCCATCTTCACTACATATATATATTTCGCTTTCAATTGTATATCGTTTGATAAAAATCAGTTGGTCGTACTTTTCGTGTTGAATCATGGTAAATACGCCCTTTTGACTTTTATTAATCGTCACGTATGTATAGTATCGAGGATATATATAGGATATAATGAGAGTCGGGACACATGGAGAGCCGAGAGAAGACGATCAAGAAGAAGAATATAAGAAAGGGGCGTCATAACGGCTCCCCATACGAAATGGGTCCGGAATACCGGCGAGCCACTTCTTCTTTTTCTTTCTTGATTCCTCGGTCTCCTCCAACCCCCGCCCCCGTTGGATCACTTCAGGGCTCTCTTTATATTCTTTGCGTTTTATCTTCGTCGCCTTCTTGGTCGGTTCGCCGCCTCCCTGACCGATCCGCTCGATATATGTATATAATCTTGATTCGTACCACTTACATATTACGAGGAGATATCATCGAACAAATATATCTATATATACAATCGCATCCGTCGATTCTACCGCGAGCCGTTTCTCTTTCTCTCTCACTCTTGGAGCATTGAATTTCTGAAAATTCATAAGTTTCTTCTGCAATTCACTTTCTTATAGTCATCGAACGCTTCTTTGGCTCGTTCATTTTTTTTTTCTTCTTCGTTTCCGTTCCACCTTTGGATATGTAGAATATTTTACACTGGTAAAAGTGTTTGTGATGTGCATGTATGTATGTACAGGAGTGCACATTGCGAAGGTCGCGAAACCTCTACGCACCGTTATATTTGTACAGTCCATCCCCCTGAATCTCTTGAACGATCTTACGTTTCTTCTGTTAAGCTCCATAGCACAGTGACAGCAAAACAAAATGTCTAGCACAGCTATGCATCAATGTCTCAAACAGCGACTTTACACTGTGTGACATTTTGTTTAATATTTTTTTTAACATTATCGTCATTTTATAAATAACATTTGAATCCTATTTATCATCGGTATTTTTTTCTAAACCATTCAATAATGATTATTTGTTTCTCGAATATTTTTATATACGAACGTGAAAGTCACGGGTTACAGATATGCATTTATCGTCGGGTGGGTTCGCCGCTCGGGAATAACGTATATTTGCAAGGGAGCGGAAATCTCTCAGAGGATCTTCGAACGCGGGGACGAACGAAGAATCTTTCTTCTCTGTCCTTTCTCTATCTCTCTCACTCTTTCGTTCGATCTCTCTTCGCTTTGGCTAATGAGAATTCATGTGCTCTCGGACCTCAGAGTTCCGAGGAGCTGCGACGTTGAATGGCTTCTGCTGCCTTGGTCTCGCGAACGCACCATCGCGGGAGCGCGCTTGCATCAATCAATGGAACTTCGATCCCATAAGATTATCTATTATCCCGCGCTCGATTCTCCATAAGACTCGAATAAATAAGTATATCCCTAAAGACAATAGCTTGTATATCCTACCAATGGACGGGATGAATGTATACTTGTCGGCGTTCGAATGTTTTTTCTTCTTCGCATAACGATATTTCGTATTATTTTTATCGACATTTATGTAAAATACTTTTTTCGATAAACGTATCAACGTATGAACGAACAGATGGCATAATTTTTTTTAATTTTCCTCACTTTACGACACGTGGCAATGACAATTTAAACGTGAAATTATAAGTCAATCAAAGAACAAATAATTTATCAACTATATTGGGAATAAAATTGTCATATGGGAGTATATATATATAATGGACGGTGAACGCAATGTCCTTGCAATTGCAATAAAGATGCATTAACTCATCGACGAGGAACAATATATCGAACGTATCGCTCGTTGTTCTCCTCCCTCCGTGTCCTTCGGCTTTATATCGTCCCGTATGCCAATATAAAAATAATGATGATAATTCAGCAACGTCTGCGCTCCCGTAACTCCTCAGCAGTAGCAGTAACAAACAGGAGAAGAAGAAGAAGAGTAAGAGTGGTAGCGATATATGTAGATGCATATATATATATGTGTAGTACGTATGGAGTAGAAGAGACGCCAAGGTTGCGAAGGGGGACCCCGCCGGGTCGACCGATCGCGGATCTCGGTCGCATAAATTTGTTTTAATTGCCAGCGACGTTACATTTTGCTTTAATTATGCCGCATTATCTGGGAGGTAAATTAGGTAGGTCCAGGCTCTCGGTTCGTCTTTTCCGTCCTCTCTTCTCGCTCTCTCTATCTTCTTTTCACTGTCTCTTCTCTCACTCTGCTTCTCCCCCTGCTCTTCTTATTTCTTCGTCTTTGGGAGAAAAAGATTTCCAAAAGAAAAAAAAAAAAACAAACAAAATCCACCCCCACGACCGAGAAATCGAGCGGTACAACATAGTCGACGGAATCATACATACGGACAACTTATAAACACATACGAGAAGAGAAAAAAACAAATGAAATTGAGGGGAAAAAAACGACGAAACTAAAAAGAAGGAATATACATGTTGAAAGAGCAAGAGGGAGTCGCATGAATCTCGTTGCTTTTCTGTGGCACAGTCTGGCGGCTCACTTTTCTCCACCTTTTGGATACGATCTTTCGACATCCCACCCGCTATCCAACCGTTTACCACAACCCTCTCGTTCGGGTTTCTCTTATACTCCCGTCTCTTTCACCTTTTCCCCGTTTTTACGTACGCAATTAACCCTTTCTATACAGTCTGACGCTGAGTATTCTACGAGAATGAGAATGATTCTTTAGCGAGGTAATTTTTCGACAGACTAAATTCGAAAGGGTAGTTTACGGAAAAACTTGAATTGAGGGTAAGAGAAAAATATTTGTCAAGCTGTTTATCTTCATTTTCGTTTAACAGTGAGTCGTTGTTCCGCATGGACAAAGTTGAATTGGATTAAGGCTCATATACTTCACTATAGTTTCTCTCTTTACCTCATCGTTCCAGTCCTTATCGTTCCATCAAATTTCACCTACCATTCGATCCCCTCAACATCCCTCTGTACAGTGCGTTTACCAATACTGTGGATATAGTTATACATTGACTGCTGACAAACAAAAGGCTGTGACGCACTTAAATCTACGTATTGCATTGTTCAAGATATGGCCTTTTGGTAGCAATCAACATGGACGATGTACAGTACTGCCAGAACGACGAGGATGCACTCAGTTCCTTTTTCGTTTCTTCATCCTCTTTTCCCAATTCCTCGATCCCCGAGTGAGAGAAAAAGAGATAAAGGGGGAGAAGGAGGACCGTGGAGAGCGTGTGACAATTTACTCGGGCGATCTTTCCGAACCGTTGGGTCCTTTCTTCCTTCCCGCACATCCCTCGCTCACTCTCTCTCTCTCACTCTTTCCACTGTTTCCTCCAGCCCCTCCTGCTGCTGCAGTATAACCACGAGGTCCGAGACGCGAAGCGATCGTTCCTCTTTTCCCTCGATTCCTCAGCTCTCAAGTCGTTGCAACTATACGGCAACCAGCAGCACCCACAGCAGCCACAACCATCTCTTCGCCTTTCTCTTCCTCTTCTTCTTCTTCTTCTTCTTCTTCGGCCAGAGGAGCAGCAGCATTTCACCCTTTCTTCTTCCTCCGTTCTTATACCTTATGGCCGCGTTATTTATGCCGGGTCCGGCTAATAAACATATGAACGCCCGTGCCTTCCCACACGTTTATACGTACATATATATATATATATATATATATATGTAGATGTAGTGAATCTTCCTCTTTCTCGGCCGGCTTCTCAGAGAGCACATATCCAAACTCACACACGCACATTCATGCGACGAAACAGAGGAGAAAGATTCGCGCGGGCATTGTCTCGTCTTATTAACAGCCGGTAGGACGATATATCTCGATGTATCCTCTCTCGCGGTCCTTTCTTCTCTCTTAAAAGTTTTTATCCTTCTTTCCCCTCTCTCCTCTTCTTATTATTCACTGCTCTCTGTCGTTCTCTTTTTTTCATCGAATTTTTCTTACGTTTGGTTCATTCTCCCTTCGGACTTTTCGCGGGATGACAAAAATAACGCTACTCGACACCTCGGGATTCTTTATAAAATCGGAACCGTAAGAGTATACGATAGTTGAATTGAAAAATCATTGGAAATAATGAAATAATGTTTGAGTCCAGTTAATATTCGTTGTACTGGAATTATATCGAATTGACTATTCGATAGTCAATTCGATTTTCATATTCTTTTTATATTGTATGTTTACAATTGTTTCTAACGATTTTGTTCATGAAATCATTTATAATCGTGTTTTTTTTTTTTTTAAATCATGGGATCTGACACTTTTCGTGGTCCTCGTTATACGCCGGACACTTTTTTAATTCTCTTATACCCTTTCTCTCTCTCTCTCTTTTAACCGGGAAGACACGATTTTTACGAGGTCCGGTCACGGTGTGCCTTCTCGCGTTTCGTGGGAATCTCAACGCGCGAGCGCGCGAGACTCTCTCCTGTATATAGTAGCATTATACTGTTCGCCGTCGCGGAGCAGCAGCCGCATCGAACGAATGAATTCTACAATCGGGCGATGCGACACGAGAGTGTGGCGATTATTCAAGAATTTTCGCGAATATCTCAGAACCCGCATATATAGCGACGCGATTTCGAACGCGAGACAACGGTATGGGCGGGAGGGGGATTAAGCGGCGGAATGGGAACTGGTACTTCGTGTTTCGAAATAAGGAAAAGGTCGATTACCTTCTTAAATCTTGAAATTCGTGTTATCTTTGCTCACCTCTTTTTAAATCGACATGAAATCTTTTTAGGGAGAAATATTACTCTTGTCAGCCCATAAAGTTCTTCAATAAAAAACAGTAATATAAAAACAATTAAAAATACATAAATATAATATTAATAGCATAAAAAAAATACAAATATTGTATCCTATTCAATTCTATAAATTCGGAATTCGATCAAAAGTCGCTTTCTTCCCATACTATTTTATCAAATCTCCCGGACCGCGAAGAGCGCGTATATAAAAACTCTCCTGAATGAAAATAAGAAGAAAGAAAAAAGAGACAAAGGTCGATTACCCCTTCAAAGTCTCTCGAAAATACGTAATATATGTCCCTCGCGATCGAGAGAGATTAGGCACGACAGGAGAAGAGCATCGGGCAGAGGAGCGAAGGCCAGAAAAATAACGAAAGAAACGGAGAGACGAAAGAGTACGATACAGTAATAGAGAATACAAGAAAAAAAAAGTTCCAGAGAGAGAGAGAGAGAGAGAGAGAGGGAGAGAAGGAGGTACGGACAGAGGCGAGAGTGAAGCTGAAACAAGGCAAAGGAGGGAGGAGAGATCGTGATTTTTGCGCGAGAGACGTTGGAAAAAAAATGGCAAAAAGTGGAAACGAGAGAGGCAAAATCGAAAGAAGGATATGCGACGGTGACAGAGATAATAAATAACGAGAAAGATCGAGTGAGTCCAAAGGGGCGGCGGGGAGGGGTGGGTTCGAAATCGTCGTTGTCCGTCGAGTATACTATATCCCATACACATACTGTATAAAGAGGAGGGTGGGAGAGAGAGAGAGAGAGAGAGAGACGAGAAAAGAGGTGAGTTTGACGGGAATGAGCACCTCTCGGTCCGCTCCGTTTCGTATATATCCACTTCTCTCGCCGAGGGGGCTCAGTTTGTAGGAGCGACGCGGCCGTGATGTCAACGAATATTTATTTAATTGGCTGGCGGCGGCGGTGCGACCGGCGAATGCGGCTGCTGTGTTATGCGGGGGCGATCGAGAGGACCTATAGCAAGGAGAGAGAGAGAAAGATCGTTCTGCAAGTGTGCTCGGGGACCACTATATGCATCCGATGCATCCGATGAATCCGGCCGCCACGTCGCGCAAGCCCATGTACCTATATATAGCATATGAGTATCGAAAAACTCAGCGTGATGTGTGCGGTGTCTATGGACGAAGCCGTCGAAAAGGCGTCCGATGGAATAACAAGACGAGAAGAATTCACGAACCGTCGATCTGCGTATACTTTTCGCACAAAGTGTAGTGAAATGAAAAATAATATTTAACTATAAAATTAATTTATAATTAAACGTTCTTTATAATAAAAATTGAGCACTGTTTGATCACACGTGTGTTTGAGATGAACCTTTGAAATGGGCCCTTTCGTTATTTCGTAAATTAAAATTCGATTCCAGTCACACCAGCTCGATAGACTTCCTTTTTCTCATTTATCAAATATTGTGAAAAGTATATATATTATCTGGTGTGGCTAAATTCGTAGACGTATAAAAACTGATCTTAAACGTGAACCTTGATTATTTGCTCTCGTGACAATAAATTATTTCGTAGTAAAAATATATTATCTAGTTTTTCATTCAAACGGCTCTTTCGTTACTTCGTAAATAAAAATTCGATTCCAGTCTCACTAGCTCGATAGACTTTCTTTTCTTATTTACCAAATATTGTGAAAAATATATATATTAGGTGTACAAATTAATTCTCGGCCGCTGCCTTTCATCGACTACAGAACCGATTCAAATTAGAATTTTTCCCCGCCAAATAGGCGTTTTAAAGTGCCACCTGTTAACTTTAAAACGAACTATTATATAATTCATCCCATCAAAACCAACATCATTTTTCCGATCTGGAATCCGACAATTGCCTAAGAGGTGGCAAAAATGTATTCAAAGCGAAGGAGATTACTTCGAAGATTGAGTTTGTATTAGTTTTTTTCATAAATAAATGTTAAACTTTGTCAAAAAAGGCCGAGAATTAATTTGTACACCTTATATTATCTGGTCTGGCTAAATTCGTAGGCGTATAAAAACTGATCTTATACGTGATCCTTGATTATTTGCCCTTTTGACAATAAATTGTTTCGTAGTAATAATATATTCTCTAGTTTTTCATTCAGACGGCTCTTTCGTTACTTCGTAAATTCAAATTCAATTCCAGTCTCACTAGCTCGATAGACTTCTTTTTCTCATTTATCAAATATTGTGAAAAGTATATATATTATCTGGTGTGGCTAAATTCGTAGACGTATAAAAACTGATCTTAAACGTGAATCTTGATTATTTGCTCTCGTGACAATAACCTATTTCGTAGTAAAAATATATTATCTAGTTTTTCATTCAAACGGCTCTTTCGTTACTTCGTAAATTAAAATTCGATTCCAGTCTCACTAGCTCGATAGACTTTCTTTTCTCATTTACCAAATATTGTGAAAAATATATATATATTAGGTGTACAAATTAATTCTCGGCCGCTGCCTTTCATCGACTACAGAACCTATTCAAATTAGAATTTTTTCCCACGCAAATAGGCCTTTTAAAGTGCCATCTGTTAACTTTAAAACGAACTATTATATAATTCATCCCATCAAAACCAACATCATTTTTCCGATCTGGAATCCGACAATTGCCTAAGAAGTGGCAAAAATGTATTCAAAGCGAAGGAGATTACTTCGAAGATTGAGTTTGTATTAGTTTTGTTCATAAATAAATGTTAAACTTTGTCAAAAAAGGCCGAGAATTAATTTGTACACCTAATATTATCTGGCCTGGCTAAATTCGTAGGCGTATAAAAACTGATCTTATACGTCAGGTATGGGCACCCTTTGATATGTTGTGGGCCAAACTTTAGTGTACAAATACGTCCGCGGGCCGCGTTTAAAAGTAGTGCATTTTAAAGTAGTGTTCATAATTTTTAGCGATAGATATCAGACATGAAATAATACGACAATGTTATTATGAGACAATTTATTAAAATAACAAAATGAAATGAAGAAAATAGGTACAACATTATAATTAAATCGTTAAATTTGGAATTGTTACAAACTACAAAAGTTCAATAGCGACACCGAAATCAATGAGACACTCGAGCTTGAATTTGGGAAACTAATCCATCGATATTTGGATTAATTCCACTGATACAAAGACGTAAAGAATTTTCCAAATTATCGTCAGTCAGCCTTGTACGATGTTTTGATTTATAAATTTTCATCAATGAAAAGAACTGTTCGCATTTATAAGTACTGCCAAACGCATAAATCAATCTTTTTGCGAATTCTCTAAGCTGCGGAAAATGTCTTCTTCGAGGTATTTTTTGTAGAAATCGCACAACTCCACGTCTTCAAATTTAGATTTTAGGAGTGAGTTTTCTTGAATCACGATCAACTCCATTTGCAAGTGTATTGGAGCATTTTGTACATTACTTTTTGTTGGAGTAGCAAATAAATTGAAACAGTCTTCCATGTTTTTGAAATCGCTAAATCTGTTCGAAAATTGCTCCGACAGTAACTTGAGTTCTTCAGCATATTGAGCATAAGCAATATTTTCATACGCAGAGAGCGTGGTGAAATGGTAACTGTTACCAGACAGCATATGTGCAAGCGGATTTTGTTCTGAAACGCTTTCAAATGGCTGTACAAATCATTTACTAACTGTCCTTGTTTCTGAAGTTTCAAATTTAAATCATTCAAATGGCCTGTAAGGTCGACCAGAAATACTAAATCACATATCCATTTTGGGTCACTCAATTCAGATAGTGGTTTATCTTTTATTTGCATAAAGTCTGCTATCTCATTTCTAAGCTCGTAAAACCATTTCAGCATTTTCCCTTTGCTTAGCCATCTGACTTAACATTAATATGTTACGTCGTCATATTCGGCTGATATTTCATCCAAAAACGCCTTGAACTGACGATGGTTAAGCCCTCGGGATCGAATAAAATTGATGGTTTTTACTACCACATTCATAACATTCTGGAGTCGAATGGACTTAGAACACAAGTTCTGTTGATGGATAATGCAATGAAGGACTATCAAATCATCTTTTTGCACATTTAATTCAGTTGCTTTTTCATTCAAAATTCCGATGAAACCTTTACGTAAGTCGATCATAGAAGGTGCACCATCTGCGCATAGTCCAACTAATTTTGACCATGGCGAGCCAAAACTTGTGAATACCTTTTAAATTTCATTAAAAATGTCCTCTCCTGTAGTGGTTCTGTTTAGCGGCTGTAAAGCAAGCAATTCTTCAGTAATAGTGAACTCTTTATCAACACCTCGAATAAATATAACCAGTTGAGCTATGTCAGACAAATCGGTGCTCTCGTCTAATGCTATGGAAAATGATTCAAAACCAGCCATACGGTCAGTCAATGTTGTTTTCATATCATTAGCCATCATTTCTATACGTCGGACAACGGTTTGTCTTGACAAACTAATTTTTCTTTTCAGCACACAAAACACTGCAAACTTCTACCATACACTCCTTGATAAATTCTCCTTCGGCAAATGGTTTTAATGACTTTGCCAATTTTGAACTAACTATAAAACTAGCTTTCACAACATTATCAAGTTGTGTTTTTTGTTTATGAAACATTTGCTGCTGTTTTTCAAAATTTGCGGTAAGCTTCTGGATTTAGTCTTTTCAAAATGTCTCGCGGGCCCGATCAAATCTTACAGCGGGCCGGTTGTTGTCCACATGTGTTATACGTGATCCTTGATTATTTGCCCTTTTGACAATAAATTGTTTCGTAGTAAAAATATATTATCTAGTTTTTCATTCAAACGGCTCTTTCGTTACTTCGTAAATTAAAATTCGATTCCAGTCTCACCAGCTTGATAGACTTCTTTTTCTAATGTACCAAATATTGTGAAAAATATATCATATATAATATATATTATTCGGTCTGGCTAAATTCGTAGGCGTAGAAAAACTAACTTTATACGTGGTAGTAAAAATATATTCTCTAGTTTTTCATTCGAACGGCAATTCTCACGGCTTCTACAAGCGTCAACTATTTCGTGTTGAAGATGCGTGTCATTAATTTACGGTAAGAAAAAAAAAAGATCCATTCAATTTACGATTACAAGTGACAACGGTCCGAGGCTTTAAAAAGGGTCAAGATGAGTAGCCGCTCACCCGACCCGCGCAATAATAATTTACATTAGTTGGGATCAAAGTATACTTCTTTCCTCGTTTGCTTTTATACTCCATTTTCTCGCGATCAAAATGTACACCGTTTGTGGGTATATAACTTCGAGAATCTTTTCATTCCTCCGTACACGGGATACATACATATATAAATGTGTCCTATATCGGCAAAAGAGGCAAGAGAGGGGAACGAAGGTCCTCTGACGTATCGTCCTGTCGTTCGCAATCCTATATAAATATAAACACGTCGAAGGCGCGAGTAAAAAGAGCGTATCTATTGTGTACAAGCATTGAATATCACGTCCTTCTGACCGAAATATCTCATCGATATATGCTGGACCGTGTACAACGACACGCTGCACTTTTGTGCACGTGAATTCAGCGGCAAAACGTGTACACGAGGAAGACGTGCGTGTGGTATTATATATATACGCAGATAAAAATGTTTCTCACCCACACAACGAAATCGCGATGAGTGCCACGGGTGGAGAGGAAGGCTTACCTATAGCGAATGTTATAGATTTATGTTGCTAGCGGTCAGCTTTGGTAACGTTGTAAACGAATAAAGAGTGTAAAGGGGCAAGAGGAGGGAAGGGGGGAGGAGGGGTTATATGAAAAGCACCATTTCTTTGAGGGAAAGAGAAAGAGCGTAAAAGGGAGATCGGAAGCAGAAAAGAAGGAACAACTTATCTCAGAGTCCACGCGCGGGACGGAAGAGAATCGCGTCCTCTTCGTCCCTTTCGCGTCCTCGCGCTTCTCTCATCCCTCCTATAATACTCTTTCTCTCCATAGACATACAATCTTCGCTCGTTGAACAAAGACAGGACGAGGTTGTAAGTGAGCTGAAATCAACGAGAGAAAGAAAAGAGGAGAACGAGAGAGATAGAAATAGTGATCGTGGTGCGCGCGGCTTTCTCGACCGCGGAGTGATTTGTGAAGACGCTCCCGCGGCCCGTAATCACGTGGGATCTCCGCACTGTCGCGAACGAACGAGAGAGAAGCGAAAGGGAATAGATAGAGAGAAGAGCATATAGCAGTCACATGGTTACCTCGATGGAAAGGAAGAGTGCAGGTAGTAGCAAAGCGCGGTACAGCTGTTAACGAACAAAAGGGCTCAACTCGTGAGATTTGGCACGTAAAGTGCTGTTGATTATGTCCTTTTGTTTACTAGCAGTGGATATATATATAGAAGATCCCGAGCAAAAGAGGATGGTCAGTGAGAGACGAGAGAAAGAGAGAGAGAGAGAGGGACTGGCAACGAAGTGAACGTTGAAGTGCTGGACCGAGCGATTCTTATTGTTATTATAGGGAGTGATGGGCGTCCACGATCACATGGCATGTTTATGCGTTCAGATTCGGCCTTGAATGCATTGCCGTGTGCGAGCGCGCGCGCGAGCATCTCTGAGCCCCGGTTATATAGCGAAGTGCACCGCGAGGACCGAGCTCTCGGCATCAACCACAGAAAACGCAGCATCCGAATCGGTGGGATTTCGTCTTCGTTCTCCTCAGCCTTAACGTTTCGAGAGCATATACGCACAGAACACTTCTACACGACACGTTTCGTGAAGATATATATATATATATATACATATATTTGCTACTGTTCGTCTTTCTCCATTGGTTGCGAGACGTTCTTGCGAGTCGTATTCTCATCGAGTTTTGTCCTCTACCCTCCCTCGCGTCTTTGTTCAATTCTCCTATCCTTCACGTCGCATCATTCGTCGACTACGTATAGTTAAACATTTCTCATGTATCGCGAAGTCTCGATGTCTTTTGTCGTTTTCTCATGGGTCCTACCCGTTCGCTTGTTCTTCTTTTTATCATTCATTTTCGTGGAGACGCGAGATGACACGCAAGGGAGAGGTGTTTTTCGAAACGCGCTCTCCGAAGATCGGTCGCGCAGAAGGCTGCGTTCTCTCTGAGTTCTGGATCCTCGCGGGGATAACCGAACCATTCACAGCGGGAAGTGTCGCGGCGGTACGTCGAGAAATGTCGGGGGTGGGTTTTTTCAATTCTCTCGCATACGCCCCGCGCCTATGATGTATATATCGACTCTTGGCAGAGTGAAGTGGTAACCCTCTTCTCGATTATTGCTCGCCTGTCGTGTGTCCGTTGCGTAAATGTTGACGTGGCTCTCGTTTCGAATAATTCGGAGCAAAATTAATGTAAATAAAAAGCAATGATTTTGTACAGTGGCGCCACATTTGTACATCCTACAAATGGGGCACCGCTGCTAGCTCCTAAATAACCTTTTTTCTAGTAACGACAGAAAATCGATCAGTAAAGGTGCCCACGTAGAAAAATTGTAACGGCCGAGCGTTGGGCCAATACTGGTTGCCGTTGTGCCGGTACTGGCTGCCAGTATTGGGCCAGTACAGATTCGGTACAGGAATATAATAGCCGGCCGTTATACTGGCACCAACAGTCGGGCCAGTACCGGTTATTTAATTGGCCCGAACTTTGGCCCGGACTTTGGCTCTGACTTTGGACCAGACTTTGGCCCAGATCTGGCAAACTTCGGGCTTACTACTGGCGCCAACGGTCGTACCAATACTGGTTATTTCATTGGGCCGGATCTTGGCAGACGATTTTGCCTACGGTGCAAATTACATCTCAGCGAGAAATGGCAAATTAAATAGATATCGAATCGACGTCTTTTAGACACTTTTGGCGTCTAGTGGACGCCGATCCAATGTCTATTTAAATTCTAATTCTCTCTGGGAGTAATTTATATTTCTTTTTAACACGTTACCAGATGCTTCCCAAGCATCACACGTACGTCCAAAGGATGTACTCTGGACGTAAGGACGTTCTTCGGATGTTTTTCGGACGTCCTTTGGATGTCTGTGTTGTCTGGGTTGTTTATGCATAACTGTTTGATAATTAAATGCACTTGATATATACCAAATACTCGGAGTAGTTTTTATTAATAACAGACTAAGTACATATACAGGTCTAAAATACTTACTTAAATGTTTATAGAACAGTGTTTATAAAATATAGGCTATATAAAGCAAATATTACACTAAAAAATATTGTATTAATCGTGCAATTTCAAGTTCGGGGCAAATTATAATTCAACAATTTGGTTGTTTGCAAAATAATGGACTTTTGATCAGAATAACGTAATCTACAATTACAGAACGCAACTGTTAAAGTGAAATACTCTCAGTATTGGCATTTTCTATAGCCCAGTACTGAGCCTGTACCGAAGCCAGAGCTTGGCCGTATTTTATAGCCTATTTTGGCCCAGATCTGGTTATTATACCGGCCCGTAGTGCGGCCAGATTGACAACCAGTACTGGCACAAGACGATATTTTATACTGACCCAAAGCTTGGCCAGATTTTCAGCCAGTACTGAAACAATACTGGCTGCCAAAGTTTGGCCGCCAATATTGGCCCAAAGCTTGGCTAGTAGAATTCAACCAGTACTGGCATGAGACTGTATTTTATACTGGCCCGTAGTATGGCCCGTAGTACGACCCGTAGTACGGCCCGTAGTATGGTCCGCAGTATGGCCAGATAGTCAGCCAGTACAGGGCCATTACTGGCGGCTTAAGTTTGGCCACCAATATTGGCCCAGAGTTTGGCCAGTAGAATTATACTGGCAATTTCTACGTGGGTAATTCTAGTTATCAAGAGTACCCTTAAAAGCCAAAAGAAGTGGGGGGAAAAAAGATTCAATTAGATTTATATCGAATTAATATAAAATTAACGATTTAGGTAAGATAGATATTATTGTAATTGAATATTCTATTTAGTTTCAATAAAGTCGTTGCCGATCTATAGCAACTTTTGTTTGAATTACGTAAATATACATTTTTTTTCACGCTGTATATAAGGCATACCATCCATAAAAGTAATTTACATCGTCCACCTTGTGCCGGTTTAGTTCCAACTTGGGATAACACACGAAACAGTCTGAGGACATGACACACACGTTCGACCAAAGCTGGAAATAAAATGGTCCCAGCTACGTATTTGCCGTCAGGGGTGTGTTTATGACGTGTTTGTTTGCAGATGCTACATTATAAAGAAGCTGTCCGTGGTGAGAGCTCGCGAGGTGCGTTGAGGGGGCGGGGGTAGGATCGACGAGCACGCGCGGTTCTTCGGTGGTTCTGCACTCATCGAAGGTGTACTCTCTCTCTCTCTCTCTCTCTCTCTCTCTCTCTCTCTCTCTCTCTCTGTCTCTCTGCAGGGGTAGAGGGAGCTTGAGCTCAGCACGAAAGAAACATACAGTGTGTGATGACGGCTCAGGGCGTGGCAGAGGGCCGCAGGGTGCCCTAGTCAGGAATAAATTATCCTTGCTTCGCTCGCGACCGGGACAAGGCCGGGCAAAGGTACACACAGAAGGAACACACACGGCATTTTACTCGTGTGTGTGAGTGTGTGTGTGTGTCGAGAATAACGGGGCAATCTCGCACACAACGCCGGTTATTATTGCCTAATAGATGACCAAACAAACGGTGTTCACGCCTATGCACCCTCTTTCAATGATCCAACTCTTGATTAAATCACTTTGCCTGACAGTAGCTAATAGTCATATGGACAGGCGAGAAACGCATTATACGACAGGCGAAAAGGCATATATAGGTGAATGCCGGAATCAAAAAGTCAATTTTCTGAACCTTTTATTCCGATATTAATGAAAGAAATAGATGATTTTTTGGGGAGAGTGTTATTTGAGGATAGGGGGTGGATTTAATCACTTAATTTTGTGTTCCGTAGTCCGAATAATGAAATGCATTAATGTTCATGTTTTTAGCTTCATTGATGTAATAATTAATAACTAAATTCATTAAATTGATCAAACATGCAATAACATTAAACGTACTGGCACATAAGCGGTCAGTTGACCCCTTATGAAATAAACGTTGATATTTAAAAAGAAATTCTCAATTATTAGAGGAAATAATTTGTAACGTAACTGCTGATTTCTAATAAAATAATCGAACAAATGTACAGAAAGTCAGATGAACGAAAGAAATAACAATCAATGTACGATTTTAAAGTAAATTTTAAAAGGGGTCATTTGATCCCCGCTTTGTACGTTTAGTGTTAATTTATTGAGGTGTTTATGAATTCTCTGAGTTTTATATGTAATCGAACAAAAAGTAGTCCTACTTGTTATCGCGAAAAAAATGCACTATATTCCTGTTCAGCATATATGGGAGATGTTTTTTTTGACTATTTTTTACAACAATAGATGGAAAAAATTTACCGGAAGGGTTGAAAAGAATTCCAGATAACTTTCTCATCTTTACATTCGCCCCTGTAAGTTTTACTCCAATTGTTGTAAAAAAATATAAAGCAATTCTCTGCAATAAAGTTCAAATTTCACTATAGTCCCTTAAAGAATGAGGAAAACAAATCGAATAATTCGACTTTACTACCGTTTTTTTATATTAGCATGCAACGTGAGATTCTTCGACGAAGCGATGCAATGCCTCTACGTACCAATGAATATATACACAAGTATTACGATTTGTACATTAAACGTGTGTATATATAGTATATATTTTGATGGGAATGACAATACGTCTGTCGATTTGAGAGTCACTGGACATCGCGTACGTTCGCAGAAAACTTGTCCCTCTCTTTCTCGTTCGCGGTTCAGACAATTTTCATACTATAGGTACACGTTTAATGCAGATATGCACACCGTGAAGAACTCTTCCGCGCGGCTTTCTTCACTTTGCTCGCACCGAAGACACTTTACGACCGCATTAAGTATATATCGGCATATCGGTAGCAGTAAAATGTACGAGAGACGAAAAACTCTCCCCCCGCCGAGTAACCGCTCTTTACATATCGTGTACTTTGCGGTCCTTGATGTAATATATAAGGCTCAAAGTCGTCGGGGTATTGCCTCTCGCGCTACGGTACCGAGAGCATTACACGATTTTTTTTTTTTTTTTTTCTCGTACTGTTATCAGATATTGTCGCGAGTTCTCGGCAACCGTGACGCTGTTTGGTTCATATCGCTTGGAAAAATCATCGCGGAAAAAAATTAAAAAAAAAGAAACGAGACAGGGAATCCAAGGGGCGAACGTTTTAATCGATCGTATCGAGATATATATATATGTGTGTGTTTATATATGGAATCTCGTGCCCCTAAAACTCCGGTAGTCTTTCTGCTGTACCCTTTCCTGTACCATTCTCGAAATATCGTTGTTTTTTTCGTTTATATATACGGATTTTTTTGGGTCATTTTAATGTTGGCTATTAAAAGAAAATTTAAATTTTTATTTTGTCACATTTGCCAATATTGAGACGTTCATGCACGGAAATCGCTGTAATTTTCTTTCGCAATGGAGATGGGGCTCGGTTATTTAAAAAATTCGACGTAAGATGGATTGCATAAAAATGTCCGGAACTACCAACCAATGTATCGACGATGGGAAGTCAATGAAATTTGAGTCAAGAAGTTCGCGCAATCGATTCACATGTTTTTTATTTTCTTTCATCCACGCGAGAGATCCGTGAAAAGGCGCTATGACCCATGACCCCGACTTAAACCGAACACAGCTCTCTAGCGTTGCTTTTCGTTTTTTCTTTTTTGTTATTCAACAAAAAAAAAACAATACTCTCTCGCGAGAGTTCTCGACAAGAGACTGCATATATCGAGTCACGCGGTTTGTGAACTGCGCGTCGGACCAACGCGAAACGCGCGGCTCGCGCGCGCGAACTCGCCGGGGGCATTTGTATATCGAGGAGATAGGTGGAATTAATTAGAGGTATCGGTGGTATCTCTTCGCGTCATTAGCGAACGTTGCGGAGCTGCCTCTCCTCCGTTGCATTGCCAATACAAGTGTGAATATATGTATATATTCACGGCAATACGAATGTACTACCATACTCAAAATCATAGACATATATAGACATAAAATCTATAGGCGCATACACTTTATAACCCCAGAAGTTGGGAATGACATTAAAAAAAAAAAAATCTCCCAAAGCGAAAATCTCTCATTGCTGCGAGATTCTGATCGTAATAGAAACTGATACAGAACACTGCCAGAGCGTCTTCTTCTATTTTAATCTATTCGAAAACTCCCATCGCACGGTCCTTCGGCAAGTCTTTCACGCCCGACTCCACAAGTTTCGCTATAAATGGCATATACTTGTACAACGATAGCATAACCAATAAACGTCCCAAAGCGACATTTACCATGCTCTCGATTACATAGTGACGTCAATGTATAATCGAACACGACCAATAACGCTCTCGTCAAAAATAAGTAAAGAATTTTACCGAACATACGAGGTCTTTTAAAAAAGTATCGCGAATTTTGAATTTCCGCGGGCTACGTATATTCGATATTCGATTTTTTTGCGGCGTTAGGTTGGTACTCATGTCCCTCACTCATGCTGAAAAAATCGGCCATTTTGAATGTTTAGTTAATTGTTGACAGCTGTTTTGGTTAGACGTGTTTTGGCTTGTCTTCGATGTTTGCCTATTGCAAAAAATGGATCAAAGTATCTGTATCAAATTTTGTGTGAAAAACAAAATTAAGTGCGCGAACGCATTCCGAATGTTGACTATGGCATATGGTGAAGCTACCTTGGACCAAAGCAACGTTTATCGGTGGTACAAAATGTTCTCAGAGGGCCGAGAAGTTGCGAACAACGAAATGCGTTCCGGACGCCCAAGCACATCAACAACAGACGAAAACATTGACGAAGTGATGAAAATAATATTGGCCAATCGTCGAATAAACGTTAGAAAAGTTGCTGAGGAACTAAACATATCGATTGGCTCGTGCTATTCGATTTTTACCAATGATTTGGGGATGAGACGGATCGCCGCGAAATTCGTGCCAAAATTGCTCGATTTCGAACAAAAACAGTGTCGCGTTAGCATTGCTAAGGAGCTGTTTGACTCGGTCCGCGACGACCCAAATTTGCTCCAGAGGGTCATAACTGGTGACGAATCATGGGTTTATGGTTATGACGTGGAAACCAAAGCTCAATCATCGCAATGGAAGATGCTTTTTTGGAATAGGCAAAAATCGAATACAAGCCAAAACACGTCTAACCAAAACAGCATAAGTGAGGGACATGAGTATCAACCTAACGCCACAAAAAAATCGAAAATCGAATATACGTAGCCCGCGGAAATTCAAAATTAGCGATACTTTTTTAACAGACCTCGTATAATCGAACACAACCAATAACGATCTCGTGAAAAATAAATAAAGAATTTCAACGAACATAATCAATGCCCGATGCTTGATCGCAAGATATAAATTGTCCCAGTACGCTGGTGGGTATATATATACGACAGACTCGACGATAACTCGTTATCCGCGAATCGTTCTCTCTTTCTCCCAGTGGAGTTGCGAAGTGAGACAGAGAGAGAGAGAGAGAGAGATAGACTCACAGATAGAATGGAGAGTAGGACGTTAATTCTATTTATTGCAAGAGAGGCGGAGTCACTGCAGATTTCCTCGATCGATATATTAAGTCTATACGACAAAACGGATCCACAGGGGCTGAGACTGACTCGCTTACTGCAGTATGGCTGATACAGAGGATCCTCCAGTAAATGTTTTACAGTGAAACGCGATTGACAATTTTTTTTGTCACCAATTTTATTCGCATATTCATGAAAATTTATAGCGGAAGGTTAAAATTATTTCGATGAAATGTTCTATAGAATTTAAAGAGGAAAATAAATATAACTTTGGGTTTTTGAAATCGATCTTATCGTTTGCAATCTGTAACCTGATAAATCCGTCTATTGGAAAATATATCATGCGAAGCGCCGAAAATTTCGGATGAAGATTACACGAATAAAAGGAGTTTATCGAGGGATTGTTCGAAACGAACATATTGTTCGGTATTTTGTTTTTTTTTTAATCCAATCTACCGTGTCGAAGTGTCAATTTTCGCGGATTCAAGTTTATTAAAGCGACGAAACATTTCGCGATTGAATTTTTGTAATTGCCCTAACCGTTTCCGGTGGATATAGCACGTGAAATTGTAATTTTCAGCAGATGAATAATAACTTCCAGGTCATTTCGAGCATCACCGAGTCACTGTAACTCCATCTCTTCGTCTCTATTTCACTCGGTTTATATATATATAGGTGGGCATAAGCCTCGCTCGTGCTCGCGGACGACTATAACGGCCCTGTAAATCCCGATCAAGCGCGAGTGAGCTGCGGAATACCCCGCGAATACGCGAGAGAGAGAGAAATAGAGTGATATTTATTCCATGCAGAGAGAGAGAGCAGGAGAGAGTGGGCCAGAGCGTGCTGGTCCAGAATCAGCGTGAACAGAGAATGGAGGTGGGGTTGAATAGGCAGGAGGTTCTCTCTCGGCAGCCAACGATTACCATAGACATGCCACGCGTTGATTATAAACATAATTAAAAACAACAACCAGACTGTCCTCCTCTCTCTATACCTTTTTAACGTATGCATCTCCCCCCCAGCCTCCCTCTCGTTTCTCTATCAGCTCTCTTTCGCTCTTCCCTCTGTTTCGACCAACACGATTGCAAGCCCCTCTCATTGACGATCATGTCTGCGCGTATATCGATGCTCGGACATTCGTATGTATGTATTTCACTGATGCCAAACTGTTGGGCCTGCAGCGGAGAGACCATCGGGTCCGGTGACACGAGCGCAGCAGCACACACGGCACAGCAGGAGGAGCAAAGGGAATGGGAGTGAGCGAGAGTGAGAGAGAGGGAAAGAGAAAAAGTCACCACATCAACCACACAGTAGCCCGGTAGTAGCAGAATCGCGATGCCGGTGGTCCTACGCGTTTCACTCTCGCTCTCTCGCTTCGATATGTAATCCTCTACGAATCTACCTCTCGGGCATCGACAGCATCGTCTCTCCTCTCTCCCGTTGCATTCGTTTCCATCCCCCCACACCCAATGCCTTATGCTCTCCCGAGACGGTTTTTAAAAGTAACACGACATTTTGCTGACATATTTTTTTAATTTTTTTCTTGCAAACCACAAATCGTTTTTCGTCCAACGATGATATGCTTTATGTATGTAATGTATAGGTCGATATACGCGCCGTATATAGCTAGTGCACAACTCTTGAATATATGTATACTATAATAAATATACAATTTTTAAGGAGTTCGGGCATTCTTTATGACTTGTCAAGTTGAAAACGATAAAACTGTCGTATCTGGTAATATATACGTCCGTATACGTGGTATTATACGCGGTAATATTTATACTTTTGTTGTGATATAATTTACCTCGGGTACAATCTTCGTTTGCTGTTCAATCGAAAAAGCATAAAAATTAGTTCACCGAAGATTTTACGAGCTTTCGCGAGTATCAAAAGCTTGCATACGCACATCGGTACGAAGTTCGTTGAACTTTTTATCGGAGCGTTGATGAATTATGTACGAATATCAAATTGCACGGGAAAATGGAAGTTGAATTTACGTCTTGAGGCAATAATATGTGTGCATATATAGAAATGTTGGAATATCAAAGAATAAAGTGGTGTGACGTGAGCGGATGAGAGCCAAGGGGGCAGGAAAAGGGGGAAAAAAACATGGCAAATCGTAAAAATGTCAGGTATAGGACAGTGACAATATTTTACTGAGGCAATTAAATTCGATCTTCAAGAGAGAAAAGGGGGATGTTTGTGGTTTTTGGGTCGTGAGATGAAACAAAGACACGGACACGCGGGTGACTATGTAAATTTTTTTTACTAATGCCACATATATACGTATATATGTGTGTATATATCGAAGAGGCCTTTATCAAAACGCTCTCTTCAAATTATAAATTTTCTACCTGCCTCGTTCTCGCGATGAGAACGTTCTCTTGACTCCTACTTATATATATATATATATATATATATACATGCATATATAAATGTCGAGGGTAAATATCCACATGGTTAACGTTCTATGTTTCCCTCTGTTGCTACGATCTGCTCTGATGCCCGTGGTCCCCTTTGGCTCAGAGTAGTCCTCTCGGACCCCAATTTAGATTCTTACGAGCGCGATATTTCAGTTCATCGTCCCACGTAAAGATCACTATCGTCGCGGTCCTCTCACAGGACTCTTGTATAGGATATATGGTATTTCCTCCATATTTCTCTACTTATGGTCCACCCTGTCCGCTGATGCTTCCTGAAATATTCCGACAGTTCTTCCACGTCCAAAGCAACACGTTTGTTATGAACCAATGCCCCCTTTCCTCTCTCACTGTCTCGCTATGTCTCTGTCTTCGTATAAACGCACCTAATTTTTTTAAATCCGCGAAATATGTCCTACAAATAATTTCTCTCCTATGCGCTCACATAATCTCGCTCTTTTCCTCTCAAAATTCCTATCACCGGCAAAGCCCGTAGAAATTCTCGGGCCCTGATATTTTCCTTTGAACTTTCTTCATTCACGTTCTTGGTGCAATCTTAATGAGAAATTCCATAGAGGTTCGTTTGGATATCTTTCATCTCGTACAGGGAATGGCGGGGGAGGGAGGGGTGAAGAAAAGAATAATGTATCCTGTTAGAAACCGGAAAAGGTAAGAAGCTGGATTATTTAACAGAAGCGATATATGAAATTAAAATTCGAATTTTGTGGTTATCTACATAACATATAGTTTTAAAAAGTAGAGATTGACCACAAAATAAAATAAAAAAAAGACATCGGAATTTGACATCATTATAACCCTTATTACTCAAGACGACTACATAGATACCGTCAGCGTCAGGGTTACGTTGAATCGAATTATTATCTTTCACCCTAATGACATTACAAAACGGAATTGATTAAAATTTAACATATGTCGGATCTTAAAATTTCATGATAATTTGAGGACATTTCAGGTTAATTGAGGTGTGCCTCAATTAACCTCCAAGGTAAACCTCCTCAAAATTCACCACTTATGCTCATATGCTTCCGGATCATCGTAGAAATGCTTCAGCTCGCCGCGAGTGGAGTCACTGCGTTGATTCGGGCCTGCCGAACGTATGTGTGTAAGTCATAGTGGCGCCAGTGCGGCCGCGAATTGTACTCTTTCCCGCCGAGCGCAATTACCCGTTGTCCCGGGCGAGAGCGCCCTTCGTTTTTCGCCAGCGCAAACAAGCACGAACACATTTGGGGTTTCGTCCGGACGCTCTGTTACAGGACGAAGCAACATTTAGCTCGCCCACGACGAAGAGCTCTGTGAAAACGTTATACATTTCGCGAGGCAATTTCGATTATATACATGTATATAACGCGAATGTGTATAATACGTGTATAATAAGAGTATAATAAGAACGGGTGGATATGGCGAGAGGTGAGGTGAGGCCCGCAGGATACATAAGAAAGTTAGGAGTGTATATAGTGGAGTACAGGAGGAAAGGCGCGATTGGATCTTTCTCGATCCGCCCAGCACACAAGGGCGAGAGAGGCCTGGCTTCACCTATGACCCTCGATCTTCACTTCTTCGGATCCCTCGATACTTCTATCTCTCTCTTTCTCTTCTTCCAACACCCCGTTGCATGCACCTTTTCTCATCTCTTCTCCCTCACTTCTTCTTCTTCATCTTCGTACCTTCTTACAGACTCTCCATCTCACGTTCTTTTGGTTTTCCTCCCTCTCCCTTACTCTTACATCAACCACTTAAGGTCCCACCATTCTCGCATCCTTCTCAATGCGCCACCGACCCTCCCCTCAACTATATACCAACCTCTTCGTCATTCTCTCTTTCGTGTAATCTTATTTTTTATTTCTCTCCTCTGCAACGCAAGAGGGGCCCACACACTGCCATTTTGTATGTGATACGCGCTTAGCCCTCCCAAGATCCTGCACACCTTTTAATTGCAATATCGATTTTGTCGGAGTGAAATGCGTATGAACGAAATTCTGAGAATTTTATTATATTGTTGATTTTTACCATTATGACAAGTGGAAGTGTTATAAAGAATAGTGATACCATGAACTGGATAATATTTAAAAAATCAGACAATCAATTAAATTCATTAACTGATAAAGAATACTCTAAGACGCCTTAATGTTCGATTCATGTTATGAAGACGATATTGCGGGTAGCCGATTATTTTTTTTCGACCAATCGACTATCTTCAAATTTAATTACACAAAAATATTACAGACAGAATATACTTTCGAAATTCCAAATAGCTCATAATCACAATGTTGCGGAAAATTACTGATATTAATTAACAAAACTTATTTCCACATTATTTTATCAGTTGCACGTAAACATTAAACCTGTTTTACATTTTGATCGTAAATTTCTTGTATGATGTCGATTATGTTTTGTACTAAAGCTGCTCGTATAATGGCAACTATGAGTTTTACACCCCAGTAAAATTGAACATGCTCGTACCCTGACTATCGTGGTAACGAGCGATTCTGTTTTATAGATTCTGTTTTGAAAGCTGTAAGATAAAGATTAAATGCATACCTGGAGACATTTAAAAAAAACCTTCCCCACGTTGCAAGTTTCGATTTTTCAAACGCTGCAGTGTAAAACTCACCCGTGCCGAACCGTTGGTGAATTAACTTTTATCTGGGTCCGATACATTGTAAGCTATGAATAAAAATTGGAAGATCTTTTTTTTCATGCGAATGATGCGAGAATATATACGGTTATAAGTATAATAATTCAGTCTCAATTCTCTGAAGAAAGATATAGTCAGCAATTCCCCTGACAACTCTCGTTCTCTCCTAACACGCGAGACGTTATAATTGATGGAGTGGTAAAATGCCATGAAGTGAGCAAGATCGAGAATACTCGGAGATTAATATAACTCCATATAACCTGTGTGTTCGATGGACGCCCAGCATGATTCGCTCGCGTATTCCATACGACTATACGTGCATACTATTCAGCGAGAAGGAGAGAGATGAATTTGACCGAGGACGGTCTCTTAATACGACCATAAACCCGCGGATCTCGCACGGTAATAATAAAGCGATAATAAAATGAAAAGTAGTGCCCAATCGTGCCCCGGGACACACCGCAGGGAGTTTATTACACAAACACACACACTGCTGTATTATAGTGAGAGCGAAAAGCTCTCCAACGCGAGCATCATATGATATGACCAGGATGAGGCCTTCGTAGAAGGATTTTACGAGTATCATATCCTGGAGAAGAATCTCAAGTCTTGTCGACTTCTTCATAAGGGTACTTATATCCAGTGGAACACTGGTCAAAGTTGTCAGGAGTAAAGAAAAAAACATTTTTTTGTATTTCCAATTTGTTGGACTGGCGTATCGTTCTTTTTTATCAACACATCTGATGGTTTGGATCACTCGAAGTTATAATAGCCGTGACGAACGATATTTCAATAATACGGGATTTAAACGATCGAGAGTCAAACAATCTTCTGGACCAATGACTATCCTTTTTCTCTCTTTTCAATAGTAATTTTCTTTCCTTACATTTCACCCACCCCTAAATTGATGGATCCAGAAAAATAAATAAAGGAAACGTACAGAGGGATTTTCAAACAAACGAAAAAAAGTACATATTTCGTTGATCAATCGCATCAAAAAAGAATTTATAACGATTGTAGCGATGAGAGCCGAAAAGATCAATGGGGACCAATTTCAGTGAATGTGTATTAGTCGCTCCACAACGATATATGAAATACAAAGAGATGAGGAAAAATATACGAAGAGTTCCCTTTTGCCCCGTCAACCCCCCCGCGGTAGCTCATCGCTGGCCCATGAGAGACCGACGTACGGCCCTTTACAGCAGATTTTAATTTTAACAGCCGCAGTTCGGGACCGTTTATGGGGGACCTAGCGTATAATTTTATCGGTCCTGCCGATCTCACCCCAGCCTCCGCGCGGCTAAATATTCTCCGTGTGTGTGTGTGTGTGTGTGTGTGTACGCGCGCGTATATTTTGTGTGTTCGCCAGAGGGAAAAATGAAAGTGTCCCCTTCGACTACTAGCACAAAACTCCAAGCACGAAAGAATCACACAGGATGTTACTTTATCATACATACGTTTATTTTTAAATCAGGGTGAACGGGAATCGACACACACACACATACAGACAGATGCACACTATCAACAGATAGTCCACGTTTTCGGGACCTCGAAAGTTTCTCCGTATCTTCGTGCAGCCCCGAGAGGACAGAGAGGGTACCTTAGAAATTAAAATACGTACCGGCTCAAAACGGAATCCAATGTGGGATAGAAGGTCCTTTCGGAGTTGAAGACTCCTTTATAGATTTGTAGAATGTTGTAAATCAAATCGTTAATGGGAAGAGCGAGAAAGTGGAAGATCTAAAAAGCCTGTTGTGTGTGTAGAGCATAAAGAGCTTGAGACACCGGCGGATAACGATAAAGATAAAGATTTTTTAGCAGAATTCAAATAATTTATACTGATTTTTTTAACACAGGATTATAAAATTAATAGAAATTATTTATTTCAAAGAAAAATAAATACTTATCGCGCGAGATAAATATTTATTTGAATTTAGCCAGATTGTTTCTAACTTCAACTCACCAAACATATTTTTCGTTCTAGCAATTATCAAACTCGTTCATTGAGAAACTTAATTTATCATACGATCATAATTATTATACGTATAAATTTCGATGAAAAAAAAAAAACAGTTTCCTGTCACTCCAAAGTATTAAGCGTTTTACTCTGTGTTGTAAAATGTATCTTCTTTCAATCAGACTAAATTCGTTTAAATCAAATGAACTTTTCCCAGGGCGAAACTCGAGAATCCTGAAGCGATCAGTTAATGATTACACACAGATGAAATGATGTATATAAAGATCGAATGATGAACTTTACCGAGTTGTTTAAACAGACAAACGTCCGCACGAGACTCGAATTGAAAGAATAAGAAGAGAATGGTCAGTTTACGCGTTCTCGCGTATGGCTCACATGCTGTATTCCAGTCTCCTTCAATCATTCGATTGCTTGCATATATATAATCGTAGGAACTCTGGGTTTTAGCTCGCAGTACACTTGGTGAATCGCCAGAATCCATAGGAGAAACAGCGTAAAATCCAGTTTCCGTGGTAAGACGCGAGACGCGTTTTGCACACGTCATAATATTTGGAAGTTGGTGAGGAAAAAAATATTCCGAGAGTCTATATACCGAACGAAACACCGCTTGCAAAGCGTCTCGTTTTCGTCTCTCTATGATTCTCACTGTTCCTGAGCATATAAACTCTCTCGTTACGCACATCCTCTGGTCGCTTATACGTTATTATTATTCAACGTTTTTGTACTCGAGATACATTCGATCGTTATTTCTTGCTCATTTGCCAACTTCATTGGCAAATGCATTTCCGTTAGTTTAGACAAAACTAAGCGTAACGTCATTCTTGGGCCAGAAATATCAAAAGTGAACAATTTTACAGAATTGATGAAGAATTGTTAGTGAATGGTTAAAAAAAAAAAACCATGTCAATCGTCCGTCCTTTAATTCTGATTTCTCTGCTACTCACGCACTTTGACCTCTTCATTTATACGAAACCGCGGAACAAAAATTATGCCAACAACCGGCGGCTTATTTGACACGAGGAACAAAAAGAAACCCTTACACACGTATCTCTGGAATTTCTGTCCACGAGAGAATAAGTATACGGTCGTGTGTACAAAAATCGATTGGCGATTCGCTCGCGATCGGAATATAGAAGGGGCGAGGAAAAAGACAAAAAAAAAGAGGACAACGAAAAATGAAAGAAAAGAAGAGTAGCAGAGATCTCCTTATAACACACGAGCCGAACTCGTCACTTTCCGAGACGTACGGCACACGCGTCTCCATCTCTCAGTCGCATTTCTTTTCATCTCGCGGCAACGGGAGGTATAGCACTAACACGAGAGCATCGTCGTCACAGTGACGGTGGAAACGATGTTCTTCGACCTCTCCCAATATGCTCGATTCTCCGGCATAATGTTTATGCCGATAAACAAGGCAAAGTCGTGGAAAAAGCGGGTATATCTTAAATGCAAGATCTCGCTCGATGCCTAATATGTGCACTATAGACCCTGACTATATATATATATATATACACACGCAGAGGCACCAACTATACCAGCGTCTCTTTTGCTCGTGAATCTCGGAAGATCCATTCAGTGTTCGTACACAACTGTCCGCGATGATTTTTCAGAAGAGCAAAAGACGGAAAGAGAGAAATCCGTTTAGGGAATCTTGGCGCGGACGACTCTGAAGCGAGAAGACCACTCTCTCCCCGCCCTTCGAGCCCCCGGGATCATTCCCTTTTGGACTTTAACTCTTCTCGAGTCTTTCTACGTCTCGGATCCATCCGAGAAACGATGGAATTGTTTGGTCAACAATTAACATTTCTCAGTCAAACAAAATTTCGTTGGTGGAAAACGTAGCTCGACACTTACGTAATTAACATCTTGGCTAAATACATTTTAGTTCGGTAAAAAAAATTGATTGTCCTTGGTGTGCGTATGGAATATCGCAATGTATAGGAAATATGACTGCATGTACTTGATATCTGTTTTCATTTTCTCGATCTGCATAAGTTTGTGTGTGGCATCAGTGCATTATGTAATGGGCTGCTATGCTTTTTTTCCCGTTCTTAAGGATCAAGTCAATACACAGAAGAGATCGTTAGATCTACCGTCCATGACGACAAGACGTCTCGCACGCGTCCCGAGCTCATCAGGCTCGACGACCACTTTTTCACGATTTTTCGCAAATGCGCAAACGTTTGTACGAGCTCACCGCGGATATTTAACAGTTTTAGCATTTCCTCATTTTTCCATCATTTATTCTATTCGACTGCGTTGATCTTCCGGGGATGATTGACCACTAAGCGGTAATCGAAACTGGTATACATTATTAGAATAATCGCCGGTAAACGGTACAATGATTGATGACTCACGACTAAGCGGTAGTACTGCTTCGTGAAAACATTAATTATCATTCTGATAAACAGCAAATGAACTGTTTTGAGGGCCTTTCGTTCAATGGTTATTAGTTTCCCAGCATCGTGTACAATGTATTTCATTAGGTCAATGACAGGCTTGCCAATCACCCGATGAATATGACCAACAATGGGCAAGTTATATCGCTTGTACTCGCTGTGACGACTCTGCTCCAGGTGGTCATCGCGTTTTTGCTACGGAACTTCACCAGCATCCTGTCACTATACATCTAAGTCAGTATAGAAGTGACGGGGGCATAGACACAGCTCTGAGCTTCGACTCAATGTGGCGGTCAGCGCGCACAAACCTCATCTGTGTATTCGTGTATACACGTATACAATCTTCAATGGACCGCGAGATCGAGTGCGAGCTTGAAGCTGCGCCGTACATAGATTGTAACGTGGGGAGAGACTCCTCTCGACAAGAGAGCGGGAACGAGAGAGAGAGAGAGAGAGAGAGAGAGAGAGAGAGAGAGAGAGAGAGAGAGAGAGAGAGAGAGAGAGAGAGAGAAAGAGAGAGAGAGAGAGAGCCGGATGAAATGGAGGGAGTACGAGAGAGAGGACGGGTTGTGCATACCGCGAACATGAGTCGTACAAAAAAGATAAGTCATTTTTAACGAGGTATAGAAGAAAGGGCTCCGGCACAGAGCCACAAGAGGCACGATCGCGCGTTCCCCGCGCGCGCGCCAGCGAGTGTCGCATGGCGATGCTCGATTAAACGAGAGTCAATAAATATAGTAGCTAGAAACAGCGAGTACACGCATATATAAATATATGTACAGTATATACATATATGTACGGGGAGGAGGAACGATAAGAGATGAAACGTTACGGTATGGATGAAAATTAATCACGAACCAGCCTGAGCAGACAGGTAGACAGTACACACGGCATAGTGTATCTCTATACGCGTATTTGGAACGGTGCAAATGAGAGAAAATGCTGCGACGAAAGAAGCCCAAGCCATTATGGTTTTTATATATGACGAAGAATTAATTTACGACAGTCACGAATGAAATCATGATCGGAGAAGAAATCAGAATCGAGAGGATACCATGTACGAGCGAAAATCGTATTTCGGAAAGTGACGCGAGACAGGTTAAATACGTTCGGAAATTACGAACGGGAATTAAGATTTTCATGTAATGAAAAACGGATATCAGAATCGTTCGAATAAAAAATTGGGAATCATTTCATGAGTGTGCGGAATTTTATGGTAAAAAATCGTAATTTGTATTTTTTCTTCATCATTATTAATCGCCATTTTTTCATAAAATACCTAATAAAGGTTTCCTATAACGGAGTTGATAAAAGATTGAAATAAATTATATTGAAAGTCAGATAAAGAGTAAAAAAAAAGACAGTTAAAAAAGTATAGAGCGGATAGTGTTAAATGCGCAAAATGAAATGTTCAAAATTCCATCTCCTGTCCTTCTTCCCGCGTATACATATAAATTTCTTTTCATCTTTTCGTCATATTGTCATTCGCATAGAAATATTCATTCCGCGCTTGTCCTCATTTTTTTCCATTTTTCGGTTATACGTCTTTGATGATATTTCCAAAGGGATTTCGATTCTTGTGTCATTTACCCCGATTTCCCGGACAACCGGTGAGAGATTATTTGCGAAAACTCTACGTACTACTCCTTGTCGTCGGTTATGTCGTTTCTGGATGGGACAGCTGCGAGATGATCCGTTGCGACAACGACTCGGAGCAAAGAGAAGCCCATCGAAGGAAGAGAGAAACCCCTCTTCCTTACCCCCGAGGACACTCTATTATAATACGCATCGAGACTGACGATATTACGAGCTGTATCCTCGTCATTCGGGAAACGAAGTCGAGCATGAATTTTCGTGCAACAAGTTGCCTGTTACTGTCCTTACGAGATCTACAAAGACCGGCGTGCGACGAAGCACGCGGTGTGTACGTATGTATGCCTGTTTTTCAGTGACACACAGTGTATACCACTCAGCTTACTTATTTTTACTTCGAATGATATTTTTCGGTCGCACTTCGTCAGACTAGTTGTTTAGGGGTAGTAAACGTGCCATATAAGTTTTACCTTAAGGGTCGTGGGGTCCCATGGCCCCGAGCTAGTTATGAGCTACGAGGTTGGTCTTCTGGTACTTTTTCTCTTGTCATCTCCCTCTAAACCATTTACTTACGGATCGACGGAGCGTTCAAAATATTGTCGCACGTTTGTCAAGTCCCTCGTTCTCGTGCACTCTCTCTCAAGCCGCCCCTCACTCCTCTGCCCCGTCATCTTAATCCACGATTTGTCCTCGAGCTCTCTTCTCGTATTATGACGGTAGGTATAAGTATATATGCAGAAGCGGGCCGCCGGAGAGATGATCTTACCCTGGTACCCCTGGTTACCCTCTCTCTGTTGTATCTCGTCGAAAGAAAAAGAAATAAAATAAAATCCACCATGGAAAACGAACGACGACATCAAACGGTAATAATATTTCGCGATGTCCGAACGACACAATTGCGGCCATGGGAGGGCGAGGAATAATGCACGCTTTTTATTCTCAAAGCGCAGTTCTCGCATATTAGCCGCCTCGAAATATGCCGCTTTGACAAATGTCAGTTTTCTTGTGAAATAGGTGAAAAAAAAATTAAGGGGAACCTGATGGGTCGAACTACCATTCAGAGATCATATACTTTTTCTTATGCGTATAGTAGTACACGAAAGGGAGTCCCATAGCTGAGTACAATTACACGGATGGGTCGAGATCGAACTGTTTTTTTTTTCGCCGACCGAGTACGACTGCAGGCACAAAGTACTTATTTACGAAGTTAGAGCAGAAAACGAGAATCTTGTCTTGAGTTGATACTATCATTATTCTGTACAACAAAAAATAATACGAACGAAAAAACACTAGAGGGAATTTTGTTTCGAAACAATTTTCATAAATTGTTTATATTAGAGTTTGGGGCACGCTATCATTTTTATGATTCCTTTGATCTATTTCGACTATTCGACGTAAATATAGATGATGTTGAAGTTTGCATCGTTGGAACGCAACGCAAATAGCTTTTAAAATTTTCATTTTCATTATTGCTCTTGCTTCTCGTGCTCCATTTAGCCCCAGATTTTTTGAGGAGATCCCAGTGAAACGTTTTAACGATTTTTGTCATCGATAATCCAATCTTAAGAGGGATTAATGGTGTAAAAAATTTATTTTCGTTGTATTCCAACGATGCAAACTTCAACATCATAAATATAGTATTCTCGTATCGTATTTGAAGAGTTTGAGTACCAATGTTGAGCATTATTCCCTCTCATGTATCACCTCTCACAACTATAAACAGGAGATATATATACACATAGATACGCCACCCCCAATCGCAACATCGAAACATTTTGAAGCCGATAAATCACAATTAATTAGCGGAGCGTAATGATGTGGCATGTTGGCTCCAATTGGTATGAGTCCGGGGTGCGGGACGGGGGGAACGTTGCCATATATACATATCCGGGTGTTTGTGCCACTCCAAGCCCCGTGGATGAGTTCCGTGTACTATAAACACCGGAGACGATATGCACGGCGCAATGCATCCGCACGGGACCACTCCGTGGGCCGAAAGAACGAATTAATCGTTTGTCTATAAAACGTGAATAAATAACGCAAATGAGCAGCGCATGAAACGAACTTGCGGAACGAAAAAAAAAAAAAAGAAAAACAAAAAAGATCATCGAGAAAGTCAAAATGCGCTTTTGTCTGTTTAATTTCTGGGGTAATTAGTTAAGCGATTTGCTGAGGACTTTCCGATCGTTGCGATTGAAATTTCGTAACAAATGAGACTATCGAAAACGGTGTCTCGATTAATTGATCCTTTTTGCGAAAGGTCGAGAAATACGGACGGGCATGAATTAAAGAACAATCATGAATATTCGCGGGTACACGATTATCGCGAATTCTGGAATGCCTTGAGACTCGGTATACAACGCTACGTATTATACTTGCTACACATATCGATTCCTTAAAAGCAACTAACAACCGTGCATATATCGGCCGTGGTGTGGCTGTGGTTCTCTCCAAGCCGCGAGGAGTATCGGTGAATCATCGATACCGCGGACTTTACGGTAGCATCAGAGAAGATCCTGATGAAGGGAGATGAAAAGAGATGAAAGAGAGAGAGAGAGAGAGAGAGAGAGATGGAACAGAGCAGTAGCACACGAATCGTTCTATCTTCTTCGTGTACGAGAGTTCCGAGAATTGGATGTAAATCGAGTCCGCCACCGCTATATTCCCCTTTTCCCACCGAAAATAATGGTCTAACTATTCAACGAGCCATTCAAGCAAACGGACAGAGTAAGCGCGAGCATGGCAGACAACCAAACTCCAACAGAGATACAGATACTGCGTGGTACAATACGGACACGGTATGGCGTGCAAGTGCAAGAGAGAATGAAAGAAGGTGAAAGAGAGAAAGAGATAACCCTGGTGGAAGAGAAGCGCACCGGTGGAAGCGGCGAACAGCAGGCAGCCAGCCGGTAGCGCGGAGGTGTTAATACAGAGGTCGATCTCCGGGACTCCAGCCGCCTACCAGTTTCATGCAATATGCGCATGTTTAACTGACCAAAGCTCTGTACCGCCGTGGCCCTCGTTCCCGCTCGCCCCTCCTCGTCCTCTTCGCCGAGTCCTGTAGGGACATACAGAGAGAGAGAAAGAGCCTCTCGTGCACATTCGCGCTCGGAGTAGAGGTACGGTTGCAGAGCACCACGAGCGAGGATATAGTACGATCAGGGCACATGTAGCTCCCTGGATTTTGCCGAACTCCCGGGGAGGACGAAAGAGATAGCTGAATGTCCTCTGGTTCGCAAGCTGGTGGAGTTTCGTTGGTCCACATTGTTTTACATACATACATATATATATATATATATATATATATATATATATATACATAAACGTGTACTAACGACCGGTTCGCATGTGCGCGAAACCGATCGACACCAATGGTGCGCATGCACCGGTGCACGCGACTAGGCTTCACTTTATTTATACAACGGGGTACGCGAATACTGCTCACATCGCCAACACAGAGCGACAACTCCGGAGAGAGAAATGCGCACAGATAGGACGCTATTGGACTCGTGATGAAAATCATTGAGTGTATTTAGGAGAATCCGCTATGACATCCAATCTCGTAAGAAATTATAACCGAAATACAGCAACGATAATCGTGCGCTGGGGTGTCTACCGAGTCAAAAAAGTTTGAGAACTCTCATTTGCCTTCTGCCAATGTGGAAACGATGAAGCTTGAATGATTGAGCGACAAAAACGAGGGAAACCGATTCTGTAGTCGGGACATGGCACAAATCAAGCAATATTCCATGTGTATCAGAGGGCCCAAGTTCCGAAAGCGACGGGCACTGAGAATTGTAACATTTCCATGACGATACTAGTGACTACCAGATTTCATGCTCAGATTTCACATAAGGACGAGGGCTAATCATCGTTGATTGATTTTCACGGATTCTCGCCGGTGTTATTGTCACTGACGCTGCTCGTGACATCGATGACTCGTTGATTTCGCGTTCGCATCAGTGACCGTAACCTCCGCTGGTTTATTCAGCGCATACATGAAAACCGAGTGAAACGTAGAGAGGCCACGGTGAAGTTTCAGATTTCCATGGAATTTACTGTTTCGTTGCACTTGCCCACGGGCACCGAAACGCGTATACGCGTATTCGGCGGAATTCGCGCTTGTTACCATACTACACGCTAGACTCGGCACACTCTAAATATACATAGAATACGGGAGTTCATAGGCGGAGTTTCTCGTACGAGCATAGAGAACGCGCGCTCCAGACCACCGTGGTAGCCTGCTTCCGGTATACAGTGGAAAACCGTTTGGGTCAACTTTGTTTGCATTGCTGAACCCCCGCCCCGGTTGCATGTACAAACCGGGCTGTGTCTCTGCAACAACGTTCACTCTGCTGAGGCCAACGACGCTAGGCTAGAGCCTAGCGCGCCCATCACACCCAACAGGCAAAACATCAGCACCGGCACGTATATAGACACGTATACACGGGCGGAAGGTGAGGCGCTTCTTGATGCAAACTGCCCATTTGCAACTACAATCATCTCTCTCCCTCTCTCGCTCACCGTCCGGCCTATATGGCTCGCTGATCCGGCGCATAGGAGATTTCAGGTTGTTCCCGGTGTCCTCTTCTATCCTTCCTCTTCTTCCTTTCTGCTCTCTGTCCTGTACCATATACCGTTGCCAACCTGTCTAACGAAAACCCTCATGGCTGGTTGGACACTCTGTTCCACACCGCTCTCGACCATACTATACGTACCGCCATGCATACACGATACATATACACATGACCACCCGCGCTCGAAGCTCCCCGACGTCGCCGGTTTGGACATACTACGCGCGGAGTAGCCATCTAGTAGTGTATAAACTGACCACACTCTCCTATATACCCGATGCATCGCACGTTGCGCCTCGCCGGTTGTTGAATAACAGAGTGAAAACAGCGAAGCTGTACGTCCGAGGGAACGACCAAAGGCCTCCTCGTCTCTGCAACCATACCGTCGCTGTATATAACGTCACCGGCTCCGTTGCACCGGGCCACCAACCGCCACTGTCTATGGGAACGAAAACGATGCGCCTCTATCACATCGCAAACCTCATACTCTCCGTCCTGGGCATCACTCTTTCTCTATATACTCTTGTCCCGTGAAAACCTCATCCAACCCCCGCCTTTTGTGCTTGTACAGAGGCACGAGCGCACATACGCGTGTTACTTCGATTCGTCGTTTTTCTCCCTGAACCAACTGTAAAATTTACCATCGTAAAGGGATTGTACCATGTAACCCGCGACGTTCGCACCTCACGACGACAGTTTCATGGGCAATTTATACGGACTCTTTTGTTTTTTTTTTTTCCGGTTTTATTTATGGTAAACAAGTTAAAATGTTTCATAGGGTTTTGAAACTCATCGTACGATAAGCCACCTTACTTTCGGAAACTGTGGAAATGTTATTTTAATCCAATAGATCACCGGATAATGTAACATTTTCCTGTTGTTCCTTGTAATAGATTCGGCATTGGATGACTTGAAATAAAAAACGGTGACTATTGACGTCAGTGACAAATCTGCGATCTTTTGAACGATTCATCGTAAATTCATCGATTTAGTCGCGTACGTCGAGATTTTTAAGATTTTCGAATAACAAACCAAGTTCACGCGCGTACGTCACACTCGACACGTGATGCGTTCTTCCTCGTTTAGAGATACGATACCGCCTCAACAATGAGATCTACTGTACGTTCGGAAGCTCGCATATATACATATATATATTCACAGTTTGTATATCGCGTTTTCTCGTGCCTCTCCCTTCTCGTTGTATCCATAATGTGTACACGTATACGTATTACGTCATCGACGTCACTCTTGTTCCCTCTCGCCACTATCTATCCCGAACGATCATCTTTCCGGGAACGTAATTTTCCGCCCCACCTACGTAATACGGATATATATGTGTGCGCAACCCGTTAGTCTCTTTGCACAGTGAAAATACTGGAGATTATCGAGAATATATTCATCGACAATCTGATAAACTTATTACTCCTTCAAGCGAGATGGAATACACTCGATGTATACTTCAATATATACATATTCCGCTTGTGCTGGCTCTAACTCGGAATCCTTCGTTTCGGATTGTTACGACGAAGTAATCGATCGGATAAGTGATGTCGAATGAGAAATTTCAAGTTTTTTGTTCCCACCAACTCATCTCAGAATAAATCAATGGTATGGCGGATTAAAATACGGATATCTGTCATGCAACTACAAAATGCAACAATTACCGTGATAAATTTCATCGTTTTGAGTTAAGGTAGTAGTCTGGTAACTTAAGCCGATTTTCATGTCTTTTTTGGAGGGCGTTTTTTTGTAGGAAAATAAAAATGAATCGTTTTGGATATTTAGGATGTTTTTATTTACATATTAAAGATACAAAAAAAAATTAGTTTGAAAAAATTTAATAGTTTATTATTATTATTATTATTGATCAAAGTTGGCACCTCGAAAAAAAAGCGCGTGGGTGGCCCCGGTGATTTTGGCTCTTAATGTTATCTGAAATCAAAAATTCTTGATAATTCTTAATCTATAGTCATGTCATTCTGGTCGGAACTATTAAAGTTAAATTTCATGGATAAATAACAAAATGGCGGACTTTGGAAAAAAAAACGTCCTTTTCCATTTTGTTATTTATCCATGAAATTTAACTTCAGTAGTTCCGACCAGAATGACATGACTATAGATTAAGAATTATCAAGAATTTTTGATTTCAGATAACATTAAGAGCCAAAATCACCGGGGCCACCCACGCGCTTTTTTTTCGAGGTGCCAACTTTGATCAATAATAATAATAATAATAAACTATTAAATTTTTTCAAACTAATTTTTTTTTTGTATCTTTAAAATGTAAATAAAAACATCCTAAATATCCAAAACGATTCATTTTTATTTTCCTACAAAAAACGCCCTCCAAAAAAGACACGAAAATCGGCTTAAGTTACCAGACTACTACCTTAATCAAGCTGGCAGGCTGTCTTCTCAATAAAAATATCACATGCAACAATAAAAGAGTATTCTGCTTACAAGCAAACGAAATTCTTCCGTTATTAGGGGATATGACAGATGCTGGCGTAGATTAAAAAAAAGACTCAGGCACGCTTTTACGCTTCTTTCGCATATACCCGATATAATCCGTCATGAAATTTCAGTGAGTCTGCTGAGCGGCAAAGGTGTTTGGAGACCCTTCTATCGTTTTTTCTCTCTCTTCTCATTCAATTCACACTCCCCACAGATATTTCCTCGCTCTCTGTCTCTCACGCTTTCGACGATTCTTAGCTCGCTCGGTCCAGGATGAAAAAAATTTCGCGGTGGGTGCTTGCCAGCGCGCGCGCGCGCGAGGGCGACAGGAACAATAAGAATATAACTACACGCGCGGCGAACGCAACGAAAAGAAAAAAACGAGTTAATCTTTTTTGTTCACTTTCGCGAATGAAAAAGAACGAGAAAGAGAGGACATCGGGTGTTCCTTTGCCAGAAGAATATTTCCATAATATTTGAATGTATAAAATGCGCGAAATCCCGCGATCTTTCCGCGACAAAAAGAACGAGTCAAAGACAGGACGATGGTCAGATCCCAAGCATTCTGTGTATGCTCGAACACAGTAAAATCAAATACTCGGATGAATTCAGAATGTAAAAATTCATGGCTCAAAATACTTGGAAGTTTTCATAAAATAATTGAAAGAAAATGAACAATTATCATTTTGGCAAATTTTTGTATATTCCAGTAAGTTAGTTTTTTAAAATTCTTCAAAGCTCGCTCACAGTTCTGAAAATACAAATATCGTGATGAATCAAGCGGCATTCTTTAAGCCTAGCAACGATATCAATCCGATTTCAAGAAGCGAAAGATAACGTGCGGCCATATTAATATTCGATGTTTCTAGGGTTTTGAGAAAACAGTAACAAAAGAGACGAAAATTTTTCGAAAATTCGATTCTAATGAAGTTTTAAGGGCTTGACAATTTCGTCCCGGTGGCACTTATTCTAGTCTAAACAAACGAAATTTATCGGCAAGACTATCGGGGGTGCTGTTGTTGGTGAATGCGAGAAGTTCTGTGGTGCCGTCGTGATCGCCACGCGGACACACATACTCGAGTCCGCGGTGGCTTATAGCGCCTGTGGGATCGCTCGGGCATTTCTCTCACTCTCCCTCGCGCTTTTGCTTGGGTGTTGCTCGCTGACATATTTATCGGCGACCGTGCCACCTGCAACCGCGTGCGCGAGGTCTGACCGCGCGCGGCATCCGCACAGAGCTCTCTGCTTCTCGCGCCGCCACCTTCCCTCCCTACCAGCTCGACCGACCCGTCGGAGTCAAGACCGTGAAGATAGAGAAAGCTCCGACAAGAAACAGAAAGACAGAGCGATATGGAGAATGAAATCCCACTCGTGGGCGGACCAGCGAGTCACAAATACACTGTTTTGTCCATTTGTATCCCAATTCAACCGGCACCTTATTCCAGCACCTTACAGTCAGCAATTCTATACTCAGGTTTGGCTAAGCGAACGTCCATTCACTCTCTCGTAGTTTTAGCACGGCAAATACCAACCCCTGCGCTACGAATCCCTTTAGCGGCTCCGCTTTCTCTTTCTACATTGCTTTCGTGGTGTCTACTCGACAGGGACATCAATTAAACATAAAATAACCGTGAATTTCTAAATTTTAAAATCTACCTTATCATGGAAATCCTTAAGGTAGTTCTAACACAAATGAAGAAGTAATGCAAATTTAATGAGTTTTTGGGAAAACCTAGAAAAAGTACTGAAGAATACTTGTGCGAAATTTGAGACTATTTCACCGTACCGTTTTCAAGATATCGTTTATCAAAAATTGCAAAATTTGCAAACGAACGTATACCTATACCGTACGAAATGAGCACTTTCCGGATATTCAGTCACCAAAATGTACGAAGGAGTAATGAAAAATTCTTGAAATTTGGCACGAAAGTAGTTTAGTAGATGAAGAATAACATATAGTTTACAGTAAATTTTCGACCATACAGTAAAAAAGTATGGATTATTGAAAAAATATTGTTTTGAGGCTAGAAGAACTCGTGAGCATGACAACGTCGCTGCGCGACGTGGCTGCCCGCCTCACGCACCGCTCCTTCTATCCCCTCCTATTTCTTGTGTTAGAACTACCTTAAGACAGGTAAATAATTATTGCGTTCAATGCTTTATGCTTCGTTTTCTGAGTTTCGATATATAAGATTTTAAGGCCGTAGTCTGGTCTAGAGCGAGATTTTTGACGTCATTTCTAATGTGCAATAACGTTTAAACCGTTGAAGTTGTCGTGATGAAAATTTACACGTGCATTTATTGATCCTTAGGGAATACTTGTACATAAAAAAAAAAAATTATTTTAAATATTTTCATGTAGTTTTTTGCCTTGTTGCAACATGGTGCGCCGAAATCGGCGCCCACTCTGGACGATGTTGTATGCATCTGAAAAAAATATATATATATATATTCTCAATCTGTAAGAGTATTCTGAGCACTGATAGCAGAATTGGTACTTAAAAAAATTTTTTGACAAAATGGCGGCCTGTTGAACTTTCATTCATGATATTTCATTATTCGACGAGTTATAAAATGTCGGCAAAATTATTGTTCGACTCAATAAAAAATTTCTTTAAGTACCAATTCTGCTACCAGTGCTCAGAATACTTATATAGATTGAGAATATATATATATATTTTTTTTTCAGATGCACACAACATCGTCCAGAGTGGGCGCCGATTTCGGCGCACCATGTTGCAACAAGGCAAAAAGCTACATGAAAATATTTAAAATAATTTTTTTTTTCTAATGTACAAGTATTCTCTAAGGATCAATAAATGCACGTGTAAATTTTCATCAAGACAACTTCAACGGTTTAAACGTTATTGCACATTAGAAATGACATCAAAAATCTCGCTCTAGACCAGACTACGGCCTTAAATAGAAGGATCAGCGAAAATTGATGAAATAACGAGTAAGTAAAGAACGTATTTAGCATTAATAGAAAATACCTCGTTTTTAAAAACAAAATGTTTGATAAACTTTACTTTTGATTCGTTTTTTACTTTATTTATTTTCATACTTCTCCTTCACTCGCTCGCTCTCCCTAACTCTCTCTCTCGTTCTCTGTTTTCCTTATTCCATCTGCTTCTCGGACTCGAGTCCCGGTCCTCTCCGCGGGTCCAAAACAAAACCGAACCCCCTCAAATTCACACTGTGCAGGAAGTATGTGTATATACGAGAATGAATAGTCTCAAGCGGTGGCTTAATGCAAAATAGAGGAGAAAGGGATGACATATTAGCGCTTCCTCATTTCGCGGTCTATAGAGCCTTGAGAGAGCTGCGAACGCTAATATATAGCGTACACACACATACACGCGAAATGCAAAGTGCGAGTATAACGGTGGAAGGAATCGCCCGTTCACCGGGACACACCAGAGCCGCGAAGATTTTGTCTATTTGGTTTCGCTCGCATTTCCAAACACCCTACACCCCGACGCGGCTACTGTCTTTACCGTCCGCGGTCTACAAACTTCTGGACAATGGCCTATATCCTACAAACTCGATGTCACGTATATATATCGCGTTTTCTCACGAAGACGAAAAGTATGAGAAAGAGAGAGAGAGAGAGAGAGATAGAGAAATCCGGCCGCGTGCGCGTGATCCATAGATCTTATTTCTACTCCCTTTTCTCTTTCTCTCTATATCACAAGACTCTCTCGCGATATCTTTGATCAATATCTTTTGGTCATATCCCCCTCGCGCTCACGCCGAGTTTAACCAATGCGACGTATCTTTATAAATTGCTGCACGACGTCCTATTTATTATTTTTTCCAAAGTATACTAATAAATATGTGAGAATTGTATTGTCTCGTTTTATTCGTTGTTTCTCTTGATCGATCGATTTTTTATTTGTTCAAAATGGTATCGTCGTGGGACCCTCCGTTTCTTTACTATCATATATTTCAAAGTTCTTTTTCCATAGTTTGTATTAGATCAACGAATTTATCGCTGCGAATATTGTTTTTTTTTTAAATTGGGAACGTTCGGGGAGTACGAAAATGACTTGGATGGAATCATAGCACCTGTACGCAAAATTCTTTTCTATTTTTCCCTTACAAATAATCCTAGAGTCTTTACTATTTTGTTTACAAACTTATTGTAACGAACGATCGCAATTTAGGAAAAAAATCCGCATGGGAACCTGCTCTCTCTTTCTCTCTCACTACCTTGTACTTTTCGTTCCTCGTTATTCTCGTTCTTTCGGGGTCTCATCTTCGCTTGGGTCGTCTCGCTTTCATCCTCACTATATAGCTTATACGTTTTTGTTTTATATGCTTTTTTTTTCTTTGCGCAACCGGGTGCGCGGCACGATGATATATATCTCGTGTGCTAAACGGCCCATTGTTCGCGGTAGCCACTGACGAATTTGTATATGTTTATAATGGCGACGCGGCGCGCGGTCTTTTTGGCCGTGTCGAGGCGATAAAGAAACTTTCGTGGGACATTTTATACGGAGCGGTACTCTAGAAATACATTGTACATCCTACTATATAACACGTATAATCAATTCCCGAATGCGCGCGCGATTTCGCATGATGGTTCTTTCTGTGTTAATATTCGATTACAGATGTTTATATGTGTTCCCGACATATATTTATACACGTATATATTTAACGAACGCACTTGGCGAAATGCTTGGAAGAAAGCTCGCGGCAAAGTTCGCGAATCGTTTGTGTTATCACTCGATATGGCCCAACGACAAAAACGCATCTCTTTCCACCTCAGATCCTCGTGAGAGTCCTCGTCTACGAGTAAGAGGAAAAAAATGGAAAATAAAAGTTTTGAAACTTGAAAAAAAAATATATATATATCTAGAGGTCAATGAAAAATAAGCTATTCATTTTCCAATAAATACAATGTATTTCAATTATAAAACTTTATTCAAAGTTGTACTCATTTAATTAACCACCATTTTATCTTTTATTTGAATATGTTTGATTCCCGTGGGCAAGTAAAAAAGAAAAACATTGAATCTCACACGTACAGAATTCTTCGTTGCGAGAATGCTCGTAAACTGAATCGCGAAAAATCACCATAAGATACCAAAAAAACTTCTCAATTTCATCACGTTCCTGAGGGTTAAAATTGTACTCGTCCAATTTCTACAGCCGAGCCTTCGAGAGGACTTATATTTTTCGTAACTTTTGAATAATCCATCGATAAGGTTTTTTTTTTCTCTCCTCGATCCCACCAAGTTTTTTATTCCCATTCTCACGGGAGACGTGGTGAATATTCGTCTCGCGAGTGCTTCTCGAAGGATCTTCATCGTCGAAGCTCTCGTGAATCTTCACGCCGTCGAAAAAGCTATTGCACGATATGCGATATGTATACAGCTTGCACGAGCGTTTCACGGACGATCCATTAATTTAACGAATTCCTAAGCACGCTGCTGCGCTGAGCGCCCAGCGCGTCTCATCCCGATCCTGCATAAACTCTCACGGGTTCTCCAGCGTTTCTATGCGAATTCCGCGTGAGACGCGGTGAGCATTTTGCCGAAATAAAGGGCGCTGGAGTGTAACAAAAATAAAAATAATTTCTTTCTCATTCTTTTCCTATGGACTACGACTTTGGATCTCGGGGAATCTCGCGGTTAGGTTAACAGGCGCAACCCAAAGGTATCACAAAAGCTTAGCATGGCCCTATCCTCTCGAAGAGCGCCCTCTGCGATCGAGAAATCGAGCAAGAGAGAGAACATTTGTAGGACGTTTCGCAGGACCGCCAAAAGTGTCTCTGTTATATATATTACCTATACACGGTCCTCCTATTATTTTTAATGCTTTAATGTATTCCATGGATTGTTGCGATATATGTACATATATATATATGTATTGTATATATAAGTCTATGGTTGTCGAGGAGCGAAAAAGATTGAGAATGACCGAGGTGTATGGGGGATGAAGTGGAAGAGACGAACTGCAGCCGAGAACGAATATGCGGGAAGCGCGTAAGAGCGCAAGAGAGAGGGAAACGGAGGATGCGCGAGAAGGAAGCTCTGAAATATAGTATTGGTAGCCATAAAGCGTGAGACACCATGAAGGGAGATAGAATTGGTGAACGAGACACACAGCGTACGATGATACAAAACAGGGAGTGCAAGAAAGTAAGAGAGATGGGAAAGAAAGGAGAGAGAAAGAGAGAGAGAAATAAAACGTAGGGAATGTCGGGTGTCGAACTCGGCGCGGATTTACGGGGCGCTTTGTATAAGACCGCCTTCCTCAATTCAGCAATATACCTAACCACAGCAACGCTCTTTCCTTGCGCACTCTTTTCTCTTTCCAGTTCTTTCCTCTCCTCATTTCTCCCTCCTCTCCTTGTATCTCTCTGTACGCTGAACCAAAAGTCTTCGTGGCTCCCGATGGCCCCTCCGGGTGAAAACGTTTCTGCAACATCGAAGGAACGTATACACCGCTTGCAAGGGGTTAAGACAGGGACCACAGAGAGATAAAGACGATGGACGGGGGAAAGAGAGACTGCAGAAGAGCCAACATCCATTTGTGCATGGCTCGGGTGAGCTTGACGTTCATTAACCCCCCGCACATATGCACACCGCGATTTGGCTCGCGAATTCGACATTTTTTTTTCCTTCGCCAATACAAACACCACCATAGTTTCTACCGCTTTTGCCGTGAGTCCTCTCTCTCTTTCTCTCTCTCTCTCTATCTCTATCGCCATTTTCTTTCTTTACGGCGTGTAATATGTGCATTGGGGGAAAAAAAAAATAGAGAGACACAACGAGTATAGGGCTTTCTCGATCCCCCTTGGGTGTCCTGTATGGTCTTTTCTCGATATACTTCTCTCGTGGACATGATCGCGCCACTTAGCCTCTCGTTTCTCATAGCAACGAGCTATACAGAGTACCCGTGTAAAAAAAGTTGAGTCTACATTAAGTCTTTTACGTGGTCTACGAAAAGTCTCCCTATTGGAACAAATGCAGCCTTGAATGTAGATTTCTGACTCAGTGATTAAATCCATTATAAGTCTACGAAAGTCTATATCTCTCGATAGTGTATGATACGTTCCACATTGAGTTTACTGTAAGTCTACAGGATGTCTTTGTCCGATTCTTCGAGCAGGATTACCAACGATTGGCCCGAGGTAATGAGTATAGATTTGAATCTAGACCTGATAGACCTCACGTTCACGATCGCAACTCGCAAGTAAATTTATGGTAAGTTTACCCGATGTATTTATTATTTATTGAAATATAGACTTTGTATCCGGAAAAGTCTATTATAAATCCACACCAGGTCTACTATCGTTTTTTAAAGCTAGTTTATCTGAAGTCTGAAAATTACGGGGATTATGGACCTTAAGGGATAACACCACTGTGACCCCCTGTTTTTTTTCACATTTTTCAAGAATTTTTTTTTGTGAGAAAAAAGAGATTCTCGAAAAATTTTTTTCACATTTTTCACGCCGCATGGTGGCGCTGGGGAAGCTCTCGCGTCAGGTGCTGTCATTTCTGCGGACGCAGCAGAACTCTCTTTAACGTCGATCTGAAAAAAAATACCGAGTGTTTTCGTTAATAATATGATATTTTGAAGAGAAGTACATAGGGATTTGGAAAAATATTGTTTTAAAAAAAATAGACACGCCTTTGAAATTAAAGAATGATTTTTGAGCAACATTTCTCGTCGAAAATAGGCTATAACTTTTATAATTATTGAGATATCGAAAAAATCCTATGTACTTCTCTTCAAAATATCATATTATTAACGAAAACACTCGGTATTTTTTTTCAGATCGTCGTTGAAGAGAGTTCTGCTGCGTGCCGCGGAGATGACAGTGTCCTTGTTTATTAATGTATCAAAAAAATGTTTTTTGATACATTAATAAACAAGGAACAAAACCCAAACAAATTTTTTCGAATATCTCTTTTTTTTCCCACAAAAAAAAATTCTTGGAGAATGTGAAAAAAACAAGGGGTCATAGTGGTGTTATCCCTTAATGTAGACCGAATTGTCTGCAGTAGAAGGGGTCACGATTAATGTATATCAAGCCTACAAACGGTGTTCGATCGATTTATTAAGTATGTCAAAAGTCTGCATATTCTAACGATTATAGACTTTAATATAAAATTGGTAGTTTGTAGCAGAACGCTGCTAGAAGTCTTTCGTGACGTCTATCAGGTCTATATTGAAATCTATACTCATTATGTCGGGCCAACTGTTGGTAATCCTGCTCGAAGGGTCGGACTGTAAGTTTACATCCTGTAGACTTACAGTAAATTCAATGTGGAACGTATCATACACTATCGAGAGATATAGACTTTCGGAGACTTATAATGGATTTAATCACCGAGTCAGAAATCTACATTCAAGGCTGCATTTGTTCCAATAGGGAGACTTTTCGTAGACCACGTGAAAGTCTTAATGTAGACTCAATTTTTTTTACACGGGTATATATAAGATATATACGGGGAAGGCTACAATATGGGGTGCAATGATTTTAAAACGGCATTTTTTGGGGGTTTCTTATTTGCGAGCGGTGCTCCATAAAGAAAATTAATGAAAAAAAGTGTTTGCAGTTTTTTTTTAGGTTTATCTGTCCATTCTAAAAATATAAAAAGTCATCTCTTCCCTTTCGTTTTCACTTCAGGTGGAATATCTTATGTATAAAATTACATCGATATATAGTTACGCACTCTTTCGTACAAGTGACTCTGGGTATAAATAATTTCGCTGCTCTTTCGTCCTTCGACGAGCAAAAGTGCATATGCTCCAAATGTGGAAAAACCGCGTTGCACATCACGCATGGCGCGCCGTGACAACAGCGACAGCGCACGCGTATGCCTCTCATAAATCCCGTTTATGGAAGAAAATAAGCTAATGTGCGACAGGAGTTAAACGAGGTGTACGGGCGCGCAAGTCCGCACACCACGTACACATATACTACGGTTTGTTAAGTCCCGCGACTCCCACTCGACTGTACCGAGAACTCGTGCTTCTCGTCGTGGAAGATATTCAAGAAGCGAAAGAGCGCGTTGGAGAACGCCGTTTTCTGGTGTATATGTCTCGTCGTCGTCGTCGTCGTCGTTTCGCGATTCCCGAGAGACTCACGTCCTTGGGTTCTTGATCGCGCGAAAAAGAACGTTTTATACGTAAAACTTCTCTTCTTTTTGGTTTCTCCACGACGTACCGCTCATAAATTCCTGCGAACGCCGCAAAATGGAAGAGATAAATGACGAATGTGTAGAATATAGACTGGCCGCGAGCTTCGCTATTAAGAAATTTGGCAAAACGTGAGTTTGTCCATTTTTTTTTTTTCATCGTCTGTAAGTATTTGTGGATTGGTTGCGATAATCGGGTTGAAACTTGACGCACAAGCTATCCGGATTTTCTTAGTCTTTAGGCAAACGCTGTGAGAACTTCAATGCTACGGAATAATTTTGTTTCCCGTCACGTTCATTTTTCCGTTCTCTCTCGTTGTCGCACTTTGTCGTCAACTGCGGAATCCAGAAGTGCAATAGCCAGCGGTGAGTAATTGGGACTGTCGCGGGCGCGCGACGAAACGTGGAATCTCCCTCGTGTATTCCCGGTGTTCTCTCTTTGTCACAACAGTATATAGCGGTATCAACAGATGCCTATATGTAACAGAGTTGAGCGACGAAGGGAGAGGACACATGCCGGTAAATTGGTAGCGCGGAATCCGCCCGGTAATCTCAATGAAAGAGCCCCCATGATTATTGCTAATTACGGAAAATTCTTCGAAGCGAAAGATGACCGCATCGCGAGTTCCCTTCCATATATACGAGTCGTCTTTCTCCTTCATGTATATACTTATATATACGGATACGCGAATGGGAAAAAAAAACGCTTTTCCTTCGTGGAAATGGATAATGATACGAGACTGACAAAAAGTTGAATTAACGATAAAAACACGATGATATATTTCTTTCGCAGTTTAATTGTCTAATGACATCTAAATCCCAGTCAGAGATCAGGACGTCCGAGATTGAATTTTTTCGGGCTAGAGTTTCCTTCGGAAAAATCACAATCGTCACATTCTCCACGAAGAAGTTAATTATTTTACTTTGTTTTCAAGTCAAACATAGCATTGAGAGAATAAAAAATACATAATAAATATATATCCGTTCTGTGTCTATGGAAAAAACCTTTGAGTGTTGAAGAAACTACATTACAAATAGCAATTGCAATGAACATATGAAAATTATCATTATGGAAAATTATTATATCTTCATTTATTTTATATAATTATTTTTATGTATATAATATTATCAATTTTTCGATGCGGATCAATTTATCTTTCATTCCGATAATACTAAGCAAAAATATAATCCTAACCGAAAGTCTAACAGTACGATGAGACAGACACGTATCAATGTACGTATCCTATCCCCCCCTTGCCATATATAGTTTACGTCAATTAAACGTTTGTCAAATAAATGGATGTGATTTGTCGTCGTGGTCGAGTCTCTCGTTCATCGGTCTCTATATCACTATCCCTATCTCGCTCCATGTGACCGGCTGTCTCAAGAGGTCTCATTAACCGTATGGCTCTCTACCGTCAATTATATAATAATAAGCTGATAATAATTGCATCGCTAGTGCATCGGGCCCACCGGTCGTTTCGTCCGACGAGTGGATCGAATAAATTAAGGACTAACTTCCCTCTTACGACGCCCTCATGCAGACTGAATGCATTTCACGACCGCATGATTTTATGCGATGTCAAACTCCATGTGGTCCTCTTTTATATATATATATATTACCATCTCTATATCTCTTTCTACGTACGTCTCTCCGTTGTCTAATAGAACAAATTTTTTCATGCATTTTTCTCAATTGATGATGCATTGTTAGTGCATAACAGGAATATGGATATCATTTGAAATCCGATGAATAAAAAAAAATCAACATAATTTTACAACGTACTATTAAATATGTTTAAAGACAAATTGAATATCATCTACGTTTTGGACTATTAAAAAAATTGAAATAACGGCTTTTTTTTCGAACAAATAAGCAGAATTCTTTATGATTATTCGTTTATGAAGATTCATATTTTTTAAAGAATAATTATCCATAATGAATCCGAATTATTAATATTATTTTCCAAATAGTATCGATATCCTTGTCGGTTTTTGTTTTATTTTCACGCGAAAACACAGTTGCAAAAAATGCGAGAAACCCGCAAATAATAAAAAACACATGCGAATCACCTTGTGCAATCGTGTGGTTCGAAGAATAATCCACATAAATCGTTTCGAGAAAATTCACATAGATCCACATTACATTATACTGAAACTGGGCAAATGCAATTTACAAACTGTCGTCAAACGATTGGCGATAATTACGAAAAATAATGAGAATCAATGCGTTATTTACGATTAATAAACGCGTTCACTCTGTTTACCCGAAGCGATTCTAAAAGATTTACGAGTTGTCCAGACTATTTATCGCGTATTTATACCGCATAAGTGACATACATAATTATTGAAATATTATCCGGTATACCACGAGGTACTGAAGTGCTTGCAACGCGCCATGCACCTCTCTCCCGCACCGGGAAACAACCTCGACTCGACTGCCGATCGGTTTCAAGCGGCGGGAGTTTCACCCTCGAAAAAAAAAAGAAAAAGTGTAACACATATGCAATAAATAAATACTTGGATATTACCGCTCAAGAATAGCGGTGTGACATTAATGAAAATTGCGACAATGAGTTAGAAAGAACGAGTTAAAACCACGTCAGGGATTCAATCTCTCCGTAGAACAAAAGCGCGGAATTATAATTCCTGAATACTTATTGCTCGGCGTATATCGTATTATATCATTTTTTCACTGAACAAATTATGTATCGATTATTAAAAAAAAAAAAGATATATGCAGGTTAAATCTTATGTATGTATACTCGAACATCGGAACGGAGCTCGTGGGGACTCAAAGCCCACATATATAAAGTGCATTCTACATATATGCACCACGTATGGTCGTTTATGTACTGGTATATATGCATGCTATATCTATATGCAACGGAGGACACGGTTATCGTGATACCGTGCGGGAGGTGAAAGTAATAAACATAAGTCATGCGTTCGGTGATAATAAATATTCGATATTAACGTTGATATGTGAGGGAATTAGCATAAACCGTTGGTCAGGCTTCGTTCTCAGCGTTTGCCAACAGTCCTCTATCCGCTCCCGCTACCGCATAGTTCGTATACCTAGATATATATTCGTATAAAGTCTCATAGTACGTGAATATACATGGTTATGTATATATTTTAAACATATATGCTTTATGCTTCGTACATTTCTACAATGAGAGAATTACAACGACGAGAGTATGTGTGTGCGTGTGTGTGTGTATGTGTGTGTGTGTGAGAGAGAGAGAGAGAGAGAGAAAGAATCCACACGATATATCGCGAAATACCGGGGCGCACTTGCGAACGATATATTCACATTTACATCATTTTCTTGCATCGATCGTGTCCGGCTCGTCGTAAAATCGTTGGGCTATTTAACCATCGTTACAGGATCGCTACTGGATAAATTTAGATCTCACACAGTGATTAACCCTTTAAAAATAAATGGTTATAAAGTTGCGGTTATCAGCGACTGAAAAGAAATTTTTATTTCCCGATAACTTCTCTTCGTGTGAATTGCCCGGACGATGAAATTGATGCCAACTTAACAACAAGGTGATGTCAAATTGATGATTGAAGAACTGACGGAGTAACGTACAACGAACGAAACGTTTCATTGGAAATAAAATTTGTAAATTATACGTTAAAAAAACTGATAAACAATGCAAACTCTTCAAAAAAGATTGGAATAACTCGGCAGTGAATTTATTTGCAAATAATTAGCTATTCACTTTTATATACGTTGAGAGCGATTGAAACAAATATTAATCATCTTTTGCTACCTAAAGTTTGTTCTAACGTACGATTCACATTGTTAAAAACAAAACGTCGATGAAATAGCCGTTTTTTTAAATCACCAGCACCACAAGAAGCTTTTGTGAGATTACATCCGTTAGAAAAAAGCGAAAATAGTTGAAGTTCATGTAATTATTGACTTGCATCCCTGTCTCTAGATTCAATATAATTAATACGAGGATCCCTATCATACTTGCACGGTATCGTGATTGGACGGTTAACGACTATAGGCCTATTAATATACCATACACACGCTATACCCCCCAACTGTCCCAATGAGTATATACAAGCCGGAGGACACATATTCGCATATCGTTGAAACGGATGATGCATGCTATACCTGCCTCCTTGGCTACCTCTGCTTATCCTAGGAAAATCGCTCGACTCTACGAAATATGCAACCTCGCGTTCTCCGGCGAATATTCTCTCAGCAGCGTTCACTCGCTCGTATATTTGCTTACAGCTTTTGCCGTGTTTGCGTGTATGTGTCGGGCTACTCGTTTAGATTTTACGTAATACACCAGCGCACATTGATCACTTGACAGAAGCCGTAGTTGAATAATATCCTTATGGAACTAAGCGAGAATATAACGTTTCTATCGTTTCAATGTCGTGCGGGGAACAGAGGCATTAATCATCGGAACGATCGTAACAAGACATGTTTTACGCGATGCATGTATACGGATATCTATATATATATATATATATATATATATATATATATATATATATATGTATAGATGGATATATTGGTATTCTTACTGCAGAGCCACGGTATTGCCTGGCTTATATATACTCGTTAGTATATAGTTGCACTCGGTGAATCTCCGTGAGGATTTCCATCACATATCGCGCTTCTAGCGAGCAAAAGGGCATAACCCAGATAATTTTACGTATCAAATTGTATAAAGTGAACGCCCCTTTGTTTGCTAGCTGCCGATAGTACACGAAAGGTAGCAAAGGAATTAAAAAATATGTATTGCTATATAAATAAATGCGCGAGTGCGATATTGCTTTATACGCGGCATTTCAGGCCAAATCGATCGTGAATCTCTCTGGGATTTGGTTCGCAATTTTTTATATTGTTCCTACAACCCTCAAAGGCAAGCAGTATTTTTTTGACATTTCTTTCACCAACCGCTATTGACAATAATTTTTCCGAAAGAAAATTTACAGAAATCGAGAGTTGGACGAAATTTGAAAATCTTGAAAAAAAATTCTCACTAAAATCCTTCGGTGGATATACAAAAATTTGTATCATCTCGCAGAATGGGCCATCGTTAGTTTTTTTTTTTTTCGATCATTCAAATTCGAAATATACTTGAAAGAAAAATGGAATCGTATAGCGGCCAACTCTGGAATATGGCTGAAAATTTGTTACATCTAACGCAGGATTTTGTGATTTTTTTTCTTAGTTTTAAGTTGCATGTAGAAACTTTTCGATTTTTTTAATTTTCTTGAACAATAAAATCAATATCAAATAGCAGTTAACGAATTTCTGTAAAAATATCCTTTCAGGGTTTTGCCAATAACACACAAAATTACGAACAAAAAAACCCGGAGGACGAGAGTCAGGGACTTGACGATTTCGCCTGGAATGTCTCTTATGCATCGAGAAGGCGAGAGCGGTAGACACCAAAGGAGTCTTGTCGATGAGTATAAAGCCATTCGAAACGATCATAAATTCAATTTGATAGAGCCGCGGATGCTTTACGCGTCCTGTATCTCCCCGGTTTCTCAGAGCGCCTCTTTCCTCGGCGTATTATAGTCGGAATCGTTGTTTTCTATCGATTTATGTTATTGCGACGCTCGGTGATGGGGCCTCGGCAGTTCTTCACCGCGGCAATCGATTCGCAATATGCGAATATGTATTTTGCCCATACATACTTATTTATCCATGTATATATACAAACGATCAACTACTCAACCGTTTTCTCATGAACGTGTGTGCAACTCTGTACACCCGAGGACATGCCGTAATAATGAAACCGGGTGATACCCTTCGCAATTATTTCTATCGCACTGGACTATGAAATATTTATACATGTGCTTTTATGATCAGTGCGCATATTTATGTGGGAGCGTAAAACTTAATTATCATACAACTTTCATAATACACGAGAATTTTCCATAATACATTGCTCGTTGCTGACTGACGATGATACTTTTCCACAGATTATGAAATCAAAGGTGGCATATTTTATCGTCTTTAGAATGACAGTGAAAAATGACGGACGGACGAGTTTACGAATGTAATAAAGATCAGATAAGACGATCGGTTTCGAAGCAATTGTGTTACGATGGTAATTCATTAATGACAATAATTTTTCTAAAACATACATTTTCAACGAAATTAAAACCGAATGAAATTTTATCAAATAGAAGAATTGAGTTTAATTAAATCTAAATTTAATTCCTAGTTTGTTATCCAATAAAATGTTCCAAAAAAGTGGCTAAGAAATCAAAGAAGAAATATATATTTTTGTTTGGTTCTTTGAAAATTCGATTTTATCTACGTCACGTAAAATATTCAAGCGTTTCAGCGCAACAGTATGGTATTGAATACCGTGGGACTTTGTTATTTGAAAAAAATTGACCAAGAGGTAACGGTGATTCTTTGCAATTGGTCGAAGTGAATGAGCGAAAGAAAATACGCGCACGAGGGTACAGCACAATGATTCCATACAGATTTGAGAGCTTGCAACTGCACTCTCTAATCTAACCTAGCGCTCGAACTCCTAATCGAATCGACCGAAGTATATATATATATATATAGCATATATTTATATACACACATTCGACAAAGGCCCTTTTTACGTGTTCGATGCTTTTTTCCTCATTCAATTCAAGCCTCGATCGGCAAGCATTTTGAACATTCTGTATCGAACCGTATCCGTAATATATATAAGCTCGACGAGTATACGACGGTTGGAAAACGACGTCGACATCTCCGACGACGACGACGGCAGCGTCGACGACGTTGGAAAACTTTTCTAATTTAGAAGTTACCCGCACACGGCCCTAACTTTCGCGCTAGCTATACCCCAACCTACGGCCAAACAGGTATCTTTATTGCGTTCAACAACATCGCGGGTACCGCTGCTCAATCCCCTTTTCCGTTGCCGCTCCTAGGTCAACTCACACCCCCGCCGCCCGTATCCGATGCCGTAGGCGAAATTCTCTCCCGGCGTTCCGAGAGGCTGCGCTTGCCTCAGTATCCGTGTCCCCCCTCTCCTTCGCGTCGCAATCATCACTTTTCAAATGCGTTTCGCGGAAGCTTAAAATTTCCCGAATGCGACAAGCTCTAGAACTTATAAAGTTGCGCATTAACGCACAATAACGTAACATAATTTGTTTAAATTATAAGATTTTTATTTTATTCACGATAGAAAATGAAAAAGAGGACTTACGTTGGGAGCCAATTATAAGATTCTTATTTATTATAATAGAAAAACGAGTAAAGTCGATAGAAGGGAATTGTAAGAGCGACACAAGGGTAATCGGGTAATAACGAATAATGTCGGGTAATTACCCGATTTTTTGCGTACAGGCTCAAATAGGACCGCCGGCGTAAAAAAAATAATGCTATTATATTAGTCTGGTCATCAAATAAGCCGAAATATCGGGCGTTAATAGTTACCATTGAAAAAAAATTGGAAAATAACTTGCATCAAATTTGCTCTGTTCAAAGAAATTGTGCAAAACTACGGTAAAAATGAAAACTTAGTGTTGACGAATCAGACGTGACGGTTTTCCAATTTATAATAATTGTGTATTTACTCGGGAAAACATTTTACATGTGACTCCCACAATTTTCTAGAATCTGCCGTTACGATCACAATTTCTTGCCTGCGCATATTAAGAATAGCCGAGATCTGCTTCTTCACATTCTATATTTTCTCTCCAACTCTAAAGTTCATAAAAACTGCACACACGCCCATAAAGCAAATATACATTTCAGAAACTGAGGATATTTATTAAATAATAATAAATCGTGATGAAAAAATAATATTACAGATGCAAATAGTGCAGGTCAATATTGATTAAGTTCTTATGAAATGATCATGTGTTTCCCTAACATTGTATAGAAGATTATGTCATTGCTTTTTTAGTCTACACAAGAATGTTTTATTGAAATTGTAGTTTTTGTCGGATGTGAAGTACAGTAAAGAAATAGTTTGGTAATAAAAGTAAATACGCCTGCAAGATTCTTTCCAAGAATCTTCGTTATAATGATAATCTAATTTGTTTAATATTGATATCAGTCGGTAAAAATAAAAAATGGTCAACTAAATGATCGGACATGAACACCGATATAATCCCGGTTTCTTCATCTTCCGGTAATGATTTATTATTCGTCTTATAAATGTACTTCGCAAACATTGTTCTTGGCAACATCTACGCGTGCCTCACAAATTGGGTAAATTGAACAATTTTTTTCAGCATTTTCGGCATCAATTATCGGCGGTAATTGCCCGATATTATCCGTTATTATCCGAGTACCCGGTTACCCGCATACCCCGAATCCGTTATTACCCGGATATTATCGAGTTATGGAGATATACGGATTTGAAGCGTCGGATCCGTGAACCCCGAATTACTCGGGTATCCGGATACCTGGAAAAGTTCAAGCTCTACTCGGTACAGATTGGTCACTATTTAAACCGTAATGTCAGATTATGTAAACGAGAACTCATATTTTATGAATCTTGGCGATGAGTCACGATGGCTGCTTTCTCCCTGGAGTCGGAAATCTTTGAACTGCTGCCTTCTCGATAGTCCTTCCGGATCCACGATGAATGATGTGTAATTTCCGTATTGTCGTTATTGTAGACGTAGTAAGTCCGACGATGTGGTTCGGACTTGATAATCGAGACGGCTTCCCAAAATAGATAGGTGTTGATAGCTCGGCGTTCCAGGAAGAAAGAGAGCGAGAAATTCCCAATATCGGTGAAGCACGCAGTCGTCCCCACTTTCATCACACTCCTGTCACTCGTACCACAATAATAACTTGTCATTATTCTCTCGCGCGAACGTTCAAAATACCTCGTATTCTCACAAAATAATATTGGAAATATATGTATTTGCTATCGATTCGTCATCACCGAATAGACTTTCAAGCAAAATCTAAGCAGTTATCAAATGCGATAATTAGTTTTGCGATTCATGTAAAAATTACATTATTTCGCGAAAATCCGTTGTCGGGAGGTCTTTTTTACTCGAAAAATGCAGAACAACTTGTATTCACGGTGAATTTCTTTCTTAACAAGATATTCCCAACACAAGGTTATTGTTACCTAAAATAAAACATGTATACGGTTTATGATCCGTCATAAGTGTACCGATCGATACATAACTATAAGGGATGATATTCGATACCCCACTTTCGTCGAACATAATAATGGTACGTAGGTGCGCATTACGGCCTCGTTAATTTAACGCCCTTTCTCGTACGAGAACACGTTTCGCCCCCTCCGACGAGAAGTCGGCAATTCGCAGACCGCTACCTAGAAATATATATATATATATATGCGTTGTCGGTAGAGGGTGTACGGTAAGTTAAGGTTGTTCGGTAATTAAGCGAGTCTTATGTCGGCCACGCGCGAGGGTGACTGCGGTAACCTTAGAGGTTAATAACTTTCGGGGTGGGAGGGATGAGCACGGGGAAGAGATATTAGGTTGACTGGCTCTGGAGAGGCTGGCCGATGCAAACGGCGAATATGATATTGTTATGAAGGGGGATTTCCTAGCCGAGTGTACAAAACCACGTTATATGTACATATAGGATATTATCGAAGACCAGCTAACAAAAGGACGTAACCAACGACGATATAACGCGTATAGTGACGTGATTCGTGCCTGTTTGTTTGCAATTACGCGATATGTAGATGCGAAGGAGCTTGATGGCGTGCAGCGTCGTGCTCTTTCTCCCTCTTGCCCCGAACTCTACACCGTCATGATTAGCCTCGTGCCACGCGTTATTAATCCGCTAACTCAGAGGCCCTAACCATCTACGTATATACGACTCCAGAGGTCGATGAAGAAATCGTATATGTATATCTACAACCCCTCTGTGAGTTCTATGTATATCTATACCGAACTGTATAACAAGGAGAGACCTGGGTGTTGAATCGCGGTAAAGTCCTTACACGCACATGTGCTATTAACGCGGTGCCATTCAGTCTGCTCGAGCCAATTTTCATCGAGACTCTCCTACAGCCTATATACGTGCCAATTTAATTCGATAACACGAGCGAAATTTCATACGTAATTATTTTATCCACTGGGATTTTCCCACGAGACTTCTTGAAATTATTGTGAAACTTCACGAGTTGATAATTTTGAGGGTTACTTTCACACAGGATAAACCGATGAGACTGTTAGAGGTTTTTTTTTTTCTTAGCACGTCATACGTTAGTATAGGCTTATCAGTACAGCTAGATGTTTTCTACATGTTTTCTACTATGTATAATTCTAAAATTTAAAGTAAAATATGACTACCAGAAACGAGGCTCTGAATACATGGAAAATACGTTTTCAAATTTATCCCCCTCGCGTGTTAACACGCAACCCCTTCCCGGCCCCGTTAAACCTCAGCTTTCAACTCTGGTGACTCGGGAATCCCGTTGAAACTGTGAATTCAATTATTTTCCCGCGTTTTTGATTTAATACGTGCTTCTTAACGGAATATCGTTCAACATGAAAGAATTAAAAAAGATGAATGTTATCCTTGTTACGATCGTATGAAATATAGTACTGAGACTTCTCAGAGAAGGCACGTGAGCGAAAAGAAAGTGTGGGCAAGGTATAGGGTTAACAATATTTTTCCCTTGTCTATCGTCAAAGTCTTGCGCAATTTAACGATCTTACGGATCGTAAATCGCGACCGATTATTACTATTGCACGAGTATTTATCGCGTCGAGTATATTTTGCCATATCACGCAGATTTGTGATATCAATAGTTGAGAGATGAGTTTACGAGTGGTGTATTATTATAGTAGAGGAGAGCTGCGCGAAAGCATGCAAAGAGAGCGGATAGACTGAACTTTGAAACTCTATGGCTGTGCGGGAACGCATTGCCCGATTGGCAAGGAGGAAGAGACTCGCGAGCAAAGTGAATGGGTAATAAATGTCGTGATACCTTATTAGACGTCACATAGGGTGAATAAAGGATGGAAGATTTTTTTTTCTTTGACACGTGTATCAACAATCTCATCTGGTTATACATATATACAAGCCAACGCTTTATGAATCCGGCGATTCTGTAACAAGAAGCAGCTCCATCTCAATCATACTGATTTTTCTATCTACACAAAATCTATATTCTGTATAATACAAATAATAATAATAATGATTATAAGAATTCGTGAACTATTTGCTGACGATTCCCACAGCGATCGGTAGCGCCTAATATTATCTCGATCGCGCATGTACGAAAAATCAATTAAGGGGTTATACGCAGTTGGAAATTTCAAATAATCGATTTTTTTAATTGCATTTTCGGAATGTACATATATTTGAGTATATTCACTGAAAATTTCAAATCGATCCGGCAAATATTCTTGGAGATACATGCACATTTGTAAGGACGCTTGGAGCATTACAAAGTAGGCGGCCTAAACGTTGAACGCGTTTTTCTCAAAACGGTGTTTTTAACGTCATCAAGTACGATTTCTCAAAAACGGTTCAACCGATCGGTCTGCAATTTTAACACAACCTTCTCAGATATATTCTTCAGGTAGTGATCGTAGGAATAAGATTTCCGATAATTATTTCTATTTTTTTTAAACAATTTAACGAAAAATCTTTGGTCGAAAATAGGAATTTTTTCTTTTTGGAGCCGCCATTTTGTCAAAAATGAAAATTTCGACTATTCCTTCGATCAATACCTAGATTTATCGTTCCACTAATAGAATCTTTTTGGTTTTTTTATTTTGGATAATCCAAACCGGAGATATCGTGCTCACCGCCAGACACCTTTTTTTAGAGAAGCTCCTGGAGATCGGCTACAGCAGCTTTAAAAATAATAATTTTTACAAATAAAAAATATGAAAATAAAGTTAAAAGTTACGACAATACGTATATAAATTTTTACGTTAATAAATTAAAATGTCTTTCCAGGAAAGATTCGTGAAAAATCGCCTTTTTTCGGTCTCCTGACTGCGTATAACTCCTTAAACTTATCAGCCATCAACAAGCCACAGAGATATTAACCGAAGCATCTCTTAAAACACTATTAAGAAAATGATAGTTTGTCAAAGTTGACATAATTATAATGCAGATTAATAAAATATCCAATTGCAAATCTATCGATATATCTAAATTCTAAAACATCCTGTATGCATGTATCTGTACATATACAAATATACATATATATATATATATATATATATATATATATATATATATATACAATACGTGGCATATTAGCGTACTTAAAGCGAGCTATTTGATAGTCGAGAAGCATATAGAGGCGAGCAATTCACGCTTAGAAAAACGGGCGTGGACTTATTTCGCGAACAGCATTTCGCGCGTATTACCAACAAACATTTACATGTATATATTCATCCAGGAAACTATGTATAATGTACACATAATATATATGCATATAATGGTACCATACTTTCGAGGAACTAGCCTGATAGTTTGCAATCGCGTAGAGTCGCGGCCCACAGCCAACGAATGCCGATGAACTTTCCAACCAGCTGCATTATACATATACATATAATATGTACGTGCGTATATTATACATTTGTATTATTTACAACGCTCATGGTGGATGACGTTACGAGGAGCGGGTTATAAATGTCTCGGTGTGTGCTTTATTAGCTTCTCTCTCTCTATCTTCTCCCTCTCGACGATTTTATACGGTCGTGCGAGAATCGTGTGTACCCCAACTAAGGCAAAAAAGAAAAAAAAAGACGAGAGAAAAATAGAAATGCTTGCAGAATCTTCCTCGCGATTTTTATATTACAGCAAAATACATATATATACATGGTATGTGTATATATAACCGTTAATGGTATATTACACTTTATAACTTTGTGACTATATGGTTTATGAGAGAGAGAGAGAGACAGAGATGGAAAAACGGATATATGCATATCGTGTAATATATGCCAGGGGGTTATAGCGTTGTGTGTCAGAAGCCGCGAACGCCTAGCATTAACAAGCCGAACATGATAATTATTGCGGCTTGTCAGGCAATACTGTAGCTATATATATATATACATATATATATATATATACACACTAACATAATATACCCTCTACGAGAACTGTTTGGCTTCAGGGGCTCTTGACTCTGATAGTTTGCGCCATTCCGTCTATAAATTAATGAACAGTTACCTCATCCGTATGACTATAAAATGTACGTGTATGATGCTTTGATCGGAGATAATTAATTAATACGAGCTGGAAAACTTGTTGTAAATATCCACGTTGACGTGAATACGCTAATGAAATAAATGTCGTATCGTAAAGAGAACTCTCTCTTTCTCTCGCGATGTACATTCGTACAAAATACATTAAGCAGAGTCTGCTATAGCGAATTGCCAATAACAAAAACGTATCGCGATTCCTCGATTTTTATGCCTTCAATTGTTCGCGTAACGAAATAATTGTAAAAAAAATTCGTTAATAATCGTCATCGTACAATTTTTGCATGTTTTTTTCTCCTGGATATTCATTTTTAATGAGAATTTCAATAGATAACGCGTCATTTTTATTAGATCGACCGAATGGATTCTATCTAATTATTAGATTAACAAAAAAGACATCAATTTAATTTATTTACGAGGACACGGTTTCAATTTAAATAAGGAACCACGCGATACTTATTCTTTTCAACATATTTTCCGATAACGACCCTCGACCCCGTTCCATAACGATTTTATTCACAAAAATACAACGCGAAAGAGCTCGTCCACGGGAGTCATCGCACGGTAGTTCTGCTTTATGTGGTGTGCGTAATGTCTAAAGGCTTTGCGAGGGTAGGGCGACCGAATCAAGGCCCCATAGGAGACGTAAAAACAAGCCGAGAGAAGCAACGTATGCAGTTTTACGGGATATATAACGTGCGATCGGCATAGAGAAGGAAAGATCAGCCGCAGAAAGACAGCGGACGAGAGGGTGTTCATAGACGTGTGTTTATGTATATATATATATGTGTACGGTGTACGTGGATATGTAACGCGCGAGGATATACGGAGACCGGGGGGGGGTATTTCTACGCCTGGCAATAATAAAATTTCCACGTATACAGGATTATGAGAACGAGGGTTGAACGAGTGAAGTTCGAATTTGCCTGCGAACCAGCAGTATATATACCTCTCCCCTAACTTTGTATCACCCCACGTTGATATTGCGCAGTCAGACTCTATCACTTACACTATCAGAACGAGATATTACGTCTGTGTGTGTGTTTAGTACGAGCAAAATTACGTGTGGGATCGGGGGAACTGTAAAAATACTCGGTAAACTGGAGAATATGTTTCAGGATCTTGAAACGAATGACTTATCATTCAGTCTTCCTTTCCTGGAAAATGAATATTACTCGAGTCGCCATCTTCTAACCGATTTAAGAGTCTTGTTCTTAGAAGTCACGGATCATATCATGTTTATTTATGCACCGGAAAAAAAAATGATTTATGCTTGTGACGAAGGCGACATGCTACAGCGTATTATAAGTTAAGGCACCTATGATGTTCATGTGCGTGGATGTGTGTGTGTTTGTTCTTATAGCTTTTCGTTGGAGATTCTGTTGGACAAGTACGTAGAATGGTCATTGCACCCTCGTACAAATCATAACGAGAAAACTATTTAAAATAATCCTCGTTTGAGATTTTCGATACGACTTCTTGTTGCAAATTTAAAAAAACACGTTGTTTCGATTTTTTGCGTAGAACCACCCCGCGAATGGGGAAAATCCCTAAAAGATGATGAATCGATGATTTTCCGAACAGATGATAAATAGAGACGATCAGTTAGACTCCAAACGTCTAGACGTTTTTTAATTATCTCATCAATATGGAGAATCGAGAACATTGCATAAACATTATAAAAATAATGCCGATATTCCATCGCGCTCATGAACATGCAACTGCGACTTAAAATTATACAAAATTCTTTGAAAGTTGCGTGCAATGTGACCATTCCATCGTTTCCCTAATAAGTCACGAATGTACGTCATGAAATTTCCTCGATGAGTGATATTGTCGTTGTAGAATTACGCAATTCCGCGAGATACTTGTAACAGAAAAAAAATGAATCTCAATGGAATGATAAACCCGGCTGTACGTTCATAGATGGTTATATGCTTCTCGGACTGTCATATGATCTTGTGACTTCGAACAGATCGTCATACGAGGTGTGTAAATTAAGTAATGAGACTGGCAACGTAGCGTTCGATCTGGCAACACTTGAGGCGCTGGGATTAAAGGGGGCGGCAGGGGAACATATGATACGCCTTCAGTACGGGTTTGAACTCGCTCGAGTCATTTGGTTGTCCGTAGCGATTTTTTTTGTCAAACAGTCTCTTCTATTGTGTTCTAAAAATGAGTGACATCAATTTCGAGCAACGGTGTGCTATCAAGTTTTGCTTCAGACTTGCGCACAGTGTAACGGAAACTCTTGCTAAACTTCAGCAGGCCTAGGAGGACAGTGTTTTGTCAAGAGCCCAGGTATTTCGGTGGTTTAAGGCATTTTCAGGAGGAAGCGAGTCGATTGAAGATGAACCACGAAGCGGAAGGCCTTTGTCTTCAAGAACCGATGAAAATGCCCACAGAATCCGGGATCTTGTGCGTTCAGATCGTCGGTTGACAGTCAGAATAATCGGGGAAGAGTTGAATTTGACTCACACCACCGTTCATCAGATTTTGACCAATTAATTGGGAATGAGAAAAATCTGAGCAAAAATGCTAATGCTCCTTGTCACACAGCAATTTCAATGAACGAGTTTTTGGCCAGTAAAAACATTCCTGTGGCTCCTCAGTCTCCTTATTCGCCTGACTCGAGGCCTTGTGACTTTTTTCCCTCCCCGAGATTAAAAAATCACCTCAAGGGAGAACTCATTTTCGGACACTCGAAAACATTCAAACGGCTGTAACCGACCAGCTGAAAGCTATTCCAGTATCGAAGTTCCAGCACTGCTATGAGGATTGAAAGAACCGTCTCCAGCGCTGTGTGGCTTCAGAACGAAGTTATTTTGAGGGTGACAATATAAAATTGTAATTCTATTTGAATAAAAAAAAAGAAAAAAAAAATCAGTCTCATTACTTAATTTACACACCTCGTATTTGATACGATCAATTATAAATCAGTGAAAACGATAATCGCGCACTTTGGCAAATGATCGGGAATAAATTTTGAATACGTATTTATTTCGCGTGGGTGGAACGCCCGTATGCATATTATACGTAGATTGAACCTGTTGAGAGGGGCGCGTTTTGATTTCGTCGGTAATCACGGAGGTATGGAGGGTGCGCGCGATCGTAGGGGTACAATATTTTATATCCGAACAATGGTACATCGAGCATCGGCACTGAACACATTGTTGGTTGTACCTAAAATGTTCATTCTATAGATATAGGGGTGGGGGATGCTCGTCGAAGTTGCTCACGTTTCCTAACAACACTCGACCAATTTCACTCAAACAGAAGCCGATTAATTCACGGCGTTTCAATTTAATCCGTTCTATAGATCGCGCTTTATCGTGAAGCGAACGAAGGAAGATGGTTAACGGGGCAAATTCATGAAGCAAAGTGGTGGGGGGCGGGCGGGATAAAAACGACAACGAACTTCAATAAACCTCCTCGACCCATTATACATATTTTTAACTGTCAATCTCTTCGTACGAGAGGAGCTATATAACACGAGGCGAACCGTGGTTCTATGGCATGACGAATGAAGGGAGGAATCGCGAGCGGATCACGCGTAAAGGGTGCACAGGTCAGATTGCTCCGGCTGGATAACAATGAATCCGTACAAAAGACGCGTCGAGGGGGGACGACGAATAGCTGCGACTAGCGTTCGCCCTTTTGGCTTCGATAATGTACCAGTGCATGTCGTTCGATGTATATGCGTTTCCAATGATTCGCCCATACACCGATATATATATCGCACATGTACGCAGCGTATTTAACCGGAATGGGCTAATTATTACGAATTTTCAATCGCCCAGCGAGCGAAGAATATATATGCAAGGGAGGGGTTCGAGTAATCGAAGGGAATGAGATCTGAACGATGTCTTTCAATCCACGACTGATTATACCTACCCCAACTCCTGTCTCTCATTATTGAGATGAAATTGATCTGAAAGAAAATCGAATAAATGAAAAACGTTAATTAACATTCGAACATTGAACAATCAACTGTATCAAATATCATTTTTTTTTCTTGTACCGTCCAAGAGCCATTTAATCTGTCAAATTTTAGGTTGAATCAGGGATAATTGGAGATAATATTGATTATCGGGTTTAGCCAAGGGGATGCTAGCCATTAGTTGGTTAATTTTTTTTTTTTCGTACCCTTCGTTAGTGAATGATTTGATGTCGGTGTATACGCAGTTGCTGGGAGGATAAGGTCATTCTATCCCTTATCCATGTATCAACGTGATGACGACAAATGAATTCTCGTGGGTAATCAGAGCATCGATACCAGCCAGAAATAAGAGGAGGAAAGCGATCACAGCTGATCGGGGGAATGTTCCGATCAGCTGTCCGTCCGGAGAAAGATCTTTCCCTGTTCTTGTCAGCTGTTTGCGATAATCATTCGGTTTTACCCTCCGGAGGAGTACACTTCTTTGCCCGAATGCCCACCCCCTAAACTGCCACTAAACTCTCTTCTGCTTCTCGATCTTCGACATACAAACAGATATATAACGCGCTTTCTTCATTGTCAGTGAGGGCGCGGAGCCGGCATTCGCTATCGGATATACTTCTGTCATGCGTTACGAGAGCCCGACTAATTGGTCTCTCGTTACGTCGACGATAATTCTCTTCTACGTATTACTCCATATATATTATACGCGCCAAACTTTTTCTGCGTCTGTCACACACATACGAGGTCTGTTCAAAAAGTATCGCGAATTTTGAATTTCCGCGGGCTCCGCATATTCGATTTTCGATTTTTTTGTGGCGCTAGGTTGTTACTCATGTCCCTCACTTATGCTGAAAAAATAGGCCATTTTGAATGTTTAGTTAATTGTTGACAGCTGTTTTGGTTAGACGTGTTTTGGCTTGTTTTCGATTTTTGCCTATTCGAAAAAAAGCAGCTTCCATTGCGATGATTGAGCTTTGGTTTCCACGTCATAACCATAAACCCATGATTCGTCACCAGTTATGACCCTCTGGAGCAAATTTGAGTCGTCGCGGATCGAGTCCAACAGCTCCTTAGCAATGTTAACGCGACACTGTGTGCTGGAAAACTTAATTTATAATTGTACCGGTGATGACGAGGTAGGAAAAGCAACGAGAGTCACCGAAAATCGCCATCGTTTCCCCTCGACGATTTTCGTGGATTCTCGGTCTCAAGTTTAGTAGTATCTCGGACACCACAAGAGAGTTATCATCGATCCGCCGTAGCGATCGCAAGCTCAGCGTTGCTCTTCTCGAGCATTTAAAGGATAAAGCGTCAACCGCAAGAGGAAAACCCAGATCTGGTTCAACATCATCGTTTCTGCGGATTGACATCGATTCCATATAAAAAGCTAAGTCCGAACATTTGTTTAATTGTACGCGTTCATGCGGGATTGCGATCATCAAGCTGCGGTGGACCTATTTTTGAATACACAGTTTATATAAAATTTAATTTGTGAAATGATAATGTCACACATGTCTCCCTGTAAATGATGTTTGACCAATTTTATATAATTCTACCAGATATCATTGTAATTATAATAACCATCTTGTGCATTGTTCATACCCGGGAAAACTTTGTGGGTGAATACATAATAATTCCAACTGCGATATCGATGATAATTACGACGCTCTTTGTCATATATACACAACAATATATTGTATTCGAAATATCAATTTTTATTAAATCGCGATCTCAAGATCCTCGAGTATAATTTCATATCATTTTTGTTTAACGAATTATTTCATTCCCTAATTACCATAAAATAACATACAACCTTTCAAATTGGTACGATAAATAGGTAACGAATTTTAAATAAAAATAAAAAAGATTCATTACAACTGTTTTTGTTCGAAATCGAGCGATTTTGGCATGAATTTCGCGGCGACCCGTCTCATGCCCAAATTATTGGTAAAAAATTATTGGTAAAAATAGCACGAGCCAATCGATATGTTTAGTTCCTCAGCAACTTTTATAACGGTGATTCGACGATTGGCCAATATTATTTTCTTCGCTTCATCAATGTTTTCGTCTGTTGTTGATGTCCTCGGGCGTTCGGAACGCATTTCGTTGTTCGCATCTTCTCGGCCCTCTGAGAACATTTTGTACCACAGATAAACGCTGCTTGGGTCCAAGGTAGCTTCACCATATGCCACAGTCAACATTCGGAATGCGTCAGCGCTCTTAATTTTTTTTTTACACAAAATTTGATACAGATTCTTCGATCCATTTTTTGGAATAGGCAAAAATCGAAGACAAGCTAAAACACGTCTAACCAAAACAGCTGTCAACAATTAACTAAACATTCAAAATGACCGATTTTTTCAGCATGAGTGAGGGACATGAGTACCAACCTAACGCCACAAAAAATCGAAAATCGAATATACGTAGCCCGCGGTAATTCAAAATTCGCGATACTTTTTGAACAGATCTCGTATGTCTTCCAGTTGCGTCGAAGTGAAATTATAATCCGCGGATAGTATTTATTTGATGGTTTTTTTCTTTAAGTCTCTAAACGGAGGTTATTGGGAGATATTAATTTTATTCCGGTTGGATATTTAAAAAAAACATTATGAATTGATTCGTAGTAGCTAATTCAAACAAGTACCATATGAATGCATGTGTAAATGTAAGTTGAAAGAACCAGCGATTAGAATGAACGGCCCTCACTATGTCGGGGTCGTATGCACATACGAATATGTAAACGTTTTTCATACCCTGTGGGGGTACACCTGTATGATAATTTCAAACGGTATAATATATACCACGGTATATATACGTATACCTCGGATGATGGAGATATATTCACCGCACGTTTTCATTCTCTTCTGTTCGTGCCTCCTGTGATGAGTGATGTACCACACGAGAAAGCAGCGGCGAGCTCGGAACGACATGCGTGCGGAGTGGAGGGAGAGGAATGATCGAAGGGAAATCAAATAGTTACTGTCTGTATATATAAGCTTTGAAGGAATGTTCAGGCATTTGCAGAGAGAGAGAGAGAGAGAGAGAAAGAAAAATCTGTAAGTTGGTCGAACAATAAATTAACGATCATCGCGGTTCAGGGAAATTACGGAGAGACAGAAGGAACAATTGAAATTTTAACTGAAGACTCAAAGAACTCTTTTTTAGCTGCTACGGGTAATTTTTGAAAATCTCATCATCATATCCTTTCCGTGAATTCCGTGAATTCAATTACTAATCTTTTCAATGTACGTTCATTCGAGCATTACGTCGTAATACACAATACAACAAGTGCGAAACGACGAATGTAATGGTCGTATCACAGGGCACCGATGGTGGTCGTTCTGCGACATGAGTACCTGAGCAACATGTACGCAGAGACCACGCGGAATAAGTTCGACGTACGTATAAATACGTTTACGTATACGTCGGAATCGCAATTGCATTTTGTCGCGACGCGACGAGACACCCGACGCCACACGCCGCGTTTACTTTTCTCGCGGCATTAAAGTCATTGTCCTGGAAAACTGCTAAAGGCATCGAGCGCTCAATTGTGTAACTCACATGGGGGGTGTGAGAGAGAGAGAGAGAGAGAGAGAGAGAGAGAGAGAGAGAGAGAGAGAGAGAGAGAGAGAGAGAAGCGATAGAACATCATGATAGGATTAGTTCCATGCACCCTGAGATTGACAGAGAGAGAGAGAGAAAGAGAACATCAGGCTCTTTACGAAGTTTTGTAACGATCTTCTCTTCCAGACACGGACAGACTGGCAGACTGGTCACCCGCGAGTAGCATCTAGATCTCCCTTCGCCACTGCAGTTCTTCGTCAATAAGTGTGCTTAGCCTCCACTGAAAACCCTCGGGGCACCAAGAAAACCGCACAAATACGAACATACTCATCTAAACTCTGTCTTTTCAATGATCCCACAAAACATTATATATATATATATATATATATATATATATATATATATATCGTTGCTCGCTCTGCACTCTGTTAGCACCTGCATAGGTGTGTGCATTGGTAGAGTGCAGTCGAACTACATATATTAACAACCTACGCACGATTACGACCGAGCTGTCGAATCACACAGCGTTAAAGGTGAATTATTTCCCCGTCCGACAGAATCAATGCCGCAATTATTTGTCCATTGTTATCGATGACTTTTGTCAAGGTATTCAAAGCAATGATGAAATGAAATTCATGACCATAATTGCGGAATGATTAAAATTCTTGTAACTAATTAATATTATCAGCATGTTCCACATCGAGGAATGAATGGTGTTCTATTAATGACAAAAAAGTACTTTTATCTTACGAGAATAAGATCTTCTGCGAGGACTCGAATGCACTAAACAGTAAAACAGTGAAAAAAAAAAAAACTTTCACGATCACCTTATAATGCCAAGAGTACAGTGGTCCGGGTATTCGATCGTCATAACCTCGAGACGCGTCTCGTGGAACGTGAGATAACGGCCCATAGCGGTTTTACTATATAGCGGATGAAGAAAGATCTCGCCTTGAAGAATATGCTGTCCTCTGGGTTGTGCATCGTTGTTTCGTCTTTGGTATTCCCGGTTTACTCTTTTGTATTCCTTATGTGCCTTTGCTATCTTTCTTCTCTCTGTCTTTCTCTCCATCGAAGTATCCCAGCAACCCTTTCGTACATTTTATATCTATATGTATAGACGAGACTGGTACATCGTAACTTATACAAATATCGTCGTTGCAGAGATTGCTGGTAACGATATAGGTGTACAACGATCACTATAGGATCACAACAGCGGTGATTCTCTCGTTCATATTCTTCTATCTCTCTCTGTTATCCTGATATACCTGAATATATATATATATATATCGAGAAAAGAGCCTCACCTTTCCTCTCGTGGTAGAACGTCGGCACGTCCCGCCATTGACAGAATCGCCTTCAGGGTCATCGCGGTCATTAATAATTCATTCATCATCATTATCATCGTCATCTCTCGATCGTTCGTTGTCCCCCGCGGAAAACGGACACGGATGACAGATACGCCGATGTCCAGTTAATGCATCGGAGCCGATCGAATATATGATCGCGAACCCGGTATTAGTATTGCTCGACGAAAGGGAAATCGAGAAATGAAAGAGAGATAGAAGACACGGTCGGTTGTGCAAAGTAGGGAGACGTGAAAGCGAGAGAGAAGAATCGGAGGGTGGTCGGCACGGTAATAGTCGCAATGTATGCCTAGACAGAGCGTGTAGCTTTGTTCGATGTTGGATCGAAGGAAAAAGAGACGAGAACGAGATATATTCATATCTCTGGCATCAATCCTCGAAGCTCCCTCGTGGTTATAGAAGGACATATAATACAGGATATATAGTTGCGACAGTAGTATCCTCAACCTTCAGCTCAGCCTTCTATCTTTCCTTCTTCGTGTCTTCACCTCTTATTCTTCTTCTTCGTTTTCCTCTTCAGCAGCAGCAGCACCAGCGACAGAAGCAGCAGCACTCTTTACTTATTTGCATATAAAGGCATTCCTTCGTTTCGCAGGCTTGCCCTGTCGCAGCGACATAACTGTAAGTCTCCCCCGTTCGTTGACAGGATCTGCCAACAATCTGCGTACATGATTTGCCGTTCGTTTGCTCTCCCTCTGTCCCTGCATCCTTGCTGTTGTCCGTGTCCTCTCTCGGGAGAGCCCCGCACGTCTGTCCGTCTGTTCTATCGCCAATATGGCTGGTATTATATGGTATGTGTATATTCTTCTGATCATAGCTGTTTCTCCGATACATTTGTTCTGTTTCTCCTTGGCTTTACTGATTTACCTCCGTAGGCTACTTCGTACGGGAGCCTAATGTGGGTATCAGGTATTTGGTACTTAGCTGCTGTCTCTATCGAATGGCAACCCCGACTATGAACGGGTGTAATGTCAATGCTCTTTCTATGGTAGGTACATTTGTGCTTATGGCCTATACAAGATAAGCTTGACCACTGGATTTGTAGCGTTGGATGTCTTTGTTCTTCACAATGCACATTTAATACGCTGAAAGTATATCTATCGTGTAAATGTTTTATTACGTGCAGTTTCTTTCGTTCTCAGCGTGCATCGATTATCACGAAAGAATCTACGGTCACGGTGGTCATTGGTCCGTAGCAGAATTTACTATACATGTCCGCGAATGCGAATCCCAACCTCCCCACCGATCATTAGGATGTATCTAATGATCTTCATTTAATTGTCTTTCCAGTATCGACTCTCGGGAATCGTGGAGACCTGCTGCTTCTCGTCTTGAATATTAATTCCGTTGGGGACTAGCCGCGATATATATCATTCATATTATATACGGAGTCTTCAGTGGTTGGCTGCTAAATACCGGAGAAAGATTCACGAAAAGAAGTACGACATTTTAATTAAATCAAATATCGGCCGACCGGTCATTATTATTTTTTCTCAGCCTCCCGTTTATTTACTTCACTTTTTCTTACTGCACGATCGATGTTATGATTATATTGCGACAAGAGGTGGACCTCTATACTCGCGACTGGTCTCGCGCTCTCTCGATCTCGAAAAATGATCGTGAGAAGATCCCATTCCTCCCGCGCTGGACCGGATCTTCCAACAACGGCCAAAGAGCACATTCGTGTTAGCCCAAGAGTTAGGTGCGTCGATCCTCGCGGGTTTTCAACACACGCTGTATAATATACAACCATATCGCGCTCTCTCTCTCTCTCTCTCTCTCTCTATCTCTCTCTCTCTTTCTCTCTCTCTCTCTTTCTCTCTCGATCATGGAGAATCTTCTTGAGCACTCCCTTAATATTCGCGAGAATTTCTCACTCGCGGTTCTCATCCACACTCTTTCGAACATTCTAAAAACCTTGGATGCTCTCACAAGGGGGGGCTGGAGACGCTCGTTCCTGAATTCTGCCAGAGACGCATACTCAAGATATTGAGGTATTGAAACGTGGAGTTAAAGGATTTGGTGTGTTTCGCGGTTTGAGCGATAAGCTCTCAAAGATATATGCATATACCGATAAGTATATTGATATATACATACATACAGGTATACTGTATAAATGCTGCTTCTTCGGGTTCTTCTCAGCCCGTCATTGAAGAGTTTCTTCTGCTAACTTACATGTTGTGCAATGTCTGAGGTTCGTCGAGAGCGGTTTAAAAGTCAAATGCAGTATACAAAATAAAGGTATTTTTTTAAATTTGTTTCAGCACAAACTATAGAATAGGAACCTCATTATTTTGCATAATTATAAGCCATAAACTCGACCCCATACATTTAGTTACAGTGCGGACAAAAATTGTAACAGAGGACACAGAATAGAATGCAAAATAATTGGTTATCACTTTAAGTGTTCTCATGGAGCGCGACAGAATTATGAATTATTTATCGTTGATGAATAAAAATCGATCAAACGAAGATTGTAAATTTATAACAAATATCGTGAATTTCATCAAGAATTGTTGAAAGGGCCTGTAGCCCAATAGATATATATAGGGTAGTGGCTTCCCAGGAGCCTCCGGGGGCCCCAGAGAAGCCGCCCATGAATTTCGGCTAATGAGAACATTTGGAGATACGTCAGTTCCAGTATGCTAATGGCCATAGAGATGCCGATACAATTTCAAGATGAATCTGTCTCTGTTTCTTCGTGGAGCCAGACTCTGCATATATACGCCTGACCAGAGCAGAGAGTACGGGGCGATATATAGCGCACAAGATGCTTCTCCACCCGCTCCCACTCCCGAGGGTTTCGTTTCTTTTCTCCCTCCGTCTCTCTTGCTCCGCTCTCTGTGTTTACCGTCGTCTTAGCCTATATGTGCTCACCGCTCGCACGATTCACCCTATATTAGCACTCTGTCTCTACCGTATATCTATTTTAACTATTCGGTTCGTGGAGATCCACAGATCGTCAGCAAGCGACTCTCGCGTGTTCAACCTCTCGGAGGGTATATATAACAAATAAATTGGATTATGCATAATTTAAAACGAAAAATCATGGCGAAATAAATCGTCGGACATCATCCGATATCGTTATCATTGTCGGCAACGATCGTGAAATAAGAAATGAAGCACGACATTCGATATTCGACTGAATGGTCGGCAGAATGACTTTTATGTTTGGGAAATATCGTCTGGACCAACTTTCACGCGGCGAATTAAGCACAGAGGCATCTCTCTCGTCGTGCTGGGCTTTCCAGGATATCTTCGTCTAATTGTTCGTCCGTCATTCTTCGGTAAGGGAAAAAAAAAGTAACCCCAACCTTGAGAGGCTGGCGGTGACACGGTACATTTAGGGTGGTCTACAACCAGAGAGGGAAACTGGCCCGATCGGCGCACAACATCTTCGGTTCATTCGTGTAAATATTATGGAGGTGTATTTTCTTAAAAAGAAAAAAAAACGTCCCGAGTAAAAAAAAATTCACCATAGGGTGCAACACACAGGAATCGCCGAAAAACAGGCTTTGGGGGGGGAGGTGAAACGTTGTAAATTATATTCAATACCGGGTCGTAAAGTGGTCCGTGTGTGTGTCATGGGTCTAACCACCTTGACGACTGTGCGATAACCCGAAGAGGTTGCTCTCCAGGCTGTTGAATGCATTGAAGGGATCTTCTGGGGCTGGACCGTCTCGTTGTTAGAGTCGTAAATTTCGGATGAGCCAAAGTCAAACGTCGAAAATAATGAACGCGGGCGACGAAAAAAAATCTTCGTATTCGACAGAAGTAGCGACTAAGAACTTTTCCAAAAATTGTTGGACCGAGGCCCAGGTACAAAAAAAAAAAAAAAAACGCGTCAAAATGTGAAAAATTGTAACAAAACTCGGAAGGTCTCGAAGAACGGCCGGTCGAGGGATTCATAAACAAGAAAGATCTTTGGCCCGAATTGTGGCGTGTCATAAAAAGGCACCGGTCGTCTCTCTATCCGGTACGCGCACTTGCGGCAAGAATAGAATTCTTCAATCGACCACAGTTTTTCCAATATTGTCATTGTGTGCGTCCAAAAGGCTCGCTGACGCTAACGTTGTAAGGAGCCAACGAAATACGACAATGTGGACGAGGCGATCGTAAAGTCATGTTCGCGAAACGTCAAAGAGAAAAAAAACTGACCGAAAAGCTTTAGCGACCTTTGAAGATCGTTGAGTTTGAATTATTGTCATAGTAAAAGGACCGCTTCGAGAATTGCCCAAAAAATAACGAAAAGGGTTATGGAAAATTTGCGAAAATCCACGGTGAAGCTTTAAGAATATTGAAAAAAATCAAAGAATATTTGTAGCTCATTGAATCAAGCGACATTTAAGCCCGTGAGTAAAAAAGTCCCGCTGACTTCGAACGACAGGTTACTCTATTTGAGATCAACGAGAAATAATGCCCGGGCAATAAATAATATTAATAATAATGATAACAATGCATGAGCATTTTTCAAACGAGCTTTCCATCTTTTTTCTTCTCATCCACTCCCGTCCTGAGTATTCATTGTTTTTCTATTCTCCGATGACAGAGTGCCATCTCGCTGGATTTGTAAAGCATCGAATACGACATATCGCATACGCGCCGGTTGATTATATACCTATACATACGTATCACAGAAGCTGCCGACATGTCACAATAATCAATTAGCCACTCTCGGAGAGCGTCGACATGCTTAATTCCCTGTTTGACTGATAGCCCAGATCGTACATCATAACCCTTTAGTCGGGGCTAATATGCGCTAGAGCGTGGTTCGTTTGGAGAGACGACACGACGTTTATTTTCGAACGAACGACGCGCGGTCGCTGCACGTTTGTGCGTGCCCCTCGTACGAAGAACGACGAAGAGTTCCGATGATGAATATCATCGCGGTCCGCGATTACCGTCGGTTAAAGGCTTCCTTCTGCTCCGCTCCCGGCAGAGACTCGAGACATAATCCGTCATCGTATATACGAACCCACAAACTCGGCTGTATCAGCCTCCCTTGGTATTATTAATTATACGCGTATACCGTGACGAGTTGACCGCCCGCTCTGTGTCTCAGTTTAAATGCACTCACGCATCGCGAACCAGACGTGAAACTCACTGTATACGATGAGTGTACATCGTGATTGCATTTTGCTTGGAAATCTGGCATTACATCCCGTGTACGAATTTATTAGGGGGAAACCCGGTTTCCAGCGAAATCCCGATCGAAATTTGTTAGGGATGCCTTAAAAAGCAACTCCTTGCTAGATCCCGAGGTCGATCCCAAGCTGTTTCCTGATGCGGTCTTTCATTTCACATTTCCGATAGAGTCTCGATCGGGATTTGAGAGGGGCACGCTAAAATGGGTATCCTCTTGGGGTTTCAGCTGAATCCGCAGACCGTGCTCCGAATTAAAATTTCGACATTTTAAGGTTTAACAAAAAGTGGACAAAAAATGACCAAACAAAATTTCTTTTTCTTTCGCTTTTTGCAATGCGTCGATACCGTATTAGTTCGGAAAATTTCCGCTGATTACGAATAACATAGAATTTTTTACGGAAACTCAATAAATCAATGGAAAAAACGTGAAAAATCGAAAAAACTTGTTCACTTTTATGAACGATTCTCGGCAGAATTTTCAGTTTCTCAATGAAATGGTTACTGAATTAGTAATCAGTGAGTCAAAATACATCGATGTAGCGTCCAAAAAGAAAATTCAAAAATTCAAAATTTGTTTGCATCTTCGCCAAAACAGGCTTCACTAAAATCGCTGTAACGTCGCTTCCCGATGGAGTTGGAACCCCACTCTGGGCGAGACATTTTCCATACATACCCTTTGTCATTTTGACAGAAAGTATTGTCATTTGCAAACAAATGTTATCTAGACCAATGTTGCAGAAGTTAATGGCGCGATATTTTACGAAATTCTGGATGTAATTTTTGTTTTATGCGTACCCTGTAGGTTCTTGATAAAAACAAGGACATTGTGGCAACAATTGCTAACGCTAGCTTTGATAAGATGAAGAAAAAAAAACGAATGAAAGTAATTTGTCCGCAGCCTTCGATAGAACGACGTTGTTAAAATAATGAGTTGGAGTATTGACTCGTTGGCAAATCTGCTTTCAATAATAATATACATCGTCGGGCTTGATTTATTCGTATCTTCGTTGATGGATGATACGTTTTTTGCTCTCTCTTCGAGCATGGCCTGGAAAGCTTTCTCGAGTGATGTACAACATACGCGCGAAAATGCGCAAAAGCCAATCGTACGAAGTACTAGATGAGCATCCATTCCGATCAATCCTCTGCATTTGTAACTTGCCGTAAGAGTTTGGGGCAGTAAGTAAGAGAGAGTGAAATATATATATATATATATATATATATATATATATATATATATATAAGCGCAGCTATATCTTCGTTCTGCTTCCCCATCCATAGATGGTTATATGGACGGGAGTGAGTTACCATGTGTTAGCCGAAATATCTACGAGAGTTTCTCCGCGCGGGTAGAGTGCGAGAGGATATAAATGAGCGGTGCGGGTCGACAAATCAAGAAACTATCGACATAAATAAATTTGTGGCCCGCCAGGGGTTTCCTCGAAGCATCGACGGGGCATACTCATCGGTGCCTCTCGCTCGCACTTTCAGTCTCGCCTCCCCCTCCCCATGACGTGTGCAGCGGAGGCTATATGAGGAAAATGGCAGGCTCTAAGTCAGCAATTACCCACATTTCCTAACGTATATATATACGCGAGTATTCTCCCCTCGTACCTCATCGCCGCCCTTCTCTTATTCCGAAGCACCGATGCATAGGCGTTATTTCAGAACAATTTATCTTCTTTCGTTCATACACGTATATGACCGCAACAACCAAAATGCACTCAGCAGCAATAAAACGTGGCAAAGATCGGATCTTACCATTGGAAAACCAGAAAATTAATGTGCTCGTTTCTGTTGGGTTAAAATATCTTTCGCGTTGTCACGTAATAAACGCTTGACTAACGTAGAACGGGCGAGTAGCAGAAATTAAAGAAAAGGTATTGTGTTGTTGTTGCCGTACGTGATTTCCACATTCGGGCAATTCGAGTCTCTTAGTAATTCCGGATAAGAAGCATTCACGAATTATTAATTGGTTCACTGCTGATGCTTCGGAACTAATGTCATGAGGTGAAAGGGAGTGGGAGGATGGTCTGTGGTCCGCTGCGATTCCATCTAAATCTCAATTTTGGAACTTCCTATACATATACCACGCACGGCTGTTGTATATACCCATAGGTATATACATATATATATATATATGTATGTATATATAAATATATTGTAGGGAGGATTGTGATGAGAGGGCGAGAAAGCAGCCCCCACATCCCTTAGCCACCTCAGCGCGGCTGAGCTCTCTCGTCCCCGCCGCCCCTCCACGTTCATCCAGTGAATTACTTCGTTAGTGGCTACCTTCAGAGGGCTGTTAATTCCTGCAGGGCAGATTATACAGATAGGTTTATTGCGCTCGTGTCCCAATCTAATGTCCGTAATGCTTCGTGTAGCCGCTCTATTCGCCTTTTCCTTCGAGCCTCAATTTCTCTCGCTCTCACTGTTCTTATACACGTCTCCCAAAACCCCGGCGTTCTACACAACCCCGACACAACCACCACCAGATTCTCCAGCCGAAATATATCCTCGTGTCGGCGTTATATCGTGACGTTCGGTGGGAATCGCTCTTACCAAGAAAGACGACAATTCCGTATCCAACGAACGCTCTGACCTACGTGGCGAGATAACGAAACTGCTCGTCTCCTTTTCTCTTTCACTTTTGCCCGAAATCTCTGCTATTTTTCGTTCGACTTTCATCTCACGAAATTTTAATGAACGAGATCTGGAACGAGTTGGTCAACCCAGTAATTCTAGGATTTTAACTAGTTTTCTTCGGTATGTCGATCGTACGACCGCATCGCCATTCAACCACCAACATGTCAATATGATTACGTTGGAAGTTCCAGTCATTGATCGTATATATATGGGGCCGTGGTAGGGCATCAATTTTTAGGTTTAGTAATGAATCCTAATTTGTAATGGACTTATCGAGTTGAACAATTATTTTCATTTTTCGGACCATCTTTTACGACGAACAAACGATATAATTTATAATCATGCCAGTCTCTCGGTTCGTTCGATAGCTTAGGAAAGTGCGCCGAGTCGTTTTACCCTTGGTGGCTCTGTGAAGGTCTCTTTATCACGGGTGGCTAGGCGCGTTAGCTCCCGAAAATTCTGGTAACGAGTTTAACGTTTACGTCCAGTGGTCAGCAGCAACGAACGATGATTCTGCTGAGGGTGTGCCAACATCGAGATCTGATTTTAATGGATCGCACACTGGCAAATGGTCAGCAAGATTTTACGAGAGCGTATTATTTCGCCCGGAGACGGCTGACTCATTTGACACAAGGGATAAAATGGAAACGGCAGACTCCGGGGTTTCAAATTGCAATACTTCTCTCTGCTGTGGGTTAAATCTTTAGTTCAATTCGATGAGATGACACGTGCACGCGATCTCGAGTGCGTTTACTCGCGTCAATTACACACTCTCGCTGTTAATGACGGATTATCAATAACGTTGAAGCCACTACGGGCTATCAAAACTGTTTGGAATCGTTCAACATCGTGTAAAAATGATTGAGCTATTTATCTTGTAAATTTCTTGTCTTTAACGTGATATTTCCTTCCAAAGACTGAAATAAGTCGAGAGCAAGAGGTTCATTTTTTTTCTCTTCACCCTGAAGCAACAGAGCGTTCTCGGGACTTTGCTCCTTTTTTCTCAGCTTTACATAGTCCGTGCCATCACTGTTATAATTGCGCAGGCGTTTTAATTAACTTCTCTTGAATATAAACATTCGCAGGGAAAAATGTTACCCGCTCGTACAGCAGTTCGGAAGTGCTGCTCTGATATGTATATAGACTTCTTAGAAGATTGGGATTCCCGTTTCGGAGAGACAATGTCTTTGTTAGCGCGAAGCGCCTGTTAAAAAATTCTCGTTCAAAGGTATATCCCTGTTTTACTCTATATACACATCTCCGCCTGATTTGTCTCAATTAATTCGTTCCACTCATAAACCGACTAGCGTTCGCTTTTTGTCGTGATTAAGGTTTCGGCGTCGAGGAATTTGCCTCTCAATTAATTGCCGTTAAAAAGGTGCCTCGGGTGAAGTCTTTGGGGAAAAAAATGGTCCTCCTCGGCGACGGTAATTGCGTCCCACGAGAACCGAAAAATCTTCCGGTTACATAGCCAGATTTGGTACCTTGATTTTTATTTTCAAGCTCCGCGTTTCTTTTCGTGACTATTTATCGGATATTCTGTTTTTGTCGTATTAAACAACAAACTAGTAATAATGCTCTAGCATTTCAAGCATATCACGCTGAAAAGAAGTATTTCATTGGAATAAAAATAATAAAAATATATATAAGGCGATAACTAAATGGAAAAACTCGACACGAAGAGTCATTCGGTTGATGTTGGTAGTTCTCGCTCGCTCACTTATCAGAGAGAGCTCAGGCAACAACGCGACCGAGCCGAGGCATTATGAATAAAGTCAGCTCTTAATTGCTTCTGGCCGGTAATTCAGTCGGCAATAACGCCGCTGGGGCGTTCCATAATTATGCAGTTAATGTCAACATTATTATCCTGCTTCGTAAGTCCCGAGGGCGATGGTGTGGCAGTAGCGGTAGTAGAAGCGCAGCCAGCCCCCCTGAGCAGGTCTCTTTCTCTCTTCCCTCAGCCTCTCACTTTCTCTCTCTCTCTCTCTCTCGCTCTCTTCCTCTCCCTCTCGTTTTCTCAAAGAGACTGTAGTGAAGCTATCTCCGTTTTGGATTTAGGCTTATGCATGTACTGCCGCATATAACCGCGTTAAAGTATCTTTAGGAAGATTCCGCCAATCCAACATTGTTGAAACGAATATTTTCCACAAAGATTAAATAAAAAAAAAGCTTTTTAACACGTTAAGGGGGGGGGGGGGTAGGGTTTTAAAATTATTTTCTTTGCATTTTTTTAAATTTTTTTTCTGAATGAACAATATGTCGAGAATATTGTGTATAAATTTTAAGTCAATCGAAGTAAAACTAAGGGAGTTACAGCGTTTCAAACGACCGGCCGTCATACCTGATTTTCACGTATAAAACACTTTAAATCGATTTTCCCGAAAACATCATTTTTGAAGTTTGTGAACATTAAAACTCAAAATCTACTGAACCGATCCTTTTGAAAATTTAAACATTGCTTCTTCGCATCAATCAACAGGTAATCAGGAGTTTTTTTTAAATTTTTTCAATTTTTAATAACAAATTAAGCGCGATTTTTTGAGCTAAAATTGCGTTTTTCACTTCCAAGTGCTGCAAAAAATAGAAAAAAAAAAAAAAAAAAAAAAAAAAAAAAAAAAAAAAAAAACTCTTCCTGATTACCTCGAGAAATACATCACCTTTAAAAGGCATATCAATTTTTTTGTTTGAGATGATCCGGTAACGAATTATAATGTTCACCGCAAAACCACTTTTTTTTCAAGGCGCCTCTGGAGATTCAACGTCACCGGCTTATTTATCAATATTTTTCATTGAAAATTTTTTCTGAGATACTTCAATAGTTGTACAATAATATGTAATTCTATTTAATAAAATTATATTACTCATGTCGCCGCAAAAAAATCATAAAAATATGCTTTTTTTTCGCCTTTAAAACCCTGCCCCGCCCATTGACACACACATTGATTTAGGGGTTGTGGCTAATTTTGTTAAAATTTACGAAAGCCTACATGAACAGTCCGAGACAATCTAGAAGCTGAAGGATATATTTATAAAGTTTTCTTCTGTGGACAATAACAATGTATAAATTATCAAAACCGCATTAATTGTTTTACTTTTATAAAGGTAGCTTGAACAGCACACTCACAAAAATCTGTGAATCAATTCTCTTATTTTTTTTTTTCAACTTTTTATAAAGGGGATGGCGATGGTGTGTTAGAATAATTTCCCCTAAAATCTTTCATTCAACAACGAGTTTATCTATAAACAAGAAACGCACTAAATTCTCCAGAAACCTCATCTTTTTTTATCATTTCCCTTTTAAATATGGGATAAAAGTATTTTTCCGTTGTCTAGTTGGGTTAGTTTATGTCTATATATGTATAGAAATGGACGATTTCTATGGACGATAAGCAACAGACACACGCGGTCTTCACTAAAATGGAAAATTGACGACGGCCAGAGAGCGTACTAAATGTCGGCTTGTCGAAACTTTTCGGGAGAAAATCGAACATAACTAAGGGGGCAGTGTTTGTATATGTGCGTGTGTGTGTGTGTGTGAGACAAAAGTTTTTTTTTTTTATTTCGTAGCAAGAAAGTCCTTGGGAAAAAGGTGCGGGCGGCTAATATCGTTGGCCCGCGCCGACGGCTTGCCAAACGAGAGAAATATATACGGGACGAAGATAAAGTTCGTTAATGGGTGAAAGGTTAAAAATAAAAGCAAGAGAGCGACGAAAAACTCGCAAGGGCGGACCGTCATAAATCTAACAATCCCCGATGAGAAGTCTGAGAGAAGGGCAAGTAGCAGCATAGCTCTCTTTTGTGGTTCTCTCTCGTTCATCTCAGGTCTTTCGTACGTTTTCCGAAAAACGAAAATGCCCTCGTCGCCGCTGTGAACAACTGTAATCTAGACCAGAAACTGGAGTGAAAAACTGCCATTCATGGAACGAAGGATCGGAAAAGCTTAAGACGTACCTCCGTACGAGAGACGGATTGCGGCATATGAAGCACGCGTCACGAAGGAGTCAAACCGCTAACTTCTGTGTTGCCTTCGCACCCATATTTATTCAAAAAGTGTTCAAATTTGTAGGAAGCTTATTCTTTTTTGGGTGACTCGTGGACGACAGAGGGGAAACGGTTATGCGGACGAAAATAGCTCCTCAGACCTATCTATCGTATATTTTTGGATATTCAAGATCCTTCGGATACAAGACACTCTCTCGTGTACCAGTTTTGATTCCTTAAACTTTGACTATAATAAGAAACGTACTTCCTTCGAAAGGGTGTACGTATTTACGTTGCTCGACAGCTCTGAAAGTAAATTTAAAAGTTTCCAGGTATTCCAGATCCGATAACAATTGTACAAAGCTTTGCACATAATTTCATACAGATGGAAATTATCGATGGTTCTCTTTGTTTAGATCCTGCAGAATTAACAGTCGCGGACAATGGAAAGCTGATTTGTCCTGAATATTTGCAAAGTACGTCCAGAAAAAAAAAAGAAATATTTACTCCGAAATTTAGTTCTGACGAAACATCGTAACACATGACTATTAAAATCCATCTTATTTATACTTTTTTCTATTCACATTATTTTACATGTATGGATCTACGGGTATATGTGACGATAGCGCAAGAACCGGCTACACACTAATCCTATCCGGATTCCATTCACGAGAAATGAGAGAGGAGCGCGGGCGCGGAGAACTAGAAAAACCAACACACACGGTGAACGTTTCTGTCCTCGTCAATAAACGCTTATCCTCCATTTTTATGCGAAATTAATATACCATCAAATAATCGTAAATCAAGTTTCTTTTGTCGCTATTTTCTCTTTCTCGGGGCAATCGTTCGTGCCGACACGACACACTCGGCATATTTACCGAAGAGAAGAATGAACGAGATATAAAGAGAGAGAGAGAGAGAGAGAGAGAGAGAGAGAGAGAGAGAGAGAGAGAGAGAAAGGAACATATTCCCGCGAGGGCAACCTCATGAACGACGATTTACACCGATGGTCGCGCGCGTCGACGTGTGCTTTTTTTTTATTCTTAGTCCCGCGCACGACGGATAGTTTATGAGCAACGATAATATCTGTGCCAATTAAAAAATTCTTTAAATTCACGTATCAAATCTCTATTTCCATCGAGAGCTTGCGCCGAGAACGCGCGCGCGCGCGCCCGCGAGCGCGAAAAAGGATGCATTATTGCATCTGCATAACTAACACCACGAACGCGAGCATTCACCGTGTGCTACAATATTTACCGTCTCTCTCACTCGCTCTGCGGATCTTTCGCAAAACCTGAAAAACCGGAGTTCGCCGACACTGTCGTGAATGTTCACGCCGTTCGCGGATCTTTTTTCCAGAAACATTAAAGTGTCCCATTACTCCTTCTACCCCGTCATCCGGTTAATAATCGGGGCGTGTTGCGGTTACTATCATAAATTAATAAATTTGCAGGTGAGTTCTTGATGGTCGAGAGAAACACTTTACGCTAAAGCTTTTTGATAAATTTAATATACATATAAGAGTGTAGAAAAAAAAAAGTTGAACGAATATTATTAGTATTCATTTTTATGCAATGCCGCATACAGTGCACCGAGGTGCACTCTTTCGTACGAATACGGCCAATTCAAATGGTCCAAGAATCATGCTGCACGGATTTCATTGGGACTGCAACTTTAACTATTTTAATTTTCATTCTGTATCATCAGTCGTACAGTAGAAGAATGAAAAAAAATGAAACACAGTGAAAATTTTACATTTTCCGATGAAGATTACTGAGAACCCGAGACTCGTAAGCTTGAGAATTGTGTAGGATTGATCCTAAATGGGTAATAATTAAATTTATCGCATTGTTCGTACGTTTTATTACTCTTCTGTTTTCGATTTACCAACACACAAACGCACACAGAGACACAGACGGAGAAGAGAGTTGAAAGTATCCACGGTACATTAGACCAGGTTGATCATGAGTCTATACGAGCTCGCAGAGGGGGCAGAGAGATATTCTTGCATCCACATACTGTGAGTGCAATATGCTCCGCGCGTGTATTCACCGACACATGATAGTAGTATAACCGTACGTATACTATAAACGCCTTTATATTTATCGTCACGCCCGACGACCTCGGATAAGAGTTTAAGACCTCGCTGCATTATTTATTCGACTGTGAATCTTAAAAGTTAGCCAGTGAAAATGATACCTTCGCGCTGGCGAGTGAGTCGGGACGAATATAAAACGCTTTCGGTACACCCACGCAAGCGAGAAAGAGAGAGAGAGAGAGAGAGCGAGGGAGAGAGCAATCCCGTGGCTGTGATCTCTCGTCGGGTATTGCTAGCATACACCGCGACGAGGACGAGAGGATGAAGATTCGCAGGCGGGGTGAAACAGCCTGTGCTTCTTTCCCTGTCCCCGGACGACAACGACGACACACCAGCAATGGGTGCCTCTATAACACACCTCCGGATATTATACGAGGTCCCGTTCACACGTACCTAACACGCAGAATAATATACCCGTTCGCACGTAGGCTTTTACCTACGAACATACCGAACGTTCCTCGTTTTGGAGCACAAACTTTTCTTGCAAGCACCGGGAACGCATACATTTCTGTTTATATACCTGACCGACAGGGGAAAAAATGGTGTGAAAGAAACAAAAATATGAGAAAGAAATTAATGCTGTAGGTCGAGTAAAAAGTGACAAGAATTTAAATGGTAAAATGGAGAATTTAATAGAGAGCGTCAACATTTGAATTGTTATCGTTTACCTGCCCGGAACAAAAATTATATTTAATTTAAAAAATTTTAATTTCATAAAGATTTTTGTCAAATAATTAAAATAAAAAATGTATTGAATTAATTGCTATTTCCATTACTTTATATCATCCTTCCTTGAATTTATGCAATTTAAATTATTGTATTATTTCATTCTAATTTTCAATCCCTTCTTCTTAATTCACAGACCCGTATCTTTGACGAATGTTCTATCACATTTTCATTCAGACCCGTTCTTTCCATCTTCTCGATATCTTGTTTTCTCATTGTATCGCGCGATCTATAAGGTAAATGGCCCAGTTCTTGACATCTTTAGGGCAGCGACCTTTGTTTTCCATTGTTTACGAACGCGATATATTGTTAAACTCAAAACAAACTATTTTAATACGTGCATTAAAGCTTTCTGAATAAGATTCACCCATAGTTTTAGTTAAATTACTTAGATGTAATAATAAAATTATTGTTTTAATAATGCTCGTCTATTGCCGGAATCCCTGACACTGTTGAAGCGCTCATGCCGTAGTTTCTGACATCAACAAGACCCAGTTTCTGACACTTCGAGATGTCACAGTCGAAAAGAGTTTAAATTATCCTGCGTGTAATTTTAGTAGTAATAAACAATTTTAAATTAGCTCGTATATATAATATTTCGTGTACATTTATACAAAAATTATATATATCATAAAATAAGACATATTTTAATATTATAATTTGACAAAATTATTTTACTTTTTTTGTTTTCCTTTTCATCGTCTTGGGTTTTCAATTGTTCTTTTTTTATTTTTTTTTGCGATCTGTACTTTTTTTTAAGTTTTTTTCGCGGTATTTGTAATTTTTAATTGTTCTTTTTTCATTATCATTGCCGCTTACGCGATTTCTTTTTGTTCCTTCCGAAGTTGTGCCTTCCTTAAACGTTCTGCTTTTCTGACTTCTTTCTCTTCGATTTCCTCACATTTTTTCTCTGCTTTCGCCTCGTGGTATTGTTTCCATGCATCAGATGTTACTACTGTTGGCACTTTCTCTTTGCATTGACGTTTTTTTGAAGGTTCTTTGCTTTGCGAAGGCCAAAACAACACGTGCTTGAACAGCAAAGATACATTTAAGGAAGTATACACTGTCGTCGATGATTTTTAATAACAGGTGGCAACATGCCACGTTTTTTATATAGCAAAGTTGTTTGTGGAATGTTGTATATTTTCGATGCAGTGCTGACAGGTATCCTATTTTTCACTGCATCTAGGGCCTTCTTGAGCGTCGTATCTGTGTATATTGCAGCACATTTTTTTTTTTTTCCTAAGCACATTAAAAATAAAATATATTGAAATAATTTCTATTGAAAATACAATCTATAGCAGGGGTCGATAAACGGGCATTGCTAACAGGCGCCCGCTGACTGACCCCGGGCAATAGCTGAGCGTGCCAGGAAAAATCTGTCGGGAGGACAGAATAGCAAAAGATCATCGTATTGTTCAAAAAGAGTATTAAACACACATATTTTATTATGCAATTTATTGTATTATGGCTGAAATTGACTGTAGACGTGCACGATAGCTGGGCAATCGCACAGGCGTCCGTGCTTGATTTTAGTGTTTTGCCGACCCCTGATGTGTACAAAAACAAAGTATTCTATACCTTTTCGATTCAATCTGAAGTGCAGTTGTTGAAGTGGCTCTCTCCGGAGCCTTCCGAAGTCCTGCCATCCTCTGTTTTTGGTACAGCATACTCGGTGTCAGAAACTGAAACATAACCTCAATTATGTGACGTAGTTGTTGACATCGGAAATTTAAGAGAAAAACTAATATACAGATAAACTACTATGTATCTAATCGATAATGTGATTTATGCTGAACATGTTCACATAACCTTTATGTCGTTTAATACTTATGTAACGTTGAAAATCGGCAATTTTACATCGATCACTGTTAGAGTATGTTGCTAAGGATTGCCGCTCGGAAGTCACTGACACGTGAGTCGTCCCTTTCACCGGTAAACTTAAATATCAAAGATTTAAAAAAAAGAATTATATCTCTGCAATAATCAACAGTAAAAAAACGCTCTTTAATTTGCCCGTAACGTCTCTGATATATGACGAAAACTTTATTTATTATAAATATAAATGTGCCGTCGGTGACAGAAACTACGGCAGTGTCAGGAACTGTGTCGTTTACCTTAGTACAGAAAACTGTATCGACTCGTGTCTTCTTCTCCGGTGCATCTCAGAAGCCTCAATCGGGACATACATAGTGCGAGCGAAAACCCGGCGCACCAGAAACGGTAGAAGCAGAAGCGAGTGGAGGAGAGATCAAGCGATTATACAATACGCGGTCGCTCGATCCTCGACGGAGTGCACTCCTCGCCTCGAGCACTATAAAATTCATATAATTGCCGAGATCAGGCATAACGTCGTACACGAATCCAACGGGAGGAATATTGGGCAATACGATGATAAGATCCAATGCGAATGTACACATAACCACAGTGACAGAGACTATATACAAGAGAGGGACCCCGGGCGAAAGACCGCGCTAAAGAAGAACGAGAAAGGGAAGCGGAAAACGAGACACATACGGGATAAGATAGTGGAGCAACTTTTATACGACGATTATATCGCGTTTGTGCAACGTGTCTTTTGCGCATTGACGACGGGTATCGAAGATTGATGGAATTATTATCTTAATGCTCCCTTTATTGTAGACTGAGCAAAAAAAAATAGATATTCATTTTTCATGTTCCGCCAATTAGACGATAAATGTTTCGCAGCAAAAGCGATAGTACTGAATCGTGTGATCGTTAAAATAAAAATTGATTTCGCTTAATAAAAATGTATTTACATAAAACTAGATCGCACATAAAATAGATACCACCCATTTCGTGAAAACCATTTTAATGTTTGTGTCTAAATTGAGCATTTCGAAAAATAACGAATAGCAAAATCACTGGATTTTGAACCCTTAGAAACTAATCCGTCCGCAGAGGGTTAATACGTTTTTTTTCTTACTTCTTCTTCGATCAAGATCAAGACATTCAGAGACCCCAAATTCTCCGCAATCCCTGTGAATCGAGAGTTCTCCGTGCAACTGGGAACAATCCACTCGCTTACTGGCAAGATACTTTGAAACAGATGTACTCGCATCGGAGAATTGTTCCCCCCATCGATAAAGCGGTAGTACAGAGGTCCGTGTCTATATATATATAGGTATAAGGGAATCGGAGTGAGTCGTAAGCCGAGAGAGAGAGAGAGAGGAGAAAACGGGACCGACTACGACGAGGTGCAAGCGATTTCCAATCGGGACTACTACCGGACTAAGGAATGGAATACTATAATAGTCCATACATAGACATACGTATCTATATAATCATAGTATACATATAGGGTGTTATTATACAGGGTGTTATTATACAGGGTGTTTCATTTCAATCATTTCATCTTAAATGATATTGGAAAAAAGTTGAAGAATTTTGGCAAGACATCATATATATATCCTTCATTTTAATGAGTTCAATTAAAATTTCGAGTATCATGTTTCACTTTACAGAACCAACTTGTGGGATTAAGAAATATTAACTTTAACTTAAACAAAACCGTAAAATCTGCCATTTCCGGGTAGTTAACCAACGATCCTGACGGCTTGTACACTTGGTAGAACATTAAATTGGGTTTCATAGGAGAGTATAAATTTCTCGGCTCGGGCCTATTAAGATTTGATAGGAATTTCAACTTTCAAGATACCCAGGTAACGTTATCCCTGAAACCTTTTAATTTGATGCTGTATTTTTTTTTCGTTTTTTTCGTAACACCAATAATTTTGGAAGTAATCCTTTTAAAAGATAAAAAAAATAAGAAACCCCGTATAAATATTATATAGAATATACTATATACGATGTTTTCAGTAAACGTGGGCATTGGGGCATGCTATCTAGTAGAAGTGTTTTCCTTCGGCAATATACATAGGTAGGGCTTGATTTACATTAGATACATTGAGATGTTCCCGTGAGTCTATATGGTCACGGTCCACTGTATGGAAATACAGTGCGCCAACGTGCGTGAACCTAATAGCAAACACGTGCTCGTGCAAACGCGTGTTACACACGTTAACGGATAGAAAACCCCTTTACTGTCTTCTTTTGTCACCATCTATCGCTGTTTCTTCGTACCTTAATTTCATTTCAAAAGTCTGACCTGTCTCTCTGTTAGTTCTTGCGGTAAGATGTGTCGCGTGGTCAAACGACGCCATTTGCTCGTGTCAAAAGGGATGAAGGATGTTTGCGGTTTCACGTAAGTGTGAAGGAGGGGGTGAAAGTTCGTCTTATTCGAAGTCGTGTTACATAAAATATAATTTTCCAACAGACACGCGGATTTCTCACGATTGAGATGTAAGCTGGAATTAGGGGTGACTCTCGAACATGCAGCAAACACACCTCAAGGCAATGTTCGCGTGCGTTCGAACGATATCGAGCTCAATTCAAACTCTCGTGGTTCCCCCCAGCGCCACGAACCATCACAGTCTCTGTATACGGATGATGTCTGTGAGTGTGTGTTGTACGATGCAAAAGTAAAGTCAGTAATCGAGCAAGAGAGACCGCAGCACGCGCGAACCTCGTTATACGACACGCCGAATGACTATATACCTGGTACGACAAGTCTATATTTACCATAGAGTATATATAGTTTGTTCAGATCTTGCGTGCGATTGAATTAAATCTGCGGTATCATAATTTGTGTCGTACATTGTAAAATCATGTTTAGCTCAAAGTTTATTTTTAACACTTAATGGAATTATTGCTGGTGAGAAAACAAAGATTGAAGTCAAGGGTAGAAAAATATAATATAGTTGTGTATTTTTTTACTTGAATTTTTGTAAGTAGGTCATTAGAGGTTGAACTTTCCATTAAATTGAATAAATTCATTAATCCATTCGCTGAAAACATATATTCGCTGAACGCTGCTACGACATGTGTCAACTGTCGAAATGCTAATAAAACCCAGAAGCACTATGAGGAATGTGCAAAGCCCCCCACCCTTCCGTGGAATGGGGCCATTTCACGAGGAATGGTCCCGAGCAACCCTGCGGTGCTTCGCGTATCCGGTGTATTATAAACTATACGCAAAGTTAAATGAATTCGAAATGATCGATAAACTTTATCATTGATCAATTAAACTTTGGACCCGTGTGAGTGACGGGCCGCGAGATAGACGACCATGGGAGATGGCATAGCGAGGGTGGATCAGGGTGATGCGTCGCCCAGAATTCTCGCGTTCCCGAGAGCCGAAGGGGTGTGTTGTTGGCTTATTTAATGAACACTAAACGCAGTGCCCGTGGCAGATAGCGAGCGCAGTATCGGATGCCGAAGCCATTCTCAACGATTCGCTTAATGTACGGAGGGCGAAAACATGCCGAGTGTGAGGTTGCAGGGAGAAAGAGAGAGAGAGAGGGTACCCGGTATAAAAGCGTCTCGTCGCGAATTTTAAACACCGAACGGGATCGTTTTATGTTCTACAAGTTAAATTTGAATTTTATTGCAATAAAAGGTAAATCGAATTTTTGTATCCTCATGGAGAATGTTTTCGGGAAAAGATGTAGTACCGTGATGATGAAATTTACCAATTTCTAGCGTGTCGAATTCTTCAATTGAAATGAATATAAATTTCGTGAATTTGAATTGACTTTAGTTTTGTTCCAACAGCAGTAAACTTTTTTTAACCACAGCTAACACGCGGACGAGGTCAACGGATGATGACGGGTAAATTCCGAGTGTTGCACGGACAGCGATGATAAGTGAAACTCTTGCACGCAAGCGCATATATACGTGAAACCGCAAAGGAAGGGTAGCGGAATGAGCGCAAGCTTCGGTACTTTATCTTACATATATAGTTCAAGCAATATATATAATATATCTATAGGTATATAAAAAAAGCGTGAAAGAATTGAAGGCGCAGGAAAGAAGGATGAATGACGCCGCGGGCACAGGTGAAATGCCCAGTTTACGATTCTCTTCGTTCGCTGCGGTTCTCGAACTGCTCCGTGGCTCCCGCACACAGAGCCCATCAGAGACGGAAAGGCTAATGAAAATATAAGTTGTACGTGATGGATTTAAATAAAAATAAAGTATAATGGCATCCTCGTTGCTGGCAGGGCGCCATTAAGAGGGTAACCTTTGAGCCAGCATCACGAGAGCAACCTTTTGCCGGTTCACTCGTTCTCGCGATCTTTCTCCTTTATCTCTCGCTCCTTTTTTTTGCTATATATATATAACACATTATCCTCCGTCCTCCTTTCTCTCGCCTATTCTCAATCTCACTCTGAATTTTTACGAAGCTCTCACTCGATTTCTGGCTGTCTATATATATAAACATATATAGATGTACTGGCTTTATTCGCTGGCCAACGAGAGCCCAGGCCAGCTTTCCGCACCCCCTTGACTACCCGCCATCCCTGTCGCGCGCTTCACCGCGCCTCATCAACTCCCGCAGTCTCGTGTCTTGAATTAAGTATAACTAATATTAGAGGCGGTACGGGGGGGGTATTCAGAAACTTTTAGTATTCATTGAAAGACAGAAGAGTGGGAGGTGAAGGACGAAGAGACGAAGATGAAGAAGAAGAGGAAAAAAAAGGGCGGCTGAGGATGAGGAGGAAGAAGAAGAGAGCAACAGCACTCTTCGCTCTTGGGTGAAAGAACGTCTGAATAAAGGATGATACCCAACCTGAACTGTGCAGTTCTATCCTATATACCGACAAATATATGTATAGTGTATGTAAGAGGAGCAGAGCGTATATAGCGGCGAGAATCGTCTGCACTATCTGCTGCTATCTTTCCACCGGCTACCGCTCCGGCGGTTGATTACCGTCCTTTTATGCATTTACATTTTCCCTTTTTTTTCCGCCTACCTCCCTCCCTTCTTCCTTTCATCGACTCCAAAATCTTCGTCTCGCTCGCGCTTTTGCTTTCTTTAACTGTGCTTTTTTCTCATTCCCATTCCATGTCTCTATCACTCGTTTTTTCTCCAAGATTTCTCATCGAGGACAACCGCGCTCGTTGGTTTACTCGTCGAGGGTGTACGAAGGCAGATCAGCACGGTAACTTTTTAACTCTCTTTCTCTCTCTCTCTCTCTCTCTCTCTCTCTCTCTCTCTCTCTCTCTCTCTCTCTCTCTACTCTCTTCTGCTAAATAGTCTTTTCATGGAGAAATGAAATGGTTGCTGGAAAAAAAAATCTTTTACATCACCGTTTCTCCGTTCTCTTTTTTTTTGTTCTTACCTAGCTCTGTTTCATCGTTCGGATTTTCAATGGCGAGCGAGAATGTAAATAATTTATTGAATCGTCGAGTTTATATTCTCTGATCGTTTCTCTGTTCAGTCGATTATTGTCGCCAGTGCATTGTGCAATGTTCGATCAAGATTAAATAATGTTATATATATCAAACACTCAATTGGATTGGCATATATTTATGTGTATGAGATTTAAAATTGTAGTCTTAATGTACAATTTCTTGTACATCGATCTGTGAGCACAGAAGCGGAATGTTGAATAAATAAAGTAAAAATAAAAATGTGTGTATAGCATACAGGGTTTTTCGAAGTGATTAATAACCGCACATTTGGCAGCTGCGCGCAAACGATACTTTCTCCTGTCTCCCCTCACACAAGCAAATACGATAAATGGTTTTATACAAGGACCAGCGTCGTGAGGAAGAGGTTGACTGCAATATTTTGTCGATTCGACAGTTATATTCGAGAGGCACACGCCTAAAAGGTATACTCGTGACCAATAAAGAAAAATCTCCCGCAAACTTTCTTTCCCATTTTCTATTTCATACGCTCGCTAGATTTTTGGCACTTCTTCGTCCCTGAGAAACGGAGTGGGGTTAGAGGTTTAGTAATGTATTCTAGTTTCGATATTATTTACGACCGTGTTCGTGTGACTCGAGAGAAAAATCTCGAGAGAGACGGTCGAAACGATTCATAAAGAGATAATTTATGAATCGTTCCATTCAATTTCTCGGGGTCGGTCAGGTAAATCTCGCGCTATTTGACGCCTCACTCACTTAATATGTATATACATAAGAAACGGGTGCGATACATTAACCATGGTACCGCGCCGCTGGGGCCTTTCCAACGCCACTTTTTGCTACTCCATGACACCCACGACTTTCTAACCTTTTTTTTTCTCATCATTTTTCACTTTTCTCGCACACTTGGAAGTGCTGTTAGCCGTTTGTGACCCACTTACTGAACATCTTTCTTATGTTCCGAGAACAAGGTGTTTTTCCGAAGATTTTGGAATAATGGAGCTCGCAACATGGTGCGACACTTGAAATTTCAGTGAACTTTGGAAATTTCTGAAAATGACGCGTGCATTGTACGACACGATTTATCTTTGTTCAACAAATACGCGAGAAAGTTGACGATAAAATTATCTCAGCGTAAAAGCTTGAGAGAACGAAAAATCTGGTCACGTACTTCTCTCGCGTTATGACGAGAAAAAAAAAACGATATTCTATCAATTTTTTCTATCCCCAATCTAAAATCTGTAATATCCGTTAAGGATTTTACGAGTGATTTCTTTGACCATGTACGGTAAAACTGGAAGATATAATAGTTATCCTTAATTAGTTTCATAAATGGATAAAAGACCGAGAACTTTGCGATCACTCGGTTAGACCTTAATTCGATGCTCTCTCGTCAACTTGTGACAACGTATATATAAAATGAAGGTAACTAATAGCCATAAAGATATATATATATACATTGAGTTCGATGAAATCGAGCTCGGCTTTGGCATCGGTTTATATCTTGGCACGGCAACCGGAGGCAATTTCTTCCTTATGAATCGTCGTTTCGAATGATTGGTTCCAGGAAGTTGATGTTCTTGCCGGTATTAGTCCCGTTCATCTCGATACGACCAAAGTGTTTGGACCATAACGGCGAAGAGATGGAGAGGAAAAGGCAGCGGTGGCAGGATATACGAAGAGTTAACCGTGCGGGGAATCATCTCCACTGTTCCACCTCCCCGCCCCCTCGCCATGTTTCAACTCCGTTTTTTTCCACCCTATTATGGTATTATGAACATTTAGTTGCGTCGTCATCGTTACAGCGGCCATCCGTTCTAGACTGTTCCATTCGCCGATCTCCGTGTCTCCTATGTGATATGCTCTGTGCGCGAGATACGTATCCTCTATCGACCTTCGATCTCATCCCGGTATTACTATATATAGGACATATGGCAATGTATATGTATATAATAGAGGATGCTAGACAGATAGGTAGTGTATATATTTATAGGTATGGATCTCTGTACCCCGAGTCCATTAAACGATACGATTACGGAATCGATAAAGGCAAAAGTCAAAGACCTCGCCTGTATCAGCTGTATAAATCACTCTCTATATATTTATCCAAGTGTTGTTTCTCGCTGTGTATAACCACAACGATGGAAATATATAGCAAGAAAATACAGATGTAAACTGAAAAAAAAGAAATATCTCTGGCATTTGTATGTTGGATATATATTCACGTTTTAAAAAAATTGAATGTCAGACTAGCTCGTATTCATATAATTTATGTGGCACGTATAACTATTTCAAATTTTTTTTTTAAACATTTCATCTTCAACCCAAAGGACCATCGATCGCATCACGATTCAATTGCAAAAGAGGAGCGTATATAAAATTTCGATATAAACCGCGGGCGACTTCTCGACAATTCCATTGCCATGTTGTTCCCGGTGCAATCATCGCATGACTATCGAGAGCGTATATTCCGCAACGATCTGCTTTCCACTTCGCACTTCTCTCCGGTTGTGGTTTATACGAAGAATTCAAGCAGAAGCCGCGGCCCCCTCACTTGGATTGATCCGATCTTGGAGACTCGACTTTTATTTATTATATTACGTTTATGTATATATATATATATATATATATATATATATATATATATATATATATACATTATCGTAGCCGCGGGAGCGGCGGGTTCGCGGTTTTCCCCGAAGTGTGCAGTTATACGGTTGAATATCCAACGATCGGCTGATCCTTCGTTTCGCGTTTCTCATTCTACACGTTGGTGAAACGCGTATACGCGAGAGACACGACGAATCGTAATAATATAATATCCTTCCATCGTCTCTCTCTCTCTCTCTTCTACTCTTCGTCTCATTCTTTCGCCTTTTTTCTTATTCGTCGCGAGTAAACGAGGATCAAGACGAAGTAAGGTGAAAACGAGAAAGGGATGTGAACGAGAGGACAAGAAACCTAAGTGTGTGCTTGTATGTGTGTGCGTGTATGTTGGCGGACCAACGCAAATCTCTTCTATCCTTTTCTCTCGCGTATACCTTGGGCCCGAGCGAGAGATTGAGGTAGAAGGGTGTCGTCGCCTCGTTAATTGGTATTTATTATAATTGGGACTCGTACTTATCCGTTTGCTGGTGAAATAGAGGGACCGCGGTCAGGATGGATGGCCCGGAGGCCAGTCAGACACTCACACCGCATACTGTGGCCCAAGAACAACAAGAATAAGAGGAAGAAGCGGCAGAAAAATCTGAAGTAGTGAAAGTGGGAGGAAGCGAGAGTTTAATGATAATTCCATAACATGAGAGGGCGGAGACCCATTAACGTGGCAAATGCCTGGTTGAAAAGTTATGTCCCGTCATGGGAATGGACGACTGTGAGGAAGAAAGAGAGGGATAGCATCATAAATGAGATGAAAAGAGAGAAGGAAACGAATAAAAAGAAACAGAGATAGAGAAAGAGAGCGGAGAGAGAGAGAGAACGAGTGACAATAAAAGATACACAGAGAATTAGAGAAAGAGAAACTCTTGGACCCTTTTGCCTGGCTAGCAGGTAGATTCCTAGGCCATGGAACAAGGCGAGTGGCTACGGAACGTCGTATAAGGGTGGTTCCTTTGGAGCCTAAGCTGTGGCGAGGGAGGGCGTGATTTGACGGTTCGGCTTGAGGGTGCTATAATTCACCACTGTTTGCTGGTCCACGCGCGCCACTTTGTACGTCGCCCACCTGGGGAACGGAGGGGATCTGCACGGATCCACGAGAGGATAAAGGTACTGTAACTCGTGAATGGGCTGGATATTGAGCGAAACGTTAAGTGTTTTGGCGGATCATTTCTTAAGCCGAAACACTCGAGTCTTGATCTCGAATGGTCGCAAGAGTTTATTGGTTTCACGTGTAACGCGATTGTTCGACAAAAAACTTATCGGCTCTGTTAGAATGAAGGTCACGCAAGTATATCGCAATGTGCACGCTATGAGATTCACTATTTGTAAATTTCTATAGCAATGCCGGCATCGTCTTCGTGCGAATCTCTGCAGAAAAATAATTATATGAATTTTGCGATACTCGATACACAGCGGAAGAGAAGGTGTGGAGACACAAGCTGCTCGAATCATCATTAGGATGAGCAAATAGGCAAAGACATCGACGTGGACGAGAGAATTTCACCGCGAGCCGAACGTCCGAACTTCCAGCGATCACTCTCACCCAGAGATTTTCAGAGTTTTGTTTCCGCTGATGTGTAGAAACGGCATTACGGGCATCGGTACGAGTCGTAGAACTTCAGTGGTACCGGAATTGCAGGATAGTCGTCACCATCGGAAAATCACGAGGGAAAGAGTCAACGAGGAGGATAGAACGCGGGATGAACGCGGAGTGAGTCCTCGTGGCATTGTAACCTTCTCTTCTTCGTGTATAGAAAGACAGAGAGCGGACGAAGCCAAACGTTTCAAAGTGCGCGCATCTCTGTGGGATCGTGTGCGTCGGTGCGCCTGGAAGAACGAAACGAAACACGCGCCACATAAATTGTCTCTCTGTCTGGCTGGGTGAAAGCTGGATTTGTTACAGTTTGCACTCCGCACCGCGACGTCTAGGCCCGGGCCTCTTCTCTTCCTTCTTCTGTTCTTCTCCCTTCTGGCACTCTTCCTCTCATTCTTCGACTCACTCACAACGAAGGTTTGGAATCCATCCTTGCTGTCTTATCTCCGTGAATCCTCCAACTCTCCCTTTTGCTTTCTCCGTTTCTATTCGTTTACCTTGGTTCGTTGTGCGTTTAGCCTTTTCCGCCTTTTCGGACTCATTAACTGACTCTGCGTCAAGGCCCTTTGCCCATTCTCAGGGAATGGGATAAAACTGCTGCGGTCCTTCCTTCCTCTTTTTGTTTTGGTTTTTTTTCTCCGCTCGTTCATTCTACCACTATAGTAATATTTTGTCTTTTCATTGAAGATACTATTTATAGAGAAGCACAGCGTTGTCCTTTCAACGACATTTTACTCTTCGCTTCGGTGCCTGTGGCTTTATTTGCAGGTACAAGACACCACTGATCATTACTGATCGTGTGTTCTAGCACAGCGTCTCAGCCGCCTCGATTCGACGGTTGGTTAACCAGGGAATTGGGTTAACTTCCTTCCTTCCTGCTGTCCTTTCACTGACATTTATTATCTATTTCACACGCTTTGCGCAACTCAGTGCAAATTAGCTATTGATGGGGATTTTAAGAATTCTAGTTTCCAGACACATGTTTCGTTTTCGTTCATGTGGCGATGAATCACGTGGTGGTTGCGGTTAACGACATATCGGATTCGTCAGAGTTCATCGTTGTAAAAACGGCTGCACGACCGTATTTTTTTTTTTTTTTTTGCGCTACGGGGGTCTCCGTCGCTCTTTCTGTCTTTCGCATTCGGCTTTGGACGGTGCGATCTGTGTCTGATGGACAGGGAAAGGAGACAGATAGAAAACGCACGAGCGCGCGCGAGCAGCACGCCATAATACGATTAAAATATAAGAACGCGCTTTTAATTCTCGGCATGCCTCCCTCTTTCGATTCATATAACTTCGATGCGCGTTTATAGCATAGCTACCGAACGAGTAGCAGCTCCTGGTGTGCAGAGAGCGGTCGGTCTGTTGGTGGCTGCATCAGGAGACTGTCGGGCCACTAACAGGTGTCTCCGATATGGCATGTTGCTCGTCGCACGGTCCCAACCCTATAACGCCCGCCGTTATACCAACCTATACACGAGCTATCACGAGACTCACTCTTCTGTATTACTGTTCTTGATTTGCCATATAGTGCCATAACGAGCGACTCAACTCAACCTCTCGTTATAGTATGCGTACGTGTATCATTGCTGCAAGTATCAAAGTGTAGCGTACAAATACTTATGGTGTATAGATCGAGTCGAGATGGTAGCAAACGAAACGGCGCGGAGTACATAATTTTAGGACGATAAGTAACGTTAGTTCCGCCCTTTGGTTAGCTATGGTAGTTGAAGTACATGTGCAGGAGAACGATAAAAAGAGACAAAGAAAGAGTGAGAGATAAAGATGGAGAGCACACTCGGGCACGTTCCATCCAGAGGCAGCAGGGACAGAGGAATCGGCCGGTCGTCTCTCGTTCACTCGACTGGAACGAGCAATTCGTAAAACGATCTTGCGCTCGCGCCCATCTCAAGATTCACGCGGCGAGCGAACGAGCGAGATGGAAAATGAGAGAGAGACAGAGAGGTGGAACTTGAGATAGTCAGTGTATGTACTGGCTATAACGCTACATAGCAGGGATAATGTTGCTCCGTTTACATCGTTCATTGCGCTCAGGTGCGACGAGATGACGGCTAGCTTTCTTGGTAGAGTGTATAACCAACGGTTACGGTATGCCTATATATATTTATGTATGTATATGTATCGATGTATAGTGTAACTGTACGAGATACGATTTATATATTAGCACGATTCGCGTGCCCGAAGCCGCGAGAGAGCCGCGCTCAGGAATTTTAATGAAACCGAGAATATAATATGGCCCTCGTATAGTGTACGCAGTCACTATGCCAATCGTTTTCTCGTATACAACATATTTTAAGTATTATGAATTGTATCCCGGAATTCACATGACTTTTTTCATCCTCGCATTCTCAATTCCTCGTACAGACATTCGCTACATATAAACATATATATATATATGTATAGATATGTTAAGACTTCAAGTACTGTCTCTCAGCGGTTCGATCGACTTTCGGCATTTTACGAGACTCGAATTCGAAGCCCCGCAGACTCACGTTCGCCTCCTCTTCTTCTCTTGACTCTGCGCGCAGAGTCGTCCACCTTCTCTCCTCACTCAAAGGGGGGAATGAGCGAGGAGAGGAATAAGCTCTCAGAGAGGGCGAAGACTCGGTCGAGTCACTTCTCGCTCGCGGGCTTCTGTATACGCTGACCGCGGGTATACAGTGCCTTTGTCGGTTCGAATCTCGTCCGGGGGATACCTCGTATAGTTGAGGCATAACGATATGACGGACCGCATATATTTTATGTATAAGCGGTCTGGTAGCATCAGACACGAACCACAGCTCCGCGCTATCCCTCTCTTATAATATATATCATGTATTATATCCTTCGTCCTCTCTCGTTCTCCACCGTTCGTTCTTTCCTTCTCTCATTCCTACCGGGAATACGAGGACAACGGATGTAAATCAGCCGGCGTGCCCCCGCGATGAC